>CM077089.1:44250731-44850731 GCA_039513925.1 Platanthera zijinensis | reverse complement strand
TCTCAACTATCGTAGAAGGTATTATTTGGTCCGACCTGCCGGTCCGCCTGCACCGTGTTGCCGCCGGACTTCATGGCCCCGACCGCCCGTGCGCACACCGAGCCCGACGCCGACGCCCACGACGCCCTCGCCGCCCGCGTCGCCGAGCACGATTCCCGTTTCTCCTCCTTGCAAGCCTCCATCGAATCCCTCGCCGTGGGCCAAACGGCCATCCTACGCCGTCTCGACGCGTTCGCCACCCCCTCCAACCCCGGATCGGCCTCCTCCGCGGACACGGCGTCCGTGCTGGGCGCCCCGCCACTCCACACGGCTGTGCACGCACCTCCGCCAGCGGCCGGCGTGCTACCCCGACATTTGCAACACCTCGATGTCCCCTCCTTCTCCGGTGTGGATCCTTTGGGTTGGATCGCACGGGCGGAACAACTCTTTGACCTACAGCTCACACCCCCCGCGGACCGGGTTAGCACTGCCATGGTCGGCTTGGAAGGTTCCGCCCTTCATTGGGCACGTTGGCTCCGGCAAAGCCAGCCGACGATTTCTTGGGCGGACTTCAAGCAGGAAATGATCACGCGTTATGATCCCCGCTACACCGGCTCCGCGATTGAACGCCTATGCAGCGCCCGCCAAACGGCCGATCTCGACGGGTATATTGACGAGTTCGTCGCCCTCGTCACCCAAGTCCCGGGTCTCCCACCCGACCACTACTTGGGCTTCTTTCTCCAAGGCCTCCGCCCGGCGATTCGCTCGCGCATTCGGACTCACAACCCGCATACGGTGTCCGAAGCCTTGGACCTCGCGCGCGCGGTGGAAGCCGATCTCGGCCATCGCCCTTTCCCGAATCCCCCGGCTCCATCCGTTCGACCGGCCAACTTGCGTGATGGGCCCCCCCCCGACCCGTGGCGGGAGGGGGAGGGCCTCGCCCAGGCCGGCCCGATCCCCCCCATCGCATCTCCAATCAAGATTATAATGAGCTTCGCCGTAAGGGCTTGTGCTTCCGTTGCCGGCAACCTTATTCGCCCCAACATGTTTGCGCCGTCAAGGAGTTTCACGCCCTTTTCGGCGATTTCGACGCCGAAGTGACCGCGGCCGACTTTGATGCGCTCGTCGAACCCGACGAGGCTCCTCCTCCCCCGGATGACACCGCCACCTTGAATATTTTGGACCTTCCCCTCTATTCGGTGGGCGGTATAACCGGACCCCGCACCATGAAGTTGAAGGGCTCCATTCACGGCCGAGCCGTGATCGTGATGATCGACAGTGGCGCGAGTCACAATTTCATCTCGGCTTCCTTGGCTCAGGAGTTAGCCTTGCCGAGCCTCCCGTCCCCCGGATTTTCGGTGGCATTGGGGGACGGTCGACGCCGACCGACCTTGGGACGTTGCGCGGGAGTGACCCTCTCGGTGGGCTCCTACCTTTTCACCGCTGATTTTCATGTTTTCGAATTGGGGGGCCTCGACGCCATTCTCGGCGTGGCGTGGCTCCAAACTTTGGGCGACGTTCATGTGAATTGGGCTACCATGACCATGCGTTTCCAACATCAGAACCAACCATGTCGTTTAATGGGCGACGCGGCGCTCCTCCGCTCTCCGCTATCGGCCCGTGGTATTCACCGCGTCACGGACGCCCTCTTCTCGGCTTATCTCCTACCTCTCCAACCGGCGGATCCACAAACTCCGTTATTCCACATGGATTTCCGCCCCCTCCTCGACGACTTTCCGGACTTATTCTCTACAGCCCCGGGTCTTCCCCCGGTTCGGCCCACGGATCACCCAATTGTTCTCCATCCAACCTCGGCGGCGGTGTCCGTCCGGCCTTACCGCTACGGGCACGCCCAAAAGGACGAGATCGAACGCCTCGTGCGGGAGATGTTGATCGGCGGGCTCATTCGCCCCAGTTCCAGTCCCTTCTCCAGTCCGGTCTTGTTGGTGCGCAAGAAGGATGGAAGTTGGCGCTTCTGCGTGGATTACCGCGAGTTGAACAAAGCGACGGTACCGGACAAATACCCCATTCCCGTCATCCAGGAGCTTTTGGATGAGTTACACGGGGCGGCCTACTTCACTAAGCTGGATCTCCGCGCCGGCTACCATCAAATCCGGGTGCGCGCCGAGGACATCCACAAAACGGCTTTTCGGACTCACGACGGCCACTTTGAGTTTTTGGTGATGCCTTTTGGCCTCACCAATGCGCCGGCCACCTTCCAAGCGACCATGAATGATCTCTTCCGGCCGGTACTTCGAAAACATGTTCTTGTTTTTTTCGATGACATTTTGGTTTTTAGTCCAACTTGGCAGGAACACCTCGTCCACGTGCGCCGCACCTTCACCACCTTGCGGAGCCACCGCATGGTACTTAATCAAAAAAAATGCTCATTCGGTATGACGAGCGTCAGTTACTTAGGCCATACCATCTCTTCCAACGGCGTCGCCATGGATATAGACAAGGTTCAGGCGGTGCTCCATTGGCCGCCGCCGACTTCCCTCCGCGAAGTCCGTGGATTTCTGGGACTCACCGGCTACTATCGCCGGTTCATCAAGGATTACGGCGCCATCGCCCGCCCCCTTACTCAACTCCTTAAAGGGGCCGAGGATGCCCGTTTCGATTGGCCGGCCGCGGCCATGTCTGCCTTCTCCACCCTTCAATCGGCGCTTGTGCAAGCCCCGGTCTTGGCAATGCCCGATTTCAAACAACCCTTCGTCGTGGAATGTGACGCCTCCGGCACCGGAGTGGGGGCCGTTCTTATGCAAGCCGGCCGCCCGATCGCGTACTTTAGCCGAGCTTTTTCCTCCATAGTCCGCAGTCGTTCGGCCTACGAGAACGAGTTGATGGCCCTCGTGCTCGCCGTGCAACATTGGCGGCCCTATCTTCTTGGCCGCGCATTTGTGGTTCGAACGGACCACCACAGTCTCCGGTATCTTCTCCAACAAAAAATCGCGACGCCTGCACAACAATTATGGGTCGCCAAGCTCTTGGGGTACGACTTTACGATCGAGTTCCGCTCCGGTAAATCAAACAAGGCGGCCGACGCGCTCTCCCGCGTACCGCCCTCATCCGAGCTCACCGCCATCTCTCGCCCCATTTGGGACGACGCCACCACAATCCAACTAGAAGTTGATCGGGACCCGCGCCTCTCCGCAATCCGGCGGACTCTTCTCACGCACCCGGCGGCTCATCCGCCGTATACTCTTATCGGAGGCCGACTGTTTCATCGGGGCCGTCTTGTGCTATCCACGGCCGCCGCCAGTATCCCGCGCCTTCTCGCCGAGTTCCACTCCACACCGTCCGGCGGACATGCTGGAGCATTCCGGACATATCGACGTTTGGCGGCCTCTCTCTATTGGCCGAACATGCTCCGCCAAGTGAAGGCCTACGTAGCGGCTTGCCTACCGTGTCAGAAGGCCAAGTATGAGGCCATGTTTCCGGGCGGGCTCCTTCAGCCATTACCCATTCCGGAGCGGATTTGGGAGGATATTGCCATGGACTTCATCACGCGCCTCCCACGCTCGAATGGATTCGACTGCATCTTGGTGGTCGTGGATCGCCTCACAAAGTATGGACATTTCATTCCGCTCCGACATCCCTACACGGCGGCCACGGTGGCCGACTGTTTCATCGCGGAGATAGTACGACTCCACGGGTTTCCACGCTCTATCGTCAGCGACCGCGACCCGCTCTTCCTCAGTGGATTTTGGACATCACTTTTTCGGCTACAGGGCACTCGACTTCGCATGAGCACAGCCTACCACCCGCAAACCGACGGCCAGTCGGAGGTCCTTAACCGCTGCTTGGAGACATACCTCCGCTGCTTTATCGGGGAGCGCCCGAACACATGGGCCAAATGGTTATGTTGGGCCGAGTATTCTTACAATACGGCTTACCACCATGCCGCGGCTACCACTCCTTTTGAAACCGTCTACGGACGGCCTCCTCCGTCCATCATTCGCCACCTTCCCGGGGAGTGTCCGGTAGCCACCTTAGCCGATCACCTTCATGATCGGGATGTCATTTTGGATAGCCTTAAACATCACCTCCAACGAGCCCAAGAGAAGATGCGATCCTTTGCGAATCGGAAGCGCCGCGACCTCTCCTTCCGGGCGGGCGACAAGGTCTTCATCAAACTCCACCCCTACCGCCAACTTTCGGTAGCTCGCCGTTCCTCTCCGAAGCTTGCACCTCGGTTCTTCGGGCCCTACGAAGTACTCAGCCGTATTGGCGCGGTGGCCTACCGGCTCCGCCTACCGCAACATAGCCGCATTCATCCAGTTTTCCACGTATCACAACTCCGCCGGGTCATTGGCGACCACCCGGCTGTGGAACCTCTACCCACCGAGGAGGAGGAATCGGGCATGGCGCCCCTCTACCCGGCCGGCATCATTGGCCACCGTCACCATTTACCCGGGGATGCGGCCCCCGAAGAGATCCGTGTGGCTTGGCAACATCGGCCGGAGAGCGACGCCACTTGGCTCATCCGCGACGACTTTCGCCGCCAATTTCCCGACTACTGCCTTGAGGACAAGGCCAATTTTCCAGATGGCGGTTTTGTTACGGAATTACTTGAGGAGCCACCGTGGAAGGTGTACACACGAAGAGTCGGGAGCGCAATACTGGAGACGCGGTCGAGATCGTCGAACCGGTCGGGACGGGGTCGGGCGGAGGCGCGGATGACGGCACCAACCCAACCGGAGATTAGGCCAAGCCCGGTTGGGTCGGTTGGAGCTTATTTCAGCTTTTGGTTTAATTTGGTTTATTTTGGTTTATTGTAATTTGAAACCCTATATATGGGTTTGGACTCTTGCTTTGGGTTTTTTATCTTGGATGATCAATGAATTGAGGGCTGCCCCCTTTCTCCTCTCTCAACCCTAACTTTCTCTTCTTCCCCTCTTCCGGCCGCCCTTCCCCTTGTCGGCATTCCCTCTCAACTATCGTAGAAGGTATTACTTTCCCTTCAGCACCAGCCGGAGTGAGGCCAGGAGGAATAGACATATAGACCTCCTCCTCCAAGTCACCATGGAGAAAGGCATTCTTCACATCCAGCTGCAGAAGATCCCAATTTTTGCAAACAGCAACAGATACCAATACTCTGATGGTATTCATTTTAGCAACCGGGGCAAACGTCTCCTGATAATCAATGTCATGGGTTTGGGTATAACCCCTTGCAACCAACCGTGCCTTGCATCTCTCAACAATCCCTTGTGGATTCTGTTTCACAGAGAACACCCACTTGAACCCAACAGATTTTTTTCCATAGGGAAGAGGGACAAGATCCCATGTATGGTTCTTCTCCAGAGTCTTCATTTCCTCAACCATTGCCTCTCGCCACATAGGGACCTCAAGAATCTGTTGCCATGACACAGGGATAGAAGTAGCAAGAGAGGAGACAAAGGCCTTGTAGGAGGTAGACAGAGAATCATAAGATACATAATTAGATAGAGGATGGCGGGTACAAGACCGGATACCTTTTTGAAGAGCAATCGGTAAATCAGAAGGTCCTGAGTCAGGATCCACTGACTGTTCTGGCAACATAGCAGGCTCATGTGTGCTTGTCCTCTTTATACGCCGAGTATATACCTGCAAGGTCGATGGTGAGGATATAGGAGGGCCCTGAATAGGAGGACTCACTTCCACTAGTAGAGGAGGACTCACTTCCACTGGTATAGGCTTCCCCTGAAGTGAGGGATATGGTGGATGTATGGGCAAAGAAACGGAGGGATCACCCGAGGATGAGGGAGCAGACAAAGGGTAATATGATTCGGATTCACGGAAAGTGACATCCATGCTAACAAACACCTTCCTAGTAGGGGGGTGAAAACACTTGTACCCCTTTTGCGTAGGGGAGTAACCAATAAATACACACTTGAGAGCACGAGGATCAAGTTTGGAGGGACGAGGATGATGGATGTGAACAAAACAAGCACAGCCAAACACCTTAGGAAGAAGGCGAGTAGGAGGCACACCAAGCGTATCCAGAGGAGTAGAGTTTCTGAGGACACGTGGGGGCATCCGATTGATGAGGTATGCAGCAGTGAGGACGGCATCTCCCCAATAGAATTTTGGGAGATGCATTGTGGACAATAGGCACCGAGCAACCTCCAACAGATGGCGATTTTTCCACTCAGCAACGCCATTTTGAGCAGGGGAATACGCACAAGTAGTCTGGTGTAGGATGTCGTGATCAGCAAGGTAGCGCTCAAACTGTGAATCCATGTATTCACGGCCATTGTCACTGCGAAGAATTTTAATGTGGGACTGAAATTGGGTGGAGATCATGGCATGGAGTTGACGGAAAACAGAAAACACATCACTCTTGTGACGAATCAAATATAACAAGGTAGTGCGTGAGAAACAATCAATAAATGTAACAAACCACGTACAACCGGAAATAGAAGGGACCGAGCAGGGACCCCAGATATCAGTATGAATAACAGCAAATGGAATAGAACTAGACAACGAAACATGTTTAAATGAAGTACGATGATGTTTGTTGACACTACAGACATCACACACAAAAGACTCAAAAACAACAGCAGACATTGCAGGAAACAACAATTTCAAAACAGAAAGAGAAGGGTGTCCCAGGCGACAGTGCCAGGAGTACAAAGGATGAACAGTGTTGGAATGAAGAGCTAGAGTAGAGGAAGCAGCGCCAGAGTCAAGCACATAGAGTCCATTCACCATGCTACCAGAGCCAATCACTTTCCCCGTCGTCAGGTCCTGAAATACACAAGAAGACGGAAGAAATGTCACAGAGCAATGCATGGAATTGGTCAAATGACTAATTGAAAGCAGATTACAAGTAAAGGAAGGCACGTGAAGAACAGAGGACAAGGTGAGGAAGGAGCAGGGGATGGTTCCCTTGCCAGCAATGGAGGAAAGAGAACCATCAGCAATGCTCACCTTATCACGCCCAGAAAGAGGAGTATAGGAGACAAAACCTGTAAAGGACCCGGTCATATGATCTGTAGCCCCAGAGTCAATGACCCATTGAGTAGATGGAGAAGAAACAGCAGAATGAGCACCTAGCAGTCCCGTATGAACGTAGGAGGAAGAGGCAGAAGGCTGCGTAGAAAGACCATGCATCAGGCGTCGAAGAGCAAACACCTCATCCACAGTAAAAATACCAGGGGTGGCAGAGGCATCAGTACTAGAGTAGCAAGGAGAAACATCGGCAGTAGCGTCAGGAAGATGGGCCGCACGGGAGACAACATGACGACCCGAGGAGCGTCCAGAACCACGACCTCCACGAAGCGAGGCACCCCCTCTCGGGGCAGAGAACCCATGAAGCTTGAAGCAGGTATCCCGAGTGTGGCGACTCTTGTCACAATAATCACATAGGAGATGATCCTTATCTGAGCTCCGCAACCTGGGATACCGGGATGGACGAGTGCCAAGAAGGGAGGGGATGGTAGCAGCCAGAGCAGAGCCCTCTGGCACAGGGTCCGGAAGAAGGGTCTGACGACGATCAAACTCCTGCTGCACGATGTTATAGACCTCAGAAAGAGAAGGGATCGGCAGTCGCCCCAGAATCTGAACACTGATCTGATCAAAGTCGCGGTGCAATCCATGAAGGAACACAAATATGCGTTTACGATCATCCCTGACCCGAACCATCGCCTCATCAACAGGACTAACAAAGACAAGAGGATCAAAATGATCATACTCTTGATAGAGCTGAGTGAGCTCTAAGTAATACGCTGAAGGAGGACGGTCACCCTGACGGAGTAAGCTGATTTGGCGACGAAGCTGAAAGATCTGAGCAGCACTGTCGCGGCGAGAGTACGTAGACTCTGCACGGCACCAAATAGCAGAAGCACTGTCAAGAAAGAGATAGTTGCGGGCAATGGACTCTTGCATCGAGTTGGTTAACCAAGACATAACCAAGGAATTCTCGGATTCCCACTGCGGCCATTCAGGAGAAGTCCTATCAGGTTCTGACATGTGGCCGGAGACATAGCCAAAGAGACGCCGACTTTTAAGCGTCAGGGTAATAGAACAGGACCATGAGAGATAATTGGATTCATCAAGTCGGATAGTAGTTATCTGAGAGGTATTGTGATCGGTGGTTCCACGGTAGAAGACCGACGAAGGAGGACCACCAGAAAGAGGGGCCGGAGTACCACCGGTAGAGGGAGAGAGAGAATCCGCTCCACTAGATCCCATAGCACAGGAATAGAAATCCTGAGAGAAAGAGCAAGCCGGAATAGAAATCCGGAAAGGGAGGAAACCCAATAAATTAGGGCATCAAGAGGTAAATGGAGTCAGCCATCCAAGCATCACAAGGGCAGGAGGCGTCGGAGGAAGCAATAGCACTATTCCGGCGCCATTAGAAGAGGTGGAGAGGAGCAGAAGAGGGCGCGGGCGACTGGGCGCGGGCGAACGGGCCGACGCAGGCGAACGGGCGAGTGGAGCGCTGGCGAACGGGCCGACGCAGGCGAGCGGCGGGCTGGCGCTAGCAGGAAACGAGCGGGCAGGCGCAGACGAGCGGGAGATCGCGAGCGGGAGATCGCGAGCGTGAGAGCGGCGAGCTGGCGAGCGGGAGAGCGGCGAGCGGGACTTTAGGTCACGGGAAATCGCCTCCCTCTGATACCATGTTGCAGGAGAGAAAAAGATTAATTATTTCATTAAAGAGGTCCTCTATATATAGAGGACAAACAAAGGATAGAATACATATAAAGGCTAATATTGCTAACAGAAACAAAAAGGTTGTCTCAAACTTTGTTCGTTAGCTCGCAGAACACGAGCTATTTATCAAGCCAAGCCTGAGTTGGCTCAGGAGTTGATGTTGCATAATTACATTCATATGTAGTTTGTACCACTAATAAAACGGGAGAACACCCAAGAAATAGTTAAAATTATCGGGTTGAGTTTTCAAATGTCGGATGTCAAAATCCTTGTTATTTTGAATTGACTGTTGATTTTAAACCATATGACATGACTTACACGTAATTGTTGTTGTTTCTATGTGTTATTTTGAATTGACATAATTGAATTCAAGCCATATTACATGACTCTGTTATGGTCCCGCCTCGATCGCGTAGTTTGCCGACCGTATCTACTCTATTTTATATTTTTATTTCGCGTTTGTAGGAGGGGGCATTTTGGTGTTGCTACTTAAGACCCGGATGGGGGAAACTATGGGCAAGCAAAAGGGAAAAGTATTTCATTTTATAATTTCTCTCTCTCTCTCTATTTTCTCTCTCTTTCTCTTTCTCCCGTCCGCCAACCCTAACCCGCATAACGCCACACGCGCATCGCTAGCGCCGATCGACCGCTCCTCCCTCCATCGCCACCATAGATCGCCGGACCTCCCGGAAGGCCTCCTCTGCCATCGAGGACTTCCCTCCTCTTCCCCGGTGCACACGTTCTCAATCACGGGCCCGTAACAACTTGGTATCAGAGGGACCGGTCCTCTCACCGACCGACCGCGAAGCTTCTCCACTTCCGCTCCATCCGGACACCGCCGAATGCCCCGATCCGGGCCTTCCCCGCCCTAGCCGTACTGTGTCGGCTTCCCCGCACCGGATCCAGCCCGCACCGGCTTCCCTGCACCGGATCCATCCCGCACCAGATCCCAGCCCACACCAATCCCGCTCCGCCCACTCCGGGCCGATCCACCCCTTCGGCCGCTAATACTCCCCGACTCCTCGTTCAACGGGGGTCCTCTTCTCTCCTCCGCTACCGGCCACTTGTCTCCACACATCCTTCTCGGCTCCATCGACGGCGGCCCCTTGATCGCAGCCTTTACCGGAATACTTCCGCCGCCGGCCACTTCTTCCTCCACTCCCTCCAGCGCCGACAACCCTCTGATTTTGTCCTCCGCAATGGCCGAACAGCCCTCCCTCTCGCAAATTTTTGAGTCCCTCGCCAAGCTCCTCACAGATAACAACAACGCCGTCATTACAGCCGTCACCACCAAACTAGCGGCTAACCGACCGGCCCAACCGGCGACGGGCTCCTCCAGTGAGACACCGATCCCGCAAACCCTGCCGAAAAATTTGCCCCTGCGTCACGACAACGACGGGGTGCCCCGGTATTTGCAGCTGGATTTTCCCATATTTGACGGCCATGAAGACCCCTTAGTCTGGCTCTCTCATTGTGAGCAGTTCTTCGCCCACCAACGCACCATGTGGGAAGACTGACTCAACGTTGCTGCTTTCCACCTGTTGGGCCCCGCATAACTTTGGTTTTCCCATCTGCAACAAGAGAAACCGCTCCTATCTTGGGAGGATTTCAAGGAACACTACACCCTCCGCTTTGGCCCACCGCTCCACAGCAATCCCTTGGCGGATCTCATTTCACTACGACAGACCGGTCTGATCGATGAGTACCTCGAGCAGTTTCAAGTCCACCTGGCCCGCACGACCTCCGTTCTTCCGACACAGCAGGTGTCCTTCACCGCGGGACTTCATGAGCGCCTCCGCATGGACGTGGAATCTCAAGCACCCGCAAATCTGACCACTGCCATGAGCCTGGCTCGCGTCTGCGAGAAGCGACTGCTCTTGGATCGTTCTCACCAACATCACCGGGACGCCGATGGGTCCATTCGTACTTCGCGCCCCCTGTCATCGGCCACCGTCAGTCTCCTCGTCCCGAAACGCGACACCGACCGCCCTGCTGCCATTCGCCGACTATCACCACAAGAGATGAATGACCGTCCAGCCAAGGACCTCTGCTACAACTGCGACGAGACATTCTTCCGTGGACATCGCTGCAAACGTCTCTTCTGGTTGGAGATTGGCGACCCAACTGCCGAACGGGATGCTGACACTGACACGGGCGACCCGCCGCAGACCGTCACTACAGACCAAGCTTGAGGGCAAGCTTGTCGCCGGACAGGGTGGAGATGTTATGGTCCCGCCTCGATCGCGTAGTTCGCCGACCGTATCTACTCTATTTTATATTTTTATTTCGCGTTTGTTTAATCCTTCGTGTCTAAGCCCAAGGAGAGGGAGTTTTGGTGTTGCTACTTAAGACCCGGATGGGGGAAACTATGGGCAAGCAAAAGGGAAAAGTATTTCATTTTATAATTTCTCTCTCTCTCTATTCTCTCTCTTTCTCTTTCTCCCGTCTGCCAACCCTAGCCGCATCACGCCGCACGCGCATCGCTAGCGCCGATCAACCGCTCCTCCCTCCATCGCCACCATAGATCGCCGGACCTCCCGGAAGGCCTCCTCCTCCGCCATCGAGGACTTCCCTCCTCTTCCTCGGTGCACATGTTCTCAATCACGGACCCGTAACAGTCTCCCACGTAACAGTTGTTATTTCAATAATCTATCTGTCAAAGTATTTCAATAGGCTAATGAGATTAGAATAAAAGAAAGTGTAATGTAACAATGTCACAAACCTTTCTTGCCCTCGCCCTGTGCTTTAGCCATAGCAAGAAGTTCCTTCTTATTTTTTCCATTAACACGAGACATATCCTATAAGATGGACAATGGTAACTTATAACATTATAATGTAAAACTTCAGAAAAAGGGGCATAGTCAAGGATAAACAATACCGGGTGGGGATAAGTAGGAGAATTCATGTACGAGGCTGTATAATGGTTGATGCATTGTTCTTTATTTTTGGTACCAACATGCTCAGCCACTTCCGCCCAATTACCCAAACCATACATTTCTATACCCTTAAGAGAGGTTGAAATGGCTTTCATGAGTTGCATTACAAAAACCAGTCCTCCTTAATATTGAGATTTATATCAACAATGACAATACCTCAAGAAGAAGTATTTCCTCGTCTGCATTCCAATCTTGACAAATCAGGGGAAAGGACAAGTTGTCCTGAAATTTTAAGAAAACATTAAGTAATGACACCAGACATATTCCAGAAAATCCCACCATTCATTATCATCAACATTCAAGTCTAATCCCAATTTCTTGAGACAGCTTTAGGATTCCTCTTTTCGATTTGTTTCTACTGTGTTGTCACATGTATTAGTATATTCTTCATAAATCATTTTGAACAAATTTTTCACATCAACCATCGCTCTACATCTTCTACCAAGTCGTTTGTCATTATTTTTATCTAACTTCATTGTACATTGTCTAAACCACATCATTTTTCAATTACTTTATCTCTTATAGATGTCCCCGCCTATTTCAGATAAATCTGAATCTCAAAATTCGCATGTTAACCATTTCTAAAGTTTAGCCATTAATTGCTCAATGAAAAAAGATGACAGAATCAAATAATTATTTTGCTCTACTTAGCTAACACACTTTGGAATGTCCTTGCCTTAAAATTCTCTAACGCACTTTATCTCTAAAGAGAGAAAACCCATTGTGTGTGTGTGTGTGGTAACGGGTCGGCCCATTTGTGAATGTTTTAAGTGCGCACGGGATGACGGCTCACGGGCTTTGCAAGTGACGGACTGCGCCAATTAAAAAGTACAAATGATCAAAAAATTAGTATTGTGAGTAAATAAATTTCAGATGATCAAAAAATTAGTAAAATTATGCTAAAGTTTCATGTGAAATTTCACAAATTAATAAAACTAAAGTTTTGATGTAACATTTATTTTATTGATATTTACTTTAATTAAATATATAAATGAGAAAAAAAATGGATAAAAATATGTAACAATTTAATTTAAATAATAAGTTATAAGCATGTTATATTAGATATGTTCAACTTATAACTTAATAAATTAAAATATCGTGAATATTCAAGCTAGACTCAAATACCGTATGCCACCATCTGGTCATAAAGATTAATTAATAAATTAAAGAGAACAAAGCTGCGTGAAGCCACCAAAACCATGTTGGGGAAAGTGTAACAAGAACCATTTCTCATCCGGTCCAAACTCTCTCCCCTAGCCATTTGAGTGTGTTTAAGAGGACTAAGAAAAACGTTATCCCCGCCCCCACTGCCCAGATGCTTTTAATGGTCTCATACGAGGACCATGAACACTACATATAGAAAAGAGGATACCAGTTCACGTTAACAATGTGGGACTAATAATGCTGGAAAACAAAATGAGCTCTAATAATGAGCTTCTACTACAGGCTTTAACACTACCTCTCAAGTTGAACAATATGTCTCACCTAGGCCACTCATAAGAGTTCTAATTCATTTTAGCTCACATATTGTTTGTGTCATACCATGATATTCTCTGTCGACATTGGTCCCGGAGACAATTGTCTGTTTCTTACTTTGCCGTGTCACCAAATTTTCTCCTATGAACGTATGGTATCCTGAAGTTGATTTCCTATTATCTTTGTCATCTGCATAACTAGCATCAGAATGTGCTTCAATGTGTCGATGGTATTCTAATATCTTGATGGTTGCTTCAAGTTCTCAAAAGTGGTTGTTTGGTATGAGGATCATGTGGCAATGAGGCAACTTTTAGGTGGAAGTGGGTCTTAGTGGTCAGATGTCATGGGGTTAATAATGTTGAACGATTATAAGGTCCTGCGAAGGTTGCCATTTAAGACAAAGAGGTTGAGGTCATTGGCAATGTGGCTAGTCAAATGAGGTAATGTGACGGTTAAATGATCAAATATTGTTAAAGATAAAATAAATTAAGCCCATTAGGAGAGGCCCATTTATATTGGCCCGTGTATAGCCTATTTAGTCCCACATTGTAAATGTAGAAGTCTCTCCCTCTTTCTCCCTCTTTCTCCCTCTATATAAGTGTATGTACTCTTACTCTTTCAAAATAATACAATTAAGGGTGATTTTCTCTCTCCTGCGTTTCTCTTTCTACATGGTATCAGAGGGAGGATCCTTTCATGTGCCTCCTACGGACTGAACTTTCTACCCGCCACTTCTCTCTGACCGCCGTAGCCGCCTAGCTTTGCGGACTGCTCCTATTCTACCCGCTCCCTCTCCCCTTTGTGGTTCCACCTTGCTCCTCTCCGGGCTTCTAATAGCCTTCTCTCTGTCCCGTGGGGTCCACGGTCTCTTGCCTTCTCGCCGCGAACTGCTTCTGGTCGCCGCAAACTGCATCCAGTCGCCGCAAACTGCTTCTGGTCGCCGCGAACTGTCCTTCCTGCTTATTGCTCCTTCTCGCTGCGGTCTGCTTCAGGTCGCCGCGACCTGTTTTTCCCCTGCTCTTTTCTCTTCCCGCTGCGGGGTATTCCCTTGCTCGATACGGTTTGTTTCAGTCCGTCACAGATTGCCTACCCGCCGCGGATTCTCTTTCCTTGCTCGCTGCGATCTGCCTACAATTGGTCTTGGATTGCCTTCTCGCCTAGCTCCTCTCGCTTGCAACCTACTAGTCAACCCGCCGCGACCTGCTCCAAGCAGCTCGCCTTTCTTCTCGCCTAGCTCTTCTCACTCGCGACCTACTGGTCAGCCCGCTGCGTGTCGCTGCGTCCGCCACCAATTCTACTCGCGAGCTACTGCTCCAGTCCGCTGCGACCTCTTGCGCCAATCCGCTGCTCTGTGTTGCTCTAGTCCGCTACCCTTGGTTGTGGTCTCCTCTGCCTATCCGCCCTTCTTACCTGCTGCGGTTTCCGCTAATCGCCCGACCTCTCTCTGCTATCCTCCATGACCTCGAGTGACTCAACAGTGGCCACTCCTTCTCTGCCCGCCCGTGCTGCTGCCCTGCCTCCCGAGGTTCGTGATGAACTTAGCATCACTACTATATCTCTCAGTGGAAAGGCCAACTTTGTCGAATGGGTTCATTCGGTCCGTCGTATTCTGCAGACAAAGGGTCTGTCGCTCACCTTACTCGGGTCAAACCTGCTGACCCTACTGATGACTGGCTTCGTGATGACGGTCGGGTTCAATCTTGGATGCTTAACTCTATGGACACAGAGCTTTACCGCATGGCAATGTATTATGAAACGGCTAAGAAAATGTGGGATGAATTGCACTCTCTATACTCTGGAAAGAATAGCTTACAGCACCTATTTGACATTATCTCCGCTCTTCAATCACTGGATCCTGGAGCGACAGGCGACTTAACTTCCTTTGTTGCAAAGGAAAAGACCCTGGTGGAGGCCTGGATACAACACCAACCTCCCTCTGCAGACCTTGCTACTCAACAGGCATAGAAGGAGGCTGTTGGGATCGCTATGTTGATGGCCCATGTTCCTAGTCATCTTCACTAGGGGTGCAAACGAGTCGAGCTCAAGTCGAGCTTGGAAAAATTTCCAAGCTCGAGCTCGAGCTTTTCATTTCGAGCTCGAGCTCGACGAGCTCATTTATCCCAGCTCGAGCTCAAGCTCAAGGCCAACTTATCGAGCTCGAGTTTCGAGCGCGCGAGCTCGAGCTCGAGCTGCTCGCGAGCTTTTTAGCTCATGAGCTTTATTTTCATATTTTTCTTTTTTTTTACTTTTTTTTTTTTGAAAAATGTATAAATAAAAAACTCGCGAGCCGGCTCGCGAGCTCATGAACAACATTAGATGAGCTCGAGCTCGAGCTCGACAGGCTCGAGCTCGAGTCGAGCTTTTTTCGAGCCCGCTCAACTCAACTTGCACCCCTAATCTTCACAGTGTCTGGGCCCACATTCTCTCCTCTTCTACTACACCCTCTCTATCTGATGTTTGCTCCATGTTGCTCAAAATTACTGTTGGAGTTACCATGGTGATCTAGAAGTGGTCAAATATGTAATCTCACTGTCAACGCGATATGAGCCTGCAGGGTCGCACATAAGAGCATGTGGATAAGTTGGAGGATTGACTGTGTTGGTAAAGGTTACCAATCACCATAGAAGATGGGGTCCGGCAAATGTTGTCAAGGAGGTTCGTCGAGTATCGTCGAGAATGGTTCGTCGAGAATCGTCGACTATGGCTCGTCGACTAAGGCAATTCGTCGACTATCGAACTGTTCGATACTCGATGAATGGTGATTCTCGACGATTCTGATTCTCGACGAATGGTGATTCTCGACGAATTTTTCCAGAAACCCTAATCTTGTGGTCTGCGGATAACGATATTCCTAGGTCTGTTTATACCTTTGGTATAAATTAGGACTTAGGTTTTTGGGGGGATGTACAGAAGCCGAATCCAACTCCCCGACGGAAGTCTTCCGCTTCCGCCGATTCGCCCGACGGAAGAGTTCCGCCGGCTCCGCCGATTCGCCCTAGCAGCAGAACCCCGTTGATTCGCCCGACGGAAGTGTTCTGCCGTTCGCTCGCTCCGTCAGCCTCCTCTCCGACGATAGTCGCCGGTGTTGCTCTTCCTGGAGCGGACCTAGCAGTCCGTGGAGGTGCAAGGTGCAATCGATCTCCTTCCCGATCCTTCGTGCGACGAAGATCGGTGTTCTCCCGCTCGTGTGGATTTCTGCAGAAACTTAGACGCTATTCTACGTGGAACTCGCCGCCGACAAGAACCCATACATTGGAGCATCTTTGTTGAGTTGTGACTCAACGCCGCTAAGGTAATTTTACCTAGTTATTTCTTAATTTCTTGATTCAACATCAATGGCCCGATCCCAAATCTCTTTTGGGTTGTTCTTGATTTTACTATTTCCGCTGCGTGCACAAGTGTTGTGCCACCTCATAGAGAAACCCAACAGTGGTATCAAAGTGAGGTTCTCGGCCATGATTGTTGTATTGGAAGTTAGGTTATTCCAGTGCGTGTAAACCTAAGGATTTAGAAGTATTCTAAATGTCTAGATTTAATCCTGGAACATCAATTGTTGATGTTTTTCCAAGGAAAATCGGTGGGCCCATAACCCACAGGTTAGGGGCTCTGTCCCTTGGAACCCCGCCAGGAACGTTTGGGATTTCGTGGTTATTTCTAATTGTTAGAAATTGTTGTCTCCTTAGCAGTAACCGTCCCTCGAGTGGTTAATGAATCCGTGTATTGTTTTGGATTTTGAATCCAACAATGAGAGACGAGTTTGTCTACTGCTTTAAGTCGAGTTGCATTTGCCTTTGTCCAATGCATGTAAATCTGAAGATTTGGAAGAGTCCAGATGTTCAGATTTAGCCCTTCCTTCTATCAAATGTTGATAGTACCTCGTTGTGCACATAAGGGATGCATGTGGATTTTAGAAAAATGTTTTTCTGTAGATGTGCACATTGATCAAATGTTGATCATGGTTAATTGTTAACCTATTATCAAAAATCCCTTCATCAAATATTAAGTGTTCGGATGCCTTCCGATGGATGACACTCTTCCTGCCTCGATCGATGAAGTGTGGGCTTGCCAAAGCAAGGTGCATTAATCTATCTTGGTAAGGGTACGAGCGGATAATTGTGATATCCCACTGTCGACATCGGGTCTAACTTAACTAGGTGATCTCAAAGGTTGAGTGCCTAGAGGCATAGGGTTGGCATGCACCATATGATGGATGCGAATAAGGAGTTATTCACCAACCATACAAGAATTGCATGAGAATACAATTGGCAAGCGTTGCCTACCTAAATAACCACATCGTGAGAGAAAAGCCAAAGCTGACTCATTGTGTTGGTGAAATACGGATATTGTCCACTAAGAGAGTAGCTCGCATGAACTCTCCGAATTGATAGTGAGGGTCATCATTTCGAATAACATAGTGGGAGTTTTAATTGAAATCCAAATTAAAATAAATTGTATTTTGAAATTTTGGTACTGATATTATTCTGCATGAATTCTTGTAGAATTCCATGACAAGTGGTTCACACTTCACTCTGTCTCTGAGAGCCATCCTTGAGAAGGATAAGCTCAGTGGGACCAACTACATGGACTGGTACAGGAACCTGAGAATTGTTCTCAGGCAAGAGCGAAAGCTCTATGTCTTGGAAGAAGCCCCCGAGGTGCCGACCGGGAACTCTTCCCGTGCTGATAAGGATACTTATAAGAAGTATACTGATGACGTCTTAGACGTTGAATGCCTTATGCTTGCCACCATGAACTCTGAGCTTCAGAAGCAACATGAGAACATGGGATGCAAGGAGATTGACGAGTATCTCAAGAAAATGTTTCAAGGGCAGGCTCGTCAAGAGAGGTTTGACGTCACAAAAGCGTTATTTCAGTGCAAGATGGGAGTTCGAGACTCAGTAGGGACTCACGTACTCAAGATGATTGGGTATATAGAGAACCTTGAAAGGCTAGGTTTTCCTCTAGGTCAAGAGTTGGCCACAGATCTGATCCTGCAATCTTTGTCGGACAGTTATGAGCAGTTTGTCTTGAACTACAACATGAATGAAATAGACAAGACACTGCCCGAGCTCCTAGGCATGTTAAGAACTGCCGAGATCAACATGAAGAAGGTCAAGTCTGTCAGCCCCATACTGATGGTGCATAAGGGCAAGGGCAAGGGCAAGGGCTCTAAGAAGACGAAGGTGGGACCTAAGTCATATCTTGAGCCCAAGTCTTCTGCACTGAAGAAAAAGAATAACACGGTGAAGGAAGGGAAATGCCACCACTGTGGCAAGGCTGGTCATTGGAGGAGCAACTGTCCTTCTTACATTGAGGGTCTGCAGAAAATGAAGGGAGGTATGACTTCCGCTTCAAATATTTACTTTATAGAGATAAACTTTTCTGCTCCTTCATTTTGGGTATTGGATACCGGATGTGGTTCACACATTTGTACAAATGTGCAGGAACTGGAAAGGAGAAGATTGCTGAGTAAAGGGGAGGTGGACCTGCGCGTCGGCAATGGAGCAAGAGTTGCTGCTGTAGTCGTAGGGGTTTACCGTCTTTCTTTGCCCAGTGGGCTTGTAATAGAACTAGATAATTGTTATTTCGTTCCGGCCATAACTAGAAACATTATATTCATTTCATGATTGGACATGATTGGATTTTCTTTTATAATTAAAAACAACTGTTGTTCTATATTTAAGAATGATGTTTGTTATGCTGTAGCCCAATTGTTTAATGGTCTTTATGTTTTGAACTTAGACCATCTGATATATAATGTAGAAAATAATAAAAGACTAAGAACAAATGACTCAAACCCTACATATCTCTGGCATTGTCGATTGAGCAATATAAACGAGAAGCGCATATCTAAGCTCCATAAAGATGGACTTTTAGACTCATTTGATTATGAATCATTTGAGCGATGCGAATCTTGTTTGTTAGGCAAGATGACTAAAGCCCCTTTCACTGGTTATACTGAGAGGGCTGAGGATCTCTTGGGTGTTGTACATAGTGATGTATGCGGACCCATGAGCTCCATGGCTAGAGGTGGGTATTTCTACTTCGTTACGTTTACTGATGATTTCAGTAGATACGGATATGTGTACCTTATGAAGTGCAAATCCGAGACCTTTGAAAAGTTCAAAGAGTTCAAGAATGAAGTAGAAAACCAGTTGGGTAAAAGAATTAAAGCACTCCGATCTGATCGAGGTGGCGAATACCTGAGTCATGAGTTCCGTGATCATCTAAAAGAGTGTGGTATTGTATCACAGCTCACTCCACCTAGAACACCACAACATAATGGTGTGTCTGAGAGGAGAAATCGTACTCTGTTAGACATGGTACGTTCGATGATGAGTCATGCAGACTTGTCTGTTTCCTTTTGGGGTTTTGCTTTAGAGACTGCTGCAATGACACTGAATCGCGCTCCAACGAAAACGGTTCTGAAGACACCATATGAGATAGGGACTGGGAAGCATCCTAGTATGTCGTTCATTAAAATTTGGGGCTGTGAGGCATACGTGCGACGTCAAATGTCTGACAAGCTGGAACCCAAATCGGATAAATGTTATCTGGTGGGATATCCTAAGGAAACGAAAGGGTATTACTTTCACCTACCGTCCGAGGGAAAAGTGTTTGTCGCAAGGACTGGCGTCTTCTTGGAGAGAGAATTCTTATCAAGAAGACTGAAAAGGTAGAACTTGAAGAAGTTCAAGAAGCACAAGTAGTGAATGAACCGGAATTGGATTCTAAGACAGGACTACAAGATGTTGTAGCTAGAGAACCTGCTCAAGAAACACAAGTCCTACGTAGATCTGGTAGACCTAAATTTGAGCCTGAGAGATATGGATTTCTTGTGTCTCAAATAGGTAATGTGTTGCTTATGGATTATGATGATGAACCAGCAACCTACCAAGAGGCTATGAATAGACCGGACTCCGACAAATGGCTTGAGGCTATGAAATCCGAAATGGACTCCATGTATGCAAACCAAGTTTAGAACTTGGTGAAACCACCTGAAGGGGTACGACCCATAGGGTGCAAATGGGTCTTCAAGAAGAAGACCGGCATGGATGGGAATGTACAGACATTCAAAGGGCGACTGGTGGCTAAGGGTTTCAAGCAAATTCATGGTATTGACTATGATGAGACCTTTTCCTCTGTTGTCATGGTAAAGTCCATAAGGATATTGCTTGCTATTGCTGCGTATTATGACTACGAGATCTAGCAGATGGATGTCAAAACGGCTTTCCTTAATGGAAACCTCCTTGAGGAAGTGTACATGACACAACCCGAGGGTTTTGTATCCCCAAATAAAGCCACTAAAATATGCAAGCTGAATAGATCCATCTATGGACTGAAGCAGGCCTCTCGAAGTTGGAATCTTCGTTTTGATGAGAAAATCAAAGAGTTTGGTTTCATCAAGAATGAAGATGAGTCTTGTGTTTACAAGCGAATCAGTGGGAGCATTGTTGTCTTCCTGATATTGTATGTAGATGACATACTGTTGATTGGGAATGACATTCCTACCCTGAAAGTTGTTAAGAACAACCTAGGGAACTGTTTTTCTATGAAGGACTTGGGTAAAGCGACTTATATACTCGGTATTAAGATCTATAGAGATAGATCGAAGAAGTTGCTGGGTTTGACCCAGAGTATATACATCGAGAAGGTGTTGAAGCGATTCAACATGCTTGAGTCCAAGAAAGAATTTTTATCCATGTCTCATGGTGTGAATCTCTCTAAGGACCAGTGTCCAAAATCTTGTGAAGATAAGGACCGCATGAAGTTGATTCCATATGTTTCGGCAATTGGATCAATCATGTATGCAATGTTATGTACTCGACCCGATGTCTCCTTTGCTTTGAGCATGACTAGCAGGTATCAGTCAGACCCCGGTGAGTGTCACTGGATTGCAGTCAAGAATATCCTGAAGTACTTGAGAAGGACAAAGGATGTGTTCTTGGTGTATGGTGGAGAGGAAGAGCTCGTTGTAAGTGGTTACACGGATGCTAGCTTCCAAACTGATAGGGACGATTCAAAGTCTCAGTTAGGGTTTATGTTTTGCCTTAATGGAGGAGCTGTGAGCTGGAAGAGTTCCAAGCAAGAGACAGTTGCTGATTCTACAACAGAAGCCGAGTATATCGTTGCAGCTAACGCAGCGAAGGAGGCTGTATGGATTAGGAAATTCATCGGCGAGCTTGATGTAGTTCCTAGCATTGTTGGTCTCGTAGTTCTCTACTGTGATAACAATGGTGCAATTGCACAATCTAAGGAACCTAGATCCTATCAGCGCTCCAAGCACATACTTCGGCGGTTCCATCTTATTCGTGAGATTGTCGAACGAGAAGATGTGAACATTTGCAGAGTGCCGACTGAGGAAAATATTGCGGATCCACTGACCAAGCCTCTCGCGCAGAGAAAGTATGATGGTCATACAAGATCGATGGGTATACGATACATAAATGATCAACTCTAATGAGAGTCTTGTGGGTTGCGTGTAAACATATATTCTGTTGGCTATTTGTTATTTATTCATATGATGAATTGTGTACCAGAATTTTTCTTTTACAATTAATGGCAAGTTCTTTTATTATGATTTCTCTATACAATAGTTAAATGTTAACATAATAAATACCCTTAGAATGTTCGCTTTCATAGAACATTAAGTACGTGACTTGAATGTGAGAGCCTATGATTTATTTGAAGCTTCATTCTTGAAAGGTCCCTGGTCGTTGTATCATCATAGAAACTAAGGGTGATGATGATACATTAAGACTAGCACGTGCGTTGACTGATGACCAGTTCTCACAGGTCATGATATTGTGATATCAAGTCATCACGTGGGTACTTGTTAATGAACAAGTTGTACTGGACAGACCCAACCTGAGACTACTTTGTGGATTGTTATCTAAACGTGTCACGAGTATGTCTCAATTGACAATGGTGTTGTGGTCCTTTGACCTGAAGTCACAATATTCATCAAGTGAGGAAGAGCGTGCTTTGATGTCATCTAAAGTCTTCCTTGAGAAAGGTTGATGATAAGGGTGGTTGTTGGGCACGTTACGAGTCATTTGGGTGTGTGTGTGAGCAGATATGGGATTTGTCCTCCTATATGACAGGAGTTGCATCCATGGGCCCCTTGATGGAACTGGACTGAGAAATGCATAGTCATACTTGGTTGAGTCAATATGTGATATTGGACTCACCATTCTCTGGAAGTCCGTTCTAGATCAAGAAACTTAGATTGAGCTATTATGAGGGTGACACGGTCCATGCCTCTAGTTCATTCCGGATGTAAGGGACAAAGGGACAAAGACAACGCTGGAACATTGTTCATAAAGGCTTATGAGTTATGAACTCTTATTGCTTGGGTAACAATGATGCATTGCTAGATGCCGCTCATTGTTTGTGAGGTTTTTGGTTTGATACTTTCAAGATCAAGTGGGAGACTGTTGGAGTTACCATGGTGATCTAGAAGTGGTCAAACATGTAATCTCACTGCCAACGCGATATGAGCCTGCAGGGTCGCACATAAGAGCATGTAGAGAAGTTGGAGGATTGACTGTGTTGGTAAAGGTTATCAATCATCATAGAGGATGGGGTCCGGCAAATGTTGTCAAGGAGGTTCGTCGAGTATCGTCGAGAATGGTTCGTCGAGAATGGTTCGTCGAGAATCGTCGACTATGGCTCGTCGACTAAGGCAATTTGTCGACTATCGAACTGTTCGATACTCGACGAATGGTGATTCTCGACGATTCTGATTCTCGACGAATGGTGATTCTCGACGAATTCCTAGGTATGTTTATACCTTTGGTATAAATTAGGACTTGGGTTTTTTGGGGGATGTACAGAGGCCGAATCCAACTCCCCGACGGAAGTCTTCCGCTTCCGCCGATTCGCCCGACGGAAGAGTTCTGTCGGCTCCGCCGATTCGCCCTAGCAGCAGAACCCCGCCGATTCGCCCGACGGAAGTGTTCCGCCGTTCGCTCGCTCCGCCGGCCTCCTCTCCGACGATAGTCGGCGGTGTTGCTCTTCCTGGAGCGGACCTAGCAGTCTGTGGAGGTGCAAGGTGCAGTCGATCTCCTTCCCGATCCTTCGCGCGACGAAGATCGGTGTTCTCCCGCTCGTGTGGATTTCTGCAGAGACGTAGACGCTATTCTACGTGGAACTCGCCGCCGACAAGAACCCATACATTGGAGCATCTTCGTTGAGTTGTGACTCAATGCCGCCAAGGTAATTTTACCTAGTTATTTCTTAACTTCTTGATTCAACATTCATGGACCGATCCCAAATCTCTTTTGGGTTGTTTTTGATTTTACTATTTCCGCTGCGTGCACAAGTGTTGTGCCACCTCATAGAGAAACCCAACAATTACACCACCTCCCGAGGCTCCAGCCAGCTTCTCTCCGGCTCTGCTCCAGCAGCCCTTACTCCCTACTCCTGCTCCTTCTGGTCGAGGCTCTTCTACTCGGGGAGGCCGCTTCACGTCTCGTGGTCGGGGACGTGTTGAGCGCTCTACTCTCAAGTGTACTTACTGTGGTCGTGATGGTCACCTTGAAACTACCTGTTATCGCAAACATGGATTGCCTCCTCATCTTACTACTACTACTGGTGTTGCTACTCCTCCAGGTTCCTCTTCCACCGAGCCCCCATCGACTACTCAGAAGGATATCAACGATCTTCGCCTACAGATACTGCAGCTATAAGGCGTGGTTAACCGTTCCTCTGGCTCGGCTGCTTCTTTCTCCACTGAAGGTATCTCCGGTCTCTCCTACAGCTCTCAATGGATCTTGGATTCTGGAGCCACCCACCACATTACCTCTCAAAAACCTCCCCAGTACATGCACTCTGAGTATCCCAAGTTTATCATTGTGGCAAATGGCGACACTACTCCGGTGTCTGGAGCTGCTGATCTACAACTTACTCCTACTCTTTCCTTAACCTCGGTCCTTCATGTTCCGGGATCTCCCTTCAACCTATTGTCCGTTAGTAGGCTTGCTCACGATCTTGATTGCTGTCTAATCTTCTCTCCTTCTTTTTTTGTCATGCAGGATCGTCGAACACGGACTATCTAGGAAGCACCGGTACGGGTACGGGTACAGGATACGATACGTACTCGGTACGGCGGCACGACAAAATTTTAAAACCGACAATACGGGTACGTCATGATACATTATAACAAATATAGTATATATTTATATATCACAAGTGCAATAAATAGTTCTCAAAACATCGAAACGTTAAAACATAAATCATAACTTGAAGTACAAGTTCACAAATCAATGCAACATAACATGAAGTTTTCAAACATTAAGCATTCGTAAATATTACAAAATTTAACATCTTATATGTTTAACCAAAAGAGATAAAATTAAACTTAAGTTACTTATCAGTTTTTCTTCTTTATTGTTGGAGATCAACATCTTCAATCTCTGGTTAGTCTAAAGACAAGTTAGCCGTTTTGTTAATAACTTGCGTTGAATCAACACGTTCAATACACGTACTTGTAATACAAAGGTACCGATACCAAAAACATACGCAGTACAGATACACAACTTAATTCGACGTACCAACGCTTCTTAGCATAGAGCCAACATTTGTTTACTCTAGAAAAACAAACTCCTATCAAAGTATGCATAATGATGTGTTAAGTCCAAGTGTGTCCACATAGGTGTATCCATCGAGTATCGGGTACGTACTGATACCGGATATATATCCGGTACGGGTACGCTGCCTTCAGGGAAGTATCTGTGCTTCATAGCAGACTATCATTGATAGAGGACGGTTGTCAAACGGGCTTTATCTTTTGGATGTTTTTCCCACTACACTCTCTGTTGTTCCCTCCGTCAACTGGCATCGTCGTCTTGGTCATGCTCCTCTTCAGATTTTCAAGAAGGCCCTTCCTGATGTCTCTTTACAGGATTTTTCTTGTAAATCATGTATCTTTGGCAAACAGCATCGTGTTTCTTTTCCTCCTGCATGTACTCGGAGTAGTACTCCGTTCTCTTTAATTCATTCTGATATCTGGGGTCCTTATAAAGTTCCCAGTATTTTTGGTTATCGGTATTTTGTAACCTTTATTGATGACTATTCATACCTCACATGGCTTTATCTACTTCGTGACCGTACTGAACTCACATCTGTCTTTCGTGCCTTTATTGTTGAAATACGTACGCAATTTTCTACTACATTAAAGATGATTCGAACTGATAATGCTCGTGAATATACAAGTCGCACCTTCTCTAATTTATGCACCGAGTTTGGGATTATTCATCAAACCTCGTATGTGTATACCCCCCAACAAAACGGTGTGGCCGAGCGGAATAATCAACATCTTCTTGATGTCACTCGGTCAATCATGCTTCAAATGCAGGTACCCACCGAATATTGGAACTTTGTTGTCTCTACTGCTTGTTATCTCATTAATCGCATATCCACCTCCATGCTTAACTTTGCGTCTCCGTTCGGTCTCCTATTTCCTTCCAAGTCTCCATTCTCTCTCATGCCCCGTACATTTGGTGGTACCTGCTATATTCACTCTCTCGGACCACCAACTGACAAACTTACCCCTCGGGCCACAAAATGTATATTTGTTGCTTACTCTCATACTCAAAGGGATATGTTTGCTACTCTCCTACAGTCAACAAGGTGCTCATTTCCGCTAATGTCACCTTTAATGAAGATGAAGGTTTTTACTCCAATCTCTCCGCTCTTACCACCACATTCCACTATTCCTCGTCCGGCTGTCCCCATCACATCCCTACCTCCCATATCTTCCCCTCCTCCAGTATTATCCTAACCCTCTCTCCCTCCTCCTCCACCTCCTCGTGTCTATACTCGACGCTCATCCCGGATAGCAGACCGACATCACCCCTCTTCTACTGATGATCTCCCGCACATTGACGATCACGCACTACCCTCTACAGCTCATCCTATGGGAAACTATGTATCCCTCCATCGCCTCTATCCACCTCTTCTCACCTTTTCCCTCTCTCTCTCTCTCCACTATTCTCTTCCAAACTCTTTGCAGGATGCTCTCCAACATCCAGGCTGGCGTGCAGCCATGGACGAAGAGATGACAGCTCTCTGAGCTAACCAGACTTGGGACCTTGTTCATCTCCCTCCTGGCCAGTCTTGTGTTAGTTGTAAATGGGTATTTGCAATCAAACATGCTCTTGATGGTACGGTTGATTGTCTCAAAGCTCGTCTTGTGGCCAAAGGATTCACACAGCAACATGGCCTTGACTATGACGAAACCTTCTCTCAGGTCGCAAAACTGAATACTGTTCGGGTCCTGATCTCCCTTGATGTGCACCGTCAATGGCCCTTGCATCAAATGGACATCAAAAATGCTTTTCTCAATGGCGATCTCCAAGAGACTGTGTATATGCACCAACCACCTGGGTTTGAGACCATGGGGGAGTCTCGTGTATGTCATCTCAAGAAATCTATATATGGTCTCAAACAATCTCCTCGCGTCTGGTTTGATAAGTTCAGTAAAGTGGTTCGCGAGATCGGATTCAGTCGGAGCTCTGTTGATTTCTCTCTTTTCACTCGTCATCAAGCAACAGGCACTGTTCTTCTTGTCTATGTGGATGATATTTTCATCACGAGCGACGACACCATCGGGATCCAGAACATCAAACAATATCTGAACTCCATTTTTCAGACAAAAGATCTGGGTAATCTACGATACTTTCTTGGACTTGAGGTTGCAAGAAGACTTGATGGTCTGGTCTTATCTCAACGGAAGTGTTGCATTGATCTTCTACAAAATGCGAGCTACTCTGGATGCAAACCTACAGACACCCCGATGGATATGAATCATAAGCTGTCCATACATGAATCTAGAACTGACCCTTTTCTTACCAATCTGGAGTACTATCGACGCTTGGTGGAGAAACTAATCTACCTCACAATTACACGGCCTGATATCTCATTTGTTGTTGGAGTTATAAGCTGATTCATGCATACTCCTCGGATCTCTCATCTCCAAGCCGTCGAGCGGATTCTCAGATATTTAAAGAAGGCTCCTGGACAAGGACTTGTTTATAAACCATCGACTTCCTTATCTCTTGTTGCGTACTCTGATGATGACTACGCAGGTTCCCTTGATGATAGACGCTCCACAACTATTTTTGCACCTATCTCGGTGGACATCTTATTACCTGACGTAGCAAGAAACAGACTGTTGTTGCTCGCTCATCTGCTGAGGCTGAGTACCGTGTTATGGCAGCGGTCGTATCTGAGGTCACCTGGCTTGAGGGTCTCCTCAGTGATATGGGTCTCAAACTCTCCTCTCCTGCTACCATGTTCTGCGACAGTCAAACAGCCATACATATTGCCAAGAATCCGGAATTTCATGAGCGAACAAAGCATATCGAAGTTGACTGTCACTTCATTCGGGAAAAGGTTCAATCAAAGAAGTTAGTATTGAAACATGTCTCGGCATCCAGTCAAGTTGCTGATATTTTCACCAAAGCTCTCTCTCGGACTTTTTACTATCAGTTCTTATCCAAGCTTGGCGCTTATGACTTGTACGCTCTAGCTTGCAAATGTAGAAGAGACCCATTTATATTGGTCCATGTATAGTTTATTTAGTCTCACATTGTAAATATAGAAGTCTCTCCCTCTTTCTCCCTCTATATAAGTATATGTACTCTTACACTTTCAGAAAAATACAATTAAGGGTAATTTTCTCTCTCCTGCGTTTCTCTTTCTACAAATATCAAATATAGGAATTTTAAAGACAAACTGGGCCAAGGGGAAGTGTTTTAAGCTGACCGAAGATCAAAATGCATTACTTGTGATTCACATTACAACTGAGTACTGACAACACAATATTGACAGAATTAAGGCCTATATGGCAAATACTATATGACCCATCAAATGCGAGGCAACATACATAAACTCAACTGCATATACTAATATACGCTTACTCATAAATTAAAAAGGTACATAGAACTTATCAAATTTACTTTATTACGATCCTACAAATGCATACACGAACGTCCATATGCCAATATGAGTATGACTTCACAAGCACCCAAGCACTTGCATGGGCTAATTTAGCCCAGAGACACATAAACAAACACAAGATGCATTCATGCATAAACATATATGCAACATGAATATATTCATGTATACACAAATCCATATGAATGTAACCAGGAAGGCCAAAGCACAAAAAAGAGATTAAGATCATGCACAACTTTGGCATATGTAGAAAAGGTCTCTGTGTGGATTTTGGTATGCGTCTACAATAGTCATATATTTGCATCCATTGTCTTTGTGGATGTACGCACTTTGTTGCATGTGTAGTCTAACACTCTTTTACTTTTTATACATACAGGTAAATACAATGAGTATGTCGGCTAGTCCATCCGGTCAATTTTGGCTAGTCATGAGCTGGTTAATTAACTTTTTTATATTTTTTTAGGAGTCGTTTTAAATTCACCCAGATAAGCACTTACATGTGAGTTATTTTCTGTTGATAGGAAAGTTAACAAAATCCCAAATCTACACAAAAATTACTTTGTTAATAAGATTTACTGATTTTAATAACTCTAAATCTTCATTTGTAATTGACAATAACCGATGGAAATCCACGGCTTTGGATTATCGGATGGACGATCGGAGACCGCTATCGGGTTCGTCGCGAATTTTCACATTTTTATGTATTTTATTTTAGTTTTTAGGACTTGTATTTAGGGGGTTATGTTAAAATATCCATCAAATGATCATGGTCGTTGGATATTCTTAACCTAACTCACACCCTATGTTATTAAAGGCGCAAGCGCACCGACGGGGCCTAGGCGCAAGATGCAGGCGCGCGCATGAAGCACGTGAGGCGCACGTGCGCAAAATGAGAAAATAAAATCAGTGAATTGAGCGTCCAATTCATGGAAAATCAGCGAATTGGGCGCCCAATTCGCTGAAATGCGCTTAATCCGCGGAAATTCAGCGAACTGGGCGCCCAATTCGCTGAAATTGAACGAACTGGGAGCTCAATTCGCTGAAATTGAGCGAGCTGCGGGCCCAATTCGCTGAAATTGAGCGAACTAGGCGCCCAAGTCGCTAAAATTGACCGAATTGGGCGCCCATTTCGATGAATTTCAACAAATTTGGCGCTCAGTTCGCTAAATTTCAGTAAATTTGGCGCCCAGTTCACTGAATTTTAGCGAATTGGGCGCCAATTCGCTCAATTTCATGGAATTGGACACTCAATTTGCTCAAATTCAGTGAATTGGGCGTCTGGGTGGACCTAGGCGCACCTCGGGCACATTGCCTACCTAAGCCTCGCTAAGGCGCAACGAAGTGCGCTCGGTGCGCCCGACGCTTCAAGCACGCCTTGATAACACAGCTCCCACCCCATTATATTCTCCAGCAGCCGCAAGAAGAGAACATCAAGAGTTGCGGTTTTCAAAGAGAAACTGCTCGATCCTCCTTCAGTGCGACGCAAAAATCCCCTGAGCGGTGCGACGCCAAAAGCCCCTGCGTGGTGCGATGCCGCCGGTTCCGCCTCCCAGGGATGCGACGCCCCTTTCCCCCCACCACCGGCTATCCTTCCAGTCATTGGGGAGTTTTCCAATCGCTGGATCAGGGTTCCTCCACTGACCGTCTTCAACACCTCCAACTACCGCCACCCAATTTTTCTGTTGCACCGCCGCCTACCCTTTTTCCCCACCGCCCATCTCCCTCATCACCAAAAACTGCCACTCTGCCCCTCCCATTCATCCCTGATTGCCCCCTGCTCAAACCGCCACCCAACTAGGGCTATTCCGCCCCTATCGGCTGCAGCCGTGAGTCATCTCCCATCCAGGAACCAAATCCCCCACTCCAAACAACATCTAGTCCTTTCCTGCCCCCTTCCAGCCTTATTCTTGCCTTATTCCCGCCTCCACCGGCTCGACATCCACCCCATAGCTCTCTAATTTCCTTACCAACACCTTCTCTTCCCTCCACAGCCCCTCCCCCACTGAAATCCACTCCCAAACACCTTCCTGAAGTCACTCCAACCCTCCTCCATCTCCACGGCAATATTCCACCATATATCCACTCCATCGTTTCCCTGACACCATACATGCACTTCCCCACCTCCAACAGCCCTCTCAGTCCACCAAACAACCACCACCCGTCTCTGAAACTCTCCACACAGGAGTATTCTCATTTCCAAACAACCACTACCTTCACGGGCATCCATTACTTGGTGAGCTTTTACTTTCTAGTGTTCATTTCTTTGCATTGTACAAATAGTTTGTATTATTAGTAATACTTGGCTTGAATTAATTTGATTTTCATTTCTCTTTATTAACGTGCAAAAAATATTCGCTTGGCATTTTAATTTCAATGCACTCTCAATTGACTAGTAATTGTTGTCTACTTACTTCCATTGTAATATTTGTAATTAATTGTGACGCTTGCACGACATTTTAAAATTAATTTATTTAATTAATTGTGCGTCGGAAATACATGCAAAATTGAATCATCGCATGTGCATCGCATTAGGGATATCGTCCGTTAGTTCATTGGATTGTGTGTTTGTAATCATTTGCATCTTCATTTTAGGATTCTTCGTCGGTCAATTACATTCATCACATGCTCATGTGTGTTGCATTTAGGGTTAGGACATCATAAGTCCACGTCATATAGATTCGTCCTGCGTCAATAACTCTCTTTATTTCTCCATAGTTGAGTGACTAGCACATGGCAAAAAGAATGAGAGAACATGTATTTTGGATCAATATGATTATGGATGCATGGATGTTCATATTTTGTAAGCTTGTACGTGTTTAAACATAGTTTATGAAAAATATAAATTATACAACCCAATATATATCCTGAAGTTTAGAGAAACCTTTGGACCCCCAAATGCTAATTAGAATCCATATCCACTGTGTTTGTTCTTCAAAACTCCTCCCTTCATTCCCTTAGCCCCACTCACTAGTCCAATTTCAGGCCATATTATGGTAGTCTCATAAGGGTTGTAAGCCTTTCAAAAACAATATCAAGCACTAACATATTAAAAGGCATCAACGAAATCCAACTAGTTGATCAGGATATGAACTTCAATAAAATTGTTAGGGTATTTCAGAATCTCAACTTGAAAATTCAAAAACATTAGCCTGATTTATTTAGATCATGCAAGCATTAAATCCTGATAGCATAATCTATCATCATCATTAGCCTTATCACAACTATTTGCAATTGATTTATGACTCCTTATTTTCCTCTGTTCATGTTGTATGCTTCCTGAGAATATGTTAAATTTATTCTTCACAAATTATTTTTAACACCTCTCAAGGTTAACTTAGGTCTACTTTCCGTCCTCATTCTCTGATGGTAACTGTTAGAAAAGCCCAATTAAGGGCCCATGTTTTCTCTCTTTTCTCTCTCCATGTATTAGTCCCACATCTTGTATTTAGGATTTCTCTTCTCACTCTTCTCCTATATAAGTGTATTCATACTTGTAACTATTCATTCAAAAAGTATATACAAGCTTTGAGGCCTTTTTTACATGGTATCAGAGGGAAACCGGTCTCCTCCTTGGGTATCCGGCCTAGCCACTTTCTAGCCGCCTATCTTCCTTACCTGTCCGCGCAGCTTCCCTTAGCCGCGGACTCTTGCGGCCTCTCTCCTTCTACCCGCCTGGCTAATTCCTACCCGCCTCCAACTCTGCCTCTCTCGTGGCTTCCACCTCCTCCTTCCTACCTCCTCTCCTTTTATACTCCTCTCTCCTGTGGGTCCACCTTCTCCTTTCTTTCTCTGCCCGCTGCGGATTCTTCTTCTGACCGCTCGAGTTCTCTACTCGCGGCCTCTTCCTGCTCGCTGATCGCAACTCGCCGCGGTCTGCTCTCCTGCTCACCGCGACCTGCCTCCTGTTCGCCGCGATCTGTTCGCAGCGACCTGCCTCCTGTTCGCCGCGACCTGCTCTCCTGCTCGTCACGACCTGCCCTTCTTTTCTGCTTGGTGCTATCTCGCCTTCTCCGCTGCGGCTTGCGGCAACTTACCACGCGGTCTCTCTCTCCGCCGTGGTCTCTCCCTGCTCGCTGACCGCTGCTCGCGGAGACTTGCCTCTTCTGTTCGCCACGACCTGCTTCTCGCTCATCGCTGCGGCCTCGCCTATCCGTTGTTGACCTTCACATTTGCTACTCGCCTGCGGCCTGCCTTGTCGCTTGGGATCTCCCTCTACTAGTCGCATTTTGGCGTGATCTCCTGGTCGCTGGCGTGTCCGTCGAGACCGTGCGACTATGTCTTCCAACTCTTCTAACCGCCCGGCCTCTTCTGCTGGCCGCGCATGGCTTCCGAAACTTCTGCTGCTACTACCTCTGCTGCCCCTACTCCCACAGGGCCTTCTGCCCCCGATCTGGCTTCCACTACCCGCCAAGATATTAATGATACCCAACTCCAACAGCTTCAAGGTGCCCTCAGCCGCTCCTCCGGCTCCGTATTCTCTGCGGAAGGTATAACCTGTCTCTCTCATAGTCCCTGTTGGATCGTTGATTCCGGGGCTACTCACCATATTACCTCCCAGAAGCCCACCAAGTACCAACGGACGCCTCATCCTCTTTGCATCACTGTGGCCAACGGTGATACACTTCCTGTCTCTGGCACCGCTGCTCTTCAGCTTACTCCGACTCTCTCTCTTTCCTCGGTTCTTCATGTTCCGGGATCCCCTTTCAATTTACTTTCTGTTAGTCGTCTCACCCACGACCTTGACTGTTGCATAACTTTTTCACCTTCTTCTTTTCTTATGCAGGATCGTCGCACCCGGAGTACCATTGGTAAGGAGCAGCTGTTGAACGGGCTTTATATCTTGGACATCCCACCTACTACTCTATCTGCTATCTCCACGGTTGATTGGCATTGCCACCTTGGGCATGCTCCCCTACTGATTCTCAAGCGGGCTCTTCCTGATGTACCTCTGCAGGAGTTCTCTTGTGAATCCTGTATCTACGGCAAACAACATCGCTCTTCCTTTCCCCCTGCTTGTATCAGGAGTAGTACTCCTCTCTCTTTAGTTCACTCTGATGTATGGGGTCCTTATCGTGTCCCCAGTATTTTTGGTTATCGTTATTTTCTCACGTTTATTGATGACTACTCGCGTACTACATGGCTTTATTTACTACATAATCGTACTGAACTTCCTTCTGTGTTTCGTGCCTTTTTGACTGAGATGCGTACGCAATTCGCCACCCCCCTCCAGGTCATCCGCACCGATAATGCTCGTGAATATACCGGGCGTGCCTTCTCTACTCTTTGCACCGAGTTCGGTATCATCCATCAAACTTCATGTGCCTATACCCCTCAGCAAAACGGGGTCGCCGAACGGAAAAATCGTCATCTTCTCGATGTTGCCCGCTCCATTATGTTCCAAATGCAGATTCCGGTCGAATATTGGAATTTTGCCGTCTTCACAGTCTGTCATCTTATTAACCGCCTCCCCTCATCTGTGCTAAATTTTGCCTCACCGCTCCAACTTCTCTATCCCTCCACCAACCCCACCTCTCTCACACCACGGGTCTTCGGGTGTGTGTGCTATGTCCACCATCTTGGCCCTCCTTACGACAAGCTTGCTCCTCGGGCTGCTAAGTATATGTTTGTTGGCTACTCCCGGACTCAAAAGGGATATGTCTGCTACTCTCCTTCTGATGGTCGGCTGGTTGTTTCTGCAGATGTCACCTTCTGCGAACACGAGCCCTTCCACGTACCTTGCCCCACCTCGTCTTCTGCTCCACCTCTTCCCCAGCCTGCCGTACCAGTCACGCCATCGTCTCTACCCTCTTCTTCCTCCTCTCAACCAGCTCTTCCTCGGGTTCCTCCACCACTCATTCGGGTCTACTCTCGACGTCCATCCAGGGATACTCCCGTGAACCAGCTCCCAGCTACCAGCGATACCTCGACTACGGCAGATCCGGCTCCCGTCACTACTGCTCATCCCTTGGCCAACTACGTCTCTCTCCATCGGCTGACACCGCCTCTCTACACCTTTGCTACCTCTCTTTCCTCTATTTCTATTCCTAACTCTGTGCAGGAGGCGCTTACACATCCAGGGTGGCGGGCAGCCATGGAAGATGAAATGCGGGCTCTTTGGGCTAACCAGACCTGGGATCTGGTCCCTCTTCCTACTGGTCATACCTCTGTGAGCTGCAAATGGGTCTTTGTTGTCAAGCATGCGGCGGATGGCACTGTTGACCGTCTAAAGGCAAGCCTCGTGGCCCGGGGCTTTACTCAGCAACATGGCCTTGATTATGAGGAAACTTTCTCTCTAATGGAAAAATTGAACACGGTTCGCGTTCTTCTTTCCTTGGCCGTTCATCGTCACTGGCCGCTTTATCAGTTGGATATTAAGAATGTCTTCCTCAACGGCGATCTGCAGGAGACAGTTTATATGCAGCAACCTCCCGGGTTTGAGACCACGGGGGAGTCTTTGGTATGTCACCTTCGGAAATCCATTTATGGTCTCAAACAGTCTCCGCGTGCGTGGTTTGAAAAATTCAGTAAGGTGGTCTGTGCTAGTGGCTTCACTCGGAGCTCGGCTGATTTTTCTCTCTTCACCCGCCACCGGTCAACCGGGACTGTGATTCTTCTGGTCTACGTTGACGATATCCTGATTACTGGCAGCGACACGGCAGGAATACAACAGATCAAGGAACAGTTAAATTCAGCCTTTCAGACCAAAGATCTGGGCAACCTTCGGTACTTTCTTGGGCTCGAGGTCACACGACGCTCTGATGGTCTTGTGTTATCTCAAAGAAAGTACTGTATGGATCTCCTTCATGATGCAGGTTATTCTGGGTGCAAACCTGCGGAGACTCCTATGGACGCAAATCACAAGCTCTCAGCCCATAGTTCTGACTCTGACAAGCTGCTTACAAATCAGGAATATTACAGACGCTTGGTTGGGAAGCTGATCTACCGTACGGTAACTCGACCAGACATCTTGTTTGCTGTAGGAGTTGTAAGTCGGTTCATGCACGCTCCTCGGACGTCTCATCTTCAAGCAGTCGAGCGCATCCTTCGATATTTTAAGATCGCCCTCATACAAGGACTTGTGTATAAGTCATCCACATCTCTATCACTCGTCGCTTACTCTGACGTTGACTACGCAGGATCTATCGATGATAGGCGCTCCACTACGGGGTTCTGCACTTACTTTGGTGGTCATCTCATAACATGGCGTAGCAAGAAACAATATGTGGTTGCACGCTCTTCTGCTGAAGCCGAGTACCGAGTTATGGCTGCGGTTGCTTCCGAGCTAACCTGGCTTGAGAGCCTTCTGGGAGACTTGGGTGTTCGTCTCTCATCACCGGCTACCTTATTTTGTGACAGTCAGGCAGCAATACATATTGTCAAGAATCCGGTGTTTCACGAACGCACAAAGCATATCGAAGTTGATTGTCACTTTATTCGAGAAAAGGTACAGTCAAAGAAGATAGATTTGGAGCATGTTCCTGCTAAAGACCAAGTTGCGGATATCCTGACAAAAGCTCTCTCCAGGCCTCTATACTATCAGTTTATCCAAGCTTGGTGCCTACGACTTGTACGCTCCAGCTTGCGGGGGAGTGTTAGAAAAGCCCAATTAAGGGCCCATGTTTTCTCTCTTTTCTCTCTCCATGTATTAGTCCCACATCTTGTATTTAGGATTTCTCTTCTCACTCTTCTCCTATATAAGTGTATTCATACTTGTAATTATTCATTCAAAAAGTATATACAAGCTTTGAGGCCTTTCTTTACAGTAACACTAATTTTATTTTCCAAATTAAGGAGTTCCATTAGCTAGTAAATCCAAACCAACCTAGGAATTGTCTAGTTGAGTGTTAGAATTGTCGTTGTTATTCACTTATCAATGTTATTAGATGTCAATATTATCAATTAAATTGATATTTTCATTTTAGTGCTATTGTAAGTAGAGTCATTGTCCTTAAATGCATGGCATGTCCATTCAAGTGACCTACAAATGCAGGCTTGAATAGTTTCATATTGGTCATGTAAAAATTTCTATATACTGAAATGCAGCTAAAAACAATACATAGAACAACAACACTCAAGCCTTTATCCCAATATAGTGGGGTCGGCTATATGGATCCTCTGCCGCCACTGTGCCCTCCCCCGTTTAACATGTCTAGTGACTAAACTCTCACAATGTATAGCGGGTGCCTCTAATCTAGTGACTAAACTCTTGCAACGCCTAGCAGGTGCCTCTAATGGTCTCCTTTGTACGTGTACAAACCATCTTAGTCGATCTTCTCGCATCTTTTCTGCAATTGGTGACACTCCTCTCTTATCCATGATATATTCATTCCTACTTTTATCTAGTCTCGCGTGTCCACGCCTCCACCTAAGCATTTCATCTCCGCAACTCACATTTTTTTGCTCATGTACACAATTCACTGTCCAACACTCAGAACCAGAGAGCATCGCTGGTCTAATTGCAGTACAGTAAAACTTGCTTTTAAGTTTTAATGGTACTTTACGATCACATAAGATCCCTGGCGCGCCTCTCCACTTCAATCAACCTGCTTGGATTTTATGTATCGCATCTTTATCAACATCTCCATCTTTTTGAACTATCGATTCAAGATATTTAATGCATTCACTGTGAGAAATATCCTAATCACCCAACTTAATAACAAAGTCATCAGTCCTTGTTGCACTGCAAATTTAAGCTCTGTATACTCTGCCTTTTCCCGCTCAACCTAAAATACTTTTTTTCTAAAGTGTTTTGACAAGATTCAAGTTTCGAGTTTACACCCTCATACATCTCATCGACCAAAACGATATCATACGCAAACAATAAACACCAAGGAATTGCTTGTTGGATATGTCTGGTGAGTTGATCTAAGATAAGAGTAAAGAGATAAGGGCTTAAAGCTAAACCTTGATGTAAGCCAACAGTGATAGGAAATTCCTATGTTAATCCTCCAGATGTCCTAACCCTCGTCACTGAATTTGTATACATATTTTTGATTATGTCAATGTATGATATATTTATATCTTTCTTTTTTAAGACTCTCTATAAGATCTCTCTTGGAACTTTATCATAACCTTTCTCAAGATCGATAAACAGCATATGCAAATCTTGTTTTCTTTCTCTATAGTTGTCAACGAGTCTCTTCAAGAGATGTATAGCTTACATGGTCAACCGCTCTGACATGAATCTAAATTGATTCTCCAAAATGCTAGTCTCTCGTCTTGCTCTTTTTTTTATACTCATTCTCTTAGGCTTATTAATTTAATTCATCAGTAATTAACATAATTTTGTATATCTCATTTGTTCTTATACAAAGATTGGTAAGATACTTACTCTTCATTGGTCTGGCATCCTTTTTGACTTCGGTATCTTATTGAAGAAACATATAAGCCGCAAAATTCATTATTTCCCTAGACATTTCTATACCTCGATTGGTATATCGTTTGGCCTAACCGCCTTTCTATTTTGCATCTTTGTTAAAACATCATTTACCTTTGATACTTGAATTTTACGATAAAACATTATATTCTTATACTTCTTCACTTTACTTAACTATTCCAAGTTCAGTTCATTGTCTTTACATTTATTATAAAGTTGATAAAAGTATCTTTTTCATGACTTTTTAATAGTCACATCATCCGTCAAAATTATATTTTTATCATCTTTTATGTAATTTGGTTTAAATCTCTTGTCTTCCTCTCTCTAGCTCGAGCAATTTAATATGTCACGTTCTTCATCATTGGTATCTAGTCACTTAAAAAATTTTACATAAGCTTAACTTCTTGCTTTATTTACTATATGTTTAGCTTTTTTTGACGACTTTATATTTTCTTAATTTTTAATCATTTCTACAAGGGTAGAGTGTTAGCTAGTCTTCTTTGCTCTCACTTTGTCATGCATTTTCTTTTGCCACCACAAAAAAATTTTATATGGGGGCGCACAACCTTTTGATTCTTCAAGAACGTTCTTTTCACTTATCCTTAAATGTGAAACCATAACTTCCCATGAGACACTAGGATCAACACAAAAATCATCAACTAGTTGTTTCATAACTGTTGTCTTGAAAGCAACCTGTTTTTCCATCTTAAAGTTCCACCACCGCATTTTTAACAACATTTTTATCTGCCATAAATTTATTATATTTAATTTGCACGGCCAACGTCAATAACCTATATTGTGTTGTCAAATTTTTTCCTGCATGACTTTGCAATTCTTACAAATCATTTTATTTATTTTACGAGCCATAAAATAATTAATTTATGACTTATTTGGTCCATTTTTAGACGTAATTAAATCTTTTTCCCACTTTATGAAAAGTGTATTTGTCATAATTAGCTCATGTGTTATGGAAAAGTCAAATGATTATTTCTTCTACATTTCTTTATTCATATCCAAATCCTTCATGAATAATTGTATAATCTATATTTTCATTCTCAATATGTTCATTTAAGTTTCCTCCTATAAAAAATTTCTCTCTTTGTGAGATTTCTCTTACTAAATCATTTAAGTCTTCTCAAAATTGCACTTTAATAGTTTCACTTAATCCTACTTATAGCGCATAAGCAATGATCACATAAAATATTTTAAAAAAATTATTTAAAGATATAAGTGATGCACTGACGGCAAGTGCACCAGTCGCTCAAGTAATAAAATGAGAGAGTTTCCCCAAGTATCGATCTCTCAAGTAACGCGGGATGGGGCGTGTGATTCGAACGTTTAGAAAATTAATTATAAGGATTTAAAAGTAAAACAGGGCTTGGATTAGGGTTTTGGAAAAGAAAATGAAAACCTAAACTAAACTAGTGCGGGTCGCAGTCACCTCTTCGCAATGTGGATAGGCGAGTAGGCAAGCGTATGGAGTGGTTCATAACGGCGGATGAGAGTCGAGAGCACCTCTTCGCAATGCACGCCACTAGAAATTGTTAGTGCAGCCAACTTCGTGATGGTGGAGTGGAATCGATGGGATGGAAGCGCTCCTCACGTGGATAAACCGCAATCAATTTCACATAGGCATGAAATATAGCATTAAAACAATTTAGGGTATGCACAAATCGTTCATACAACAAATACTAATTAAGAAGAAATGCACAATATCAAAGGAGGAGGAAAGATTACGATCGAAGTACGAAGTCTCATCAAAGGTTCACGACCGGAACCAAGGGTTGTCAATCCTTGTCCACGCTCGAACTTCGACTACCGCCTGGGGTCCGAAAGAGTTGTCACCTTCCTCTACTCTACCTGTCTTCTTCGTCAATCTTCTTCATTCACGACCTCGTCGGAGCTATCCTTGAATGCGGTGAGAAATCCCTCGGAATGGAGCTTGGATGCAAGCGAACGACGGAGGAGGCCGAGAGGATCTACTAGCTCTTGATTTTCAAGAAAAGTCGGAGATGGAGTGGCGGAATGGGGCAAAATGGACCTCTACGGGCGGAATGGAGTGAAGGATCTGAATCAGGGCAAACATCTGCGCTTAAATACGAAATGGTTAGAAATTTAGTAACGCACGGTCGAACACACGGTCGTGTGATCGAACCGTGTGACATTTACTAAAAATTATACAAACCAGGCCAGGGGGCCACCTGTGCAATTTTCCTTCGCGCACGGTTGCATCAACCATGCGCGAACAAAAACGTACGGATAGCGACAGAAAACAGAATTCAATGCCAACCACCGGCCCGTGCAATTTTTCTCTCACACGGTTGAATCCAACCATGCGTAAAGAAAACACACGGCCACTAAAAAACAACAAAAGCTTGGACAAGCAGGTCGCCCGTACAACTTGTTCTCGCACGGTTGAAATCAGCAGTGCACGACCACTTCGCACGGGCTGATGTAATACTCAAGATTTCAGCATAGGAGAACGCACGGGCAAAATGCCCGTGTGCGAAGGAAAACGCACGACCATGCGATTCCCCGGAATTCTAAAATTGGCTTGGGCACACCCTCAACCTATCCCAAACTGCAATAACATCCAAAACACGACATGGGGAGCACCATGTGCTTACCCACGGCAACAATTAACGCAATTGCGCACCACAACGGGCCAATGAGTTCACTTTGTGTACAATTACAGATCAAGAGAAATATAAGAAAAAATGACCCAAAAGTGTAATGCACGCGCGAGAAAACTAGACCAGATGAGTCCGAACACACTATAATATCGCACTCATCATACCCCCAAAGAAATCCATCAATGTCGATGATCATACGCTTGCCCGTTCACACTCACTCCACGGCACTGGTTTGACTCAATCACGCGAACCAATAGGACTTTAGGTTGGAGATGGGGCTTAGGCTTAGGTGAGGTATACAATGATAAACACGATGGCTCATGCACCTAACCCAAATGAGTTAGCACAAACAAAACTATCCTCGCGCTGTAACAATAACACACAGGTGCACCACATCCCCAGACTTAGACTTGACGACATGTGTGTATGCACCGCCTACTCTCCAACAAAAACTTTCATACAAAGATTTTCAATTAAACTTTTTCTACTTTTTCTTTTTTTCATTTCACTTTTTTTTTAAATTTTCATTTCTAATAATTTTTTTAACAAAAAAAATTTCAGCACGTTGTCAATAAGCCATATCCACAACATAATCACCACATCAATACCCCAATCATAAAAATAGAATACAATAAAGATCAAATTTACGTATGCGGCTAGGATTGGCTATTTGGCTTTTGTGAGATAATAGTGGGGTTGAATCAAAGGATGGGTAGGCGCAGTGGGGCTAGCGAGGAAAAGATGATAGGATCGGGTATAAAAGCTCAACCGGGCCAAAATGAAGGCTTACATCATATTCGCGCGCTTGACTAGCCGTATACCCATGCTTTGAGAGTCGCTTGGGGCAAGTTCTTAGACACTGGTAGAGAATATCCTTCCTCCCGACTCGAGCAATACAAGGCTAATGACCGTCTACACACATTCCTACGCTATCGTTTGATTCATACCGGATTCACCAATTTTTTAGTAGAATAAACAATATCTACTCTAGTAGAAAAATATAAACTAAAAGTATAAAAAGAAATTGAATCTACACAAATTTCTATGTGAAACATGAGCACTCAATTTGTAGCATTACAGGAGTCAACATTTTACTCCGCCTCACAATCCTAAGCTGGCACGGTGATTTTTCAAATCACGCACAAAAGATGAGCAAGCTCGCAACGTGCTAATGGTTAAGCACGCACTCGTGTGGGTGTTGTGGTGTGCAAAGAATGAACTAACAATAATAGTTGAAATAAAAGGTAATTCTAGTATGTTATGTAATGTGCATGTACAGTGGGTAAGAAAAAACGGCTCTCCCACAGACTAAACTAAACAATCCAATACAATGATATAACAATAGAAATTAAATAGATGTTAGGAAAGAAGTTACTCAATGCTCAACAAGTGAGCATACCAGAAGACACAAAATCCAAAACAAATCTGCAGCATCCGCGATCCAGAAAATTGATACCTGCAGGGGTTAGCTCCAACAAAAACATAATAGACAAATAAAAACTGAATTAAAGAAAATGCAATAAAAGTAAGATAACTACTGTGTTATTGTCATCCCAGCATGACTTATTCAACAATTGTCAAATGCTGACTAATAGGTCAATGAAAACTGAAATGAACAGGTAACAGCATCATTATCCATTTCGATAATGGGTACCGATGTGGTGATAGCGCAGTTACCCCCATACCTGAATATAAATACTTGCGCAGAGCGTCGGGTAGGAGAAGGTAGTATGATGAGAAAATCTCAATGTGTGTTTCCATTTGCAGGTGGTCCATTCCTTCATCAGGCAGCACAGCGGGCTCGACTACTTCCTAAACCGGATCCAATGTGGAATCCTGCAAAGAATCAGACACGAGAATGGGATCAAGAAACAAATTAGAAGAATGACAAAAGAATAGCATCTTCGGGAGCGATCCCGATATCACTCCCAATAGGTAGATCTAGAGGCAAATCGTCGGTATTGTCAATAACATCGTAGGGTTCGGCAAGATCAACAGTGGCCTCCTCTACAACTTGGACTTCCTTCACTGGTGCTGAAGTAATCACCTCCTCACCTTGAAAAACGTCCTCCTCGATAGGAACGGGCACAACACTAACAGTACCGCGTCATCCTGCAAAACATTCTCAGCAATAATGTCAGAAACAAGTGTAGTATTATGCATAGAAGAGGGAGAATAAGTGCTCTGCAAAAAACTCGAGCACCGACTCCTCACAAAAAATTGAATCCAAACAAGGCGATATATAAACAGAGGGGACATGCGCAACCATGTCGGGACACAAATCAGCCACAACACTAATGGGCGCATCCACACCATTCCCTTCAAAACACGAAGGTGACACGGATACATAACCGGAGGTAGAAGGTGTGCAGACCGAGGCAGGACTTGGAACAATCCGGATATCCGACTCATCATCCTCATCCATCTAGCGAAGGTACTCGACACAATCCTTCAGAGCGTAATCCATGCTCCGACAAAACAGACAATGTTTTGTACTCTTCTTCGGTCCAAATAGAGTCGTAGTCGAATTCAAAAACGGCATGTGCGACGCAGACGAATAGTCATAGAACTCAGGCACAGTGTATGAAGTATCGTACAATGTCAGTGCTCGATACACTGAGCCTTGTGATCTAGAGCCACCATCCCCCGATGGGCATCTATCACTAGCATGGGAGACATCTCCGCACCACTTGCAGCGGATATTAAATCCAGCCCACATTGTGCGAAGAAAGTAAGGATTACCAGAAAACAGTGTTGTGCACAACACTGCACCCAACAACAACTACAACACCCAATAATTCGAACAAGAAAAATTGGAAGAAGACAAAAAATAAGACAACTAGAAACCTTTATAACTAACTTTTCCAACAGAAAAATCACAACATCAAATGCGTTCCCCCACAACGGCACCAAAAACTTGATGTGTTGACGGCAAGTGCACATTAATCCATTCTAGTGACACATAAATGCAGCTGAATAAGTCATATTGGTCATTTATAAAATGTAAATGTAATACCGATCGGGGTGGGAAGAGGCGGCTCGGTATCACCCGGCGATACCGACGGCAGCAGTGCGGTAAACGGAAAGGCGGGGAGAGCAAGAGAAGGTGGAAGAGAAGGCTAGGGTTAGAGAGAACAAGGAACAGCCCCCTTTCTAAAACAATTGATCCAAAGATAAGTAAAAGGTCTAACCACACCCCCTCTTATAGTGAGGGGTCCAATACAACAATAATTAAAAGTAAACTGAAATTAAAACAAGGCTGAATAAGATATCATCCGGACATCTCCCGGTCTGGTTTGTTCGCGACGCGCGTCGCCCTCCGGTTCATGTGCGCCGCGAGCCACCCCATCGGCACTGTGAGTTTCCACCGGCGCCCTCTGCCTTTGCGTGTAAACTCGCCAAGCCGGCTCGTCCGGCTGCAGCTCGGTAACAATACCGTCATCTGGAAAATTGGCCCTGTCCTCAAGGAAGTAGTCCGGAAACTGCCGGCGAAAATCGTCTCGAAGGAGCCACGTAGCTTCGTTCGTTGGGCGATGCCACCAAGCGACGCGGATCTCTTACGGGCTAGCGTCCCCGGGTAAGTGGTGCCGACGGTCGAGAATGGCCTGGGGGTACAGGGGCTAAGACCCGGAGTAATCGAGGTCGGTCGGGATATGGTCCACTACGGGGTGGTCGCCTACCACTCGTCGAAGCTGGGAGACGTGAAACACCGGGTTGATGTGACTGCTACTCGGTAAGCGGAGCCGGTACGTCGCGGCCCCGATGCGACTGATGACCTCGAATGGCCCATAGTAACGTGGTGCCAACTTCGGGCATGGCCGTCGTGCGACAGAAAGCTGGCGGTAAGGCTGCAGTTTGAGGAAGACCTTCTCTCCCACTAGGAGGTGAGATCTCGGCGCTTACGGTTGGCGAAAGAGATCATCTTTGCCTGGGCTCGCCGAAGGTGGTATTTCAAGCTGTCGAGGATGATGTCCCGATCCTGCAGGTGGTCGGCCAGGCTAGCCACGGGGCATTCGCAGGGAAGGTGGCGGGTGACTGACGGCTGTGGTCGGCCATACACCGTCTGGAATGGGGAGGTGTTCGCCGCATAATGATACGCTGTGCTATACGAGTACTCTGCCCAACAAAGCCATTTGGCCCACGTGCTCGGCCATTCTCCAATGAAACAGCGAAGATACGTCTCTAAGCATCGGTTGAGAACTTCTGATTGCCCGTCCGACTGCGGATGATAGGCCGTACTCATCCGGATATGGGTACCCTGCAGGCGGAAGAGGGATGTCCAGAAGCTGCTGAGGAACAGGGGGTCACGGTCACTAACGATGGAGCGGGGAAACCCATGTAGTCGTACAATCTCCGTGATGAAGGCGTCGGCCACAGTGGCCGCTGTGTAGGGATGGCGTAGGGAAATAAAATGCGCGTACTTGGACAGGCGGTCTACCACCACCAAGATGCAGTCGAACCCGTTCGAGCGAGGAAGCTGGGTGATGAAATCCATAGCAATGTCTTCCCAGATGCGTTCTGGAATCGGCAGGGGTTGTAGAAAGCCACTGGGAAACATAGTCTCATATTTGGCCTTCTGGCACAGAAGGCATGCGGACACATGGGCCTTCACCTGGCGGAACATCTGAGGCCAGTACAGGGATGCCACCAGCCGCCTGTAAGTGCGGAATGCCCCCACGTGTCCGCCGGCCGGGGTGGCATGGAACTCGTCAAGTAGCCGGGGTATGCTCGGGGAGGAGGCGGAGAGGACAGGGCGGCCCCGGTGGAATAAACGCCCTCCCACCAGCGAGTATGGCGGGTGAGCTTCTGGGTTCACCAAGAGGGCCGTATGGATGGCCGCAAGGTGTGGATCCTGCTCGACTTCCAACTGTATCGTGGCCACATCGTCCCAAACCAGCCGAGAGATGGCCGCGATTTCAAGGGCTTGCGGTTGGCGGGATAACACGTTAGTCGCCCGGTTCGACCGACCGGGACAGAACTCAATAGTGAAGTCATAACCCAACAACTTAGCCACCCAAACTTGTTGTGCCGGAGTTGCGATTTTCTGTTGCAGTAAGTAGCGGAGGCTATGGTGGTCGGTGCGGACCACGAAGGGACAACCCAAGAGGTATGGCCGCCAGTGTTGGACCGCGAGCACCAGGGCCATGAGCTCGTTTTCATAGGCTAAACGGATCCGGATTGTTGCACAGAACGCGCGACTGTAGTAGGCGATGGGCCGGCCCGCTTGCATGAGGACCGCCCCTACGCCGGTGCCGGAAGCGTCACATTCGACGACGAAGGTTTGCTGAAAATCTGGCATCGCCAAAACCGGCCCTTGCACAAGGGCGGTTTGGAGCGCGAAGAAAGTCGCCAAGGCGGCGGGTGACCACGAGAAGGGACCTTCCTCCGAGAGCTTGAGCATCTGAGTGAGGGGGCGAGCCAACGCGCCATAGTCCTTGATGAATCACCGATAGTAGTCGGTGAGCCCGAGAAATCCGCGGACTTCCCGCAGTGACGTAGGAGTCGGTCACTGCAGGACCACCTGGATCTTATCCGCGTCCATGGCCACGCCGGCGGCCGAAATAGTGTGGCCCGAGTAACTCACTGTCGTTGCCCCGAATGAGCACTTCTTGCGGTTGAGGACGACTTGGTGTTGTCGGAGCGTCAAAAAAGTGTGCCACACGTGCTCAAGGTGTGCCTGCCAAGAACGACTAAACACCAAGATGTCATCGAAGAAAACGAGCACATGCTTACGAAGAACTGGCCGAAAGATCTCATTCATGGTCGCTTGGAACGTTGTCGGCGCGTTGGTGAGGCCGAACGGCATAACCAAGAATTCGAAGTGGTCGTCATGCGTCCGGAACGCGGTCTTCGACACGTCCTCCGGGGGAACACGGATTTGATGGTAGCCCGCCCGGAGATCCAGCTTCGTGAAGTAGGCGGCACCGTGTAGTTCATCCAACAGATCCTGTATCACCGGAATGGGGTATCTATCTGGTACTGTGACCTTGTTGACCTCCCTATAGTCGACACAGAAGCGCCAACTTCCGTTTTTCTTTCGCACAAGCAGCATGGGGCTGGAGAAGGGACTGGCGCTTGGTCTGATGAGGCCGCCCAGCAACATCTCCCACACTAGGCGTTCGATCTCATCCTTCTGAGCGTGCCCGTAGCGGTAAGGGCGGACCAACACGGCCGCTTCCCCCGGTTGGAGCACAATCGGGTGATCTGTCGTGCGCTCCAGTGGGAGCCCCTGTGGCGCGGTAAAGATGTCCAAAAAGTCGTCGAGGAGGGCTTGGAAGTCCGCGGCCAAGGGTGGGCAAGGTGCCTCCGCGAGAACGGGCAGAAGCCAAGCTGAAAAATCCACATCCGCCACCCGAGTGAGAGCGCGCGCCGAAATAGGTGACCGAAGTAAAGCCGCCTCGCCCTCCAAGCGGCATGTGCGACCCTTGTGTTGAAACAACATGGTCATCGCGGCCCAATTAACGCGGACATCCCCCAAGATCTGGAGTCATGCCACCCCCAAGATGATGTCGAGACCGCCCAATTCAAACACATAGAAATCCGTCGTGATAGAGCAGGAACCCACAGTCAGAGTGACCCCGACACACTGTCCGAGAGTCGGTCGGCGGCGACCATCCCCAAGGCAGACCGAGAAGGTCGAGGACGGAGAGATCGGCAGGGCGAGGTCATGTGCTCGGCGGGCCGATATGAAGTTGTGGCTTGCTCCACCATCACGATTACTTGTTGGTCGAGGATCACCCTGGTCATCTTCATTGTCCTGGGCCCGGTAAGTCCTCCCACGGAAAAGAGCGAAAGGTCAAGCACATTGAGGGCCGCTCCCTCGGCGAGTAGGAGAGTCGTCATCCCGTATGGCGAGCGCGTCGAAGTCGGCCATTGTGACCTTGGGCTCGTAGTCGCTGAAAAGAGCATGGAACTTCTTGACGGCACAAACATGTTGGGGAGAGTACGGTTGACGGCACCGGAAACACAACCCCTTGCAGCGGAGTTCGTTGTAGTCATTGTTGGAAATACGGTGCGGGTTGTCGGTGCGGCTCTGTCGAACGCCCCCCGGAAGCGGGGGCCGATCCTGCGGCACTTGCGGCCAGGGAGCATGGTGACTCTGTGATGGGGTCGGGCAAAGGCCAAGGTCTGCCTCCACCGCACGAGCAAGCTCTAAAGCCTCTAAGACAGTGTGGGGGTGATGGGTTCGAATGCGGGAGCGGATGGTTGGAAGCAGCCCTTGAAAAAAGAACCCCAAGTAGTGGTCGAGTGGAAGGCCTGGCACCTATGTCACCAGGGCCATGAACTCATCGATTTAAGCGTCCAAATACGTCGTCTGGCGGGAACTGCAAAGGCGCTCAGTGGCCGAGCCGGTGTAGCGCGGGTCGTATCGAGTGATCATATCTTGCTAGAACTCATTCCAAGAAATGGTCGGTTGGACTTGACGAAGCCAACTCGCCCAGTGAAGGGCCGAATCGCTAAGGCCGACCACGGCCGTGCCTACCCGATCCACTGGCGGTGTGAGGTTGAGGTCGAAAAATTGTTTTGCGCGTGCGATCCATCCCAAGGGATCGACGCCGGAGAAAGAGGGGATATCCAACAGCGGCGCCGCTCGGCCGGTTGGTGGCGGGGGGTTTGTGGCAGGAACGGGCGTGTGCAAGGGGGGGCATCCCTAAGATGGATGCGGCGTCGGCCGCGGAGGTTGAGCCTGACCGGCAACGAGGAGCGCCTGACCGGCAACGAGGGCGTCCTTGACGATTGGAGGGCGTCGAGACAGGCGTCCTAGCGGTCGAGTCGGGTGCGGGCGTCGTCAGCGTTGTCATGGCTGTCGGTGAGGTTAGCCCGGGTGTTGGGCGCCATCGGTGAGGGAGGAGACGATCCGGCGGCACGCAGGAGGGTGGAGCGGCAGGTCGAACCAAATAATACCGATCGGGGTGGGAAGAGGCGGCTCAGTATCGCCCGGCGATATCGGCGGAGGCAGTGCGGTAAACGGAAAGGCGGGGAGAGCGAGAGAAGAGGGAAGAGAAGGCTAGGGTTAGAGAGAACAAGAGGGAGCAGACCCCTTTCTAAAACAATTGATCCAAAGATAAGTAAAAGGTCCAACCACACCCCCTTTTATAGTGAGGGGTCCAATACAACAATAATTAAAAGTAAACTGGAATTAAAACAAGGCTGAATAAGATATCATCCGGACATCTCCCGGTCCGGTTTGTTCGCGCCACGCATGTCGCCCTCCGGTTCATGTGCGACGCGAGCCACCCCATCAGCGCCGTGAGTTTCCATCGAAGCCCTCGGCCTTCGCGTGTAAACTCGCCAAGCCGGCTCGTCCGGCTGCAGCTCGGTAAAAAAATGTGTAAGAACCTATCTATTTATATATGTATGTGTGTGTGTGTATATTATATAAACCAATATATATCTGCCAAGCACACCAAACTTTTAATTTGGGCCGTTTAATCAAAATGCTGCAATAAATTACCACCGTCTGATTATGCTTTATCATATCCCACAATATATAAAGCATTGATTTAAACTTTATGCTGCCGCAGCCATAGTCCCATTCAATATTTTATGGATTGCTTTATTGATGTAGACAACTCACAAAAAACTTTCTATTATCTAAAAAAATATTATATCAATGCGCTGATTTAAACTTTATGATGCGGTTGATTTGGATTGCTTCATTGCTTGATGTAGACAACTCAAACAAAACTTTATATTATCTAAATATATATCACATGCATATACATATATAGAGAGAGAGATATCAATACATAGCTTCTTACTCCAACAGTAATATGCATATTCTACTTGATTAATTAAAATAGAACTTAACACAGATGTGGCGATATATGAGTTTAAGTCATACATTTAGGCGATTGATATATGCACACCTCATTTGGCTAATCGCAGCCCTTAAAATATGTTTTGAAATTAAAATTAAGAACCCTACCTCTGTATAACTGCAGCCCCCTTCCTCCCCAATTGATGTGATCCAAGACGGGGGTGTAGTTTTTAAGCAAAGTAAAATTCGATCTCTTTAAAATTAAAGCGGCGCAAGAGGATTTGCAGGCTATTTCTAATGACTAAAACGACCAAAGTGTCACAAACACTCGCAAAACTACCGCGCGATTGTAGCGACGTCACAAGTCATAATTCCACAGATGCAGAAATATCGTGGTGGCATGCACGTGCTTGGAAATAAACGGTAATGAGATATTGAGATGAGATTAGTAGGGCAAGCTCATAATAATCAACTACTCATTTATAATATAGGCATTAAAATTTACTAAAGATTGCAAGTGAGGAAGATTAGGGGTATATCATAGGGCTCGGGTTCGGGCACAACGGCGGGTGGAGAAGCTTCAGGCTGCCGAAAAGGCGGTGACTGTCGTTGAAGCTTCACTGGAAGCAGGCCGGAGCTCTGGAGGTAGCAATGGTGCTGGATCAACGGGAAGTGAGGGAAATCGTCGGAGGTTCCCAGATCCCGCCGGAGGGAGGGCCAGGGAGGTCGACGACACCCTAAGTGAGCTTTGGCTCCGTCGCCGATGGCAGACAGAGCTTCAGGAATCGGCTTCGTCGGGGAAGAGGAACACAGGAGCTTTAGGCGGCAGTAATGGCGGTGGGAGAGTGTTTCCCTGGTGGCGCCAAGATGGAGCGGAGTGCTGGACAGCGCGGACTGGGTCGCCGGAGGCGCTGACGGGAAGAGGAGATGCGGGAAGGAGGCGGTGTCGGGCTTTCGCCGAGCAGGCACAGTAGATCGAGGCAGTACGGCGCTGGATCGAACCGAACAAATCAATATGATTGTTCAGTTCAATTCCAGCTGCCCTAGGGTTAAGGGAGGGGTTTGTTTTTAAGGAGGGAGTTTAGGGTTAGGAGTTAAATGGGCGTTGGTGGTGGGCTTTCCAAATGGGCTTTGAAGGGGAATTCTCATAGTGGCAGCAAACAAATTGGAATGGGCTGACTTGTCTTTATTTAATAATAACACATTTGAAAAATAGGAATGGGGCAAGACTTGGTATTTCCATTTAGACAAAATATGACAAATAGTTAATTAATTTGAGCTTGCCCTAATTAACCTATCTCTAAATTACCGGACCTATGCATCTAGGGTCCCGTTGGTCGGTCATACCAACGAGCCAAACAAAAATTTGCGCGATACAAAATTACATCAAAAGCGTTAATACGTGCGCGATACAACTTGACGCTACACAAAAATCCAAAAATTGCGCAAAAGTGTGCGCTACAATAATAAAAGACATGTGCGATAAAAATAATAAAAACGAGGCGACGCGGGTTGCATCAACAATTCCTTGCGTCTCTTCCGCCGCCTTGTTGGAGCCCGCCGCCTCGCCGGATGCCGCCGCCTCGCCGGAGTCCGCCGCCTCGCGACATCCGGATCCCAATTTTTTTTAAAAAAAAACTTCGCTGTTGCAGAAAAGGTTCCGCCGACGGCATGACTTGGAACCTTTGGAAGATGTTGTTGACGAGGGTTAGTAGGTCGTCAGTTTGCGGCTCACCAGCGTCTAGGCCCCCTGCAACTCCTCTCCATGAGTTGAACAGTGGTGGCACCATTATGTCGAGTAATCTCTGACATAACTACGCTAGGATTTGGCTGTCAGAGTGCTCCTCCCTTCGCCCCGGCTCTCTTGTCTCGGTGAGCTAAACCCTGCAGCATTGTTCTTCTCGAAACTGGATTCTATATCAATATCTATCAGTAGAGATAGTAAAAAGTTTAATCTTCTTATTTTTATGTTTGAATCTCAAATTTCTACTCGATTGTGAGTCAAACGTTTTAGCGAAATACATAAATTGGATGGAGGCAGCACAATAATCCACGGAATCGATGCGAGTTTGTAGTTTTTTTGTTTTGGGCTACGAATAGTAATATGGTGTATAAATAGCGATTTAGGGGCAGCGAATATCCAAATTAGGTGTGCGTATATCAATCGCCTACATTTATTTGTTAAAAGTACCTTAAGGCTTAAACTGAACTTTTTAATTTAATATTTAGGTAACATTGAAGAGCTGTACTTTGCAGTAAGCTATGTATCCGGCTATTTTTATGATTGTTTTGGCATAATATTATAGTTTACCTCAAAATATTTGAAGAGTTAAATGAAAATGCTCAAATAACAAGTGACTACCACATCAGAAATGACAGGAAATTAATACAAATGAAGAGCACATTACAATAATATACCAACCATGACTCGGTAAGGATGATTGCTTCTGTGTGGGGTTACTTCAGCCCCTACACTGAAGCACTCAACACAAAGATCATAGTCAGGGCATTTGGTACATTTAATTCGTATCTTTCCAGATATGTCCTTGTTGCAATAATTACAATGGTACAAGGCTTTTTTTCCCACAATGCCACCTTGACCTGCATCAACATATGATAAAATTTAAATTTTAGTTTTCAAAAATAGAGTATAGACGATATAAATGAAGAATAAGAAATTTGAAAATATCACAAGATTAAATCTCTAAAAAAAATCAAATGTTGGGCATTTCATAAACCAATAATTTAGAAACTTCAAAAGAACCTTTGACATGTCTTGTCAAACCAAAAAACAGGCACTAATGTGCTTGCCCATATTAGTTTGAAAAATCAACTTGTTTCTTTAGAGGACTATACCTACAATGTTTCTTTACAATCTATGATATTATAGCATAGACGTTTTACAACAACATACCTGTGGAAGTATTTTCAATATTCTCCCCAGTAGAAGGAACCCTTCTTCTCTTTGATCTATTAACAAGAGAGGTAGATTCATTTCAGTTGCAATTACACATAATAATTTGTTCCACAATAAAGTGTCACAAAAAAAAATAAGATAATGATGACAAATATTTAAACATTAAGACAAGTTTGTTCACTTTAATGTTGGAAGTTTGGACCTCATTCCAGAAGTGAGTCACATTGACCTGGATGGCCGTAATAAATTTCTTTTGAAGGAATTTGCTTCTTGCGAAAACTGTCATTTTGTTGGTTTGGGTTGAGTTTATTTACACTTAAACACACCCTTATGTCAACTTTTCATTAAGTTTATGACTACAAGTAATAGAACAAGTGAACAACCCATCGTACCACTAAATTAACTACTATGTTATTGTTATTAAAAGCAACCAACAAATAACGAAGTTGACTTCTTAGTCCCCCAAGATTGGAACTCACTTCTCACCTTTTTAAGGTGAGTTTAAAGAATAAATTCAATTCAATTAATTTCAGGTTTCAACCAAAAAAATTTAAATTTAGTACTTTACGAAGTAGGGATCCAATCCCTCCAAAATCTTACAAGAAAATAAACTCGTATGTAAAAAATTGCAAAAGGGGCATACAACCATTAACTTTAAGGAAAAACAAGGGTCGTGGTAAAAACTTATCTTATTTATAGGAGACACTCGAAACCCCTCTGTAATTGCATTTAGATTATGATTGAGGGCTCTACTCTAAAGGTGGCTCCAGTAGTCACCAGTGTTCATGTTGCATCAAACTCAGTATTACATCCTCTAATTTGATTCCACCTTCACCAAATAGTAGAAATATATATTAGGATAGGACGGTCAGCTTTGTTTAAGACGAGATCCCCCAACATAACAAGGAAACTTTGGCCTGGACCTTCCAACTCGGGCTTTACATAAGCTAGTTCAACCTACATTATTCCTGGACCAAACAAACAAATATTGATTTTTTTTTTGACCTCATGATGTGTGACGATTACCAATCATCACAAGCAAATAGAAATAAAAAATATCTCAAGGAATGGTAGCATAAAATCTCACTATCATTGCCCGCCCTTCTACTAGTCTAACCGGTCCCTCAATAAAGACTTTGGGTATTCCAAGAGAACATTGGATGACTTCTATAAAAGCATCTATAAGCATCGGATTTGCACATTCCAAATCTTGGTTGCACTAGGATTTGTGAGCATTGCCAGTCGAATTAGAAATTTATGGTTTTTCTAATTATATACAACAGCCACATTTGTGAATGTCAATAGTTTGATATGCTTAATTTAATTTAACCAATCATTATTTAATTATAAATTTACGAGCTTAAAGTAACACCCCCTATCAAATATTAATTTGAAATCACGTATGAAAGTACTAGTCCAATTAATTAATCTAGATTTAGTTGATTGTAATTCTTATTGGAAAAACTACAAACGTATTTGAATTACTGTACACTAAGTCAAAATTTACCAACATAAACAGCGATAGCTATCAATCCCGAGTCATTTTGTATTTTAACTAATGCTCGTTTGGCGCGGTGGTGGTGGTTGTAAATGCATGGGTTAAACCGTCATTCATTAAGGATCACTTAACAAACATCATCTATTTGAACATAAAAGTGGATGAAGTTCCTTATGTGGGCGTTAGCGAATGACAATTTAACCCCCATGTTATTGACCGCCACCACTGTGCCAAACAGAGCCTAATAAACATATACCGACTTTGCATAACGTCTACATATTATATTATTGAACACTAGATAATAAAAGTAAACTCTATTTTGTATCCTAATTAAATTTTAATTAGCTTGCTTGATTTGGGGCTCGTTTGGTGGGGCGGATCCCGCACAGTCGCATGGATCACCCCAAGCGGTTGCGGCCGCCTCTCGTTTGGCAGGGCCGCGGTTGAGCGGCGGGATCCGCCCACCCTATTTTTTCCGTGGATTTCATCTGCGTTGCGGTGACCGCAGTGGCGGTTGCCTCCCCCCACGGATTTCATCCGCGAGAATAAGCGGCGCAAAACAAGCCCTTGATCTTGCTTGATTTATCAAATCACCACATTAATCTAATCCAACTCCCTTAAATCCACCAAGTCCCTTTATATGCAGCCAATCATAATTTAGAAATTAACTCAGAATATTATCATCCGCTCCATTTTCAAGTTTTAACAGCCTCTGAATTTACTATATCGAAGTTTGCAAGTGCTACTAAAATCTGAAATAGTATATTTATTGCATACAGACAGCCAATCAATCCAATAATCACTATTTAACAAAAGAAAACTCTATATTTATCATAACTACGGCTCTGTTTGGTGTGGCTTTTTTGCTTCAGTGAGTTTGGAAAAAAAATGTCACCGTCATATGTTTGGCAAGACAATGATTATGACTGTTACCAAAAAAAAGACAATAAGTTTTGAACATAAAAGTGGATGAAGATACTTAGGTGAGCTGGCCACATCAAACGGAGCCTAAATGTTAGTTGGATTTGAAGATGAATTAAATCACCTCATAAATATATTTCAAATCCCTTGAATACACTAACCCTCTTAATTTTTAGGAAAAACATCAACTACAGATTTTATCATTCAAACACCTCATAGAAACAATTATGTCTCGAGCTGCTGAAACAAAGATCCTTCAACACAAAAAAGCATCTGAACACCAACCACAAAACTTCCATCCGGTCGAAGAAAAAAATAGAACCAATAGGGATAATTCGAACCAATAGGGTTAAGGAGATGAAATTCGAAACCCTAACCTCTGATTAGCATCGTCATCAGCGGAGGTAGAGACACCGCGGGAACGGCCCATCGCGGCTCGCCGATTTCGCTTTCGAGAGCTACATCCACGAAGGATCGGCGTTCGCTACGTCCAAGAACGGACCGCCGCTGCTTCCATGTTCTTCTGAGGGGAAATGGACAGTGTTCTTAAATTTTGGTCATTCTTAGCACTACAGTTTTTGACCAGTCCCACGACCTTTTTTTCATAATTTCTGATGTCTTTTGAAATACATATATTTTTTAGGAAAAATGATCAACATTAAAGTTGAATATCTCGACGAGATCTGTTACTTTCATGTTGAATATTTTTCCTAAAAATGTATGTACAATGCGTATTTTGAAAAATACACATAAATTTTGTGTCTTTTAGAAATATGTCTTGTACATGCATTTTTAAGAAAAGTGTTCAACACGAATGTTGTAGACCTCGTTGAGATCTACAACTTTCGTGTTGAGCATTTTTTCTAAAAATGCATGTACAAAGCATATTTCCAAAAACCGCGAAAAATTATGAGAAAACATTGTGCAACTAGCCAAAACTGTAGTGTCAATAATAATCACCTAAATTTTAAACAGAAGTTGAGTATAATATTAGGGTCTGTTCGTTTCACAGACATTGATATTGAAGTATTGACTTTCAATCCAATATCAATACACATGAGAAATGACATTGAATTTAAAATCAATTTTTTTGTTCGGCGGCATGATGACTTTCTGTCATAGGAATTGACATTGATATTTTTTTATTGTTCGTTTGTACAAAGAATTTTTGTCATAGGAATTGACATTGATCAATGCTATTAATTATCACAATTAAAAATCACAAACGTGATTTTTTAGCCTGATCGTGATTTTTTCTCAGGGCGTGATTTTTTCGCCCAAACTCAAGTTTCCGACCCCAACGCGATTTTTTTGACCGGACGTGAAATTTTCGCCCAAAAGTGTTCTTTTCGCCCAGACGTGTTTTTTTCGCCAGGGCACGATTTTTTTTTCACTCTAATTTGATTTTTTCGGTCCGAATGCGAAATTTTAATATGAACACGAATTTTTTCGTCCGCACGCGAATTTTATCCTCCGGACGCGATTTTCTCGCCCGGACAGGATTTTTTTACCCAGACGCGATATTTTCGCCCGGACGCGATATTTTCGCCCGGACGCGATATTTTCGCCCGGACGCGACATTTTCGTCCGGTCGCGATTTTTTTTGCCCGGAGGCGAATTTTTCGCCCCAACGCGATTTTTCGCCCAGACGCGATTTTTTCTCCCGGTCACGAATTTTTTGCCCGGACGCATTTTTTTCCGTTCGGACGCGATATTTTCGCCCGGTCGTATTTTTTCGTCCGGACGCGATATTTTTGTCCGTACGCGAATTTTTCGCCCAGGCGCGAATTTTTCGACCAAGCGCAAATTTTTCGACATGGCGCAAATTTTTCGCCCGGGCGCGAATTTTTCGCCCGAGCGCAAATTTTTCGCACGGGCGCGAATTTTTCCCCCAAGCGCATCGCCTGTACGCGAATTTTTGCCCGTATGCGAATTTTTCGCCCCACGGCGTAAAAATTGTTTCGGGGCCAAAAAATTGTGTTGAAGCGAAAAAATCGCTTCCGGACAAAAAATTTTCGGGCGAAATATTCGTGTCCAGGCGAAATATTCACGCCCAGACGAAAAAATCGCGTCCGGGTAAAAAAATCTCGTCCGGGAGAAAAAATAGCGTCCGGGCGAAAAAAACGCGTCTGGGCGAAAAATTCGCGTCCGGGCGAAAAAATTCGCGTCCGGGCGAAAAAATTGCGTCGGGGCGAAAAAATTGCGTACGGGCGAAAAAATCGCGTCGGGGCGAAAAAATCGCGTACGGGCGGAAAAATCGTGTCCGGGCGAAAAAATCACTCCGGGCGAAAAATTCACGTCCGGGCGAAATATTCGCATTCTTGTGAAAAATCACGTCCAGGCGAAAAAATCACGTCCGGGCAAAACCAACGCGTTCGGGTGAAAAAATCACGTCCGGGCGAAAATATCGCTGCGTCCGGTCCAAAATATCGCGCCTGGGCGAAAAAATCGCGTCTGGACAAAAATATCGCGTTCGGGCGAAAAAAACGCATCCGGGCGAAAAAATCACGTTCGAGCGAAAAAATCGCGTTTGGCCGAATAATTCATGTTCGGGCAAAAAAATTTGTCTGAGCGAAAAAATTACGTCTGGATGAATAATTCGGCTCAGACGACCAAAAATTGAGTCGTAGCGAAAAATTTCCGTACGAGCGAAAAAAAACACATTCGGGCGAAAAAATTGCGTCCTGGCGAAAAAATTACGTCATAGAGAAAAAAACCGCGTTCGTGCAGAAATATCGCATTCGGGAGAATAAAAAACTATCCGGGCAAAAAAAATGCGTCAAGGCAAAAAATTACGTCTGGGCGAAAAAATCGTACACAGACGAATAAAACACATCCAGGCAAAAAAATTGCGTCCCGATGAAAAATTGCATTCGGCCGAAAAAAATCACGTTCAGGCTAAAAAAATGGTCTCATTTTGGAAAATCGGAATTGGTGATCTCAATATCCGCCACTAGAGATAGATATTGAATCTATGAGTTTTTAAATTACGGTGAATATCGACGACTTTCCATCAGAAAGCCAATTTCATTTTAAAATTGTTGGTACGAACAAGAGAAATGACATTCATATTCTCAAAGCCAATACTTCAATATCAATGTCTGTGAAACGAACGGACCCTTAAGGAATTGATATTCGCAGATCATATTTCGCTATTTTTTACTTACCGATATTCGTACTCTACAGAATTCTAATTGTATTCAAAACAGATATTCGTACCCCACAAAAAATGAAAAATTTAAAATTAATATTATATAGAATGAGTTCCTAAAAAAGTAGTCAAATCTAGGATTATCTCTTTGTCAAATACATCTTACCAACCAATATATTTTTGTCAAAAAGTTCAGTCCAACAAATATTAAAATACAATAACATCGAGGCATCCCAAAAAATATTTGTCAAATACATCTAAGATATTTGTGAGCTTCATTTTCCCATGATTTCACCGCTTCCCAAAAAATCCTAAAAACAATAATTAGTACAACATCTAATTGACTGCGATACAACTTGGTCTTCTTAATATATATGGTTCTGATGGTCGTTGTATTTTTCGGATTTCTTTTCTTTATTGATGACAATATTTTGTATGGCTTAACTCCAGCATTAAACATATCAGACACGATCTTCTGCTCATTGTCATCAAGTCTGCTATCGTACGGATGCACTTCTAAGTGAACAAATTTATGATTGTATAAACCATTTTTTTTTACTTCAATTGTCCATTCATTATTTTCTTCTCGACGTCCGTTCAGTGCAAACTTACATCCACAACGTTTAGAGCTTGATTTTCTGATATTTTTCTTTATATAATCTTTCTTATTTTGACTTTTACGAGAAGATCTGGCTCCGTCATAACCTAGAATTACTCTAGGTTTGGCTCTTGCAGTGAGATTATCTGCTCTCAAAATAATGATAACAAATCTCAAATTCTTTGCAATACTTTGGGAACATTAAACTAATTCTTCCTTACTTGAAAAAGTCAAATTTGTACGAAAATGAATACCAACATCAACCGAGTTATCTTTAGCTCATTCAACGTTTGTTAATAATATAACATCGTCTAAACTCATTTTAGTCTAACATATATAAACAAGCATTTACAAATATTCATTTTGAAAAAAGTGAAAACTCATATCAATAACTCAAACCTAGGGTATTAGATCGAGAGCATAAAATTGAAAACTCACATTGGGGATCCACTGAAGAGAATGTGGTATCAATAACAAAAATCCAAAACCATATCAAAAAAGATTTAGAAAGATTAAAATAAACCTAGGTTATTAGAGAGAAAAATTGAGAGAAGATGAGGGAGAACTCACCGGAGGGCGGCAATAGAGATGTCGTCGCTGTTAGAGAAAAACACTGGTCGTGAAGGAGCAATCAAAGGCGGCAGAAGGAAGGGCAGTGGACACGTTAGGGATTTCCAAAAAACTTCGGTTTTGGAACCGGGGAAAATAATAGAGAGGAGGGAAAACTCACCAGGAGCGGGAATGGAAGGTCACGGCGAAAGAGAACAGGTCATCGGAGAAAGACAACAGGCTGCCGGTGGTAGACAACAGACCACCTGCGGTGGAGGGAGCGGGCACGCCTAGCCAGCGGAGGGGGAGAGCGGGCGAACAGGCCAGCGGAGGGGGAGAGCGGGCGAACAGGCCTGCTCGGGTTTTTCACGGGAAGCGGAAGAAATGAAGAGTGGTACAATTAGGGTTTTTATTCGGGTCTTGCTATTTAAATATTAATGATGTTTGAGGTACAATAGCCTAATATGGCCTGCGAATTTTAATTCCCTAATATTAAGGGGAAATTTATAGTTTTTCTTAGGAAAACCAAAACGAACTCTATATTCAAGTACACCTTTGGCAGATTTATGTTGTGTTTGGCGTGACTTAGGTAGCTTATTTGTTCTGGTAAGATTGGACAAAAACATCATTGTCATAGAATATATATTTAGTATCACAAATGTTATAAAAAAGAAACTAGTTTGAAGCATAAGATTTTGGTATGAAAATGACATTTTTGTCCAACCTCACTGGAGAAATAAGTCACGATAAGTTGCGCTAAACACAGCCTTAGAAAAAGCACCAGTGATTACTGGATTTCTATTTTCCGAAAAGCATACTACGTAGAGCTTCATCTAGAGCATCGTAAAAGTCATTTTCCATACATTTTGTGCTAGTAAGTTAATTTTGGTTCCAAGTAATAATCTAGGGTTTGTTTTAAACAACTGTTAGCAGGAAGAACAGGACAAACTGGTAAGAAATTTTCAAGTTATAGATCAACGACGATCTTCATGGAAATCGAAATCGATCTCCATGGAGATCGATGACTGCATTTTGATATCAATGGAGATCGAAAGCGATCTCTATAGAGATCGATATTGTTAGAGAATATTAGGAAAAGTTGATGTAAAGGCCCATTATTATGGCTCATGTAGGATTCTGGCTTAGTCCCACATTGCTTGTATAACTGCCTGTTTCTCCACTCTCTTCTATATATTTGTACTCGTACTTGTATTTTGTAATTCAATAACGATATACAAGGTTTGAACCATTATTCTACAATGTATCAGAGGGCAGATCCTCTTGGGCAGCTAGTTCTTATTTTTAACCGCCTCTTCTACTTCTTCCCGGGCAAACACCTGCTTCCTGTCTGCCTCCCCTTCTTCCCAGGCAGACTCTTTCATTTGTCCGCAATTCTAACCGATGGTCCCTACTTCTTTACCCGCCCTCTCCCGTGGTTCCACTTCTCTTCCCCCACCGGTTTTTATAGCTTCCCTGTGGGACCCTTGGACTCCTTGCCACGCGGAGACTTCTTTGCGTGTTGTGCTTATCGCAGACTGCCTTTCTCTGTGGTTAAGTCTACTCTAACCGCTCGGCCTCTTGCTTATTACTTCTTGAGGACTCTTAACTGTCGGCATGCGTCTATCCGTCGTGGTCAACCCCTATTCATTACGGTCTCTTCTCCTCTTGTCGGACTGCTTCTAACTACTGTAGACTCTTCTCCTCTATTTGTTGCGTCTTCGCTCGACCTCCTTCTACTCTTGTCGCGCAGACTTCTTGCCACGCGAAGTCTTCTTGATCTTGCCGTTGCGGTCTCCTTTAGCCGTTGTCGTCTTGTCTCTTTGTGTCACGGATTGCTCTTGTGCGACATTTTCTTGTCGCTCAATCTGATCTTGTCGCTGCGGCCTAGTTTTTGTTGTTCACGCAGTCTGCCCGTTGCTTGGTCCACTGCGGATTCCTAATCGCTTGATCTCCCTAAGGATTCTTCGTTGCGGTTTGTGTCTATTCACGTGGTTTAGCGGTAGTTCACCGACCTCTTCTCCTTTAACCGCCGCAAGCTCGGATTCTTACTCGGGTGGGCTCCCTCTAACCGTGGACTCTTAGTCGCAGCAGGTTCCCTCTAGCCGTCATGGCTTTGTATCTTCTTATTCGCGGCGGACTCTCTCTAAATACAGAAACTTAGTCGCGGCGGGCTCCCTCTTGTCACTGCGGCTCAGAGCTCTAGTCGTCGTACCTCTAATCGTTTTGGCTTCCCTTCTAACCGTCGCGATCTCATGGCTTCCAAGGATTCTAATGTCACCTCTGTTTTGCCTGCACGTGTTGCGGCTCCGATTCCCGAGCTTCGAGATGAACTCCGGATTACTGATATCTCCCTCAGTGGGAAGCGAAATTTCATAGAATGGGTGCACTCTGTTTGTCGAGTTTTGCAGACAAAAGGTCTTCTTCATCACATGATTCGGGTCACTCCTACTGCCCCTACCGATGAGTGGCTTCGGGATGATAGTCGGGTCCAGTCATGGCTGCTCAACTCCATGGACATCGAGCCCTATCAGATGGATATGTATCATGACATGGCAAAGGCCATGTAGGAGGAGCTCCATTCTTTTTACTCTGGGCAAAATAGTCTTCAACACTTATTTGACATCATCTTCGATCTTCAAACCCTTGATCTCGGGGCTCCTGGTGATATGTTTCCCTCTGTTGCTAAAGCCAAGACCCTGATCGAAGCCTGGATCCAGCATTAGCTGCCTACTATAGATTTGATTACTCAACGGGCCTAGAAAGAAGCTGTCGGGATTGCGATGATGATGTCTTGAGTTCCCCCTCACATGCATAGTGTTCGGCCCCAGATTCTCTCATCTACTACCACTCCATCTCTATCAGATGTATGCTCTATGCTTCTGAAGGTCACACCGCCCGAGGATGCCCATGTTACTCTCTCCCCAGCTCTTCTACAGCACTCTACACCTGCTCCATCTGCTCGGGGGTCATCAACCCATGGGGGACGCAACACGTCTAGGGGACGTGGCCGGCCTGACAAATCTCCATTTAAGTGCACGTATTGCGGTCGGGATGGTCATCTTGAGGCCACCTACTATCGCAAGCATAACCTGCCTCCACATCTTGATGTTCCTACTATGGCTGAGCCTTCCACTTCTCCTACCCTGGCTTCAATAGCCTCTACTCGAGACGACATTAATGCTCTACGCACTCAGCTCCAACAACTACAAGGGGTGATCTCTCTCTCCTCTGGATCTGTTGCCTCTATTTCAAATGAAGTTATATCTTGTCGCTCACAGGGCTCCCACTAGATTGTAGATTCGAGAGCCACACACCATATTACTTTGTAGCACCCTCTAACATATTCGAAGACTGCCCACCCCAAGTTCATTATTGTGGCTAATGGTGATACCACCCTCATATCCGGTGTTGTTGATATACCCCTCACACCCACTCTCTCTATATTCTGCACTTCATGTTCGAGGATCACCATTTAACTTGCTCTTTGTTAGCCGCCTTTCTCAAGATCTTGATTGTTGTGTTACCTTCTCACCATCTACCTTTATTGTGCATGATCGGCAAACGCAGAATATCATTGATAAGGGGCGGCGGTCAAATGGGCTCTACCTCCTTGATGTTCCTCCTTTAGATCTCTTTATTGTCTCCACTACCGGCTGACATCATCGTCTTGGGCATGTTCCCCTCCAGATTCTCAAGAAAGCTCTTCCGGATGTCTCCCTACATGAGTTCTCTTGTGAATTGTGTATCTTTGGCAAACAACATCGTGTTTATTTTCATATTACTTGTACTCGGAGTGATACTCCTTTATCATTACTATATTCTGATATTTGGGGACCTTATAAAACCCCTAATATGTTTGGCTATCGTTATTTTGTCATTTTTATTGATGATTACTCTCGCTTAACCTGGTTATACTTACTTCGAGATCGTGTTGAACTAACATTTACATTTCGTGCCTTTCTTATGGAAACTCGTACCCAATTCTTCTCTCCTCTAAAAATCATTCGCACTGATAATGCTCAGGAATACACTAGTCGGACAGTCCTGAATCAGTACAAAGCCTGAGACAAACACATCATACACAAACTACACACAAGGTATGAAGTATGGAAAGTAATATACCAATATCTTAGTTCGTACCTGTGACGACGTCACTTTGCTTTATGGCCTCCTATTGGCCAAGGTTATACACTCGGGGTTGCGCTTGAGATGCAGAGGAATCCACCACTGCCTTTCCCTTCTCCGCATATGCCACTCCTGTCTTCTTTTCAACCTTTGGCGGACTAACCCGATAGTCACGGGCTAGATGCCCTACTCTACCACATGTATAGCAAGTACGAGACTCTTGCCTCGAAGTTTCTCCCGACGCAACTGTAGAAGGAGCCTGTCCAGAAGACTTGGATCTCTTACCCCATTTCCTTCGGTAGTTCGATTTGTCAGGACGCGACACTTTGAACTCGGACTTTGTCATAACCAAGTCCCTTTTGCCTTGCACCCACTTCATATCTTTTTTCAACGCACAAGCCATATCCACCAACGCTTGAAACCCTTGGTTCACCGAACTCGAGAGCAGGAATCTCAACTCATCCCGCAGCCCTTTGTAGAACCGATTGGTTTTACACTGTTCATCAGCGAAAATAGACCCCGCATAGCATCCCAACCGTGTAAACTCATGTAAGTAGGTATCGACACTACTTTCTCTCTGAGTTAGACACTAGAACTCATTTTCCATGGCGATGCGCTGTGCTGATGGCAAATGCTTTGCCAAGAACAATCTCGAAAACTCCTATATCGAGACTTCTGTTAGTTGTCTGCCCGCTAAGTGGTGCAACTCTATCTCATCCCACCATAGCCGAGCCTCTCATTCCAACAAGAAGGTGGCCAAAGTAACTTTTTGTTCTTCCTCCGTCCATTTCGCTGTCAATATTCTCTTGACACGTGACAACCAATCCTCCGCCTGCGTTGGGGATCCACACCCATAAACATAGGAGGATTGAAGCTCTTAAACTGCTTCAGCTACCGTTCGGCTGCTGGAGGATCAACAACAGCCTCAACAGGTTCTGGCCTCACACCAACCTGTTCTGGCACCATTGCAGACTGTGCCTGCCCAGTAGGTTGTGCTTGAATCATTACAAACAGCGTCTCAACAACTAAACGTACTGTCTCTACAGAAGGAGGAGGTGTAGGCACCTCAGCTGGTGCCGCACTCTCATCAGAACGTTGGGCTCAGACTGCCCTGCATCACTTCGAGTCACTAATAGGTGGACAAGACACACTTTAGCGACTTTGCACAAGCAACAACAACAATATAGGAACACACAGGTTCCTCAAACAGGTGTATTTGCATTCCTTAGTGGACATTCTTGAGCTCATTTATGTTAAAGTGGGTCTCACTTACACGTGCTCGCCACCCCGCAAAAGAATTCGACCATGAATTCAAAAGAGGAAGACCGAGACAAGCTGATACCAAATTGTAACGACCCCATCCGTTACATGACATATAATAGAAGGTCCGGCCAGGGCCCCACACTATATGTCACAAACAGGCGGCGAGGTTACAGGTTAATATCAAAAATTAATACACGCATCCTAACTTAGAGCATTCTAGCGAAAGCTTTAAAGGTTATTACTGAACTCAACAATCATGAATGTCCATTATATATATAAACACCCACATTTATATATAACTCCAAGGAATGTTTGCAAAATACACAAAATGTTTGGCCTTAAGGCCTTATAATTAAGCTTCACAGGTGTGGATTACAAACATCAGCACGCAGGCTGGCCACACATAAAAATAGTAAAATTCTTCATTCGGCCTTCGAGAGCCAGCAGCAGTAGCAAGGGTTTCAGCCCGCTATTTCCCACTCGGCTCTCCAGCACCTGTACAAGGACAACCCACCAGAATGGTGGCAAACAAGGCAACGGTCAACATTCAGCTGACCAATTTATAACTATCCTACCCCTTTCCCGGGGCAGTAGTATTCCTTCCATGCAGGCATAACATTTCACAAGCAGATATATCACAAGATGTGCACTCACGCACAATCAATATATCACAAACGTCGATCACGCGGCCTGACGCTTCATGCACTCAGGGCACATTCTCGGTGTACCGAAAAACCAGGGTCCCACCACCGTTCTCAGGCCTCAAACCAAATGGTAAAATTTGAGTATTCATGCTCCACGGCCCACGACCGGAGACTTTAGTCTTGATGGCGAACAACCCAAGACTCTCATTATATGATCCTAATGAAGCCAATAACTTAGGCACTCAAGTTAGACAACCATAACACGGATACAGTTCAGCCCTTGCTCGTTGCTCAAATCGCCAGTTCAATGTATAGACTGACGCGGGTCGGCATCCCCTTGTCTGTTCGGCTCACTGGCCTTTAAGAGCGCATAACTCACAATAGCCACAAAGTCCCCAAAGGACTGGCTTCACAATCAAAGAGGGAGTCAATGCCAGCGTTCGTCACTATCGCTTGGCAGGGACAACAGAAGCTCTCTTTTTGCGCCCAAACTCAACCCAAACCCTGCAGCATCCTGCAGTGCCAACATATAGCACACCAGCTTCGAGGGTATTTTTTCTGGAACTCCATTTCAGTACTTCCTATTACTCCACTTCACAGGCACAACCCACCAACTCCACAAAATACTCGTTTATACGCGGAGTCTTCTCCGTGCACAAAATAAAACATCACCAATCCATACCAACCTGTCCAGATGGGCTTCACACAGCAAGCCTATTCCGTACTACACATTTCCGGATTTATATGCAAGACTTCTTGGGGATTTCAAGAATCAACCCAACGAAAATCCCTCAACATTCCACCTTTTGGTGGGGAAAATCCATGCACATCCCAAAATAAGGATTTCACATGTCCAAGGAGGAAGATCGTTACCCTTAACGTTCTCTTTGGAGCCATGACAAAACGTTTTTATGCGGATGGAAATGAGCGCCTCACTTTCCCCTTTGCGAATCTAGCTTTAGATCTTGTTTTCAACCACAAAATCTGCTCCAGCAACCTCAGCAAGCCCTAACTCCAGCCGAGAGTTTCTGGTACAGAACTTGAAAGAGAGAGAATAGAAAAGTAAATAATGATTTCCAAATTCCATTCCTCTATAGATAAGACATCGGGTTTTACCCAGCCACACGATTTCTTCTCATCAAATTAACGCAATGGCTCAGGTTGGAGTTGAAAACGTCAATTATCGCTCAGTGGCCGCACACCATCCTCCTTACACGAGTCACCTGCTCGGCCACATCCTTGTTTTTCTACAAAACGTCGACCGGGTTTGATAACAGGCCAGAATAGTCAAGCTCCGCTCGACGATCTTCATCGAGCTCTGCACGACGATCTTCGTCGAGCTCCGCTCGACGATGTTCGTCGAGCTCCGCTCGACGATGTTCGTCGAGCCCAGGTCGACTATTTCCTGTACCGTTTGGGGTGTTACATAATACCCCAAAATGACAGCAGAACCTTTGGTGATATCGCCGGGCGACAGTGGGTATCGCCGACGGCGATAGCGAGAACACCCAACACCATGAAGCATTGAATGAGCTCATCGCACTCGACGCCAATGAGCGTTGAGTGAGATATCACGTGGCGATAGTGGATATCGCCAGGCGATAGCGATAACACTCAATGCCTTCAACAAAGTGTTGAATGGACTCAACACACTCGACGCTTTCGACGAATCGTCGAGTGAGCTGTTAGAGTGGCGATAGTGGGTATTGTCAGGCGATACTGCCACATATGGGTGGACACGTGTAGGATGGTCAGAAGGCGGCCGATGAGCGGTGGTTGACTGGGGGTCAAAGTGGTTATCTACGTTATTGCCCAGACGATAGCGAATATCGCCCAGACGATAGCGTTAATGTTTAATTTTCAACCAAAATTATGGCCTTTGCTCCCTTTTGATGAAATGATCCTGTGGCTGGGATTAATCCCAAGGCCACTTATACAGAGGAGTAGAGGAATGAGAATTCATTCTCTTCTTCTCTGTCTCTCTCCTTCTTTCATTCAAGTTTTTTAGAGAAAAAACTAAGGGTTGGAGTTAATGGCTAGAGCAGATCTTGAATGGCTTGGTGAAGGAGGTCTAGTAGTCGGAAGCAAGATCCAAGGCTTGGTCTGTGAAGAGGAAAGCACGGTGCTCCTTTCCAACCGGACAGAAAAGTGGTCATGGCTCTGAAGAAAACTATAAGGGTAATGATCTTGCTTCATAGATAAGTGAACTCTTTCTTCCAGCATATGCATGGAATCCCCCACCAAAACGTGGAAAAGCGTAGGGAATTTCTTTGGGTCGATTCATGAAATCCTTGGGTAGTTTTGCATATAGATCCAGAAATGTGTAGTACGGAATAGGCATGTTGTGTGAAGCCCATCTGGACAGGTTGGTCTGGATTGGTGATGTTTTGATTTACATGCTGGAGAAGACTCCGAGTATAAATCGGTAGGCTACGGAGTTTGCGAGGTGGAAGTACTGAAGTTGCACTCCTGGAAAAGACCCACGAAATTCCACGGTTTTAAGACTTGTTCGATATCACTGGGAGACAGTGAGTATTGCCAACGACGATAGCACTTGGTGAGCTATTTGTACAGTGTGCTATGTAAAGACCAGTGTTTCTAGCCATGTAGGTTACTACAGGGTTTTGGGCTTTGTTTGGGTACAGAAAGTGAGTTTTGTTATTAACGCCTGACGATAGTTAGTATCGCCGGTGATAGCTCCCAGATACCCTTTTGATTGCAAAGCCAGTCTCTCAAAGACAATGTGGCTAGTGTGAGCTATGAGCTCTTAAGGCCAGTGTCCTGAATGGACAAGGGGAAGCCGACTCGCGTCAGTCTAGACTTTGAATTGATAATTTGATTAATGGGAAATGGCTGAACTGTATCTGCGTTATGGTTGTCTAACTCAAGTGCCTAAGTTATTGGCGTTCGTTAGGATTGCATAATGAGAGTCTTAGGCTGCACGCCATCAAGACTAAAGTCTCAGGCCGGGGGCCGTAAAGACTATAAATGCTCAAAGTTGACCGTCAAGTATTGAACTTCTGAACGGTGGTGTAATTTGGGAAACTAGCACACCGAAAATGTGTCTTAAGTGCACGGAGCGTTTGGCCGTTTAGGCAGACGTTTGTGATATATTAAACTGTGTATGAGTGCACGTTCTTGTGATATATCTGTATATATAAATGCTATGCCTGCAGGAAAGGAATACCCTTGCCCCAGGAAAGGGGCAGGGTTGTTATAAATTGATCAATTGAATGATGACCGTTGCCTTGTTTACCGCCCTTATGGTGGATTGTCCCTGTGCAGGTGCGTGAGTGCCGAGCCGGAAATAGTGGGCTGAAGCCCTTGTTGCTATGCCGGCCCTCGAAGGCCAAGCGAAGGCAAACTTTTACTTGTTCATGTGTGGCTAGCTTACGTGCTGATATATGAAAACACATTGGGTAAAGGAAACAGTTGTAAGGCCTTAAGGCCATATTGAATTTTGTGTATTTCTATAAAACATTCCTGATATATATATATATATATATATATATATATATATATGTATATATCTCTATCATATATATCAATATACATATTTTCAAACACACCAAACATTTCCTCTCAACCGTTTGATCAAAAAGCATATTAAATCTCATCCTTTAGATGGAGAGAGAGAAAGAAAGATTGAAAAGAGAAAGGGAGAGAGAGAAAAAGAATATTGATAGACCTCTTAAACCTATATGAGAGAGAAAAAGAGAGAGTGGGAGAGAAATTAAATTTTTTACGGCAAAACGTACATTTTTCTAAAAAATAAAATTGTAATCTTGATTTATATTGTGGACATTCATGTGTTATTGAGTTCAAATTTTCACCCTTGAAGCTTCCGCTAGAATGCTATGAGTTAGGGCGCGTGTAGTCATTTGATATTCACATGTAATCCTGTTGCCTATTTGTGGAATATGGTGTGGGTCCCCGGGGCCCCGGCCAGACCCTCTATTATATTTCATGTGATGGTTGGAGGTGTTACAATTTGGTATCAGCTTGTCTTGGTCTTCCTCCTGTGAATTCATGGTCGAATTCATTTGAGGGGTGGCGAGCACGTGTAAGTGCGGACCGTTATAACATAAATGAACTCAAGAATGTCCACTTAAGAATGAAAATACAATTGTTTGAGGAACCTGCTCATTCCTACCAGTAATTGTTGCTTTTGTAAAGTCGCTAAAGTGTATCTTTTACATGTAAAGTTGACTCGAAGTGGTGCGGGGCAGTCTGATCCCCAACGTTCTGTTGAAAGTGCGACACCAGCTGAGGTGCCCACATCTCCTCCTTCTGCGGAGATAATACGCTTAGTTACTGAGGCATTATTTGCGATGATACATGCACAACCTACTGGGCAGGAACAACCTGCAATGGTGCCAGTACAGGTTGGTGTGAGGCCAGAACCTGTGGAGGCTATGGTAGATATACGAGCAACGGAACGACAACTGAAGCAGTTCATGAGTTTCAGTCCTCCTACGTTTGCGGGGAAGGGTGTCACAACCCACATTTTCCCCGAGGTTAAGAGGTATCAGAGTACGGGAAAACACGCGTTGTGATGTCGCGTTCAGCAGGGGATAACTGCTGATGCTCAGGCAACGCACTAAGACTTCAAATCCCAAGTTTAGAAATAGAAGAAAACTGGTTTATTTAAAGGCCGTATCCCTCGGCACAGTGGATCAGCTAGTCCACGATAGGATTGTTTACAGCGGAAAAATACTTTGATTTAGTTGATTTGACACCTTAAATGAGTATAAGGGCCCTCAAGGGACCACTTATGGTATGCACGACTCCTAAGGTGAGTATAGTATTTATATATGAAAGATATTCTTTACGCTTAAAGAAGATAGTGCTTTATTTTTGCAAATATGATATGCATGAGGTACATATAATAGTTTAGAGTTTTAAAATACCTAACAAGCAACCTAGCATAAAACCTTCCCAGAAGCATGTAAGCAACCCCAAGGGGGCAAAAACAGCAGTTTTAATTCATATCCAGCAAAACAAGTAAGCCACCAGTGGGCGTCGACAACCCGACACGAACCCACCGGTGAGTGCGCATGTCTATACAGAAAAGATGAATAACTACCTCACCAGGTGAAAGATCTGCAACTCAGCTACCCCGGAGGCTACCAACAAAACCCACTAAAAGGAATCAACCGCTCTATCAGTTATAACCTGGACCTGAGGCATTCAAGAAAGAATGCCTCAGCAAAGAAATATTCAAAAGAAAAGGAGCACTAGATTAATTAATAAAGAAGGGTTTACCAACACGACAATAAAGTGCTAACAGCACAAGAAAAGACATGACAGTAAGAAGAAAAGAAAAAAAATATTGTCAAAAAGGACAGTAAAGGTAAATCACACCAAGTGTGAGCACAAAAGCTACCTACTCTGTGGAAAGAACCAACCTGCAGCAGTAAAGCATCAGTATACTAGCAGGAAAAGCCAAAAGCAGGCAAAGGGAGAGCTAATAATCCTAACTTTGTGGGCAAATGACCGGGGTGTAAATAATAAGGGGCTGGAGCGTGTGGCAGTACCAACACCAACAACCAGACCCCAAAAAAAATACTCAAGGGTGAAACACAACCGGTGGCAGCCTTAGGGTCTACACACCTAAATAAGTTGGCCCCATTGTCCAAACTTAGTGGTGTCCGCAGCTCAGCACACACATTTCACCCCTCCAGAGTCCAGAAAACACCCCCTCCGATCATAGTCCACGAGTCGGCATGCAAAAACTAGCCGAACACCCCAACATCCCCATTAGGAAGGGAAAAAAACCCCTCTAACAGTACTAAGGAAGCACACACCCCAAGGCAAAAGACTTAGCCCAAAAAAAACGGCGGCGTTGAGTGAGTCCACCTCACTCAACGCCAAAACAGCCACGACGTTGAGTGAGGTACCCTCACTAAATGCCAGAGACTTAACCGAAAGCCCTGGCTATGGCATTGAGTGAGTCTACCTCACTCAACGCCAAACCTGCTTTGGCGTTGAGTGAGGTCGACTCACTCAATGCCATCAGGCTTAACCGCAAGAGAAAACCTTGGCGTTGAGTGAGTCCTCCTCACTCAACGCCAAAACAGCGATGGCGTTGAGTGAGGTAGACTCACTCAACGCCAAATTACTTAACCGCAAAACGGAAAACCTTGGCGTTGAGTGAGTCCCTCTCACTCAACGCCAAAACAGCCATGGCGTTGAGTGAGGTAGACTCACTCAACGCCAATTTACTTGGCAGAAAAATAGAAATCTTGGCGTTGAGTGAGTCCCCCTCACTCAACGCCAAAACAACAAAGGCGTTGAGTGAGGTAGACTCACTCAATACCAAATCACTTAGTCGCAGAACAAAAGCTTTGGCGTTGAGTGAGTCCACCTCACTCAACGCCAAACAGCCATGGCGTTGAGTGTGGTCCACTCACTCAACGCCAAATGACTTAGCCGCAAAAAAAGACCATGAAGTTGAGTGAGTGCACCACACTCAACGCCATAAGCCTAACAGTCTAGGCGTTGAGTGAGGTACACTCACTCAACGCTTTTGACTTAGCATTTTTCCAGAAAAATCTGGAACTAAACCTACCCCTGCCCACTCAGCTTTCCACAACCCGAGAGCTGGAATTTAATTCCAGCTCTCACTCCTATCTCTCCTACCCGACCACAACAACTCCAAACCAGCTTACCACTAAGCTAAGCCTAATCCTAATATTAACTAAGGCTGGGCACCGGCCAAGACAAACAAAACCACTAACAAAAACAAAAAAAAGAAAAGTTGCTGCTCTACTACTAGGGAAGAACAACTAGAACACAAGCTAGGAGATAGAATAAAATAAATAGCAAGGGCAAGAGAGCCACTTGCCTCACCACCAAGCTCCAGCAGCAGCCTTCACTTCACAGGCTCGGCACCGGCAGCAAGGCTACCTAGGGAGAAACAAAAATCTGGAGCTTTTAGAGAATAGGAAGAGGAGAAGACCAAAACCCTAGCTCCTTATGACGACCCTAAATCAAGCAAAACTTACCTAGGATGGAAGATCTGGACGAGAGCAAGCCGGATCTGCCTTTTCCCAAGCAAACCGAGCACTAAAGCCACCAGAAACCACCGGCCAAGGCTTCAGCTCCACCGTCACCTTCCTTCCGCTGGAAGCCAGCAAGCTCTCGGGAAAGGGGAGAAATGGGGAAAAGGAGAACAACTGGAGCTTTTAATACATCCTACACTCACTTAGTCTAAAGCTAATAAAATACTCCAGCACTCAAGCTACAGATAAGCTATTATATATACATATTTAATATAAAATGTATAATATATAATATAATATATAATATATAATATAGCTATAGATAAACTTAAGCTTATAAAAAGGATCAACCACCAAGATGGCTATCGACACCCCAAGCTTACACACAAACACATATATATATACCTACTTATATATATAATAATTGGCTAAACAAACTTAGCCTAAAACAAGGCACCAGCCTTACCGAGCTCAATCACACAAGGTCAAGCACAACAAATAGGTAGCCACTACTGGCTAACAAAACAAACGTCGAAACGACGTGAAAATCAAATGATCTCGGATTCCGACAAAACTCGCATCGTAGCTAAACCACCAAGCTACGAAAACAACGACGAAGTCGAAAACAACATCCGACGATCAAAACTCGGGCTATCACTACCCGAAGCCAAAACACAAGCATTCCCTAAGAGGCTTAGCCGAGTCACCACAACGGACTCCGGCTAGCTGGGGAATCTTGAAAACAGGCTACTAACAGGTCACTAAAGGAACCTAAAGAGCTAAGACCACGCTCTAACAATGGAAAAAGGCCGGAAATGCATCATCGTAACGCCAAACAATGATCAAACAAAATACAGAAAAACCGGGGGCGTTACAGCCACTCCCCCTACAAGAAAGTTTTGCCCCGAAACTTTACACACAACACTTCTATCAAGAAGGGAAAGAGGAATAGCCAAGCAAAAGTTATATAGGAAAGCACAATACGTACCAGGCAAAAGGTCAGGGAAACAGATGAGGGTAAGCCTTCCTCATCGCCGACTCTAGTTCCCAAGTCGCGCTTTCCACATACTGGTTCTTCCACAAAATCTTAACCATATGAATGGTTTTCCTCCGCAACACGCGATCCTGAGCATCCAAAATGCGGACAGGCATCTCCACATAAGAAAGATTTGGCTCCAACTGGGGCACAGAATCCAAAACTTGCCTGCCACTCTGCACACATTTCTGCAGCTGGCTAACGTGAAAGACATCGTTCATGCCAGGAAAATTTGCGGGCATATCCAGCCTATAAGCTGTCACACCGATCCGCTCAACAATCTTAAATGGCCGCACATATCTCGGGTCCAACTTTCGGTTCTTTCCAAACCTCTTGATCCCAATCATCGGGGAGACCTTTAGAAATACCAAGTCCCCCACAGCAAAAACCAAATCAGACCTACGACGGTTGGCGTTCTTCTCATATCTCTCCTGGGCTATTCGAAGCTTTTCCCGAATAAGCTTCACCGAAATCTCCATCTCCTCGAGTGCTTCTGGACCTAGCAACGGTCCCTCGCCAACCTCAGCCCAAAACAAGGAAGTCCTGCAGCGCCTCCCATACAAAGCCTCAAAATGAGCCATTTGCAATCTTTCTTGATAGCTATTGTTATACGCAAACTCAATAAGCCGCAAACACTCGTCCCACGCCCCACCATAGTCCAGAATATAGCATCAGATCATATATTCCACAATCTGATTTACCCGCTCTGTCTGACCATTGGTCTGCGGGTGATAAGCAGTGGAATATCTCAAATCTGTCCCCAACCCCTCTTGAAGGCTCTTCCAAAAACTAGACGTGAACCTGGAGTCTCGATCCGATATGATGCTCACGGGTATATCATGCAGTCTGATGACCTCCTCCAAATACAGCTCAACTATCTTCCTTATCGGGTAGTCGATCTTGAATGGCACGAAGTGAGCACACTTCGTCAGTCTGTCCACAATCACCCATACTGAATCATGCCCCCTAGGAGACTTTGGCAAGCCTGTAATGAAATCCATCGAGATGCTTTCCCACTTCCAAGTCGGAATATCCAAGGGGGTCAACTTGCCACCTGGTCTTCCATGATCAGCCTTCACTCGCTTGCAAGTGTGGCACTCAGAAACAAATCTGGCTATGTCTCCCTTCATCCCATACCACCAGGCAATCTGGTTCAAATCGCGGTACATCTTGGTGGATCCTGGGTGGTAGGCAACGCTAGATCCATGGGCTTCCCTGCACACCATAACCCTGATGTCACCAACCGTGGGAATGCAAAACCTACCACGGTACTTCAAAGTACCTGCATCGTCTAAATAAAAATCTGGCAGTTCACCTCTCTCAGCTCGAAGATACAAATGTAGAAGGTCAGGATCATCCTTCTGATGCAATCTTGTGAGCGCGATCCATGAAGGTTCTGCCACTGCCAGGCTGCTCTGCACATCGCAGCTACCCACAAAAATGCCCATCAACAGGAACTCCTATACTAACAACTCGGCTATGAGACCAAAAATCTTCCATGATTTCCGAATCAGGGCATCGGCCACCACATTGGCCTTGCCCGGATGATACTGAATCTCAACATTATAGTCGGCCATGTACTCTAGCCATCGCCGCTGACGCAGATTAAACTCCTTCTGCGTGAAGACATACTTCAAGCTCCTATGATCCGTAAAAATCCTGCATTGCACACCATGCAACAAATGCCTCCACAACTTCAGAGCATAGATCACGATAGCAAACTCTAGGTCGTGCGTAGGGTAATTCCTCTTATGAGTCTTTAGCTGTCTCGACTCGTACGCAATCACCTTCCCGCCTTGCATCAGCACGCATCCCAACCCGATATGCGATGCATCCACATATACATCATACTCAGCACCTTCAGTAGGCAAGGACAAAATAGGAGCTGAACATAGCCTTCTCTTTATCTCCTCAAAAGCCTCTTCACATTTGCCATCCCATACGAAGGCTACATTCTTCTGCGTCAACTTGGTCAATGGCGCAGACAGGGTGGAGAATCCCTCCACAAATCTTCTATAATAGCCCGCCAGACCCAAGAAGCTTCTGATCTCACGAGGAGTAACAGGTCTCTCCCATTCCATAACTGCATCGATCTTTTCTGGGTCTACTGAGATCCCCTCCTTGTTAACCACATGGCCGAGGAAAGATACCTGAGGCAGCCAAAATTCACATTTGCTCAGCTTGGCGTAAAGCTTATGGTCTCTCAGGGTCGCCAAGACTAGACGCAAATGTTGATCATGCTCTTCTGCATTCCGGGAGTACACCAAAACGTCGTCAATAAAGACAATCAAAAACTTGTCTAAGCAATCCTTGAACACGCGGTTCATCAAATCCATGAAAGCTGAAGGCGCATTAGTCAAACCAAATGACATGACTAAGAACTCGAAATGCCCATGACGAGAACGGAACGCCGTCCGCGTAACATCTGACTCCCGAATCCTCAACTGGTGATAGCCCGAACGAAGGTCTATCTTTGAAAACACAACACTACCACGCATCTCGTCAAACAAATCATCAATCTGAGGCAGAGGGTACCTGTTATTAATTGTAACCTTGTTCAGCTCTCTATAGTCGATGCATAACCTCATCGACCTGTCTTTCTTCTTTACGAACAGCACAGGCGCACACCAGGGCGACGAACTCGACCTGATAAAACCCTTTGCCAACATCTCATCTAGCTGGATCCGCAACTCCTCCAGCTCTCGCGGGGCCATGCGGTATGGCGCCTTAGCAATATGACGCGTACCCGGCTCCAAATCTATGACAAACTCGACATCTCTATCGGGTGAAAGACCGGGAAGATCGACAGGAAAAACATCAGAGAACTCACAAATAACAGGAATCTCCTCCAACCGCGACACATTAACACCTGTCCCTACCAGAGAGACCAAACAGGCAAAATAGCCAGAATCAAGCAACTTGCAAGCACGTACCGCAGAAATAACCGGAGACTCCTGGAGTGGATCGGCATAAACGCTCCCGGGCTGACCGTTGTCCTTCACAAAATCTAAGCGCTTACCCTTGCCCTGGATAACCGCATCATATCTGGACAACCAGTCCTTGCCTAGGATAACATCCAAGTCCTCTAGGTCAATCACCTTCAGATCCGCCTTTGCTAGAAAGTCCCCCAACAAGATTGGGCAGCCCTGAATACCCAAATCTGAAATCATGGAGTCACCAGAAGGGAACTTGACGCAGAAAGCTCCACCAACACGATCTAGGCCCAAATGGAATCGCTCCACGAAAGCCCTAGCAACAAAGGAGTGGGTAGCACCAGAATCGAAAAGAACGCGCGCCCAGCGGTTATTTATCTTAAATTTCTCTATACAGTAACCCACACAACTAAGGGAAAACAAAAGCTAAACTATACAAGAGGTAGAATATTCAAGTTAGGAAGAAATCTAACCTGAAATAACCTGGGTCGAGGTCAACGCTTCCTCCGAAGAGATAACATTCAACTTCCCCTTGCCTTTATCCACGCGCGGGGGTGGTGACAACGCCTGCAATGGAACTGCTGGGAGAATGGGCTACACCTGAGGGCACCTCATCTTGATATGGCCCTTTTGCCCACACTGAAAGCAAACTTTATCTTTTAACCAGCAACGGGCCACATCATGCCCCTTCTTTCCGCACAAGGTACACACCACATCCCCTCTGGGAGCACCCTGAATAGCATGGACTTGCTCTTTCTTCTGCGCTGCCAATCTCTTGAAGCACTTCTCCAAAGGGTGGCCTGGCCGGCCGCAGAAGCTACAAGTCCCCTTGGTCTTCTTCCTTGAATCTGTATCAGGTTCCTGGGGGCCTTTTCCCCCCAACAGACTTCCGCTTGTCTTACCTCGCCTGCTGGCCTCTGTTCTTAGCATTCTCAATGGCCTCGACCTTCAAAGCAGCTTCAACCACTCCGTCATAACTGACTGCTCCGTAGGCATTTGCTAACTGCTGAACGTCGCTTCTTAGCCCACCCAGAAACCGCTTAACCCGGTCTGCTTCAACACTCACAAGTCCAGGAGCAAACCGACTCAGTTTGCTAAACTCAACCTCATACTCACTAACCGTGAGTTTCCTTTGCTTCAAATGCAGGAAGTCGTTCATCAAGTAGTCCCGCTCGACCGAGGGCAGAAATTTACTCAACAACATTACCTTAAACGACTCCCAGGTGCATCCTGCCACCACACTTTCCTTCTCCCTTAACCACCAACTCTTTGCCAATCCCTTGAGCTGGTAGGCATCGAGCATTACTTTCTTATCATCCGTAATCCCAGAATAGGAGAACATTTCTTCTATAGAAATCAGTCAGTCATCCAAAATCATGAAATCTGCCTGCCCGTCATAAGTAGGGGGCCTAAGCCGCTGAAACTGAGATATGAAGGCCATCTCCGGGGGCACCACAACTGGAGGCACATGAGGAGCAGGAGGGGGAGGAACAACTACACCCCCAACGGGGTCCTGAACTCTCTGAGCCTCCCCTGCCACTACTGCAACCAAGGACTGAATCTGGTTCTGCATGTCCACCATCTGCCTCGATAAGGCTTCATTACTTTGCTGCAAACTTTCAATCAGGGCCTCTCTATGGGATCCCGAAGACTCACCCTTAAATTGGGGAGTCGATCGCGTCGCAGGATGCTTCGCCATCCTATAATCGCACCAGCTCTAGTTAAAACCCAGCCCAACAGCTAGAACAAAACTACCCGGTACAGACAAGCATACTTAAATATGAATTTCAACTGCAAATCTTGTTCTGGGATTTGTTTTATAATGATGATGTTATGCTTAACCTGAGATGGTTCACTACCATCATACTAACTCATGTGCCTAAATCATGGATGCATGCTTTTATATTCATTTTAACTCAAAACCATGTGTGTACATATGTCATCATGCGAATCTTTAGCCTGGCACGTTATGCTTATGAAATGTTATGCTATGCATGTCGTGCTATGCATTCTAAAAAGGCCTTAACGCATGCCATAGGCGGCGTACACATGAAAATATTATGCATCCCAAACTACATAACATTCCCATGCAACGAAAAAAAGATAACGTGCTAGCCGCATTCATGTGGTGAGGTTATGCATCCCATACTACATAACCCTCACATGTTGCCTCCTATGGTGGATCCATATACAAACACATATTATGCCCCGTATAATTCTTTATGCTTATGAGTGTAGTGTTCGTGCATTGGCCAAGACGTGCTGAAGACATATCGGTGAGTGTATGCTTATGAAGCTAAACTTCTAATACAATTAAAAGGAAAGGTTGCCCGACTAACCTGTCAAGCAACCTCCCTCTGATACCAACTGTCACAACCCGCATTTTCCCCGAGGTTAAGAGGTATCAGAGTACGGGAAAACACGCGCTGTGATGCCGCGTTCAGCAGGGGATAACTGCTGACGCTCAGGCAACGCACTAAGACTTCAAATCCCAAGTTTAGACATAGAAGAAAACTGGTTTATTTAAAGGCCATATCCCTCGACACAGTGGATCAGCTAGTCCACGATAGGATTGTTTACAGCGGAAAAATACTTTGATTTAGTTGATTTGACACCTTAAATGAGTAGAAGGGCCCTCAAGGGACCACTTATGGTATGAACGACTCCTAAGGTAAGTATAGTATTTATATATGAAAGATATTCTTTACGCTTAAAGAATATAGTGCTTTAGTTTTACAAATATGATATGCATGAGGTACATATAATAGTTTAGGGTTTTAAAATACCTAACAAGTAACCTAGCATAAAACCTTCCCAGAAGCAAGTAAGCAACCCCAAGGGGGCAAAAACAGCAGTTTTAATTCATATCCAGCAAAACAAGTAAGCCACCAGCGGGCGTCGACAACCCGACACGAACCCACCGGTGAGTGTGCATGTCTATACAGAAAAGAAGAATAACTACCTAACCAGGTGAAAGATCTGAACCTCAGCTACCCTGGAGGCTACCAGCAAAACCCACTAAAAGGAATCAGCCGCTCTATCGGCTATAACCTGGACCTAAGGCATTCAAGAAAGAATTCCTCAGCAAAGAAATATTCAAAAGAAAAGGAGCACTAGATTAATTAATAAAGAAGGGTTTACCAACCCGACAACAAAGTGATAACAACAGAAGAAAAGACATGACAATAAGAAGAAAAGAAAAAAAAATTATTGTCAAAAAGGACAGTAAAGGTAAATCACACCAAGTGTGAGCACAAAAGCTACCTACCCTGCGGAAAGAACCAACCTGCAGCAGTAAAGCATCAGTATACTAGCAGGAAAAGCCAAAAGCAGGCAAAGGGAGAGCTAACAATTCTAACTTTGTGGGCATATGACCGGGGTGTAAATAATAAGGGGCTAGAGCGTGTGGCAGTACCAACACCAAAAACAAGACCCAAAAAAAAAATACTCAAGGGTGAAACACAACCGGTGGCAGCCTTAGGGTCCACACACCTAAGTAAGTTGGCCCCATTGTCCAAACTTAGTGGTGTCCGCAGCTCAGCACACACATTTCACCCCTCCAGAGTCCAGAAAACACCCCCTCCGGTCATAGTCTACGAGTCGGCATGCAAAAACTAGCCGAACACATTAACATCCCCCTTAGGAAGGGAAATAAACCCCTCTAACAGTCCTAAGGAAGCACACACCCCAAGGCAAAAGACTTAGCCCAAAAAAACGGCGGCGTTGAGTGAGTCCACCTCACTCAACGCCAAAATAGCCACGGCGTTGAGTGAGGTACCCTCACTCAACGCCAGAGACTTAACCGCAAGCCCTGGCTATGACGTTGAGTGAGTCTACCTTACTCAACGCCAAACCTGCTTTGGCGTTGAGTGAGGTCGACTCACTCAACACCATCAGGCTTAACCGCAAGAGAAAACCTTGGCGTTGAGTGATTCCTCCTCACTCAATGCCAAAACAGCGATGGCGTTGAGTGAGGTAGACTCACTCAGCGCTAAATAACTTAACCGCAACACGGAAAACCTTGGCGTTGAGTGAGTCCCTCTCACTCAACGCCAAAACAGACATGGCATTGAGTGAGGTAGACTCACTCAACGCTAATTTACTTGGCAGCAAAATAGAAATCTTGGCGTTGAGTGAGTCCCCCTCACTCAACGCCAAAACAGCAATGGCGTTGAGTGAGGTAGACTAACTCAACGCCAAATCACTTAGTCGCAGAACAAAAGCTTCGGCATTGAGTGAGTCCACCTCACTCAACGCCAAATAGCCATGGCGTTGAGTGTGGTCCACTCACTCAACGCCAAATGACTTAGCCGCAAAAAAATGACCATGGCGTTGAGTTAGTGCACCACACTCAACGCCATAAGCCTAACAGTCTAGGCGTTTAGTGAGGTACACTCACTCAACGCTTTTGACTTAGCATTTTTCCAGAAAAATCTGGAACTAAACCTACCCCTGCCCACTCAGCTTTCCACAACCCGAGAGCTGAAATTTAATTCCAGCTCTCACTCCTATCTCTCCTACCCGACCACAGCAGCTCCAAACCAGCTTACCACTAAGCTAGGCCTAATCCTAATATTAACTAAGGCTGGGCACCGGCCAAGACAAACAAAACCACTAACAAAAACAAAAAAAAAAGAAAAGCTGCTGTTCTACTACTAGGGAAGAACAACCAGAACACAAGCTAGGAGATAGAATAAAATAAATAGCAAGGGCAAGTGAGCCACTTGCCTCACCACCAAGCTCCAGCAGCAGCCTTCACTTCACAGGCTCGGCACCGGCAGCAAGACTACCTAGGGAGAAACAAAAATCTGGAGCTTTTAGAGAAGAGGAAGAGGTGAAGACCAAAACCCTAGCTCCTAATGACGGCCCTAAATCAAGCATAACTTACCTAGGATGGAAGATCTAGACGAGAGCAAGCCGGATCCGCCTTTTCCCGAGCAAACCGAGCACTAAAGCCACCGAAAACCACCGACCAAGGCTTCGGCTCCACCGTCACCTTCCTCCCGCTGGAAGCCAGCACGCTATCGGGAAAGGGGATAAATGGGGATAAGGAGAACAACTGGAGCTTTTAATGCGTCCTCCACTCACTTACTCTAAAGCTATTAAAATACTCCAGCACTCAAGCTACAGATAAGCTATTATATATACATATTTAATATAAAATGTATAATATCTAATATAATATATAATATATAATATAGCTATAGATAAACTTAAGCTTATAAAAAGGATCAGCCACCAAGATGGCTATCAGCACCCCAAGCTTACACACAAACACACATATATATACCTAATTATATATATAATAATTGGCTAAACAAACTTAGCCTAAAACAAGGCACCAGCCTCACCGAGCTCGATCACACAAGGTCAAGCACAGCAAACAGGTAGCCACTACCGGCTAACAAAACAAACGTTGAAACGACGCGAAAAACAAATGATCTTGGATTTTGACAAAACTCGCACCGTAGCTAAACCACCAAGCTACAAAAACAACGACGAAGTCGAAAACAACATTCGACGATCAAAACTCGGGCTATCACTACCCGAAGCCAAAACACAAGCATTCCCTAAGAGGCTCAACCGAGTCACCACAACGGACTCCGGCTAGCTGGGGAATCTTGCAAACAGGCTACTAACAGGTCACTAAAGGAACCTAAAGAGCTAAGACCACGCTCTAACAACGAAAAAAGGCCGGAAACGCATCATCGTAACGCCAAACAATGATCAAACAAAATACAGAAAAACCGAGGGCGTTACAAAGGGTCCCCAATGCAAGCAGAGGACTGGCTTGCGCGAGTCAAAAGAATTTTGACGGCAATATGAGCTGAGGAGGAATAGAAAGTCACCTTGACCACTTTCCTGTTGGAAGGAGAGGCTCGGCTTTGGTGGGACGAAATGGAGCTACACCATTTAGCAGGCAGACAACTAACGGAGGTCTCGATAGAGGAGTTTTTGTTGGGCATTGTATCCACAATTACCTGGATTTGAAGAAGACTCCAGTCAAGCTAAGATGGATTCACAATGTATTTGACAATCTTCTATCAAGTTGTGCTTGCAGCTATTCCATGCTAAGTACACACCAATGTCAGGGTGCAGCGAGTCAATATACACGGGTCTGCGCGACGTAATCCCTCATTGAGCAGATCAGTGTGTTGACTCACGTGTGCTCTCTCTATTGGAGTGTACTTATTTTCAAGTATAGGGTTGAGGTAGATCAAGAGCAGAAGAAGATCAAAGATGGGTCAAAGACCAAGTCCTCAAAGGAAGGAAGAGAAATTATTCTAAGTCAAAATCGACGGGAATCACTAAGTTATTCTCGCCGACTTCGACGAGAATCGTTAGTGATTCCTACTGATTCGACGAGAATCAGCCTGCATTTCCGCCGACTTCCTTCCGGCTGACAGTTATCCAACAGGAATTCTGCCAAGGCAGAATCGACGAGAATCGCAAGTGATTCTCGCCGACTTCGACGAGAATCTGTCTGCATTCCCGCTGATTCGTCGAGTATCAGCTAGCCTTTCCCGCCGATTTCCTCCGGCTGACAACGTTTCCAACTGGAATTAAGCCAAGGCAGAATTGACGGGAATCGTGAGTGATTCCCGCCGACTTCGACGGGAATCACCAACGATTCTCGCCGATTTTGCCTTAGGCAATTTTCGTCTGTTCGCTGGACTGAACAAAGAGACCGTGCGCTGTTTCGACCGGGGCTAGGGCTTTTCCTTGTGGGCCCCACAATGGTCTTTTAGGGTTGGATCAAGGTATATATACATGCGTATTTTGAACTTCTACAGCAACTCATTCTCGTGAAATCAAAAGCAGCCGATGTCGTGCCCTAGCCGATCGCGGAAACTGCTGATCACATGTAGCCGCTCGCAAGTTCGTCGTCGCCATTGATCTTTGATCTCAGTGCTTCTTTGATCTTCCGACGACAGTACCGAGGCAAGACGAGCGTCTCACGCATCTCTCTTGAGATCTCTTGTCTCTCGATTCGTTGAACGAGGTTAGTTCTTCATTCCGAATCGATTGAGACGACTGATCCGACTGAGATCATTCGTAGACCTTGCTTGCTTCGTTAAGAAGTTTGGATCTACAAAGTATCGCCGCCGCAATCACTTGCCGCCGCTGATCTTGACAAGATCCTCTCCAAGAGAGAAATCCGGTTGTGGATTCTTCGTATCTTTCAAGAAAGCCTCAACGAACGAAGAAGGACATCGGATTCTCCAAAAGCGTTGTTTGTATTTTCTTATACATTCTATTTTGGTTTTGTTGTAAAGGAATTTTTATTCCTAGTTGTAAGGGTTGGGTGCAACCCGTGGTGGTGGAGTTGTGACTCCTTTGTTGGAAGGGTTCCTTCCGTAGTGTGAGGATTGGATTTCAATCCGTTTGGAGAAGTGACCGAGTCGTCCCTTGGTGGGAGATAGGTCGAAGGGGGAAAGCGGACGTACCCAAATCGGGGAACCACTATAAATTTTTGTGTGTTTTTCTGTGCTGTGTTTGTTAATTTGTGCAGGTTAATTTAATTCCGCAAAAGACTGCACGTCACCTATTCCCCCCCCATAGGTGGATTTAGTCGACACTAGATACTTTCAAGTGGTATCAGAGGGAGGTTACTCATCTATAAGGTTAACACCTTGAGTAAGATCCCGTGTCTAGTGTCAAGAAGAAAACAAGACTCAAGCATGGAGCTATACACTGATGTCTCTCCCCTGATACTGCCTGCATGCACAAAAGAATATTTTCCCATCTGGAAAATGAGAGTTCAGTTTCTTCTGGAAGCCATTGACCCCCATGCTTTATTCATTATGGAAGAGGGTCCCTTCATTCCCATGAAGGCTTCTGACTCTAGAGAAGATCTCCAAATCCCTAAGAGTACCGCATAGATGTCTGAAACTAAGCTCTCACTATTCAACTTGGACAAGCTGGTACGACAGATCATCTCTGATATTTGGTCAGGCTCTTCTCTTACAAGATTGGATAAGTGCAAGACTACAAAGTCCATGTGGGAAACAATCTCTGACCTCATGGAGGGAAAGAAGACTGCCGGGACTGAATGCCAGCAAGAGGATGAAGCATATGTGGGGGTCCTCATCTCTGATGATGAAAGTCAAGAACAACTTCTCAATATCAGGGCTCCAGTGTCTCTATCTGAGACTGAAGAAGAGATTGAGGAATGCAGTTATGATGAGGCTGAAACCTCAGTCTCTGCAGACCATAACTCTAACCCTGATCAGCACAATCAGGATCAGGTATCTTCCTTTTCTTGCTCTCTTCCTCTTATATCTCCTGAAGACAGGAGAATTTCAGAGGTTTGTCCATCTTTTGATGCTAGGGAAATAGATAGTTTCAATCAAAAGATTGAAACTCTTGATTCCCTTCGTAGTGCCCTTCAGAAGAGCAACTTGCTTGTTGAGAAACAAGCTATGAAAATTGCTCAGTTGAGGACCATGATGGATCTCCAATTGGAATCCATCAAGGTGAAGGACTCAAAGATCTCGGATCTAGAGTTTTCTCTAGAGACTGAGAAGAGAATAGTATCTAACTTTTCCAAAGTAGATGCTATTAAGAGAAAGAGAGAAAACGGGTGGATCTCATGAATTATAAAATCGTGGAGAAATGGGGAAACTATTTTCAGACCCCCCACATCGAGTAGGAAGGGCACACATCATTCCTTCAGGTATGACCATAAGAACAACTATGGTCACTGCAAGAATGATCGGCCCTCATGTGGAAACACCCATAGTACAAGTATTATTATGGCTACCCATGAGAAAATACACACGGCTCATCATGAAACGCTTGTATTTACGGCCTCAGCCCCCTCACTTCATGATATTGCTGGAACCAGCTCACGCAGAACTTCTACCCACCCTAGGATAAAGGAAAAGGGAGTTGGCAAACATGTAGCAAGCATCACTGGGGCCCCCGGATGTGTGCTGGCTGAAAAGAAAGCACCATCCTCCAGGCCTCATGATACTCACCACATGTTCACCATAAGACCTCCCTCGAGTCTCAGTGGAAAAGATAAATCTGAGAGCAGTTCTAGTCTTGCCTCCTTCAGAACTAGGGTCATGACTAACTCCATTAATAGACCTGGTCAAAAAAGGAGGTACAATATTCATGAGTGTTGGTGCTGTGGTAGAGTGGGTCACTTTGCCATAGATTGTTGGCACAATCCTTCTGTGCCAAGGGCAAGGGTATGCCCACATCTTTTGGCAAGAGACAGCCTTCCTGACAGAAATCCTGTAGGAAGGCATGCCGTATTTTATGCTGACAAGAATCTAGGACCCAATACATATTGGGTTCCTAAGGTAAGGTAATTCTTTTTTGCAGTATAGTCTAGGTACCCATGAAACTGATGGGACCTAGACAAGAGATGTTCCAGGCTTGCTATGGAATAAGTATATGGGATAAGAGATAATGCTAACCACAGTGTCCTACTTGTACATGATACCCTTCGTACTTCAAATTGTGGATCTGAATGATCAACCTAATAATCCCAGGTACGCGCATTCAGTTTCAAAAATTGAATCTCATTATATATATATATATATATCCAAACACACATGTATATATATATATATATATATATATATATATATATATATATATATATATATATATATATATAAAGTGGGTGTCAAATGGTCCTATGAATCTCAAGGGACTTGTACCAATAATTGCAACTACAATTATTACATTTTGAATCCACCAAGGATAAGACAGTGTTTATTTCTAGTGTTAACCTTCCATGAAATCAACTTAGTCATCATGACATGATAACTTGATGTCCATTGTTTAAAGGAAAGAGGAAATAAACCATACCCTGCGATATTGCGTATTCAAATAGGTTCTTCAAACGTCCCTATGTCATCTCATATTCGCGGATATCCGCATCTAACCCGTCAACCCGGTAGCCTTAATTTAGCAGGATTCCCGTCGATTATAATAATCGTGCGGACATAGCGGAAAAATCTATAGCGGAAATATCGGAAATCTCCACAACCAGCATAAATATCGGAAACAACGGCAAATTTCGAAAATAAATAGCGGAAATAGCGGAATTTCCTCTCCCGACCCTTTGTATTCCCGTCGACTCTGCGAAAACAGCTTCCCGCTGAACCTGTGAAATCGTGTCTGCCTCTCGTCGACTCCCGTTGCTCCCGTCGATTGTAGTCCACTATCAGTCTTCCATCCCGATGTAAGCTTCTCATCGGACTAGGGCTTCTCTCCGCTCACCACCTGCCTCGCGTTTCCTACCTATCACCCTCCGAGTAAAAGGTAACGACTGTTCTTCCATAAATCTTTAGCTCCACTCTCAAGTGGCTTCATTATCTCCACTTTCAAGTCGGATCTTTCCCCCTTTCGAGTTGGTTTTTACTAACTCTAGATTTTGTTAGAGTTAATTCCTTGAGTGTAACTTGTTTAGGTTCATAATGGCTCCTCGAACAACGGCCGGGCTCCTCACTGGGAGTGAGTTGGTTAGGACAGGCTTTGACCATGCTTCTGATGAATTCAGGAACATCATCTTGATGCTAGAATAAGCCGGGCTCTCCTTCATTCTCGAGCACCCGTGCAAGGTCCTAGACAAGAAAGTTCTCGAGTTTTACGCAAACTCCAAGCTGCGGCACGAGGACACCCTGATAAAGAGTAAGATAGCTGGGCTAAGGATCAAGATGACTGCTGCAAAACTATCACATCACCTCCAGCTCACCAGCTCAGTACAAGAGGACTATCTAGATGAAAATGATCGTGTGAGGACACTACTGTTCTGTGGATTAGCTCGAGGGACCAAGGCTTGGAATCTAAACTTTTTATTTTTCAATATGCATGTGCGTCTATTCTTGTAATGATAAACACTTTGGATATATATATATATATGATCACATGCTGGCTCAATTGTTGTTCTGAATGCGTGAAATGTTATTATTCTGATTTCTTGTCTCGCATATTTTTATATATATCTTTTTGGTTGGTGTAATTCATCTTAGCTAGTAGGATTTTGGCTTCTTCAAATAGGGGAAGATTGTTGGGTATTGTATCCACAATTACCAGGATTTGAAGAAGACTCTAGTCAAGATAAGATGGATTCACAATGTATTTGACGATCTTCTATCAAGTTGTGCTTGCAGCTATTCCATGCTAAGTACACACCAATGTCAGGGTGCAGTGGGTCAATATACACGGGTCTGCACAACGTAATCCCTCGTTGAGCAGATCAGTGTGTTGACTCACATGTGCTCTCTATATTGGAGTGTACTTATTTTCAAGTACAGGGTCGAGGTAGATCAAGAGCAGAAGAAGAGCAAAGATGGGTCAAAGACCAAGTCCTCAAAGGAAGGAAGAGAAATTCTTCTAAGTCAAAATCGACGGGAATCACTAAGTGATTCTCGCCGACTTCGACGGGAATCGTTAGTGATTCCCGCCGATTCGACGAGAATCAGCCTGCATTCCCGCCGAATTCCTTCCGGCTGACAGTTATCCAATAGGAATTCTGCCAAGGCAGAATCGACGAGAATCGCAAGTGATTCTCGCCGACTTCGACGAGAATCTGTCTGCATTCCCGCCGATTCGTCGAGTATCAGCTAGCCTTTCTCGCCGATTTCCTTCGGCTGACAAAGTTTCCAACTGGAATTAGGCCAAGGCAGAATCGACGGGAATCGTGAGTGATTCCCGCTGACTTTGACGGGAATCACCAACGATTCTCGCCGATTTTGCCTTAGGCAATTTTCGTCTGTTCGCTGGACCGAACAAAGAGACCGTGCACTGTTTCGGCCGGGGCTAGGGCTTTTCCTTGTGGGCCCCACAACGGTCTTTTAGGGTTGGATCAAGGTATATATACATGCATATTTTGAACTTCTACAGCAACTCATTCTCGTGAAATCAAAAGCAGCCGACGCCGTGCCCTAGCAGATCGCGGAAACCGCCGATCTCCGGTAGCCGCTCGCAAGTTCATCGTCGCCATTGATCGTTGATCTCAGTGCTTCTTTGATCTTCTGACGACAGTACCGATTCAAGACGAGCGTCTCACGCATCTCTCTTGAGATCTCTTGTCTCTCGATTCGTTGAACGAGGTTAGTTCTTCATTCCGAATCGATTGAGACGATTGATCCATTTGAGATCGTTCGTAGACCTTACTTGCTTTGTTAAGAAGTTTTGATCTACAAAGTATCGCCACCGCAATCACTTGCCGCCTCCGATCTTGACAAGATCCTCTCCAAGAGAGAAATCTGGTTGTGGATTCTTCGTATCTTTCAAGAAAGCCTCAATAAACGAAGAACGACATCGGATTCTCCAAAAGCGTTGTTTGTATTTTCTTATACATTCTATTTTGGTTTTGTTGTAAAGGAATTTTTATTCCTAGTTGTAAGGGTTGGGTGCAACCCGTGGTGGTGGAGTTGTGACTCCTTTGTTGGAAGGGTTCCTTCCGTAGTGTGAGGATTGGATTTCAATCCGTTTGGAGAAGTGACCGAATCGTCCCTTGGTGGGAGATAGGTCGAAGGGGGAAAGTGGACGTACCCAAATCGGGGAACCACTATAACTTTTTGTGTGTTTTTCTGTGTTGTGTTTGTTAATTTGTGCAGGTTAATTTAATTATGCAAAAGACTGCACGTCACCTATTCCCCCCCATAGGTGGATTTAGTCGACACTAGATACTTTCAGTTTTCAAGACTATTCTTGGCAAAAAATCTGTCGTCGTCGCAGCGCATAGCCATGGAAAATGAGTTTTATCGTCTAACACAGGGAAAATGTAGTGTTGACACCTATTTGCATGAGTTTACCAGATTGGGATGCTATACGGGGTCTATCTTTGCTGAAGAAGCGCATAAGACCAATCGGTTCTATGCGGGACTGCGGGATGAGCTGAAGAGGATGCTCTCGAGTTTGGTGAATCAAGGGTTTCAAGCATTTGTGGATACGGCCCGTGTGCCGGAGAAAGACATGAAAAGGGTGCAAGGCAAGAAGGACTTGACCGTGACAAAGCCCGAGTTCAAAGTACCGCACCCGGGAAAATCGAGCTACCGCAAGTGATGGGGTAGAAAGTCCAAATCTTCAGGATAGGCTCCTTCCACAGTTGTGTCCGAAGCAACGTCTGGGCAAGGCCCTCAGACATGTTATACTTGTGGAAAGGTGGGCCATATGGCCCGTGACTGTCGGAGTGGTTATCCAAAGGGTGATAAGAAGGCAAGAGCAACATATGCTGAAAAGGGAAAGGCGGTGGATGTAACACGCCTATTTGTCACATAACATATAACAGTAGGTCCGGTCGGGGCCCGACGCCATATACCATGGACAGACCGGTGGGTTACTCAATGAAACCATTCTTCCAATCACACGCCCTACACATAGTACATTCTAGCGGAAGAAAATTAATAAGTTGCAAAGAAAGAACCTAGCTAAAAGCATGAATGTCCACTAACAAACCCAATTAAGAATGAACGTACAAATATGCCAAGTACTGGGCCTTATGGCCTTACAAAAGTTCACTTAAATAAAATGTGTCTTTCATACAACAGCATGCAGGCCGATCACACATGAGAATAAAGTAAACAATACACTTCGGCCTTCGAGGGCCAGCACTGCAATAAGGGCTTTAGCCTGCTATTTGCCACTCGGCTCCCCAGCACCTGCAAGCAATATTCCACCGCACGGATGCAAACAAAAGCAACAGTCAGCTAAAGCTGACCAAATTATAACGACCCCACCCCTTTACTTGGGGTGGCGGTGCTCCTTCCCTGCAATGCATTACTATAAACAAACGGGATAGCGAAAGTACAATTTAAGCACACTTCACCACAAGCATAGGCATACATGGCCGCACACCTCGTGCTCTCAGGGCACTTACACGGTGAACTCGGTCCACCACCGCCCCAAGGACGACAAATCTCGTGAGCATTTTGGTCCTTCTTGCCTAAGCCTAAGACCCTCCATCTATGCCAACAGTAAGTGCCACATACTTTAGGTCTCTTTAACCGAACGACATAGAGCGGGTACGGTTCCGCCTAACCCATTGCTCACACCGCAACGTCAATTTAAGCCATATGCGCGGGTCAAGCTTCCCCGAGTCCCAAAGCGATTACACAAATCTTACATAACCCATTTATGTACCAGTTGGCTCCCAGACCACCAAGTTGGCAGAATCACGCTTCGGCCCAGTTTTTCGGGTGCACCTTAGAGTTAATACCCAAGATTCCCTGATGCAATCTACCGCGTAGAAAACCCGAAAACAACTATCGGCACGGAGTCTTCTCCGACCATTCATGCATAATAAAACATCACCGATCCAGACCAAATTTTACAGGTAGGCTTCACACATCATGCCTATGTCCGTACTTCGATTCCGGACTCTACATGCAAAACAACGGGGACTATTTATGTCTACCCGAAGGAACACCTCAAACTCACCGCATACTCGTGAGAGCGGGCTTCCTATGCAAGAAGAAAAGGGGACTTCACATGTCCAAGAAGAGAATCATTACCCTAGCATTTATCTTCGGCGCCATGATGATCTAGTCGGATGGAAAGCACCGTATCGGCCTCACCTTCGCAGATCTAGAATCAGATCGAGAATCGGGGCTCTGAAGCTTCTCCGACGGCCGGATTTCCTCTTCCTCTTCCTCCTTGCTCTCCCCTCTCTCTAAAGTCTTAGAAAGAGAATGCTCACTTGAAATGAGGGTTTAGAAACCCTATTCTCGGCTTAAATCCCAACATAGACCAACTTGAGCCCTTGGATCCCAAAATAAGGAAATGGACGACCACGATTCGCACTTAAAGTCAAATTACTGGGCCGAACATGACTTGCGACACACCCGTGTCTAAGGCCGTGTTCCACACTCACCATAAACTAGGAAATCCAGAACAGGACACGGCTTGCGACACGGCTTGTGATACGCCCGTGTCACCCATGGACACACCCGTGTCATGGGCCATGTGCCTCAATCGGCGCTGAAACCGTCACGTATCGAATATGACACGGGCTTAGACACGCCCGTGTCAACTTCGACACACCCGTGTCAGTCAGTACACGCCCGTGTTCCGGGTCATGTACCTCAATCAACATAGGACAAAAACTTCTAGAAGAGGACACGGCCATGTGACACGCCTGTGTCACCGGCTGTGTGCTTGACACGCCCTGGGACATGCTCGTGTACCAGGCCTTGTTCCCAGCACTCAACGCTCGTTGACCTCACTTCGACGACCCGAGCACGACACGACCATGTGACACGCCCGTATCACAGGCCGTGTTCATCTTACCAAGAACCAAACTTGGCTCAAACGCCGCCCGTTCCTCTTTTGAGTTTCGGGGCGTTACAGTGGAGTCCACTGCATCCACTATAATCCAGCTCAGCCAAGGGTGTATAATCTTGGACAATAGGAGGCCATAAAGTAGAGTGACGTCATCACATGTATGAGTTAAGATATAGTTTTCTGCTTTCTATACTTCATACCTTGTGCATTGCTTGTGTATGATTTGTTTATCTTTGGCTTTGTCCTGATTCGGGACTGTTCGGCGTGAGCACTATTTGATATGAGTGCGTCACATTCGTTTCTATCTGAGGACTTCGTGTCTCGGAATAGAGTGCCTACTAGTGTGTCGACAGAAAAACTAAAGATATTGTTGCCTAACGAATGCGTGATGCAGGCAAATAAGTCTTGCTGTGTTGAGGTGCGAATAGGAAGTCGGGATTTTTGATTGGAAGCATCTGTATTGCCACTATCGGAGTTTGATGTAATCTTAGGTATGGACTGGCTCTCTCATGAGTCCCATTTATATAGGGTTTTGCGGACTCATCTAGGCTGGTTTTCATGACTTTGCACCTCACTTTTCAGTTGTTTTCATTGATATTTCGTTCCTACTGCGTTTCACCTTTGGTGCACTTTTCTAGCCCATGGGTGCGCAATTGCGCATTCGATTGCTGGGGGTATGCACTTGGTGCTCCCCAGGGCTCGTTCGAATAGTTTTTATTGAATTTTTTTGTTGCTGGAGGGTCCTCCTTTGTGAGTTTTTATAGTGTGCAGGTGGTCAGTTTTCCCCTCTTCAGAATTCTGATTTGTGGAAAACACACGGTCGTGCGTTTTCTTGGCGCACGGTTTATTTCTGTCGTGCGTTTTCTACAGATTATTTTGGAAGATTGACCAGCCCGTGCAATTGATTCACGCACGATTTATTCAGAACTGTGCGCGAAGGAAAAACATGGTTTTCATGCGGCCTTCTGATTTTTCTCTGTTCTATGGTTGGCCGTGCGTCTTCTTCACGCACGAGCGGAAGCGCCCGTACGCACGTAAAATGCACGATTACACTCTGCTGCCTGCATTTTGTGATTTCTGTCGTTACCCGTGCGATTTCCTTAATGCACGGGCGGAATCGCCCGTGCGTGAGTAAAACGCACGGGTTAACGCTTCTTCTTCCTCAGGCACTTTCTTGATATTAATATTGCACGGTTCACGCACGGTCGTGTGCTAGACCGTACATGACCATTTTTTCTGACTTTTACTATTTAAGCCGCAGATTTCTTCTGTACCGGGACATCTCCATTTCCCCCCGCCATTTCCACTCCTTTTAGCGGGAACTCGTCCCTCCAGCTGTCATTCTCTCTCTGCTCCATGGGAAGCTCTTCCGACCACCATTTCTCCTCCGAAAGCTTGCAAAAGTTCCATCCCCGACCATCTTTATCTTCTCCGACCTCCAAGCTACCATCTGAGCTACTTGTTGCTGCACTTGAGAAGTCATCCATTCAGATCCGACTTAGCGACCACGAAGAGGACGAGTTAGAAGAAGGAAGTGACAGCCCTTCTGGATCCCAGACGCCTTCCGAAGACCGAGCTAGGACGAGGATTGACAACCTTCGCTTCCGGCCGAGAATCTTGGAGAGCTTTCGTGCGTTCGATTGTATTTCTTCACTTTTACTGAACTTGCCATGTTCTAAACCTGTGCTAGTTAACTTGTAGCTTGATAACATTGATTTTGCTTGAGTTTCATTTGAGTTTGATAATGATGCTTTAATCTTTGGTTGTGTTTGAGCTATTCTAGCCTTTGCTAGAAGTGAGCGCAGAGAAGAGGTGTTTACGACCCTCACTTATTCTTTTGCTTCCGCTATTATTCTTCGGAGTAATTCATCCGGGCGATGCGGTGAAGGCCACCCGCGCTAGTTTTATATTATATTAGCATAGGAAATACAAATCGACACCCCCCTTATTCGCTTAACACTTGCACTCGTTTCTCTAAAATGCTAAAACCCATGTCCCCTACTTGCGCTCCGCGAGAGATCGATACTCGGGGATGCTACTCCCCATTTTTATGACTTGGCCGTGAACGTTAGTCTTACCGCTAGTTTATCACTCTCAGAGCAGCGTGCCTTTATAGATTGCAACTTAAAGGAGATCACACTGGGACAGAATACCGAGCTAGAGACTAAATTTGCTGGTATGCGAGGATCGAGCATGATATTGATGTCTACTCTCCAAGTCATCAAAGCTGTTCGGAAGGGCGCAAAGTTATTCTTCACGCTTATAGAGGCTATTGAGCCAAAATCCAGTGTGAGTGACGTTCTGATTGTATCGGAGTACACAGATGTGTTCCCGAAGGATCTTCAGGGACTACCTCCCCAAAGAGAAATTGACTTTTCTATCGAGTTGGTGCCAGGTGCGAAACCTGTGGCCCGCTCACCGTAATGTGTAGCGCCAAAGGAAATGGAGGAACTGAAAGTCCAACTGCAAGAGCTATTAGAGCAAGGATATATACATCTAAGTATATCACCTTGGAGCGTGCCTGTCCTCTTTGTGAAAAAGAAGGACGTTAGCATGCGTTTATGCATCGATTATAAAGAACTGAACAAGCTGATGGAGAAGAACAAGTATCTGATATCACATATTGATGACTTTTTGATCAGCTAGTTGGATCAATGGTATACTCAAAGCTAGAACTGAAGTCTGGCTATTACCAATTGAGAATTCGGGAATGTGACATTCTCAAGACAACGTTTGGAACACGCTATGATCATTACGAGTTCATGGTAATGCAGTTTGGGCTATCTAATGCGCCATTGGTGTTCATGGACTTAATGCACCGAACGTTTTGAGAGTACTTGGACTTATTTGTAATCATCTTTATTGACGACATTTTAGTGTACTCTCAGTCTGAAGAAGATCATGCAAACCATTTGCGGATCGTGTTGGACACCCTGAGAAGAAACAAGCTCCATGCCAAGTTCTCAAAGTGTGAGTTCTAGATGTCGTTAGTGGCCTTTCTTGGCCATGTGGTTAGTGGAGAAGGTATTGCTATGGATCCAACAAAGATAGTTGCGAAACGGGAGTGGTCGGTGTTGTCTACTATAGCAGAAGTCTGAAGTTTCCTTGGACTGGCAGGCTACTACAGATACTTCGTAGAAAACATCTCGCGGATCACCTTGCCTCTTACCACACTGACGAGGAAGGATCAGAAGTTCGTTTGGACGGCAGAGTGCGCGCGAGCTTTTGAAGAGTTAAAGAGTCGTTTCACCACGTCGCCTATTTTGACGTTGTCATGTGGTACAGACAGTTTTGAAGTATATAGTGATGCATCAGGGAGCGGCTTAGGCTACATGCTTCTTTAGTTTAGAATTATGATAGCATATGGCTCACGCCAGTTGAAAGTGCATGAGCGGAACTATCCTATCCACGACTTGGAGTTGGCGGCGGTGATATTTGCACTTAAATTGTGGCGTCACTACTTATATGGCGTGAAAGTTTACATCTTTACGGACCATAAGAGACTTAAGTATCTCTTGGATAAGAAAGATCTAAACATGTGGCAACGGAGGTGGATGGAGTTCCTTTGGGACTACACCTTCCAGATACGCAGATGCCTTGAGTCGGCGGACTCCGACAAGGGCAAATTGGTTGTAGTTGCATGATGAACATCTGATCCAGGAGTTGGAGAACTTTACATTTCTTGTGTTGACAAGAATACCACTGTAAATGCGTGCCTGAACTGGATAGAGGTTCAATATGACCTCGTAGATAGGGTTTGACGAGCAATAGAACTCGATGAGAGTCTAAAACGCTATGCAGCGGATGGGTCAAATGCCCAATTCTCCTTGGATGACGACCTTTTGCAGAAAGATGATCGTTTGTGCATCCCATATGTGGGTAAACTACGTGAGGAATTGATGTACAAAGCACATTTACAAAGTACTCAATTCACCTAGGGAGCACAAAAATGTACAAGGATATAAAGAAGGTGTTTTGGTGGCCAGGTTTGAAGAAAGACATAGCCCATTACGTAGCAAAATTTCAAACTTGTGCCTTAGTGAAAGCTGAATGCCAGAAACTTGGAGGTTTCCTGAAGTCGCTACCAATCCCGGTATGTAAGTTTGATGATATTTCTATATATTTCGTGCATGGGCTGCCAAGATCTCAGAGCAGAAACGATGTCATGTGGGTGATCGTTGTCCGGTTAACAAAAGTGTCGCACTTTTTACCTAACAGGAAGGATGATTCAGTGGAAAAATTGGCCAAGCTGTATATGAATAACATCGTACGATTGAATGAAATGCCCCGTAGCATCGTCACTGACCGAGATGGGCGTTTTACTTCAGGTGATTGGAGTCTAATCCACCCACAGTTGGGTACCAAGTTAAAGTTCAGTGCGGCCTTCCATCCACAAATGGATGGTCAGACCGAGAGGACCAATAGAATAATGGAGGATATGCTCCGTATATGCGCTCTGGATTTCAGAAAGAGGTGGGAAGATCACCTCTATATGATTGAGTTCGCCTACAACAATAGTTATCAAGCTAGCATACAGATGGCGCCCTTTGAAGCTTTATACGGTAGGAAATGCCATACATCGTTAGCTTGGGCGGAAACAGGCGAGTCAAAGCTATACAAGCGTAAAGAGGTCAAATATGCAAATTCAACCATACACACTATAAGAGAGCGGCAACTGATAGCCCAAGATTGACAAGCAAAGTACTACAATGCCAAGCACCGAAACATGGAGTTTGCGGTTGGCGAGTGGGTGTACTTGAAGATCAAGCCATTCAAAGGCATGTCCAGGATTCGGCGCTTGAAAAAGTTGATCACGAGGTATCTTAGTCCGTTTGAAGTGGTTGAACGAGTTGGAGAAGCTTCCTATCAATTAGCTCTGTCGGTAGAGCTAAATGGTTTGCATGATGTGTTTCATATATCAGAGCTACGCAAAGTTATAAAAGAGTCAGCTCAAGTGATTGTTGCTGATCAAATACCAATCGATAGTCGGCTAACGACGAAAGTTCGTCCCATTCGAATCGAGGATACAGAGATCAAGCAACTGCGAAACAAGACAATCAGGATGGTCAAAGTTCGGTGGGACAACTGTGGCCATGAAGAGCTGACATGGGAGCGTGAACAAACCATGCGTGAGGAATACCCCGAGTTGTTTGTAAAATAATGTTGTAACATTATTTTATGTGAAGGACAATATAATGTAGCATATAAGTTGTTGTTTTTCCCTTATAGATAAATACAATTTCGGGACGAAATTTCTGTAAGGAGGGGAGGGTTGTAACACCCCAAAATGATAGCAGAACCTTTGGTGATATCGTATAGTGACAGTGGGTATCGCCAGTGACGATAGCGAGAACACTCAATGCCATGAAGCGTTGAATGAACTCATCACACTCGACGCCAGGAAGCATTGAGTGAGATATCACGTGGCGAAGTGGATATCATCAAGCGATAGCGATAACACTCAATGCCTTCAACAAAGCATTGAATGGACTCAACGCACTAGACGCTTTCGATGAATCGTCGAGTGAGCTGTCAGAGTGGCAATAGTGGGTATCTCCAGACGATACTACCACATATGGGTGGACACGTGTCAGATGACTGGAAGATGCCTGATGAGCGGTAGTTGACTGGGGTCAAAATGGCTATCGACGTTATCGCCTATGCAATAGCGAATATCGTCAGGCGATATTGTTAATGTTGACTTTTCAACCGAAATTGTGGCCTTTGCTCCCTTTTGATGAAATGATCCTGTGGCTAGGATTAATCCCAAGGCCACTTATGCAGAGGAGTAGAGGAATGAGAATTCATTTTCTTCTTCTCACTCTCTCTCCTTCTTTCATCCAAGTTCTTGAGAGAAAAAGCTAAGGGTTGGAGCTAAGGGCTGGAGCTGAGCTTGAATAGATTGGTGAAGGAGGTCCAGTAGTCGGAAGCAAGATCCGAGACTTGGTCTGTGAAGAGGAAAGCGCGGTGCTCCTTTCCAATCAGATAGAAAAACGGTCATGACTCTGAAGAAAACAACAAGGATAACGATCTTCCTTCTTGGAGAAGTGAAGTCCTTCTTTTGACATATGCATGGAATCCCCCATTAAAAGGTGGAAAGCGAAGGGAATTCCTTTGGGTCGATTCATGAAATCCCCGGGTAGTTTTGCATATAGATCCGAAAATGTGTATTACAGAATAAGCATGCTGTGTGAAGCCCATCTGGACAGGTTGGTCTGGATTGGTGATGTTTTGATTTACATGCCGGAGAAGACTCCGAGTATAAACTAGTAGGCTACGGAGTTTGCTGGGTGGAAGTACTGGAGTTGCACTCAAGGAAAAGACCCATGAAATTCCACAGTTTTAAGACCTGTTAGATATCGCCAGACGACAGTGAGTATCGCCAATGACGATAGCTCTTGGTGAGCAATTTGTGCTGTGTGCTTTATAAAGACTAGTGTTTCTGGCACTACAGGTTACTGCAGGGTTTTGGACTGGGTCTGGGTACAGAAAGTGAGATTTGTTGTTAATGCCTGGCAATAACGAGTATCGCCGGCGATAGCTCCCAAATACCCTTTTGATTGCAAATCCAGCCTCTCAGAGACAGTGTGGCTAGTGTGAGCTATTAGCTATTAAGTCCAGTGTGCCAAACGGACAAGTGGAAGCCGACCCGCATCAGTCTAGACTTTGAATTGATGATTTGAGCAATGGGCAATGGCTGAACTGTATCCGCGTTATGTTTGTCTAACTCGAGTGCCTAAGTTACTGGCATTCCTTAGGATCGCATAATGAGAGTCTTAGGTTGTATGCCGTCAAGACTAAAGTCTCAGATCGGGGGTCGTAAAGATTATAAATGCTTAAAGTTGACCATCAAGTCTTGAACTTCTGAACGGTGGTGTAATCCGGGAAACTGGCACACCGAAAATGTGCCCTGAGTGCACGAAGCATTTGGCCGTTGAGGCAGACGTTTGTGATATATTGAACTGTGTGTGAGTGCACGTTCTTGTGATATATCTATATATATTAATGCTATGCCTACAGGGAAGGAATACCTCTGCCCCAGGAAAGGCGTAGGGTTGTTATAAATTGGTCAGATGAATGCTGACCGTTGCCTTGTTTACCGCCCTTGTAGTGGATTGTCCCTGTGCAGGTGCTGGAGAGCCGAGCGGGAAATAGCGGATTGAAGCCCTTGTTGCTATGCCAGCCCTCGAAGGCCAAGCGAAGGAAAACTTTTACTGGTTCATGTGTGGCCGGCCTGCATGCCGATATTTGAAAACACCTTGTGTAAAGGAAACAGTTGTAAGGCCTTAAGGCCATATTGAGTTTTGTATATATATATATATATATATATATATATATATATATATATATATATATATATATATATATATAGTGGACATTCATGTGTTCTTGAGTTCAAATTTTCACCCTTGAAGCTTTCTCTAGAATGCTCTGAGTTAGGACGCGTGTAGTCATTTGATATTCACATGTAATCCCGCTGCCTGTTTGTGGAATATTGTGTGGGGCCCCGACCAGACCCTCTATTATATTTCATGTGATGGACGGAGGTGTTACACTACGCGGGAAGAAAATCGGAAGAGGCTGACACTGTTAGACAAACAAACTGCAATCTGATTGGAGTAAAGAATCGATTGCCTCTGATACCATGTGAAAAATGAGTGAGGAAACAGTCAAGTGGTAAATAAACCGCAAATTTTATTGCACCAAAAAGATAATTATTACATAGGTATGCCACCTTATTTATATAAAACGGGGGAGATGAGAGAATACAACAATCGATGTAGGACTAAATACAAGTCGGGTAGCTTGTGCAGTTTTATATGGTCAAACCGCACACTATACAATGAATAACAGAACACCCAATAGCTACTAAGGAAAACCACTACAAAACCAGGGAAGACCTCTAGTTCATGCCTCCAGACCGCAACTGCGGGTTGCCACCAGACCACAGTTGTGGCTAACCATCTGTCCACTACTGCGGCTTCTACTAGACCGTTGTGGCTTCATCCAGACAGCTGTGGCTAGCATCAACTCTACTGCTGCGGCTTAACTCCAGACCACTGCAGCTTAACTCCATACCGCTGCTGTGGCTTCCTGTCAGACCGCTGCTGCGGCTTCCAACTAGACCGTTGTTGCGGCTTCCTACCAGACCGCTCCTGCGACTTCCTGCTAGATTGCTGCTGTGGCTTCCTGCTAGACTACTGATGCGACTTCTTGCCAGACCGCTATTACAGCTATCCCTTAGACCGCCAGCTGAAGTTCACCAACAGACTGCCGAGCTAAACCGCTAGGCCGTTGAGAGAGACAGACCGCTGCATTTAGACATAAGATCGCCCGGTCTCCTCAAGCTCCAACAATAACCAACACTCCTCCCAATCATCGTTAGTGGACCCTGGGCCACTCCATCACCCTGCAGGTCAGCACTTCATATACATATGCAAATAAACATGAATAAATATAAAAAAACAACAGGTTTTGGTATCTCACACATCAAACACATTTCTATGTTGAGCATTTAAATAAAAGGGGCCTACAATGCAACATGTATGCAAACTTGGGTTTCACCCAAGGCACCCTATAAAGCGTATGAATCTAACACATCATCACGCATCATCACATCACATCATTCACATGAGTACTTGTAATTTCCTCCATCGACTTTCAAGCTGTAAAATGGAACTTGAAAGTGAGGGATAGATTTTATCTTTACTCTAGAGGGGGGGGGGTGAATAGAGTATTAAAAATTATTAACTTGTTTTTATAGCAGATTAAAAGATAGTGATATATATATGTATATAAAGAAGATCACAACACACAAATAAAGAAAGCAATCAGCACAGATGACACATGGATTATAGTGGTTCCTCAATAAATCTGGGTACATCCACTCTTCTACCATCCTGGTAGGAATCCTCTATAGGTTTTTGATCAGGTACCCTTTCACCATAGGTTTTTGCTCAGGTGCCCTGCCACCACAAGATCAATTTTTCTAAGGGAGATCTAGCAACCCTTTGAGCTTTTGATCAGGTGCCCCAAAACCAAACCTAAGTCTTTTGATCAGGTGACTTATGAACCAAAGATCTAACTTTTGAAGGGAGTTAAAACCCTGTACACAGTTTATGGAATAAACAAAAAGGTGATGATTTTCTTCTCTATTAATAAACTCTTAGAAGACTAGTTGAAAGTCAATCTAGTGTCAACTACCTTCACCTATGGGGGGGGGGGGATAGGTGATTTGCAGTCTTTTTGCGGAATTAATAATTAACCTGCACAAGAAACAAGACAAGCACAACACAGAAACACACAAGCAGTTATAGTGGTTCCCCGATTTGGGTACGTCCACTTTCCCCCTTCGACCTATCTGCCAACAAGGGACGACTCGATCATTTCACCAACCAGATTGAAATTTAATCCTCACACTATGGAAGAAACTCTTCCACCCAAAGGAGTCACTACTCCTTCACCACGGGTTGCACCCAACCCTTACAACTAGGAATCAAAATTCCCTTATAACAAAATGAAAATAGAATGTATTGAAATACAAACTACGTATGGAGAACTCGGTGTCCCTCTTCGTTCGATGAAGAATTCTTGAAGAAGACGAAGAGCCCACGACCGAAGCACTCTCTTGGAGAGGATCTTCCCGAGATCGGCGGCGGCAAAGGATTGCGGCGGCGATGCTTTGTAGATCCAAACTTCTTGACGAAGCTAGCGAGGTCTACCAACGATCTTACTTAAATCGATTGTCTCAATCGATTCAGAGGGGAAAGATATTCCCGCTCAACAAATAAAGAGATAAAGGATCTCAAGATAGATACGTGAGATGCTAAGCTTAGCTTCGTTTCTGTCATCGGGAGATCAGAGAAGATCTGAGATCTGCAACGATGATGATCTTGCGAGCGGCGACGGCGAGCAGTGGAGTTCCGCGATCAGCTAGGTCGACGGCGGCTCGATTTCGTAGATATGAATATTCTATTCTTCTTGTCTTTAGGGTTTCAAAATACATGAGTATTTATACCCAAACACATCCCAAGATAGCCGTTGGGGGACCCACCAGGTCAACCCTACGCACGGGCCGGAACAGCGCGTGACGACCAGGACCGGTCCAACGAGCAGACAAAAAAATACCTAAGGCAAATTCGGCGGGAATCGCTGGTGATTCCCGTCGAAGTCGGCGGGAATCACTTACGATTCCCGTCGAATTTTCCTTGGTAGAATTCCAGTTAGAATTCTGGTCATCCGGAGGGAATCGACGGGAATGCGCGGTGATTCTCGACGAATCAGCGAGAATCACTTGGTGATTCCCGCCGATTCTGCCTTAGTAGAATTCTTGAAGGCGATGAGTTAGCTGGATGCAGTCGGCGGGAATCGGCGAGTGATTCTCGACGATTCGGCAAGAATCACTAGTGATTCCCGTCGAATCGGCGAGAATCACTTGGTGATTCCTGTCGAATTTTCCTTAGAAGATTTCTTCTTCCTTCCTCTGCACTTGGTCTTTGACCCATCTTTGCTCCTCTTCTGCTCTTGATCTATCTCAGCCCTGTACTTGAAAATAAGTACACTCCAATAGAGAGAGTACACATGAGCCAACACACTGATCTGCTCAACGAGGGATTACGTTGCGCAGACCCGTGTATATTGACCCACTGCACCCTGACATTGGTGTGTACTTAGCATGGAATAGCTGCAAGCACATCTTGAAGAAAATCATCAAATACATTATTTATTCACCTTAGCTTATTCAGGGACTTCTTCAAATCAGGTACATTGTGGATACAATACCCAACAATCTCCCCCTATTTGAAGAAGCCTAAACCCTACAAGCTAAGGTGAATAGAACATATGGGAATGAAAATCATAACCGAAGAATTCAGTTGAGAGTGAGATTCATTACCATTTTCCTGAGAGCATACTTAACGTTGGCAGCCTTCTTAGCCTTAGCCGAGAGGGTAATCTCCCCCTTTTCGGCTTCTGCAAATCTGGTACTTCACTTGGAGCCACATGCTCCCCCTCAGATCTTGCATCCATGCTCGAGCTTGAGTTCCTTGTTGATGCTCCCCCTTGATCCAAGAGCCTTGAGCCGTACAGTCTTAACTCTTCATAGTTTAGCATGCCGATTTCAGTTTTGAAGAGACTGAACTTGGCCTCGCCTAGGGGCTTTGTGAAGATATCTGCAATCTGCTTATCCGTGGGGACATAACAGAGAGATATATCTTTGTTTTCCACATGCTCCCGAATGAAGTGATAGCGCACTTCAATATGCTTCGTTCTGCTATGCGACACAGGATTGTTCGCAATTGCTATTGCGCTCGAGGAGTTGCAATACATCGGAACCTCTCTGAACTGCAAGTCATAATCCTTGAGCTGATTTCTGATCCATAGAAGTTGTGCGCAACAGCTGCCTGTTGAGATGTACTCAGATTCAGCCGTAGAGGTTGCGACACAATTCTGCTTTTTACTGTTCCATGAAATAAGCCTTCTTTTGAGGAATTGGCACGTCCAGGAAGTGCTTTTCCTATCATCCCTGCTTCCTGCAAAGTCAGCATCATAAAAGCCTATCAGCTCGACATCATTGTTTCTTGGGTACCACAAGCCAAGATTTGGTGTACCTTTAAGGTATCTAAGAATTCGCTTTGCAGCGACATAATGAGATTCCTTAGTGTTCACCTGATATCTGGCACATACACATGTGGAGAACATAATATCTAGTCTACTAGCAGTAAGGTAGAGCAGGGATCCAATTATGCTTCTGTATTTGGATTCATCAAAAGGTTTCCATTTCTTATCCTTGTCCAGAGACACAGTGGATCCCATTGGGGTCCTCATAGAGGTTGCATTCTCCATTCCGAATTTCTTGAGGAGTTCATTTGTGAACTTCGTCTGAGAGATGAAAATTCCATCCTCAGACTGTTTCACTTGAAGTCCCAAGAAATACTTTAGCTCTCCCATGCTGCTCATTTCAAACTTCCCTTGCATAATTTTAGAAAGCGTTTTGCAAAGATTGTTGTCCGTAGAGCCGAAAATTATGTCATCGACATAGATTTGCACCAGCAATATCTTGCCTTTGACTTCCCTAAGAAACAATGTCTTATCTATTTTTCCTCTCGAGAACTTGTTCTCAAGAAGGAAATTAGACAGAGTCTCATACCAAGCTCAAGGTGCTTGTTTCAAGCCATATAACGCTTTGTTAAGAAAATAAACTTGATTAGGGAATGTAGGATTAACACAACCTGGGGGTTGCGCGACATATACTTCCTCTTTCAATTTTCCATTGAGGAATGCAGATTTCACGTCCATCTGATAGACAGTGAAACCTTTGTGCGAAGCATACGCCATGAACAATCTGATCGCCTCGAGCCTTGCAACTGGTGCAAAGGTCTGGTCGAAGTCAATCCCCTCCTCCTGTCTGTAACCTTGAGCCACCAACCTGGCCTTGTTCTTTATGATGACACCGTGTTCATCCAGTTTGTTTCTGAAGATCCATTTGGTGCCAATCACATTCTGGTTCTTTGGTATGGGAATAAGCATCCAGATGTTACATCGTTCGAATTGATGCAGTTCATCTTGCATGGCCAGTATCCATGCTGTATCTTTGTTCGCTTCGTCGTACTTCTTTGGCTCAACCTGTGACAGGAAACTATGGTGCAAAATCTCGTTAATTATACCTCTTCGAGTTCTGACACCGTCACGAGAATCTCTGATGATCTGATCTCTAGGATGATCCCTCACGTGTCAGAGCTCTAGGAGTCTGGCATCTGGAGCTTTGACATCTTCTCGGGCTCCTCCTTCTTCTAGGAGATTTTCTCCATCCTGATCGTCAACTTCTCCAGTTGGCGTTGAGGTGGAAACCTTGACGTACTTGAGAGTTACATCCTTAGCAGTCTCATCGAGACTTAGCTGTTGAAGTCTTGCACCTGCATCTTCAATAATGCCACTGGAAGAATTGCTGTTAAGCAAGCTTCCTTCATCAAATACAACATTAATGGATTCCTCTACCACTAGGGTTTTCTTATTAAAAACCCTGTATGCCCGACTTTGGCTACTATAGCCCATGAATATGCCTTCGAAGCATTTTTCACCAAATTTAGTACGCGGGTACTTCCCGTTATTAAGTACATAACATCTACAGCCGAAGATCCTTAAATAGGACATGGTTGGTTTCCTGCCTTTCAGTAGCTCATAATGCGTCTTACGATGATTCTTGTTGATCAATGCTCGGTTTTGTACATGACAAGCCGTATTGACAGCCTCTGCCCAGAAGTATTCTGGGAGAGAAGCGTCATTCAACATTATCATGCAAGCTTCAATGAGCATTCTATTTCTCCTCTCCGTAACTCCATTTTGCCGAGGAGTACGCGGGGAGGAAAACTCATGAAAGATACCATGTTCTTCACAAAATTCTGTCATAGCCCCAGATTCAAATTCTGTTCCATGGTCACTTCTGATTTTGACCACTGAGCAGTTAAGTTCGTTCTGAATTTGCTTGACAAAGCTAGTGAAGATGTCAAACGTATCTGACTTTCGTTTTAAGAAGAACACCCATGTAAATCGAGAGTGATCATCAACAATCACTAGCGTATATGACTTGCCTCCCAAGCTATGAACTTGCACTAGACCAAACAAGTCTATATGCAAAAGATAAAGACATCTCGAAGAGTCTTTGTCTGCAATGCCCTTGAAGGTAGCCCGAGTCTGTTTGCCCATCTAGCACGCAGGACAGGGGCTATCTTTGATGCACTTAATAATGGGAGCATCCCTTACTAAATTTTTAGAAAACAACATATTAATAGTCTTGAAATTAATATGTGCCAATCTCTTGTGCCTTTGTTCACAAAGAGATGCACTGCCTTTTGCTACTAGGCATATGGGGGTAGAAGAATCTATGCTAAGAAAATCTAAACAAAATATATTTCTGCTCCTAATGCCAGTTAATACCGTCTCCGAAGAGGCACATGATATTATCAAGCATTTATCCTTGCAGAACTTAACGTCATAACCTTTATCACACAACTGACTTACACTGATCAGGTTATGATTTAACCCTTCAACATAGGCCACGTCGGTGATAGAGATTATACCGTTGGAAATCATACCGTAACCTCTGGTGACTCCTCGATCTGATCCTCTAAAGATGACTTTGGGTCCATTTTCGATTGGAGAGTAATCACGCAGCAGGCTTCTTATCCCGGTCATATGCCGGGAAAATCCACTGTCCAAGTACCAGATAGGCGTTTTGGTGGCCTTTGGACATACCTGCAAAACAGAATCAGTTTCCCTTAGGAACCCAATCGAACTTGGGTCCTAGATTCCTTGTTAGCATACTCCCCCACGGGTGGTTAACCTTACGAGTGGTCGGCCTCGCATTGCTAACATGAGGAGTCTCGTTGAATCTTGGATTAAACCAGCAATCCACGGCAAAGTGACCAACTTTGCCACAGCACCAACAGCTGAACTTGTTGTACCGCTTCCTAGGCTCCAGCTTCACCCTGGGAACGGTGGGTCCAGCTGGGGCCTTGGATCTGGAGGTGGAGGCATAATGATGACAACAATCACATGATTTCTTCACTTCCTGTTTCTTCAGTATAACAGGCTTGGATTTTGGTGCCTGCTTCCTATTATGGCCGCTAGAGAAGTGGCCATAATTTTCCACTTGGATTTCCTCATAAGGTGCCTTGAGACACTCTCGCCGTAGTTGCGGGGGAAGGCCCAACCATCATACCGACTCTTGGGCTTTTCAACCGAGGGCCGGAAGAAGTGGCCATAGGTTGACTCAAAGTTCTGTTCATTGCAGGGAAAGCCAGGCTTCCTGAATTCAACAGGGTTGAGTGGGGCCTTTCCCTTTTCTGCAGCAGAGGCCTTCTTAGCAGCCTTATTTTTCCTCTGCTTTCTATTTCTCCTGGATGATTTACCAGGCATACCCACATACCCCAAGCCAACCCCCTTAGCCTGAGCAGAGAAGGTATCAACCAGTGTAAGAACATTCTTTGGCATAGAGAAGCTTTTGACAATCTTCCTTTCTGCCGCAAGTTGTTCTTCCAACTTGTTGACTTCTTCCTGTTTAAGGTCAAGGAGCCTTAGAGACTCTAAGTGCTCAGATGTCAGGCCCAGGTGTTCTTGTCGGAGAGAGATCAAGCTAGTGATCTCTTCTCTTAGAGACGCACCCTCAGCCTTAAGGAATTTGACTTCCTTTTTCTTTGCCCTCAACCTCTTATGTCATTCCTCAAAGGTATTGAGCAGAAGCTCATACTTTTCGAGGAGCTCAGCTTCACGGGCAGATGGGATGTCCTCGAGATCATCATCAGGAGACTCATAGTCAGAGTCAGAGAGGGGGGTACGAGCTTTTACCTTCCCAGTAAATGGGGGGCAGTCTCCTTCTGAGTTAGAGCGACCCACTAGCCCTAAGAAGGCTTCCTCATCATCACTGGAGTCTGAGGAATCAGACTCACTCAGTGTCTTTGGCTTTTTGGCGATGTAGCTCCTCTCCTTCTTCTTATCCCTAGAGGACTTGTGCTCCTCTCCCTTCCCCTTATATCTCTTGCCTTGGTGGCAATCAGCGATGACGTGACCTGGCTTATTGCATCCAAAGCAAATAATGTCATTAGAGCGATGTTTGTTCTGTTTGGATTCATACCCGTCAGAAGAATGATTCTTCTTCTGATGTCTGGAGGAGGAGCCTTCTCTCTTTATTTGATTCCTCAACTTAAGGAACTTCTTGAACTCCCGAGTGATGAGGGAGAAGTCTTCTTTAGATAGCTCTGAGCCGGAAGAGCATGGCTCAGATTCATCTTCCTCATCCATTTTTCGAGAGCGGGATGAGGCTGCACCCTTGCCTTTCCTTGAGTGATTGGCTTTTAGGGCCACAGTCTTCTCTCTGGCAGCGGCTTAATCGGCTTCTTCTTCCGCTTTCCTGGTGTTTAGCTGAAGCTCATAGGACAGAAGTTTCTTAAACAGAATCTGGGGATCTGTTTCTGCCAGCCTGCCAAATTCTCTGATGGCGCAGATCTTGGTGTCCAATTCCTTAGTAAGGGATCTAAGGAACTTGTCATTTAGTTCACCATCGCTGAACACTATGCCATAGCCCTTCAGGGCATTGACGATCTTCAGGAAGTTCTCGAATGTCACTCCGATTTCTTCCTTGGGACCTTGCCTGAAGGCCTCGTACTTCTGGTTCAGAAGGGATCTTCGATCATCCCTTAATTCATCAGTGCCTTCCATCAAGATGATCAGGCAGTGCCAAATGTCCTTTGCAGTCCTGCAGTTGCAGAAAACCTGCATCATGGAATCATCGACGGCGCTTACCAGAATGTTCTAAGCTTTCTTGTCAAGTCCGACAAGCATCATCTCATCCTTATCCATTTCAGAAAGTTTCTTGGGCACTTTCTTGGTAGGATCAATAGTGGAGGCTTTAGTGGGGATATAAGGTCCCTCCTCCACTATCATGAAGAGTCGTGGGTCGACTGCTTCCATGTAGTACCTGATCCTTTCCTTCCAGATAGGAAAGTTCAACTTGGTGCACACTGGGATCTTCACTGAATACTTGAGTCCTTCCATTTCAGAGACCTTCTTTCTTCTTGACACTAGATGCGGGAACTTACTCAAGGTGTTAACCTTATTGACGAGTAACCTCCCTCTAATACCACTTGAAAGTCAATCTAGTGTCAACTACCTTCACCTATGGGGGGGATAGGTGATTTGTAGTCTTTTTGCGGAATTAATAATAAACCTGCACAATAAACAAGACAAGCACAACACAGAAACACACAGGCAGTTATAGTGGTTCCCCGATTTGGGTACGTCCACTTTCCCTCTTCGACCTATCTCTCAACAAGGGACGACTCGGTCACTTCACCAACCGGATTGAAATCCAATCCTCACACTATGGAAGAAACTCTTCCACCCAAAGGAGTCACTACTCCTTCACCACAGGTTGCACCCAACCCTTACAACTAGGAATCAAAATTCCCTTATAACAAAATGAAAATAGAATGTATAGAAATACAAACTACGTATGGAGAGCTCGGTGTCCCTCTTCATTCGATGAAGTGTTCTTGAAGAAGACGAAGAGTCCACGACCGAAGCACTCTCTTGGAGAGGATCTTCCCGAGATCGGCGGCGGCAAAGGATTGCGGCGGCGATGCTTTGTAGATCCAAACTTCTTGACGAAGCTAGCGAGGTCTACCAACGATCTTACTTGGATCGATCGTCTTAATCAATTCGGAGGGGAAAGATATTCCCGCTCAACAAATAAAGAGACAAAGGATCTCAAGATAGATACGTGAGACGCTAAGCTTAGATTCATTTCTGTCGTCGAGAGATCAGAGAAGATCTGAGATCTGCAACGACGACGATCTTGCGAGTGGCGACGATAAGCAGTGGAGTTCCGCGATCAGCTAGGTCGACGGCAGCTCGATTTCGTAGATATGAATATTCTGTTCTTCTTGTATTTAGGGTTTCAAAATACCTGAGTATTTATACCCAAAGACATCCCAAGATAGCCGTTGGGGGACCCACTAGGTCAACCCTACGCACGGTCCAAAACAGCGCGTGACGACCAGGACCGGTCCAGCGAGCAGACAAAAAAAATACCTAAGGCAAATTCGGCGGGAATCGCTGGTGATTCCCGTCAAAGTCGGCGGGAATCACTTACGATTCCCGTCGAATTTTCCTTGGTAGAATTCTAGTTGGAATTCTGGTCATCCGGAGGGAATCGACGGGAATGCGCGGTGATTCTCAACGAATCGGCGAGAATCACTTGGTGATTCCCGCCGATTCTGCCTTAGCAGAATTCTTAAAGGCGATGAGTCAGCCGGATGCAGTCGGCAGGAATCGGCGAGTGATTCTCGACGATTCGGCGAGAATCACTAGTGATTCCCGTTGAATCGGCGAGAATCACTTGGTGATTCCCGTCGAATTTTCCTTGGAAGATTTCTTATTCCTTCCTCTGCACTTGGTATTTGACCCATCTTTGCTCCTCTTCTGCTCTTGATCTATCTCAGCCCTGTACTTGAAAATAAGTACACTCCAATAGAGAGAGTACACATGAGCCAACACACTGATATGCTCAACGAGGGATTACGTTGCACAGACCCGTGTATATTGACCCACTGCACCCTGACATTGGTGTGTACTTAGCATGGAATAACTGCAAGCACATCTTGAAGAAAATCATCAAATACATTATCTATTCACCTTAGCTTGTTCAGGGATTTCTTCAAATCAGGTACATTGTGGACACAATACCCAACACTGTGGATTGTTGAAGCAGAAGGCTCCCCTTGATTTGAATAGAGTTTATGATCAGGTGAGGGAGTCCTTTCTTCAGGGTGTAGGCCTTCTTTGAAAATTTCTTCCAGTAAATGTTTCTGAGAGATGTGAACTTTTGTCTCAGATTGAAGATCTGTTGCTGGAAGAAAAACTTGAAGCAGAAAGCCTATTCTCGGTAAAACAAGATATATCTCAAAACTGTAACTATCTGTGTATCTTAAGCCAAAAACTTCTGAGCCTATATGTGGAATGATTCAAATATTTGAATTCATTAATCCTGAAATGACTGGAGAATTCCTGAGAAGGTAACTTCCTTGGGAATTAATTAGCAATAAACTCGGTGATAAATCCACATTTAATGCTGCCTCTAAATGGCTATATTCGTTAGAATATCTAGCATTAAATGTCAGAGTCACAATTGCCTGTAATTAAGCCTATAAAATATTCTACCTTCTACAAAGAAAACTGCCTAAAACACTACTTAGGAATTGTCGAACTCAGCATATATTTCGTTGACCTAAGCCTGGAGTTTGTCGAACTGATTCTTCTAATTTGTCGACCTGAGATCAGAGTTCGTCGAGCTGAGCTTGATTTTCGTCGAGCTGATGCTGGTTATCATCGAGCTGTGTTTCTTAGTAGAGAAGAGAGTTCTTCAACTAGAGCTCAGCTTTTGTCGAGCTCAACTCAGAGTTTGAACTCTGAGTTCGTCGAGCTGAGCTCGACGTTCATCGAACTGTGCTCAACTTTCGTCGAACTGATTTTCTGAACTCTGGAATTCTTCTAAGGCAATAACCCTAGAGAAACCTATGAACCTAGACTATATATGTTGGGTCAATCTAAACATCATAATAGTAATCCTAACCCAAATCAAAACTGTGGTTCCAACAATCTCCCCCTATTTGGGTGAGGATGCTATTTACATAGAACACACAAAAAATATATCTAGCAGAATTAAAATTTTCAACAGACATATGATATAGTGTTATGAAAGTTCAAAAATAAAATAACAAAGTTCAGAATAAAAGAAGAAAACCTAGAATCCATTTTAGAAGCATCTGAAGGAGAATCTAAAGAGGGTTTGGTAAAGATCAACTTTCTGGATAGATCTACATCCTCCTGTTGAGTCATCTTCAGATCTTGAGAGCAAATAATCATCAAGGAAGTAGCTCTAGGCACAACTGCCTCTGGATGTAAACTCATATATTCATCAACATTAAATAGGTTCTTTACCTGATACTTCTCCAACTCTTTATTTTTGTAGGATGTTATGGTTGAAAATTGAGAAGAGTACTTCCCTTCATCTTTGGCTTTAATAATTTGGGATAGAGAAATAAGCTCATTAAACCTTGCCATTCTTAAGTTGGGATCCAACTCTTGATCAAAAGTTAGTGAAGGTGGCCTCTCTGGACTTGATTCTTGTCAATTACTTTGAGATGTCTGCTGTTGTTGTGAGCTGCTGTGAGTTATATGCTTTTGCTGTGAACTGCTTTGACTTAATTTCTGTTGTTGGCTGCCTTGAGAATATGACCTTGAATGCTGCTGGCTTGTAACACCCCAAATTTCAATTTGGAGTTCACGCTGGGTGACACGGCCTAGGACACGGGCGTGTCCAGCTCTAGGTACTCGGGTGTGTCGCGAGAGCTCGATGAAAATGAAGTCGACGATCGTTGAGAGGCGACATGGCCTGGGACACGGGCGTGTCCTGCTCGGGTTGGTAACATGGCAACATTGAGTGTGGCACACGACCTGTGATACGGGCGTGTCACAGGGGTGTGTTTGGCACACGGCCAAGGACACGGGCGTGTGCCTTAGCCGTGTCCTTCTCGGGAGAGTTGATCCTGTTTGATTGAGGGACACGCCCCTCAACACGGGCGTGTACCTTGTGATATGGGCGTGTCAGGTGCTTGACACGGGCATGTCTAGCCCGTGTTCTGATCTAGATTGAGTCAGTTCAGTTGCCGCTTAAGGGACCCGGCCTATGACACGGGCGTGTCATAAGCCGTGTCAGTCCTGTTTAGATGCTTTTCAAAGCATATCAATGCCGTTCATTTTCTTCTAATTGGATCCTATTGTCCAAGCTTCTTCCTGATGATATAAGGCCGAGAATTGAGAAGTATATCTCATTCTTTTGTTGTCCATTCTCTTTCTAAAGAGAAGAGAGAGAGGAGAGCAAGGAAGGAAGAAGGAGAAGCTTTTGGGCCGCCGGTGGAGCTTCAGCAGTTTGAATCGAGAGCCGAGTCCAGCGTTGTGGAGGCAAGGCCGTCGCGGTGATTTCCAACCGGCCAGTTTATCATGGCTCCGAAACGATCGTCAAGGGTAACGATCTCCTTCTTGGACAAGTGAAGTCCTACTTTATGCATGTGCATGGAATCCTCCACCAAGAGGTGGAAAGCGTAAGCGATTCCTGTGGGTTGATAGTTGATATCCCCGTTTGAGTCTGCATCTAGAGCCGGAAATGTGTAGTACGATATAGGCATGCTGTGTGAAGCCCATCAAGACGGTTAGTCTGGATTGGTGATGATTATAGTGCGAACCGGAGAAGACTCTGTGTATAAAACACGTAGTTTACGGAGTTGGTGAGGATGTATGTGTATTGGGGGTTATGTAAACTCCTTTTGTTGTGGGCTCTGCACGAGCTGTTTGTTGATTTTGGAAGCTTTGCATAAGCTCCTTGTGCTGTGAGTGCATGCGTGCACTAGTTGCTCTGCGTGAGATTTGAAGCTGCGGCTGACTGGGAGTGGACAGCCGACCCGCATCAAGTTGTGCGCAACTGACAAATTGAGCAACAGGAAAGTGCTATCCTATCACTGGTTTTTTTAAAGACCTATTGGTGGCAATGCAAATGGGGGCTGCGTCCATACCCGGCTTGTTACACTACTGTGGTAGGTTGGTCTGAAATGCTCAAGTGTTGCCGTGAGGTTACCACCTCTGAATGGGATGGATGAGAGGGTATCCAGTCTGCGCGCTGTAGTAGACTATGCTTCATCGCCAACAAGTTAAGAACCTATGATCGGTGGTGGAACCCAGGGAATGATCCGGTACACCGTAAGCATGCCATGAGTGCACGAAGCATCTGAAACGAAGGCTGGCCTGGGTGTTGTTGGTGTGCCTGAGTGCACTTATTGTGATACATATATATATATTGTGATTGGAATATATGCAGGGAAGGAACCACTACCTCAGTTAAGGGGTAGGGTCATTATAATTGGTCAGCTGAATGCTGACCGTTGCTTTGTTTATCACCCTTTGGGTGGACATCAATATGCAGGTGTTGCGGGCTAACTTGGACTGAGCGGACTGAAGCCCTTGCTGCTGCTGTTTTAGGCCCTCGAAGGCCGTGCAAAGAATTGGATTTCATGTGTGGCCGGCCTACGTGTTGATGTATGAAACCACCTTTTGTAAAGAGAAACTTGTAAGGCCTTAAGGCCGTGAGCATTTGAGTTGTATACATTACTAGTGTTATATATAAATGGATATTTATATATTTAGTGGACATTTGTTGGATGAGTTCTTATAAGTAATAAACTTCCGCTAGAATGCTCTGAGGTAGGATGCGAGTAGATGGTATTTTAGTATTCACACGTGACCTCGCTATTTGTCTATGAAATATTGCGTCGGGTCTTGGCCGGACCCTCTGTTATATTCCATATGACGGATGGAGGCATTACAAAGTGGTATCAGAGGATAGGGTTGGTCGAGATCACATAATTGAACTCAAGAATGTCCACTAGGAATGTGAGTGCGTATATTCGGTATGTTTGTCGTTTTGGAATGGACGTTAACGATGTCTTGTTCCCATATATGTGTCAAGGATTGGAGCTGGGCAGTCTGAACCCCAACGTTCGGATGAGAGTGCGACACTAGTTGAGGTGCCCACACCTCCTCCTTCTACAGAAACTATACGCTTAGTTGCGGAGGCAGTATTTGCCATGTTTCAAGCACAACCTATTGGGTAGGCAAGGCCTGTAGTGGAGCCATTACAGGTTGGTGCGAGGCAAGAGCGTGTTGAAGCTCGGATTGATGAGAAAGCAGCTGACGAGCAACTAAAGCGGTTTATGGATTTTCATCCACCTATGTTTGTTAGGGCGAATTCCCCAACGTAGGCGGAAGATTGGCTCTCTAGACTGAAGCGGATCCTAACAACGCTCAGGATTGATGAGGAGCAGAAAGTCACTTTAGCCACTTTCCTACTGGAAGGAGAGGCGAGACTGTGGTGGGATGAGGTTGATTTGCACCAGTTGGCAGGCAGAGGCCTGGGAGAAATATCGATGGAGGAATTCTCCAGACTATTTTGGGCAAATTTCTTGCCGGTGTCACGATGAATCGCAATGGAGAATGAGTTTCAACGCCTGGTGATGGGTGAGATGACTATTGATGATTACCTGCATGAGTTCACCAAGCTAGGGCGTTATGCGGGGTCTACTTTTGTGGAGGAAGCGCAGAAAATGAATAGGTTCTATGAGGGACTTCGTGATGAGATGCGGTTGGCTCTCCCGAGTTCAGTGAACCAAGGCTTCCAAGCCTTAGTAGATACAGCCTATGCGCTGGAAAAGGATTTGAAATGAGTACACGACAAGAAGAACTTGGTGGCGGAAAAGTCGGAGTTCAAGGTTCCGCAGTCGGAACAGTCGGACTTGAGGAAACTGGACAAAAAGAGGTTCAGACCTGCTGAACAAGCTCAGTCGAATGTTGCTTCGGGAGCAACATATGGGCAAGAACGTGTGGCAACACGTATGTGTTTTAAATATGGGATGCAGGGACATCTAGCCAATGCTTGTTGGAGTGGCCCTACGAAGGGTGAGAAAAAGACCGGTGTGTCCTATGAAGAAAAGGGCAAGGCCGTGGCAGAGTCATCTGCATCTCGGGCGCAACCTCGAATGTACACTCTCGAGTTACAGGAGCTGCAAAGTTCAAATCGTGACGAACAGCCTAATCACGTGCATAATCTGGGGTTACAGGAGGCGGTAAAACGGATTATGAGAGACGCGGATGAGCGGAAGTAAAGTAAAGAGTGTACTTTACTATTGTCGTGTTGTAATATATATATATATATTATATGTATGTGTGTTTATTGAAAACACGTGTGTTTGTGTGATGCCGTGGGGCAAGACAAGCTGCGGCCTCTGAGCTCTAAACCCGGATCATTTTGTTATATTGTGCATCGAATGAATGGTTGTGTTGATATTACAGTTGCGCTAAATTTCGGGACAAAATTTCTGTAAGGAGGGGAGGGTTGTAACACCCCAAATTTCAATTTGGAGTTCAGGCTGGGTGATACGGCTTAGGACACAGGTGTGTCCCAGGGCGTGTCCAGCTCTGGGTACTCGGGTGTGTCATGAGAGCTCGATGAAAATAAAGTCGACGATCGTTGAGAGGCGACATGGCCTGGGACACGGGCATGTCCCAGGGCGTGTACTGCTCGGGTTTGTAACCGGGCGGCATTGATTGTGGCACATGGCCTGTGACACGGGCATGCACAGGGGCATGCTTGGCACATGACCAAGGACACAGACGTGTGCCTTAGCCGTGTCCTTCTCGGGAGAGTTGATCCTGTGTTGATTAAGGGACACGCCCCTCAACACGGGCCCGTACCTTGTGACACGGGCATGCCAGGTGCTTGACACGGGCGTGTCTAGCCGGTTTTCTGATTCGGATTGAGTCAGTTCTGTTGCCGCTTAAGGTACACGGCCTGTGACATGGGCGTGTCACAAGCCGTGTCAATCCTGTTTAGATGCTTTTCAAAGCAGATCATGGCCGTTCATTTTCTTCTAATTGGATCCTGTGGTCCAAGCTTCTTCCTGCTGATATAAGGCCGAGAATTGAGAAGTATATCTCTTTTTTTAATTGTCCATTCTCTTTCTAAAGAGAAGAGAGAGATGAGAGCAAGGAAGGAAGAAGGAGAAGCTTTCCGGCCGCTGGTGGAGCTTCAGCGGTTCGAATCGAGAGCCGAGTCCAGCGTTGTGGAGGCAAGGCCGTCGCAGTGATTTCCAACCAGCCAGTTTGTCATGGCTCCGAAGCAATCGTCAAGGGTAACGATCTCATTCTTGGACAAGTGAAGTCCTACTTTATGCATGTGCATGGAATCCTCCACCAAGAGGCAGAAAGCGTAAGCGATTCCCATGGGTTGATAGTTGATATCCTCGTTTGAGTATGCATCTAGAGCCAAAAATGTGTAGTACAACATAGGCATGCTGTGTGAAGCCCATCTAGACGGTTAGTCTGGATTGGTGATGATTATAGTGCGAACTCGAGAAGACTCCGTGTATAAAACGCGTAGTTTACGGAGTTGGTGCGGATGTATGTGCATTGGGGGTTATGTAAACTCCTTTTGTTATGGGCTCTGCGCGAGCTGTTTGTTGATTTGGGAAGCTTTGCGTAAGCTCCTTGTACTGTGAGTGCATATGTATACTGGTTGCTCTGCGCGAGCTTTGAAGCTGCGGCTGACCGGGAGAGGATAGCCGACCCACATCAAGTTGTGCGCAACTGATGAATTGAGCAACAGGAAAGTGCTGTCCTATCACTGGTAATTTGGGAGACCGATTAGTGGCAATACAAATGCCGTAAGCGTTTGAGTTGTATACATTCCTGGTGTTATATATAAATGGGTATTTATATATTTAGTGGAAATTCGTTGGATGAGTTCTTATAAGTAATAAACTTTCGCTAGAATGCTCTAAGGTAGGATGCGAGTAGATGACATTTTGATATTCACACGTGACCTCGCCGTTCGTCTGTGAAATATGGCGTGGGGCCCCGACCGGACCCTCTGTTATATTCCATGTGACAGATGAAGGCGTTACATGGCTGCTGCTCTGAGATGGTCTGGAATGATGATGAGAGTGAGAGGTAGACTTGTAAGACTGAGAAACACTTCCTGCTGCTCCTGCTATTGGAGGAGGAGGAGGAGGAGGTCCTTTCCAGTTCTTCTGAGGTGGAGAATTGTATCTCTTCATTTTCTTTCTACTTTTCTGCTCATTTTTGGAATATCTCATCCACTGTAGAAGGTTTGGAGTGAGAGTAATCCCATGCAGAATGTAGTAGGGAATGTCAGCAGTAGAAGAAGGTTGAGGAGCAACCTCAACATGAGCCTTTTTCTTGGCTTTCCTTTTCTTGGATCCAAAGTCTTATGAATCATCTGATTCAACATCATCATCATCAGATTCTTCCTGAGGATAATCTTATAAATCATCTAACTGTTTAATTAAATCAGCATTATCCTTTACTTGCACTTCTGGCTGTACATTCATAATCTCTGTAACAGCTTGAGTTTGCATATTATCATCTTCTGGCATATCAGCAAACATAATGTCATCCATATTTGGCATTAGAGTTTCATCCATCACATAAGTGGGAGGGGAAAAACCTTTCTATGACATTTATTATATTCTCAACTATTATACTCTCTTTAACTAAAGAGATACTAGTAGGAATATTACTGAAACTGGATCTAATCTCTTCTAAAACTGAAAAATCTATTGGAGCAGTATAACATACTATAGCTTTAGCAAGCTCATTCTCATAAACTGGATAACTACTGTGCAGAGTATCAAAATTTGATAAAAGAGAAACTAAATCAACTGTGGGATTAATGAAAACATAACCAACATGAATGATTATTTTTGGAATAATTATTACTGCTTCTGTTTCTTTAGTTGAACTTAACATTTTAGTATCTTGAATATTTACAGAATCTGCTACTGCTGCTGGGCTGTCTGCTGTCTGTTGCTGGAACTCTGGCTACTAGAGCTTCTTCATAAGACATTTCTGGAATAACCATTGTTGCTTCTGTTTCTTCAGATGAACTTAACATTTCAGTATCTTGAATATTTATAGAATCTGCTGCTGCTGCTGGAACTCTGGCTGTTGGAGCTTCTTTATAAGACATCTCCCCCTACCTAGATCCAGGGAAACCTGAATCTAGGCCCCCAGAATAAGGGTCAATATGGGAGGAGGCAAGCTGATGAGAGAGAGCAGAGATGGAAGCAACAAGAAGAGCCACAACATCACCTATCAGCTTTTTGAGTGTAGGAGTAATGAATTCAATGAGGTTTGATGCAATGGAGGAGAAATACATAAACATAAACTCAGGAGTAGTCTGAGTAGATATGGATGGTGGATTTGGGGTGGAAGAAGATGGGTCAGATCTATTTGCACAGATTTGACATATGGTGAAGGCCTGAGGGATGGATTATGAGGGAATATTGATTACAGGTGTAATATCTCATTTCCATCTAGACCCCTAGGAGTGGTTTTGTCATGACTAGGTCATGACAAAACCCTAAGAAGCCCAAGAAGACCAAGTGAGCTTAGGCATGAAGATGGAGATCACCATGGTCTGCAAATAGTAGAATTCTAAATACTACTTTAGGATGACCATAGGGCTTCACCATGACTCCATGACCCCACCACAATATCCCTAAACTATTGAAAGGTCCATTAGAGCCCTAAGGGTCCATTGAAATCAACCCAGGGTGGCCAAGTTGGCCTAGGATCATCCTAGGCCTAAAATGGGCAAGGTGCCCTAACTAAGGTCAATGTGCCCCTAATGTGCCCAACCAACCCTACCTAAGTCTTCCTAGACCTTAAGTGAGGTCAATGGATCACCAAGGACCCATTGGGGACAACACAAGTGGCTAAGTTGACCCAAGTCAACTCTAGCCCCAAAGTGGTCAAAGTGCCCTTACTAAGGGTCAAGTGACCTCCAAGGTACCAATTCAACCCTACCCAACCCTATCTAGACCTTAGGGGAGGCCAATGGGTCACCAAGGACCCATTGGGGTCAACCTAAATGGTCAATTTGACTAAGGTCAACTCAGTCCTTGAAATAGGTCAAATTAGCCCAAATGGGCTAACCCCAGCTCAAACCTATTTCCCCCACTTGGGCTAATCTCATTATTATTATTCATATGGGTTATGGGCTGCCCATAGGCTAGGGAGATGAACAAATTCGGCCTTGATGACTAGGGGAGAGAAAACTCCATTTTACCCTTTAATGGAGGAGAGAGAAAGTTGTTTAAAGGGGCCATTCATGACCAAGGGAGACCAAGGGAGACCAAGGGCCCCTTCAATTGATTCCAAGGGCTGAATATATTCTCCCTCATCAGTTTTGAGGAGTTTAATAACCATAACCAGCCATAAAAGTGGCTGAATTTAATTTCTCCCATAAGGAAGAGAGAGAAAGAGGGGAGAGAAAGCCATTAATGGCCATGAGAGGCAAGAGTTCCTCTCCAATTGATTCCAAAGCCTTGATTCATCTTCCCCTCATTAGTTAGAGGAGACCAAGGGTTTTCCCCAGCCTCTAGGTGGCTGAATACAAGAGATATGCCATGGCCGAATTTCACCTTTCATGGCCATAAATGGCTTTGAAGCCTAGGCCCTTCCCCTCCCCCATTTGATGACTTTAAAAGCTTCACTAGGCAGAGGGGAGGAGTTTCCACATTTTTCTTGAAGGAATCGAGCCATCCTACTGCATGGTTGTAACATACCCAAAGCTCCAAAATCCGGCCATGGCGCACCACCACCAAACCCGTCGGCAAGCACGGCTAAAGGTCCTCCTCTACTCCTTCAATGGATAGATCTTAGGAATCAAATAGGAGAGAAATCAGGCTCAAATGAGCCGTATTATGTGAGCAAAATTTCAGATTTTTCATGATTTTTATACTACTCTGGTTCGCCGGAAACCGCCCCTCCTACGGCCGTGCCGCCGCCCGGCGATAGCCCCCACCTCAACGAAGGTGGTGGCGGTGGTGGCCGGCCAGGGAGGTGGCTGGGTGGCCGAGAAAAAGGGCCGGAATATGATCCAGGTCGGGATAATCACAGCCCTTGGCTGGAGGAAGAAGATGACCAGGAGGCGTTTGATCTGCTTCAAGATTCGTGCTGGATCATGTTTATTAAATTATGAAATTTTTGTCCTATTTATTGTACTCTTTTAAATTAAATATTAAAAATACTTAGGCCTTCCTAAAGAAAATGTGGAAAATAGCAAAGTTGTAGACCGTGAAGTCTAGTTTATTTTAAAATTTGTTTGAACCCATTTGGGTAAGTGGTTTGACCACAGAACCCATTTTGGTGGGGTCTATATATAGGCTTAACAAGAACTTGGTTTGAGTGTCCCCACCAATCCATCCATCTGAATGACTTGAAATTTTGGATGGGGGTCACTCTTACCTATACCTATAAAATATACAAAAATGGGAATTTTTGGAGAACAGTTTTTTATAGTTTTTGTAATTATTTAATAAACCATGATTAAATTAATTAAGGGGCCTAATTACCTCCAATGACTACCAAGTTTTTGTGTGTGGTCCTTGGGGTCATTATAAGGCTCTGGAGAAAATTTAATCTCATTTGGAGATGATTCAGTTTGAAATTTTGCAAACCTTAGCCTTGCCATAATAAGGGTATTTTGGTCAAAGTGCTCTTTTTGGTGTTTGAGTGGTCAAATCCCCTCAACAGAGGCTGATATTTTGGCCACTGATTTTATATGGCATGTAACACCCTCCAATGAGATTTGGGGTGGTTTGGGGTAGGGTATCCCTAAAACCCTAGGGTAGGCTCCTTTTTTTGGAGATTTTTAGGGTTTGAAGGTCATGAGGTCAAATGACCTTGGAATGACTTGAGACTTGGTGGAAGGGATCCTAGGGTGGCTATGGTCCTATGGTTGAAATTTTTATTGAATTTGGAAGCCTTTAATCCCTTCAAAATCCCTAATCCTAGTTTAGGGCACAAGCCCAATAGTTGGGTTTAGGCAATCAAAACACCTCACAATAACTTGAAACTTGGGCAAAGTATTTCTCTGATAAAAAGAGTCCTAAAATAAGTTTTGTGGAATTTTTGGGCTAATAAAATCAGTACTTCCTTAATAACCCTAGTTGTGTCCTTAAGTTTATTTTGCTTGTTATGATATTTCTGTCCACTAAAAAGTTGTGAAATTTAGTATTTGGAAGTTTTACATCATGTTATCCCCTCTGTATTTTTATTGGAATTTTTAGATGATTATTTTAAGTACTTGTTTCATACATTATGAATTATAAATTTCTGATCAAAAATAGATATAGAGCCCAATAATGCTACAAAAATTATGAAACTTGGTCAGTGAGTGTTTTATGTCATTACGTTGGCTCTGGAATTTTCTAATAATTTTTAGGCGATTAAAAATAGTACTTGTTTCACAAAGTTATAAATCTTGAAGATTACTTTTAATTAGATTTAGAGCCCCTCATGTATTAGAAAATTGTAAAACTTGGTTAGGGTTCGTTTTAGATCATTATCTATCTTTTGGAATTTTGTCATAATTATTAGATGAATTTTTACAGTACTTGCTTCAATAACCAATGGCAATGGAATTATTGATTTAAAATTAAATTATGGGCTACTGTTCACTGGAAAATTAGGACAATACTTCTAGAGTGTTTTTAGGCCATGATGGACTTACTGGATTTTTATTTTAATTTTTAGAATAATATTGCTGGCCTTTGCTTCTTAAAATGGTAATATTGACTTTATGTTCTAAATTATGGATTTCGGGCCTAAACAATTCTGAAAATTCTTAGACCTTGGATTTATTGTAGAAATGTTACCTAGTATTTATCATAATTTTGTGGTGATTTTTTTCTGATTTAAAAGTGCATTTCATGTTCAAAGTAGGGCATTCAGAGTCTTAGGTTAATTAGATTAAATGCCCAAATAATTAGGAAAATTATGAAACTCTGGAGTTAGTCTAAATAGGTCATGATAGAATCCCAAAAATTTTTATGGATCTGTTGGATGAGTAAATGTAGTACCCCCTAGTGGAAGCACCATGTTGCTTAGCACGATCTGCAAATAGTACATAGAACTGAAATAGGCTAGCTCGGAGAGCTTAAACACACTTAGGGGAGTCACACTGAAATAAAAGAGAGGATTGGTCATGGGTAGAAATCAATAATATTAAGTGTCTTGCAAAAGGGAGCTTTGGGCTTCCGCCCATCGTAGTTCCTAGTGCCCTCGAGAACCCTTCATGGGGTATGCCTTGGGCAGTCCTGGGCTAATGTAAACCTTAGGGATAATATGGATAAGAGTAACCTCAATAATACCTCCACTTTACACTCACACTTGTACACGTAGTGATACAAATTGGTAATGAATGGATAGCATAGACCCATGGTCGATGGGCTTACTGGTAGAGTTAAATGGACTTGGAATCGATTTGGTAGTCCGGGGAGCTGTATGCTCGGGGAATAGTTTTAGACTTGATGGTTTGGTGAGCTGGAGGCTCGAAGATTTAAGTATGGTATAATATACAAGCTTGCATGTGCATAACAGTGGTGGGTCCTCGTTATTGGACGATCGATCACAACGTCGTCGGTACGTTGACTCAGGGAGACTAGCTGGTTTGCTAGGAATAGTACGGAAACGTACGAGATTGGCTAGGCTGGGTAGTGTGATTACCAGTCTAGGAGTGGAGAGGCCCAACCCACTGTCTCCGTTGGCCATGACGAGAGGCTCCTGAGAGTTTAACTAACTCCAAACTGGGGAACTAAAGGTCTGTGCGCATAGAGTCGAGTGGGTGAGTTGCACTTGCATGTTCAAATCATGACATAATTGCATGTTATAGCATAACCATTGCATTTAACCCTGTCACCTATTGTATAAAGTGGTATGAGACGCTTTATACAATAGGCTCTGCTAAACGATCCCTTGGTTTATAAGTTCACGCAAGCATGCTTATAAGTTAAGGTTTTATTCAATAGATTTATATGTATACTTGCTAGAAAACCGACACCCTATCGTATAAATTGGTATGGGACTTTTTATACTATAGGAGACTTGCAAAAGATCCATTGGCTTATGTGCTTTCACATAAGTTAAGGTTACTTATTCTTGAGTAGTTTTTCTTACTTTTATTATTGATATATATATATACTTCTCTATAGAACTGCTAGTCTAAATTCCGCCGTCACCTGTATTTGCTATTCTCCACTATCATGTCCTCTCATTTCTTCCTCCCCGCTCGGTGCCTAGGAGCCATGGGGGAAGGGGTGGGGGATAATAGGGCTGTCTTATAGACTAACGGTTTTCAGACCACATCATTTAGGGGATCGTGGAGCCCAGCATAGAGGAGCAGCCCTGGAGGTTGACACGCTTGGAGATGGGGCCGTCTAGCACCGGAGTACAGACAGCTGGGACTGTGAGTCCCGATCTTTAGTAGTGTTCCATTTTGCTTCCGCGATGAGTGACTATGTAGTGAGGATTTTGATGTACCGGGCATAAGCCCTCATTTCAGTACTTTTCTTACTGTTATTATATCTGTGGACACTCCCTTCGTGGAGACTATTTACTCTGATATGTGATTTTCTCTGGACTTGTGTTTACTCTACTTTACTACTGTTGTGATCGAATCGGCCAGTAGGATCGGCATTTTGTAGTAACGACCTTCTCGAGGGTGAAGGTGTCACAGCAAGGCAGCGGTTCTGGTCCTAAGAACCCGATGTTTAAAAAGAAAAAAAGGGGTCTTACAACAGGAGGGGTGAAATCAGGAATGATTTCTTCCTAAATAGGGGAGAGAGGTGGAGATAGAGAGATATGAATTAGAGATGAATGAGGTGGAGATGGTGGATGAAGATTGAAGTTAGGTAGATTAGAGAGAAGTGGAGATGATGGAGGTGACTGATGAGTGGGTGAGTCAATAAGAAAAGAGGTGGATGGAATATCTACAGATATTGAAGGTGGTAATGGTGATGACTGAGGAGAATGATGAATTTGGGAGACAGTGTGGAAAGATGTGGAAGGAGCATCTTCAGTGAGAATTTCTTATTGAGGAGGTGATGACTGTGGAGAGATGGAGGAGGAGAAGAATGAGGTTGAGCAGAAACTTCTCCTAGGGTTTGGTGAGTGGCTGGAGTAGCCCTGGTGTCTTCAGAAGCTATTCTGGAATATGTATCCCTAGAAGGATTAGGGATGACCCTCTCCCATCTTCCAAATAAGGTAGATATTAGCCTCTTGGATGCATTAATGAAGATGATCTTGGAGACCAACAACTCTAGACATTTCTTCTGTAGGAAAATTCCTAAAATTCTGCCATATCCTTTAGATTTACCTGTAATCTTCTTTTTAATGGAATCAAATAGAATTAATCCCCAATTACTCCTTTTCTGATTAACCAAGGCACATGTCAGATGAAACTGGTGCCTGGTTATGTGATCATGAGCAGAGTGCTTGCCCATCATAACCTTTCCAACAATATTAGCTAGAAATTTATATTCTACTGAAAATTTTTCTTTAAAAGATGGTTAGGGTTTCCCTAGGAGTTACCCAACCTATCTAGCATATCATTAAGATCAGAGTTAGACTGTTCTATATCATCGTCTCCATTAACAAAACCAAAAATTTCAGTAAGTATTTCTGGAGATAAAGGAACCTGATTACCCGAGATTTATCCAATAATAACTGCAGTATCCTAAAACTTTGCAGTATACATCCATTCTTTTATCTCTGCCACTGGTAGCTTTATCCTTGTTGTCATAAAGGTTCGCAGATTCTGAACCTCAAATAATTGTAAGATATCCTTGAATATTTTGTCAGAATGACTGAAAGATTCAAGGGCTATATCGAATCCAGCGTCAAACTTCATTGCTGAGAGGAGTACTGGAGAAATTGCCATTGCTCTGCAAAAATAAGAGATCAAGTGCAAAGGGAAAATGGAGAAAGCACGGGATAGAGTTCGATGAAAACCTAGATATAAGTTTTTAGAAGTTAAAAAGACAAACTCCATCTGACACAAGACACAACATTGAACCCAGTTCGATGAGAAAAAAATTGAAAAGAAATATATCTCATCGATCTCCGGCCGACGAAAGTTTTGCGACAAGAATTTCATTTCATCGATCTCCGTTCGACGAAAAGAATTTGAAACAAATTCATCAGACTCCGTTTGACGAAAGTTTCACAAAGAAGGTTTGTCGATCTCTGTTCGACGAAAATTCCCAGAAAAGTTCACAGTTTGTCGATCTCCGTTCGACGAAAGGTGACTAGTTCGTCGATCTCAAAACAAAAAAATTGAATTAATGACCCGCCATTTTTCATTCCTAGCTGATTTAAGAAGAAAATATGTTTCTTTTCATCTAAGGCTTTAGTGAAAATATCAGCTTTTTATAAATCAGTAGAAATGAAGTCAAGATTAATTTTATTTTTGTCTACATTATCTCTAAGAAAATGATGTCTAATTTCTATATGCTTAGTCCTACTATGCAGAACTGGATTTTGTGCAATATAAATTACACTGGTATTATCACAAAATATAGTTGAATTATTTAAGTTGAAACTATAATCTAGAAGCTTATTTTGAATCCACAAAATCTATGAGCAATAACTACCAGCTACCATATATTCAGCTTCAACAATTGAAGTAGACATAGATATTTGTTTCTTGCAAAACCATGACACAAGCCTTTCACCAAGAAACTGACAAGTTCCTGATGTTCTTTTTCTGTCAACTCTGCATCCAGCATAGTCAGCATATGAGAATCAAGATAATTCAAATTCTAACTCTATAGGATACTAAAGTCCTATATTGAGACAACCCTTTTTATATCTCAGAATTCTTTTTACTAAAATTAGATGAGATTCTTTAGGATTTATTTGAAATCTAGCACGAATGCAGGTAGCAAACATAATGTCTGGTCTACTTGCTGTTAAATATAATAGAGACCCAATGATGACTCTATATATTTTCTAATCAATAGGATTGCCATGTTCATCATTATCAACTACAACATTTGAGGGCATGCGTGTTTTCATAGCTGAGGCATCTGACATCCCAAATATTTTAATAAGCTCCTTAGTAAATTTAGATTGGGATATGAAAATACCATCAGGGGATTGCTTCACTTAAAGACCAAAGAAGTAGGATAGTTTACCTATGCTACTCATTTCAAACTTTGAATGCATCAGGTCAGAAAACCTTTTGCAAAGTTTGGAATCAGTAGAACCAAATATTATATCATCTACATATATTTGAACAAGAAAGATTTTAGATTTATAATGTCTAACAAATAATGTCCTATCTACTAAGCCTCTGCTAAACTTATTTTCTAACAAAAAATTAGCTAGAGTCTCATAGCAAACTCTTTGAGCTTGTTTTATAAAGAGCTTTGTTAAGTCTAAATATATAAGAAGAGTGAGTTGGAGAGATAAAACCTGGTGTTTGTGCTACAAAGACTTCATCTTTGAGTTCTCCATTTATAAAAGCTCTCTTGACATCCATCTGATATACTATGAATTTCTTGAATGCTGCATATGCAAGAAATATTCTGATAGCCTCTAACCTTGCAACAGGGGCAAAAGTCTGGTTATAATCTATACCTTCCTCCTGTGAGTATCCTTGATCTACCAATCTTGCTTTATTCCTTACAATTACTCCTTGAGCATCTAACTTTTTCCTAAAGACCCATTTGGTTCCAATGACTGGATGGTCTTTGGGTCTTGGAACTAAATCCCAAACTCTACATCTCTCAAACTGATTGAGGTCCTCTTGTATAACAATGATCTAGTGGGGATCTTGTTCTGCATCTATGATGGATTGAGGTTCATTCTAAGAAAGAAAACAAGCATGCATCTGATCTTGATTTAGTTGATGCCTTGTTTGCACACCAGCTGACATGTCTCCAATCACTTGAGATATAGGGTGATCCCTAAGTGTAACAAAGTCAGTGGGTAGAGTTGGTTCTTCAATAATCATTTGTGGTGCTAATTTCTCTGGTGGATAATCATTAGCCACAATATTTTCAGCATAAATTTCCTAAATTTCTTCATCACTGCCATCATCAACAATCTGTTGAGAAGGATGTGATATATCCTCTTATGTTAGGATTAAATTATCCAATTTATCACATAGATTTGGTACCTTCTTGAAGGTAATTGCTCTAATTTTGACATTGCCATAGCCTTCTGTCTGTCCACAGTTGGAGTCTCCAAAGATCATATTAGGTCCAAGCTTTTCTTTGAAATAACTCAGGTTTGCTTTTGATCCTGTCATGTGTTTTGAACATTCACTATCCAAGTACCACTATTCCTCTGTGGTAGGATAGTTCTTTACCTGTTTAAAAGTAGATTAGTTATTCTTGACATAGGTTACCTTGGGTCCTTGTTTACTCACATAATGATAACTAGAAATGTAGGAACAATCTGGTTGATCCTTATAGCCTAGTGGATGAAATCTCCTAGGAGGAATAATCCACTGAGTAAAAGGGTTAACAGTTTTTGTGATTGATTATTGTTTTGAAAATAATTAGACTTTCTGTTTTGAAATATTGGGTTCGACGAATTAAGTTGATTTCATAGAGCTTCGTTCGACGAAAAGTATCGATTTCGTCGATCTCGATTCACAGAATGAGAGAATTCATTATCTGTGTTAAACGTTCGTCGATCTCTGTTTAACGAATCATATTGATTTCGTAGAGCACCCACAGTTGAGTAATTGTACCCAAACTCTAGGTTCAGAGTTCGTCGATCGCCGTTCGACGAATGATACTGATTTCGTCGATCTTGGTTCAGTGAATTTTGTGGAACATAATTTTTTTGAGAAGTTTTATTTTTCTTTGGTTTATTCTTTTGAAAAACTTTAGTATCTTTATTTGTAACTTGTAATACTTCTTTTCCTTTAGCAGATACAAAATTTATAGGAGTTGATAGAATATTTTTCTGCAAAATATGAGACTAACTAGATGAAGCTCCCAATCCCAGTTTGTCATTTAATCTGGCATTCACTGTACTTGTGATATCCATCAATTTGATACTTCTCCCATTAAGGGTTTCTTCAAACAGCTTAGCCACTTTTAATTTATTTTCTAAACAAAGTATTTGATCATTAGCAGTTTTTAAATCTTCTTTAAGTTTCATGTTTTCAGAAGAAAAATTGTCTAATTCAACTAATTTCACTCTGAGAAGTTTTATTTTCTTCTCAGACTAAATCAGGTCTTTGCATAGCAATTCAAAATCAGTTTTCAATATTTCTGAGTTAAAATCAAAGGTAGAGATTACCTGATCTTCTTCTGATTCTAATTCAGACTCTTCCTCAGAATAACTACATGAGGCATTGATTTCCATCAGACAGATTTATTTTACTCTTGCTTCTTCTTCTTCATCTTCACTGGAACTGGATGAAGACTCAGAGTCTGATTCACTCTAAGTCTCAGTAACAAATCCTCTTTCCTTCTTCTTGTATTTGCTGGAAGAGGGCTTGTGTGAATGCTTCCTGGAGTCTATCTCCTTCTTCTTATTCTTAAGACATTCTGGTAGGATATGTCCTGGTTTTCTACATCCATAACAAACTATTTATTTAGTAGGAGTTCTGTTATTCCTTGGTATGTCCTGGTCTCTGGAAGGTCTTCTCCTAAAGTCTTTTCTGGCCATTTTGTAGAATCTCTTAGCCAGTAGACTCAGAAGGTCTTCATTCTCTGGAAGAGCTTCTGCTTCATCTGTTGCTTGGAAAGTAATGCTCTTTTCTTTCCTTGCTGAAGGTGAAGACTTTTGCTCAGCTTCCCTGGTTTTGATCAACTGCTCATAAGATTTGAGCTTGCCTAACAGGGTCTCAGTAGATATCTCATTGACACTTCTGGATTCTTTAATTGGCAAGATTCTGGAATCCCATGTCCTAGGGAAACACATGAGGATTTTATCATTGACTTCTGTCAATATGATATCATTCTGATGAGTACAATTATATAAGTCCTTTTTACTATCATATTTGTAATCATATCAACTATTATCTACCTCCATTCATTATAATTGCATGAAAATAGTTAAGAATTTGAATTATCATGAATAGAAGAGCGCAATATAGATTTTACTTTATTTTCTTTATTAAGTTATTTATTTATTTCTTCATTAATCTTCTTAATGCAGGTATTACAAGTCCTTGGAACTAAAAGTCTTTGAGCAAGCAGAGGTGTTCACGGATCCAACATGACTGATGACAAAGGTCTTAGATTGGGCACGCACGGGTGGGGACATGCCCATGTCACTACTCATGTCCTTCTCTGGAAAGATAACAAAGCTTGGAATAAAAGGCATAAAAATTTATAAGAGCACCACACGGGTAGGGACACGCCCATATCACTACCCGTTTCCTTATCAGGGAGAATCAAAGGTCTGATGCCAAATAAACCCATGTATGGAGCCATAAAGAAAACACGACCGTGTTACCAACTGTGACAAATGACATGACTCACGACCAGGTGCACCTTTTCATACCAAACCGCCAGACGCACCGTTTCATACCCTATATGGCCTGTGACACAGCCATGTTGGAACTCATGTCCAACCTCGTTTGCAAGAAGACTATAAAAACCTGCACAAAAAAATAGAAAGGGGACTTTTGGATTGAAGGACTTGGAGAATTTCTGGAGGACAAAAGTAGAGCACTCAAGCGAAGGGGAAGTCGAAGGAGATAATCCGTATAGTTTTAATTTTTATGCATCTCTTTTAATTTCCCCCTTCTCTTAGTGGATCTAAACTTTATTTTACATTTCGCATGATACTTGTTTTTTAGAACCGATTCAGTAATCATGTATATTGGTTTTCATTTCGGATTTGTGGTATTTTATTCATATGTGTGGTCTCAAACAAAGAGATTGATCATAGATTTGAAGTTAGTATTTGTTTTATATAAATCCCAAACTTTTAGATTGAGAAATTGGAAGGTTATGATGATGGTTTATAATTTCATTATCTATTGTTCTTTCTCTTTGTATTTCAAATTTCATGATCGAGAGATATGTTGTTTGGATGTCGGCAATACGGATAATGAGATTCATGGTATCTTAGAGATAGGATTTCATGAATTTATGTATTAGACACGGTTACTTTATATTAATGCAAATTTGAGTGTTGTGAATTGTTCGAGAGAAAATTTACTCAACTTAAATTTAGGTATTGAATTGCTTGAGAGAGAATTCGATAAAGATTGAACTCTTACAATACAATGAATTTGATAATATTGTTAATACGTGGTTACATAGAATTGAGTTAATTAGTGAATATTCTCATGTGATTACTCTTAGACTATCTGCTTTTTACCACCCTTAATCCTCCAATGTCACTTTATCCAATTAGTCCTAGTAATGTTAATTTAGAGTAACAACCAATTTTAAATATAAGTATGACAATAGAGTGAGAGTGAGTACGAATACTTGAAAAGACCCTGAGGAATACGACATGAGATGTAGATTTCTCTTATACTATGATTAATAGGTGCACTTGCCTGAGATTAAAATCAATTTAGCTTATACCTATCTACATAGTTTATACCAGAGTAGAAATTATCACATCAAGTTTTTGGCGCCATTCGGGGACTCATTTTCAATATTTTGAAAGCTTAAACTCTATTAATCTACCAATTTTTGATTACTAACATATAATTGTAAATTAGTTTATTGCATAATTATATGACTTAATCTCTGTTTTGTAGTCTGTTAGTCTATGACCGAGGGGAGAAATTCTGGGATAACACCATTTCATCCTGACCTGGAATTGATTATTTGCAACACCTCACAAAGGGACTTGAGAACTGATAAAACAGATAATTCAAACCGACTTTCAGAAAAGGAAACAGTAAACTTAGGAGATCATCATCCAGATAACATGGCAAATCAGAACGAGCAAACCATGTCTGACTTTGCTAGACCTAATATCCAGGGTACTAGGTCAAGCATTATTAGACCACCAATTGATGCCAACAATTTAGAATTGAAGCCTAGCATTATTCAGATGGTTCAACAGTATGTCCAATATGATGGCATGCAAGATGAAGATCCCAACACACACTTAGCCAGATTCTTGGAGATATGTGATACATTCAAGATCAATGGCATTACCAATAATGCCATTTAATTGAGGTTGTTTCTGTTCTCACTAAGGCACAAGGCAAAGCAATGGTTAAACTCATTACCTAGAGGGTCAATCACTACATGGGATGTGATGGTTGAGAAGTTCTTGATGAAGTATTTTCCACCGATGAAGACTGCAAAGCTAAGTAATGACATTTCTACTTATGCTCAATTAGAATCTGAATCATTATATGACACATGGGAATGATTCAAGGAACTATTAAGAAAGTGTCACCATCATGCATTACCTTCCTGGCTTCAGATTTAGAACTTCTACAATGGTCTCAATCCAGCCACTAAACAGATGATCAATGTAGCTAGTGGAGACACCTTGAATAATAAGACACCAGAAGCGGCTCAATAGTTGATAGAAGACATGGAAATGAATAACTATCAATGGACTACCATAAGACAAAAGCCTAATAAGCCTTCAGGAATCTATGAAGTGGATACAGTCACTACCTTAGCTATTCAAGTGGAGAAGCTTCATCAGAAGATGGATAACCTATCTTTAGCATCACCCTCCATGATACCTCAACAATGGGACCCTTCATTTAGTGGAATGTCTGGTTGTGAACCTCAAGTGCATGAACATGTTGACTATATGGGCAACAATACCAGACCTCCCTTCAACCAAGCAAACAACCCATAGGGTTCTACATATATCCGCGATGGAGGAACCACCCCAATTTCTCTTGGGGAGGACAAGGATATCAAGGCAAGCAACTTGTGTTTGAACAACCATAACAACCGGAGCAAAGGAAGCCATCATTAGAAGATGTACTCACCAAGTTCATGCAAACAACTGATGTAGCTTTCCAGAATCAAGAGGGCTCTATTCGGAATTTGGAGAATCAGATAGGTTAGCTCGCAAGGATGGTATCTGAAAGACAACAAGGAACACTTCCGAATAATACCGAAATAAACTCGAAGGAGCATGCAAAAGCAATCAAATTAAGAAGTGGAAAGGAATTACAAGACTAAAGGATTACAAAGGAAGCACCCCAAGAGGAGTCTAGTGGGGAAGGACAGAATGAGATGAATTCAAAATCGAAGGAGTATCAACCAGCAATACTATATCCAGCGAAGCTGAACTAGGAGCGCATGGATGCGCAATATGGTAAGTTCTTATCTATGTTTAAACAATTACATGTTAATTTAGCTTTTTCTGAAGTCATTCAAATGTCGAAGTATGCTAAATTCATAAAGGACTTGATTTCAAATAAAAAGAAAATAGAAGAATTATCTTTAGTAACACTTAGTGAAGAATGTTCCGCTATTTTACAGAACAAATTACCACAAAAACTTAGGGATCCCGGTTCATTTTCAATTCCATGTTTAATCGGTGATTTAAAAGTGAATAAAGCTTTAGCCGACTTAGGAGCTAGAATAAACTTAATGCCTTATAAACTATATTTGAAACTAGGTCTAGGAGAACTTAGCCCTACTAGAATGAGTATTCAATTTACAGATCATTCGGTTAAGTATCCTAGAGGAATAGCAGAGGATGTATTGGTTAAGGTAGATAAGTTTATATTCCCCGCCGATTTTGTTATTCTAGATATGGACGAAAATGTAAAAGTGCCACTCATACTAGTTCGTCCATTCTTAGCCACATCTAGAGCTCTTATCGACGTTTTTGATGGTAAATTAGTTTTGTGAGTAGGGGAAGATGAAATTACTTTTCAAATCAATAATACAATGAAGCAATCTTTGGATAATGATGATTGTTGCTATTTTTGTCATGGTGTTGATAATATTATGACTTCTATAAATTCTGAATTATATTATAGAGACTCTTTAGAGATTTGTATCACTAATAGTTATCTAGAAGAAGACAAAAATCAAGATATTGTTGAACATTTATATTATCTAGATAACTCTATTTTGATGAATAGGAAGATTAAGTATAGTTTGATTACACAAGGAGATCTTGAAGTTCTTAAGAATAATACTTAGGATCCACCGATAGTAGAACTTAAAAAATTATCAGATCATCTTGAGTATGCATTCTTAGGATCTAATTCTACTAACCCAATTATTATTTCTTCTAATCTTTCTGAAACTGAAAAACAAAAGTTAATAACTGTGCTAAAGAAGTATAAAGGTGCTATAACATGGCAAATAACTGATATAAAAGGTATCAACCCTAGTTTTTGCACGCACAAGATCCTTTTGGAAGAAAACTAGAAGCCTTCTATTCAACCACAACGTAGGCTAAATCCAAATATGAAAGAGGTAGTGAAAGCTGAGATTGTTAAGTTGTTAGATGCTGAAATGATATACCCTATTTCGGATAGTTCATGGGTTAGTACTGTACAAGTCATTCCTAAGAAGGGTGGTTTAACAGTAGTAGCAAATGATAAGAATGAATTGATTCCAATGCGAATAGTAACAGGTTGGCGTGTCTGTATTGATTATCAGAAGTTGAATGATGCTACTAGGAAAGACCATTTCCCTCTACCATTTATTGATCAAATGTTAGAACGATTATCATGCCATTCTTATTATTGTTTTCTAGATGGATTATCTGGATATTTCCAAATCTCTATAGCACCAGAAGACCCGAAGAAAACAACATTCACCTACCCATTTGGTACCTTTTCCTATAGACGTATGCCATTTGGTTTATGTAATGCCCCTGCCACTTTCCAAAGGTGCATGTTAGCTATATTTAATGAGTATGTTGAAGATTTTATGGAAGGCTTAATGGATGATTTTTCTGTGTTTGGTGATTCTTTTGATTTGTGTTTGAGAAATTTAGAAAAAGTTCTGAGGAGATGTTAGGAAACAATTCTAGTACTTAGTTGGAAGAAGTGCCATTTTATGATGCAAGAGGGGTTAGTACTTGGCCATAAGATCTCAAGCCAAGGACTTCAAGTGGATAAAGTGAAGATTTAAATCATAGAAAAGTTTCCACCACTAACCTCCGTTAAGGCAGTGAGAAGCTTTTTAGATCATGCCAGATTCTATCGCTAGTTCATTAAAGACTTCTTTAAAATAACTAAACCACTTACTAGGCTTTTAGAGAAAGACATAACTTTTATTTTTGATCAAGAGTGTCTATAAGCCTTTGAGTTTTTGAAAGAACGATTAATTAATTCTCCTATTATGATCGCACATGATTTTGCTCAACCTTTCGAGATCACGTGTGACGCTAGCAGTTTTGCGATAGGGGCTGTTTTAGGACAATGCTGAAACAAACACTTTCACCCTATATATTATGCTAGCAAAACACTTAATAATACACATGAGAATTATATAACTACGGAAAAAGAACTCATAGCAGTGGTATTTGCCTTCGATAAATTTAGATCCTATTTAATATTGTCTAAGGTGGTAGTATACACAGATCACTCTGCCCTAAGATATTTACTTGCCAAAGAGGAAGCAAAACCTCGTTTAATCCATTGGGTTCTTTTATTGCAAGAATTTGATTTGGAAATTAGGGATAAACGAGGAGAAAAAAACTTAGCGGCAGATCATCTCTCATGTTTAGAAAATCCACTACGAATAATGTTAGATGAGTCTGAGATTAGTGATACATTTCTGGAGGAATCACTGTTTGCATTATCTATAAATATAAATACTGATTATCCATGGTTTGCCGACTATGCAAACTATATTGTAACTAAGGTCCTTCCAAAAGATTTTTCATATCAGCAGAAAAAGAAATTTTTCTCTAACTTGAAATATTACTTTTGGGAGGACCCCTATCTTTTTCGGATATGTGCAGATTCCATTATATGTAGATGTGTATCAGCGGAGGAGAGCTGGAAAATCTTGGAGTAGTGTCATTCAGGCCCTACAGGTGGTCACTTTGGAGCAAACCGCTCAGCTAAAAAGGTTCTTGATTCTGGTTTTTATTGGCCCCTTCTATTCAGGGATGCCCAAAGGTATGTACTTTCATGTGATTCTTGTCAAAAATCAGGTAATATCACTAAATTACATGAAATGCCACAAAAATTTATTCTTGAATGTGAAGTGTTTGATGTGTGGGGATTGACTTTATGGGACCATTTCCAATTTCTTATTGGAATAAATATATTTTGGTAGCTATAGATTATGTATCAAAGTGGGTAGAGGCGCACGCTTTCCCTACTAATGATAGTAGAGTAGTAATTCAATTTATGAAATCCTTATTTGCACGATTTGGCGCACCACGTGCACTTATTAGCGATAGGGGTATACATTTTTGTAATCTACAGTTAGATAAAGTCTTACAAAAATACGGGGTCGTACATAGGATAGCCACTCCTTTTCATTAACAAACTAGTGGTCAGGTTGAAGTTTCAAATAGAGAACTTAAGAGAATCATAGAAAAATCTATAGAAGGGAATAGAAAACAATGGTCTAAGAAACTAAACGATTGTTTGTGAGCATATATGACTGCCTACAAAACACCCATAGGGACCACTCCCTTTAGAATAGTTTATGGTAAATCATGTCACCTGCCTATAGAATTAGAACATAAATCGTATTGGGCAATACGCTCTTTGAATTTTGACACCAATTTTATAGGGGAGAAACGAAAACTTCAACTTAACAAATTAGATGAGTGGAGAACCATGGATTAACAAAATTCTCGGATATATAAGGAGAAGAATAAATTGTTCCATGACCGTCACCTTTGAAAACTTAAGACATTCCAAAAAGGTGACCAAATCCTCCTTTACAATTCCTGTCTTCGTTTATTCACAGGAAAGTTAAGGTCTAAGTGATCCGGACCTTTCTAAGTTAAAGAGGTTTTTCCTTATAGCACCATTGAACTAACCCACCCTGAGAAGGGAGATTTTAAAGTCAACGGGCACCGATTAAAACTTTATTATGGAGAGTTTCCTCAAGATTTTACTCGCCAAGAATCATGACTCCGACTAGACATAGATTAAGTGTAATTTAGTAAATTTTCTAAGTTTTATTATCTTTGGTTAAATTTTAGTTAAATTTTTGTATAAAAACATTATAAAATCACTTAGAAAGTAATTCCATCTCAGAGGAGCATACGGGTTTGCATTCGCCCGTGTGCCAAGCCGCGTTCATGATTTTTTTAACATAGCCATGTTCAATTTAAAACCAGAGTAGGAATTATTTTTCCCGAGCACCACACGGGTGGACACGCACCTGTGTGCTTTGCCGTATCACTTTAGCTCCATTTCTCTCGTACTCATCCCGAGCACCACACGGGTGGACACACACCCGTATGTGTGCAGCCATGTCAAATCGCCCTGAGCACCACACAGATAGCTACCCAGCCATGTGCACACCCATGTGTAGGGTAATTAGTTCGACGATGCAACATTCCCGAGTAGGACACGGGTCCACACACGCCCGTGTCGCAACCCGTGTTCGACACTGTAGTATCTTATATTTGGATATATATATCATCAGATATTATATGTTATCACTTTTGCTCCTGTTGTAATTCTTATGCTCTTCTATTTTATTGATGCTCAGTTCTTAACATATTATTTTATTTACTTTATCAGTTCTTTACGTTACATTGAGGATACTGCAAATTTTAAGTCTGGTGGTGGATATTCTTAAATTCTAATATTTAACTACTTGACATGATTACAATTTGTTAAGAAACATGCCAAAATAAAAAACTTATAATTTACTCAATATTATTAAACCCCCCTAATAAAATTGTTTTTGCTTCTTTTTAAGCTTTCATTAATTCACTCACTTGGGATTATAACTAGTTATTTTGCTTTGGCAAGCTGATTAAAATTAATTAAATTAGACTCATTGAGTGTACAAATTTGTTGTTAGTAAATATGTATAGAAATTCATTAGCTTAATTTTCTCTATATAACTTATTTTTAAGATTAGTCCTCTATATTATTAACTAACAATCACTCTATTTTATAAAATATAATTATTTATAATAAAGCGAGTTGAAGAGTGTAACATTTTGATAGTTTTGTATTAGGGAATCAAAATGAAGAATACTCTTTATTGGTGTCTAGAACTTGACCCTAGCGATCCTCAAAACATTCGCATAAGTTAATTTGTTAGGGTGGAAATGACTTAGGCCTCCCATTGGATAGCTTGAGCCTTATAAGCCCAAAACCCTAAACATTATACCCTTGCACACCCAATTTGGACCTAATCCCTATTTATTTCGATACACCACTACTAAAATTCACCAAGGCAAAAAATCCTTACCTATTAGCACATCTATCATTGAGTTTACACCTTTTGCTATGTGAATTACAAAATTTAAACAGATGGTGTAAAGCACTTTGATAAGCTATTTATTGGTGAAGAAAAAAGAAGAAGTGATAAATATGAGTATGCATCAAAAGAAAGAAGAAGAAAAACAAAGGATTGAAGAAAGAAAAAAATAATACAAAAAAGGGAAGTATAATAATTGTGAAGTCTGGGGGTGCTTTTATAATGTTGATGTATGTTAGGGCAACTACATAGCAAGAGGCTCAATCGTGATCTAGGTGTGATAAGAACCATCGAGTTTATCTTTGATTACCCCATCTATAATCTTTTATCCTAAGCCAAAAAGTTATTTCCTAATACAAGTCCTAAGGATCCAATCTTACTAATCCTAACTAATGCCGTGGAGAGGGTGTGAAAAGGAAAGCTTATGGCTATCAATATTGATACTTATAAGTTTTGAAACAACAATGCATACCTTATTAAGATTGTTATTTTCTCCTCACATTTGTTATGGATTATTGTAATTTTATTTCTAGGAAAGAGTGAAAGATAGTTAAGAGATATATGAGAGGAATTTTAAGATAAAGTTATATTTAGAAAAGTCTGCTATACTATTTTCTATGCAATTATAACATCAAATTTCTCTTTGAATTCATAGCAACCAGCTTGCGAAAGAAAAATTAATTATTGGTAATCCAAATGCTTGAATTAGTTTGCTTAGGGACAAGCAAACACTTAAGTCTGGGGGTATTTGACGAGTACAATTATATAAGTCCTTTTTACTATCATATTTGTAATCATGTCCACTATTATCTACCTCCATTCGTTATAATTGCACGAAAATAGTTAAGAATTTGAATTATCATGAATAGAAGAGCGCAATATGGATTTTCCTTTATTTTCTTTATTAAGTTATTTATTTATTTATTCATTAATCTTCTTAATGCAGGTATTGCAAGTCCTTGGAACTAAAAGTCTTTGAGCAAACAGAGGTGTTCACGGATCCAACATGACTGATGTCAAAGGTCTTGGATTGGGCATGCACGGGTAGGGACACACCCATATCACTACCCATGTCCTTATCTGGAAAGATCACAAAGCTTAGAAGAAAAGGCGTAAAAATTTACAAGAGCACCAAATGGGTAGGTACACGCCCGTGTCACTACCCATGTCCTTATCGGGAAGAATCAAAGGTCCGATGCCAAAATAACCCATGTGTGGAGCCATGAAGAACACACGACCGTGTTACCAGCCATGTCAAATGACATGGATCACGACCAGCCGCACCTTTTCATACCAAATCACCAGATACACCATTTCATACCCTACACGGTCTGTGACACGACCATGTTGGAACCCATGTTCAACCTCTGTTTGCAAGAATATTATAACAACTAGCACAAAAAATGAAAGGGGACTTTTGGATTGAAGGACTTGGAGAATTTCTGGAGGACGAAAGTAGAGCACTCAAGCGAAGGGGAAGTCGAAGGAGATAATCCGTATGGTTTTAATTTTTATGTATATCTTTTAATTTCACCCTTCTCTTAGTGGATCTAAACTATATTTTACATTTCACATGAGACTTGTTTTTCTAAACCGATTCAGTAATCATGTATGTTGGTTTTCATTTCGGATTTTTAGTATTTTATTTGTATGTGTGGTTTCAAACAAAAAGATTGATCATAGATTTGAAGTTAGTATTTGTTTTATATGAATCCCAAACTTCTAGATTGAGAAATTGGAAGGTTGTGATGATAGTTTATAATTTCATTCTCTGGTGTTCTTTCTCTTTGTATTTCAAATTTCATGATTGAGAGATATGTTGTTTGGATAACGGCAATACGGATAATGAGATTCAAGGTATCTTAGAGATAAGATTTCATGAATTTATGTATTAGACAGGGTTACTTTATATTAATGCAAATTTTAGTGTTGTGAATTGTTCAAGAGAAAATTTACTCCAACTTAAGTTTAGGTATTGAATTGCTCGAGAGAGAATTCGATAAAGATTGAACTCTTACAATACAACGAATTTGATAATATTGTTAATACGTGGCTACATAGAATGAATTAATAAGTGAATATTCTCATGTGATTACTCTTAGACTATCTGCTTTTTAGCATCCTTAATCCTCCAATGTCACTTTATCCAATTAGTCCTAGTAATGTTAATTTAGAGTAACAACCAATTTTAAATATAGGTACGATAATAGAGTGAGAGTCAGTACGAGTACTTGAAAAGACCCTGAGGAATATGACATGAGATGTATATGTCTCCTATACTATGATTGATATGTGCACTTGCCTGAGATTAAAATCAATTTAGCTTATACATATCTACATAGTTTATACTAGAGTAGAAATTATCGCATCACCTTTTCAAGTGTTTTTAGCTCTTTAATGATGAGACTTAGTCTAGTGTACATGTTTTCCACTGATTTAGTTTCACCCTTCTTGAAGTTCTAATATTGAGAAATCAAGTTGGATCTTTTGTCCTTTATTTCATCTGCAGAGCCAGTAACCATTCCATTTAAGGAATCCCAGATGTCCTTGGCAGAAGTGCATTCAACAACTTTTTGGAAAATGTCATCTGACATGGTTTGAGCCAAGATGTTCATAGCTTTGGCATCAACAATCTTTGCTTTCTTTTGTGCTTATGTCCATTCTGGAGTAGGTACATCACTTGTACTGGTTGTTGTAGGTGTTGTAGGGGGACCTGTCAAAATAGAGTTATAAATGTCTTCATCAATAGAATTCATGTAAAGCCTAATCCTTGCCTTCCATAGTGCAAACTTATTCAGATTGCACACTAGAGGTCTGGTGCTTGAAAACTCTTTGTTTTGAGCCATGATAAATTTCTAGGTAAACTAAAATCTATCAGATCGTTTGGTCAAGGTGTTAGAAATTATTAACTTGTTTTTATAGTGGATTAGAAGATAATGATATATATATATATAAAGAAGATTATATCACACAAACAAAGAAAGCAATCAACATCGACGACAAAAGGATTATAGTGGTTCACCAATAAATTTGGGTACATCCACTCTTCTACCACCCTGGTAGGAATCCACTATATGTTTTTGATTAGGTGCCCTACCACCACAGGTTTTTACTCAGGTGATCTGCCACCACAAGATCAATTTTTCTAAGGGAGATCTAGCAACCCTTTGAGCTTTTGATCAGGTGCCCAAAAACCAAACCTACGTCTTTTGATCAGGTGACTTATGAACTGAAGATCTAACTTTTGAAGGGAGTTAAAACCCTATACACAGTTTATGGAATAAACAAAAAGGTGATGATTTTCTTCTCTATCAATAATCTCTGAGAAGATTATTGGATTGTTGAAGCAGAAGGCTCCCCCTGATTTGAATAGAGTTTATGATCAGGTGAGGGAGTCCTTTCTTCAGGGTGTAGGCCTTATTTGAAAACTTCCTCTTCTAGTAAATGTTTTTGAGAGATGTGAACTTTTGTCTTAGATTAAAGATCTGTTGATGGAAGAAAAACTTGAAGCAGAAAGCTTATTCTCTATAAAACAAGATGTATCTCAAAACTATAACTATCTCTGTATCTCAAGCCAAAAACTTTTGAGCCTATATGTGGAACGATTCAAATATTTGAATTCATTAACCCTAAAATGGCTGGAGAATTCCCGAGAAGGTAACTGCCTTGGGAATTAATTAGCAATAAACTCTGTGATAAAGCCACATTTAATGCTGCCTCTAAATGACTATATTCATTAGAATATTTAGCATTAAATGTCAAGGTCAAAAATGCCTGTAATTAAGCCTATAAAATATTATGCCTTCTGCAATGAAAACTGCCTAAAACACTGCTTAGAAATCGTTGAACTCAGCATGCATTTCGTTGACCTGAGCCTTGAGTTTGTCGGACTGTTTCTTCTAATTCGTCGACCTGAGATCAGAGTTCGTCGAGCTGAAGCTGGCTATCGTCGAGCTGAGTTTCTGAGTAAAAAAGAGAGTTCGTCGACCGAAGCTCAGCTTTCGTCGTGCTCAACTTAGAGTTAGAACTCTGAGTTTGTCGAGCTAAGCTCGGCGTTCGTCGAACTGCGCTCAACTTTCGTCGAACTGATTTTCTAAACTCTGGAAATATTCTAAGGCAATAACCCCAGAGAAACCTATGACACTAGACTATACATGTTGGGTCAATCTAAACATTCTAATAGTAATCCTAGCCAAAATCAAAACCGGGGTTCCAACAGAACTCTTGCATAGCCCCACCCGCTCATGGGTCTCAACACATAGGCTTGCCTGCAACCTCTGACTCTCACGTCAGTTCCGTCACAATAAATTAAACTAATGCTAAGATCCCTTACTTGACCCTGCCTGCTCGTGGGTTTTATCGCCCGGGCTTGTCCAAAAGCTTGGCGTTCTTGTCAGTTTCCACAGAAGGGGACTTGTCTTGCCGGGACACTCTCCACACATGACTTGCAATGTCACGGGCTAGCAGTCGACCACAGAGACAAATTCATGCCTTCACATAACATTCAACAGTCACATCCCTTCCCACCCTAAACCACCATTCGTTCTCACACAAAAAAGGGCATCGCAAACAGCGTCTTTTCCACAATCAGATTTCTAGCAAAAATCCCTATAGCGCACGTTATGCAACATCACCAAATCGGACCACCGGTTGCGATTACAGCTTCACCCACAATACCTAATCCACTAACAGAGCGTATCTCTAATGAAACAATATACCGGGGATGGAGTCAAACGACTCGGTGGTTCCTCTTAAACCATGGAGACTTGAACCTCTCTCATTTTAGAGATTCGGTGCCTAAATGATTGAATAAAGGCATAAACAAAATAGATGTCATGCGCACATTCTAAAAACCAGGAGGAGAATTATCGTTACCTTACAATTCATCTTCCTAGCCATATGATATTGATTTGCAGGGATGTAAGTGTGCGCCTTCAAGTCCTCTCCACAAATCCGTCCGCGGATCAACGAAAGGAGATTTGAAGCTTCGTTAATGGCGGAAGATACCTCTTTTTACTCCTCCCAAGCTCTTTCAAGACCCTAACTACCAAACTCTCAAATGAGGAATGAAGAGGAAGGAGAACCCATCTGTCCTACTTATGGTTCACAAACGGGCATTCCTGGGCCACCCGATCAAGTTTTATGAAGATCTGACAGCCAAAAATCGCCACTTATGAAACTGGTTCCATCTGCTACCGCCAGGCAGTAGTACCTACCACACCGAGGTAATCTATAGAGCCACTAACCATCTCAGTAAGTCAATCTACTGACAACGGTAGAGCTATCGCTCAACACTATCGCCTTCCTCTTGACGCACTCGACGAATAAAAGGCTACCACTGGGCGGTAGTGCCCAGGGACTCCAAATTCCTTAAGTACGAAAAATGGGATGTTACACCTCCATCCCCCTTAAGAGAATTTCGTCCTCATAATTTAACATGCAATAAAAACAACAAGCATACCTAATGCAAAAAGTTCCGGAAATTATTCCCGCATCGCTTGCTCGTGCTCCCTTGAGAATTCATCTTGCCCCCAGTTATTCAAATGCACTTTCATGAGCTTAACCTCTTTATTTTGTAACTGCCAAATTTCTATATCCTCTACACAAACCGGACGGACTCTCGTCCTTAAGTCCTCTTCCACTGGCACCGCCATTGACTTGACCATGACACTTACGTCCACCAAAGCTTTCCTCAACAATATAATATGAAAAACATCATGTAATCCACTCAGCTATGAGGACAACACAACCTATAGTCTTCTTCTTCTAGATACGCTCCATAACTTCGAACAGCCCCAAATATCTCAAACTCAACTTCTTGAGTCACTGAATCTGCGAAATGCCTTTGAATGACTTAATCTTTAAATAGACCAAATTGCCTACTACGAACTCAATATTTCTGTGGTGCGCATTGAAATACTTCACCTATTGATCTTGAGCAACTTTCATGCGCTCTTGAATTATCCACACCAACTCACAAAAGTTGACCACCACTTCTTTTCCCAAAAGTTTGGTGTCTCCTGCCTCCATCCAAGACATCGACGTTCGACACTGCCTTCTATATAAAGCTTCATATGGCACTATATTTATACTCTCCAAGAAACTATTGTTATAAGAAAATTACACCATGAAAAGGTGGTCTTCCCACTTCTTCCAAAAATCAAGGCTACATATTCTCAACATATCGTCCAAAGTACGATTTGTCCTCTCCGTTTGACCATCGGTTTGAGGGTGGAACGCCGTACTAAACTTGAGCTTTGTGCCCAGACTCTTCTGCACTAGCCTCTAGTCCTTGGACGTAAACCATCTATCGCGATCACTAACAATGTTCTTTGGAATGTAGTGCAACCGCACAATGTTATGAACATATAATTCCACAAGCTTCTCCATGCTGTCTGTAACACCCCAAAAATCTCAAAACTAGATTTGAGGTGTAGGCTGCTTGACACGGCCTGAGACACGGGCGTGTCCCAGGGCGTGTTACTCAATAAATGGCCGATTTGAGTTAGAAATGTACACGGCCCGGAACCAAGCCTTGAACACGGCCGTGTCAGATTTGACACAGACGTGTCCGAGGGTGTGTGCCTACCCGTGTACTGCTCTGACTGGTTTTAGAGCTCGTTGAGTACCGTGTAACAGGGGTGACACGGGCGTGTCACATGACTGACATGGGCGTGTCAGGTTCGACACGGGCGTGTCGATGCCCGTGTTCTGGTAGTTTTCAGTCGGTACGTGTGCCGCTTAAGGGTACACGGCCTGTGACACGAGCATGTCACAGGCCGTGTCGGCCAAAAAGTATAGTTTTCAGGCAGATCGTGGCCGTTCATTTTCCTTAAAGAGGATCTTGTGGCTGGGGCTCATTCCTGGGCTGATAAGGCCGGGAAAGGAGGAGGAAAGGCTCATTTCTAAGTTCATATTCTCTTTCTACCTTTAAGAGAGAGGTGAGAGCAAGGTGAGGAAGAAGAAGTGGAATCCGGCTGCCGGTGGTGCTACGGTGGTCCAAATCTCAAGCAGAGTTCGGATTTGCGAAGGCAACGCTGCTGCGAAGGCTTTCATCCGCCTCAATTCCTCTCCATGGCTCCGAAGCGAGTTTTGAGGGTAACAATTTTCTGCTTGGACATGTGAAGTCCTTATTTCCTGCATTGCATAGGGAAAACCCTTCCTCGCGAGTGTGCGGTGGGTTGTGGCGTCCCTTGGGATAGATATGTGAAGTCCCCCTTGTTAGAGTCCGGAATTGGAGTACGGATCTAGGCATGCTGTGTGAAGCCCATCTGGACATATTGGTCTAGATTGGTGATGCTTGTTTGCATATCGGAGAAGACTCCGTGATTATTGCTTGTATGCATGATGGATAAAGTACTGGAGGAAGTCCAGGAAATTGTGAGAGTTGGGTGCAACTCTTGTGGCCGTGAGTTGCCACTTTGTGTGCGGTTGAGCGTTGGGCTGTAACTGTATGAAAAGGCTTCGTGCCGAACAGGCAAAGTGAAACCGACCCGCGTCTTTAAATGTGGCCTCAGGTACGATGTACTTGGTTGGGCAAGGCGATTTGAGCAACGGGGGGTGGTTGATCTGTACCTGCGTTATGTAGGCTGGACATGAGAGCGCCAAGGCATTGGGCTTTCGTCAGTGGCATAATGAGAGTCCTGGGCCTGCGTGCCGGACTAAATGCTCAATGGTGAGATCCGGTGTTTCCGGTGCACCCGAGAGTGCCATGAGTGCACGGGACGTCGGGCCGTCGTGCCGGCGTTTGTGATATGTGACTGTGCGGTCGTGCACGTCTTGCTTGAATTGCTATATATATCATATTGGAAGATTGCTATGCAGGGATGGAATTTCGCTGCCCCGTGCTAGGGGCAGGGTCGTTATAATTGGTCAGCTGAATGCTAACCGTTGCCCTGTTTGCCACCGCTTGGTGGATTGGTTCGTACAGGTACTGGAGGTGCTGGTCCGAGCGGGACTTAGCGGGTTGAAGCCCAAGCTGCGTTGCTGCCCTCGAAGGCATTGTTTTGTTTATTTTGTTCATGTGTGGCCGGCCTGCGTGCCGATGTCTGTAATCCACACTCTTGTTCAGAGAAATTGTTGTAAGGCCTTAAGGCCAGACTCTTTTGTTGTATAATGTTTGTATACATTATGTTATAGTGGACAGTGTTCTTTATCTTGAGTTCAAAGATTCAACCGTGAAACTTCCGCTAGAATGCTCTGTGTTAGGATGCGTTGATTTTGATATTAGTTCGTAGCGTCTCCGTCTGTTTGTGGAATATGGTGTGGGGCCCCGGCCGGACCCTCTATTATATTCTTCTTGACGGGTAGAGGTGTTACACTATCCTCCTTCTAATTCGGAATGAAGTGAGCCACCTTGGTCAGGAAATCCACAACCACCCAAATGCCATCATTATACTGCTGCGACCGAGGCAAACCATTCACAAAGTCCATGGAGATGTCGTCAAATTTCCATTCTGGTATGTGAAGAGGTTTCAAGAGTTCGATCGACCTTTGGCACTCACCTTTCACTAAGGAACATGTCTGACACCTACTCACATATAAGGCTACATCCCACTTCATCCCAGACCACCAAAAAGATTTCTTCAATTATAAGTACATCTTTGTACTTCCTGGATGAATGGAGTACTTTGTAAAGTGAGCCTCAAACATCACCTTTTCATGGAGCCTGTCAAAGCGCGGAACACATACCCTTCCAATCTTTTTTAAGAGACCACAGACCATCTCCAAATCACTATCTTCGCTTTGCTGAGCCTCCAAAACCAACCATTGGGAACTCTTCATACCCACTAGTAGCCTCCAGAATCCGATTAGCTAAATAACATTACATATCTATCCATTTTAACCGAGCTGCGCTAGACTCCCCTCTAGCCATACAAACAATGCCGAGAGACTCAAAGTCTCGCAAAAACTGTGGATTATACGCTTTAATCCAGCTCCCTTGCCTAGAATACTTCCTACTCAAGGCGTCAACCACCACTTTGGCCTTGCCGGGCGTATACTGAATCACCATGTCATAGTCCCCAAGAAACTCAACCCACATACACTGCCACATATTTAAATCCTTTTGATCCATGAGATACTTAAGGCTCTTGTGATCCATAAAGATCTCCACCTTTGCGCCATAAACGTAGTGCCGCCATGACTTCAATGTGAAGATTACTGTCACCAACTCCAAATCATGGGTGGGGTAATTCTTTTCATGGGGTTTCAACTGCATTGAACCAAATGCTATCACGTTGTCATACTATACTAGCACGCAACCCAAACTGCAACCCAATGCATTATTGAAAATTTGAAATCCTTCAGTCCCCTTAGGAAGACTTTAAATTGGAGACAACATCAATCTTTCTTTCAAGGTTTCAAATGCTTGGTCACACTCCTGCGTCCACACAAACTTCTGGTCCTTGCCAGTAAGAGAGGTGAGGGAAATTCCACCCGTGAAAAGTTCTTAACGAACCTCCTGTAGTTACTAGCTAGTCCAAGGAAATTCCTGACCTCCACCATAGTTCTCAGAACAGGCCAATCTCTAATGGTTTCAACCTTGGTCGGATCCACTACCACCCCTTCTCCACTAATCACATGGTCCAAGAATTCCACCCTTTCCAAACAAAACTCACACTTTGATAAATTATCATAAAGCTGGTTCTCCCTCAGAATCTGCAAAACCATCCTTAAGTGAGTCTCATGCTTCTCTTCTGACTTCAAGTATACAAGGATATCATCGATAAACACGACCACGAAGGAATCCAAGTACTGCCGAAATACTCGGTTCATCAAGTCCATGAATAGTGATAGTGCGTTCGTCAAACCGAACGACATCACCAAGAACTCGAAGTGGCCATACCTCATACCAAACACTATCTTGGGTATGTCCTCTTGTTTGATACGTAACTGATAATACCCCGACCTCAAGTCCAACTTAGAGTACACCACCGACCCTACCAGTTGGTCGAACAAGTCATCTATTAGTGGGATCAGATTCTTATTCTTGACGGTCAGCTTATTCAGCTCACGGTAGTCTATGCACAACTGCATACTGCAATCTTTCTTCTTTACGAACAACAGCGACGCGCTCCGTGGCGAAGAGCTGGTCCTAATGTACCCTTGCTCCAACATCTCCTGCAGCTGTACTTTAAGCTCGACTAGCTCCTTTGGTGCCATCCTAAAAGGAGGATGCAACACCGGCCTAGCTCTTGGAACTAAATCTGTAAGAACCCCCTCCCAGAACACAACACATGACCGAGGGGAGTCTTATGCCTAGAATAGCTGCCTTACGGTAGCGTCAACACACGGGTTGACCGGTATTATAAGATGCCTATTCTACTGGCTCTCACAATATCATTCAAGTCAACCCAACACAAAGAGAATAAATAGTAGTCAGAGCATCACATTAAGTAAATATCCAAAGAACAATACATGAATAAAAGGAACTACAATGGTTCATTGAATATCAGAGTACAACAAATGTCTCTCAAAAGTATCATACCTCTGTAACCGATGGTAGCGAGGGTGACATCGTATCAAGCCATATCTCCATGGCCTGACTTCCCTCCTACATCACCTACTGCTGTTGCTGCTCTATCCGCTGGGTTTCCTCCTAAAATGGTAGATGTAGCAACCGTTAGTCATAAAGACTAAGTGGCTATCACATCCGCTCACCCCAACGACTCTTAGGCACTAGGTGGGGAAAAGAGGAAATGTACAATATATATATAAATAGTAAGTACAAATAGGTTGTACATTTCTACACATCAGAGTAGTAATAACAACATTGTATGACATGTGATAGTAACATTCTACACCAACAATCCAGTAATGGAAGAGCAATCGACTGTAATAAATAATTAATAACAAAAATATAACTTAACTTTAAAAAAAACGCATACAGATTTATAAGTAAAGGATCGACTTAACGAAAAGTAACTCATCATATAAAAGTGCCCATACAGATTTATATGATGAGGATCTTATGCAATGCAATGCAATGCAATGATGGTTTATGATGCACCCATGCAAATCATACACTCTATTTTTCTATGTCGACATAGTCCTCTAGTTCCCACTTTTCGAGCAGGTAGCTAACCTCTCAGGCATCATTCATCGTGGCCAAACTTTGACAGTGGAGCGGGGATCTCCACTACTAGGCGGGTATCCACACTACCTGACCTAGGCCTCCGTATTCCTCAATGCTAAGAACACAACAACAGAGCTTTTGCGTACTACGGCTCAGAAGGGTCGCGGGTAGATGTGCACCAAGAACACACCAACTGGCCTATCGTCGTGCACAAAAGGAGGCTCTTAGAGTGTATCACCAAAGAACCAAGCCCAACCACCCATGGATATGGAAGGAGCCTCAGGAATGAGCACCAAGGACCAAGCCCAACCGCCTATGGTCCACCCATCAACTCCCATCGGTGTGACGACTGGAGAGCCTATAGAACTACCATACTTTCCTCAATCCAAGATTATGACACCGCGTGTCAACACACACCGCATGCAATTACACTTATCCATGCCATCAAACATCAAAGGGATCCAACTGAGTCACTTCGCATCATAACAATCTCGTGCTCAAAAGCATGTAAGGTTTCGTGATAACCTAAGATATCAAATCCCTTTGACCATTATATGATCCTCACCGCTACCCGTAGGGAGTTAACATAACTCTAAGCGGTGGACTGTTACCAATTCTACTCTTAATTCATAAGTTCAATAGACTCATAGTATGACCACGTGCATAATAGTCATTTAGTCCTTCTTTACAAATTAACATACACCTGCATATCAATACATACCTTTTCCTCAATTTATATTGCATTAAACATTCAAGCTTCAACATGATTATAATAATGGAATACAACACATGTTCTTTCGAAGATTATAAATTACCGCATAGCTATATGTTGGTACCCTAATTTGATTTGAGTTTAGTCTTGTCTTTGTTAGTCCCTTGACCCAAGAAATATCTATGGTCAATGGTTAGAAGTCTAGCTGTAGAGTCCTCACTTTTCCAGATTGAGAATTTGGTTAAGTAGTTTTTCGTTCGACTATAGTCGAACGCCGCTCGACTATCGTCTATCGGCTGATCGACGATCGTCTATCAGTTGGTCGACGCTTTGTCTGCGTTGTTAGTTTGACTATCTGTTCTGATAGATCGACTATCTGATAGTTCGACTATCTGTTGATAGGTCGACTATCTGTTTTGCGTTGATAGTTCGACTATCTGTTGATAGTTCGACTATCTGCTTGGCGAGGTAGTTCGACTATCTGTTCTGATAGATCGACTATCTGATAGTTCGACTATCTGTTGATAGGTCGACTATCTGTTCCGCTTTGATAGTTCGACTATCTGTTGATAGATCGACTATCTGTTTCGTCTTGATAGTTCGACTATCTATTGATAGTTCGACTATCTGTTGTCTTTGATAGTTCGACTATCTGTCCTGATAGTTCGACTATCTGATAGTTCGACTATCTGCTGATAGATCGACTATCTGGTTTGTTTTGATAGTTCGACTATCTGTTGATAGATCGACTATCTGTTTTCTGAGGTAGGTCGACTATCTGCTTGATAGGTCGACTATCTCTGTGCGCTTGATAGTTCGACTATCTGTCCCAGATAGATCGACTATCTGATAGTTCGACTATCTGCTCTGATAGTTCGACTATCTGCCGGGGTAGTTCGACTATCTTCTTCGATAGGTCGACTATCTGGATCGTTCGACTATCTGCCCGATAGTTCGACGATCTCCGTGCGTCGTTCGACGATCTTCGAGGGTCGTTCGACGTTTTCTGTCTGCCTTTATATTTTGTATTTATTTATTATATTTAATTAATTAATACATTTTCTGGCACATTGTTTTAAGCTGTATGATAAAATTACCAGGCAATATTTGCTCCATCTCTTTTGCCTGAGTCAAATCTTTTTAAGATAAAGTTGTTTGTCTTATTAGCTGTCATTATAAATTACTTTATCTGTTGTCAGCCCTTTATAGCCGTTAGACTGAAAAGTCTTCTTTTTGCTATAAAGAGATTATTTCTGATATGACTTTATTTAGTCCTTCTGTTATTTGATTTAAGCCTGCAGCTTCTTAGAAAGAGGTTTACTCCTTTTATAGAATGTTTTGCTGCAGAGATGGTTTTGTCTTCTTGATATTTACAGCCCAGGTCTCAAGGCTCAGAAGAAGACAAATAATTCAAATGGAAGAGAGCCGTTGCTTGCTGCTGTTATATAAAGGACCCTTTGAAGAAGGATTCAAGCTAGCTAATAGCTAACCAGTTGTTCATTCAAGCCTTCATCAAGAAAAAGCTTTCTGCTCTCAGCAATTTCCATCTAACTGAGAAGTGTTAAGATCTTCATCTCTTCTTCACCTGAGTTCTCCTGCTTTCAGGAAGTTCAAACTCAGAGTTCCTTTGAAGAAGAAGAAGAAGAAGATAGCTGCTTGAAGATCTTTGATTTTATTATTTACTTTCTTCCTGTAGCTTTTCCTTCAGAACTTTCTGAAGAGTTTTCTGCACTGAAGCAAGACTTCACCTGGACATCATTGAGCCAGGGGGAGCCTTAATTCTTTAGAGCATTCTAGCTCAGTGCAAGTTTTTGTGCTTCTCTAATCTTCGTAAAATAGAGAAGACATCTTAACTTTCTTCCCCCTCCTGTACAGGGTTATTACTCCCTTCAAAAGTATCCCTTGGTGGCAGGGCACCTGATCAAAAACCTGTGCTTGGTTTTTAGACACCTGATCAAAAGTCTAAAGGGTTTCTGGATCTACCTGAAGCAGATTCTGTTGGTGGCAGGGCACCTGATCAAAAACCTGAGTGGATTCCTACCGTGTGGGTAGAAGAGTGGACGTACCCAAGTTGTTTGGGGAACCACTATAAATTTCCTTGTGTCGTCTGGATTCTCTTGTTTAATTCATGTATTGTGGCTGTGATTAGATATAACTAAGTTGCTAGTTGCTGATTAGGTTTTCCAAGCCTTAACTGTAATTACAGTTAGCTTGAGTTTATACACATCACTTGTGTTAGGCTATAGGGTTAACTTTATATCTGTAATCTTTTCATTCCGCACTTCACTCCAAGGGAGTTGGGTAGACTATTAAGTTTTGTCTGTGCAAAATTTGATAACTCTATTCACCCCCCCTCTAGAGTAGTATCTATCCCTTCACTTTCAATTGGTATCAGAGGGAGGTTGACTGACTGTATAGGCTAACACCTAAGTCACAAGATCCTGATAGATACCAAGAGCTTATAGATATTCACTATCATGGCCCAGTCCAAGGATTATTCTAGCACCAGACCTCCAGCATGCAACTTAGCTAAGTTTGGCATCTGGAAGGCAAGGATTAAATTATATATGAACTCTATTGATGAAAGCATCTTTGCTTCTATTTTGTCAGGTCCCCCAAGAGCACCTGCTGCTGCTTCTGCCTCATCATCTGATATGAGTGCAGTGCCTCCTCCAGATTACAATGATGAATACAAGAAGGCCAAAATAGCAGATGCCAAGGCAATGAACATACTGGCTCAGACAATGTCTGATGAGGTGTTCCAGAAGGTGGCTGACTGCTCCTCAGCAAAGGCCATATGGGACACACTGAATCAGATTGTAGCTAGTTCAGCTGATGAAAGGAAGGACAGAAGGTCCAACCTGATCTCACAGTATGAGAACTTCAAGAAAACTGATGCTGAATCAGTTGAAGCTATGTACACCAGGCTCAGCTCAATCATCAATGAGCTGAGGACCCTGGACAAGGACATATCATTGACAGAGGTCAATGATAAGATTCTTATGTGCTTCCCTAGCACATGGGATCTAAGAATCTGGCCCATCAAGGAAGCCAGAAGTACTAATGAGATCTCAACTGAAGCTCTCCTCGGCAAGCTCAAGTCTTTTGAGCAAGTGCTGAAGACCAGAGAAGCAGAAGCTGAAGCCAAGACCCCCACTCCAACAAGAAAAGAGCAATCTCTAGCTCTTAAGGCTGCAGATGTTTCTGAAGGCAGCCAATCTAATGAGGAACTTATGGCATTGTTTGCCAAAAGGTTTCTCAAGATGGGGAGAAAGGAGTTCAGAAAGAAGTCTTCACGCTATGAAGACAAACCAAGGTATGATCGCTCTCCCGCTAAAGAAATTATTTGTTATGGTTCCAGGAAGCCTGGACATATCTTGCCAGAATGTCTAGAGGAGAAGAACAAAGAAAAGAGAAAAGAAAAAGAACAACACAGGAAGCACTCCAAGCCATCCTCCTACAAAAACAAGAAGAAGGAGAGAGGTTTCATTGCTGAAACCTGGAGTGATTCTGATGAAGAATCCTCCTCATCAAGCTCCAGTGAAGATGAGGAAGAGAAGAAGGCAAAAGAAGTTTGCCTAATGGCAATAGATGCCTGCAGCAACCACTCTGCTGCAGAGAGTTCTGATTCTGATGAAGAGATGCCTACAGAAGATGAGGTACTTTCTTCTTATGATTTTACTTCAGAAGAATTTAAATTAGAATTTAAATCTTTATGTTTAGATTTAATTAGCTCAGAAAAGGAAATAAAAGAACTTAGAAATAGGTTAGCTGACTCAGAATCAATAGCTACTGAAAACATTAGGTTAAAGGAAGATCTCACTACTTGTAGTGAAGAAATTAAATTTCTTAAAATAGAGTTAGCTAAGTCTAAGAGATTAGAAGAATCCCTTAATGGTAGAAGCCTTAAGTTGTTAGAAATTACCAGCATGACTAACACTAGGTCAGGTAATGATAAACTAGGCTTAGGAGCTTCTCCCAGTGAACCCCCAGTCCTTCTTAAAAATAATCTTTCAACTCCAGTGAACTTCATTTCAGCTAGTGGAAAGAAGAACACTGAGCAAGTAAATCTGGTTAATAAAACCTTAAATAAAGCTAAGAGAAAAAAGAGAAAGAAGTTCTTTAAAGAAATGCAAAGAGCGTCGAACGCCGCTCGACGATCGGAAGCTCCATGGTCGAACGAAGCTCGACGATCTGAGCGCCCATCGTCGAACGTCGATCGACGATTTCAACATGATTTTCAAAATCATAATCAATTCCATAGAAACCTAAATGAGAATAGAAACCCTAGGTTTGTTGACCCATCATCTGCATGGAGAATCCCACCTAGGAGATCTCACCCACTAGGTTATCACCCTCAGCCTGCATTCTCATATATTTCCAGTTTTTCTTATGTGAAAAACAAGGGACCCAAGGTTACCTGGGTCCACTCTGTCTAAATAATTATCTTGCAGGTGAAGGCCTATCCAATCACTCAAAACAAGTGGTATTTGGATAGTGGATGCTCTAAGCATATGACAGGAAATAAAGATCTTCTGTCAAAGTTCAAAGATAAGCTCGACCCAAAGGTTATCTTTGGAGACTCCAGCTGTGGTCAGACAGAAGGCTATGGCAAGATCACAATTGGAGCAGTTACTTTCAAGAGAGTTGCATATGTCAATGGACTGAAGCATAATTTGATTTCAGTCAGCCAGCTATGTGATGCTGGCTACCAGGTTTCATTTTCTAACTTCTCTTGCAATATTACTTTAAATAATAATGTTGTTTTAGTAGGTATTAGAATAGGTAATATTTATTTAGTAGATTTCAATTCATCTCATTCTGAAATCTGCCTGTTTAATGAAGTAACCCTTAATAATAATTCGTTGTGGCATAAGAGGCTTAGCCATGTAAACCTTAAAAATATATCTAGGTTATCTAAACACAACCTTGTTAGAGGTTTACCTCCTTGCCCCTACAAGAAGGAGAGCCTATGCAAGGCTTGTCAGCTAGGCAAGCAAACCAAGAATTCTTTTAAATCTGTAAATAAAAGTGATTCTCCTAGAATCCTGTATTTATTACATTTGGACCTTTTTGGCCCAATAAATGTACAGAGTTTAGGAGGGAAGTATTACACTTTAGTAATTGTAGATGACTTCTCTAGGTTCAGTTGGGTTTTCTTTTTGAGAACTAAGTCTGATAACTTCAAAGCCCTTACAGACTTTCTATTATGTGTGCAGACTGAGTACTCTACTCATGTGGCCTTGATCAGAAGTGATCATGGTACTGAGTTTGACTCTCTTCTCATGCAAGAATTCTGTGAGAGAGAAGGTATCAAACATAGCTTCTCAGCTCCTAGAACTCCCTAACAAAATGGGGTAGTTGAAAGGAAGAATAGAACACTCATTGAAGCTGCTAGTACATTATTGGCAGATGCTAACATGCCTCTATCCTATTGGGCAGAAGATGTTAGTACAGCCAACTATGTCTTGAATAGAAGTTTGATACACAAACTTAAGTGTAAAACTCCTTATGAGTTGCTTAAAGGAAAGAAACCAAAAATTAATTACTTTAGAGTTTTTGGCTGTATTGTTTATATTCATAATAATAATAAAGAATATATTAGAAAATTTGAAACAAAAGCTTCAATGGGAATCATGCTTGGATATTCCCAAGTAAGCAAAGCTTATAGGGTTTATAACAAGTCTACCTGTAAAATTGAAGAATCTGTGCATGTGACTTTTGATGAGTCTCAGATGTTTTACAAGGAGAAGGAAAATTCTCCTTCCTCCAGTTCATTGCAGGTACCTGATGCCCCTCAAGAAATTCTCCAACTATCAACTCTTCAGATCACTGAATCAGACAGTGATGAAGACATTGCTGAAGCAGTTATTGTACCACCAACAGTAGATCAAATTCCTCCTGAGGAATTAATCCCAACTGTTGCTGAAGATCACATCCCACCTGCTGATATTGTCACACTTAGAGATCACCCCACATCTCAAGTGATTGGAGACATATCAGCTGGTGTGCTAACAAGACACCAATTAAGACAGGATGTGATGCACGCTTGTTTCCTCTCACAGGTTGAGCCCCTCACCTTTAAAGATGCAGAGCTAGATCCCCACTGGATCATTGCAATGCAAGAGGAGCTCAATCAGTTTGAGAGATGTAAAGTTTGGACTTTGGTTCCAAGACCTAAAGGCCAACTGATCATAGGCACCAAGTGGGTGTATAGAAACAAGTTAGATGCAAATGGAATTATTGTAAGGAATAAAGCAAGGCTTGTAGCTCAGGGCTACAGACAGGAGGAAGGTATAGACTATGACCAAACCTTTGCTCCTGTTGCAAGGCTAGAAGCAATAAGGATCTTCTTGGCCTATGCAGCCTACATGAAGTTTAAGGTGTTCCAAATGGATGTCAAAAGTGCATTCCTAAATGGTGAGCTTAAGGAAGAGGTGTTTGCTGAACAACCACCAGGGTTTGTTTCTTCAACTCAGCCCTCACATGTGTTTAAGTTGCAGAAAGCTCTTTATGGACTAAAGCAAGCTCCTAGGGCCTGGTATGAGACCTTAGCTAGTTTCCTGTTAGAGCACAACTTTACTAGGGGAGTAGTTGATAGAACCCTTTTCGTCAAGCATCACAAGGACACAATCCTGTTAGTTCAGGTGTATGCAGATGATATTATTTTTGGCTCCACTGATCCCAAACTTTGCAAAAGGTTCTCTGACCTGATGCACTCTAAGTTTGAGATGAGTAGCATGGGTGTGCTGTCTTACTTTCTTGGTCTCCAAGTTAAGCAAGATGCTGATGGTATCTTCATCTCCCAATCCAAATATGCCAAGGAATTGGTAAAGAAATTTGGGATGGCTGATGCTTCAGCAATGCCTACACCCATGGCTACTAATGTAGTTATTGATTCTGATGATCACGGCAAGCCAGTTGATCAAAAGAATTATAGGGCCATTGTTGGTTCCCTATTATATCTAACTGCAAGTAGGCCAGATATAATGTTTGCTACATGCCTTTGTGCTAGATTCCAGGTCAACCCCAAGGAATCTCATCTGATTCTTCTAAAGAGAATCCTGAGATACCTGAAGGGATGTCCAGATCTAGGACTTTGGTACCCAGTTGAGTCAGAATTTGAATTAATTGGATATTCTGATTCTGATTATGCTGGTTGCAGAGTTGATAGGAAGAGCACCTCAGGAACTTGCCAGTTTCTGGGAGAGAGATTGGTCTCTTGGTTCTGTAAGAAGCAGGCTTCTGTCTCAACTTCAACTACAGAGGCTGAATATATAGCAGCTGCTAGTTGTTGTTCACAGATCCTGTGGATTCAAAACCAGCTTGTGGATTATGGTTACTCACACAAGAACACCAAAATCATGTGTGATAGTACCAGTGCTATCTCAATTACACAAAATCCAGTGCACCACTCTAGAATGAAGCACATTGAGATTCGGCACCATTTCCTGAGAGATTGTGTGGAAAAGAACAAGATTTGTCTTGAGTTCATATCCACTGAGTTTCAGAGAGGTGATATATTCACCAAGCCTTTAGATGAACAGAAGCATCTGTTCTTTTTAGTTCAACTAGGCATGATCAATGGACGAGACTAAGTGTGACTATATCTGCCTATATTGAAACTTGTTTGAAGATCGTCGAACGACGTTCGAAGATAGTCGAACGGATCAAGTCTATCGTCGACCTCTGGTTGATGATAGCTTATCTGTCTGAAGATCGTCGACCAGCGTTCGACCATCGTCGAACAAGTCGAGCTCATCGTCGATCTCTGGATGACGAAAGCCTGTTGCTTGTGAAGCCAGAAATAGCCGAACGATGGTTCGACTACTCTGCTTCTGAGCCGATCGTCGAACGGCCGTTCGACTATCGGGTCAAGTATCTTTTTAATAGATCGACTATTTCCGGTCTAATATAAAGCCGATAGTCGACCTAGGTTAAAAGATCTCGTGTTTTATCGTCAACGGAGCGTGCCCTTTCGCATTCTGCCTTCCCGCTTGCGATTTTCGGGCGTTTCGTCTTCTTCGTCCTCTCCAGCTTTCTCGAGCTTTCTCCAGCGAATCCATGGCGGTCTCTCCAGCAGTTCTAGCAGTCGTGAAGTTTGATGCTGGCTTTAGCGTGGATTTCGACGCGTTCAGTAGCTACGATGCCGGAATCGTAGAAGTTCTTCAGCTATGTAGGGATCAAGGACTTGAGAGGTTAATGTCTGCAAGGATTAAGATAAACATCCCAGAGATCAAGGAATGGGCCTTCACGTCATACTCCTCTGAGGACTCGATGATTGGAACCATCGGCGGAGAAGAGGTAATCCTGACTCCGGCCGTTTTGTCTGAAATTTTTGATTTAATAAATGGTGAAGAGGATTATGAGCAAGATGCTCAGGAATTCGGAAGAATGTTAGTTGAGCTGGGACATGCTGAGGGCATTCCCACGAAGCTGCTCAAAGTAAATTTTCCTTTCAAGATCAAGTTTCTTGCTGAGCTGGTAGGAAAAGTGCTCCTCGATAAGCACTCTGCTCACGATAATATCACAAGGCAGCAATTCGCACTGATGTGTGCGATTGTTAATCGGAAAAGGATAGATTGGGCAGCAGTGATGTTTGATTTAATAAGGAAAAAGAATGGCAAGAAGGAAGTTACCCTCGGAAGGGTTGTTGGAATCTTCCTTAAGGAAAAATACCCCCAGCTGCTGAGTTCAACCGCAACAACAATCAACGCAAGCAAGAAGATGGATCCCAACCTGTTCTCTAAATGGAAGAGAACTTTTGTGAAACCTGCTCCAGCAACATCTGAGGACACCAGGACTGAATCAGTCACTCCTCACCTTGTCGAAGCTGGCTCAGCTCTTCCCTCCTCCTCTTCTGCTTTGCTGTCTGCTTCAGTCGAAGTTCCATCAACTTCAGCTGAAGTACGACCTTCTCCCTCTTCTGCTCCAGAAACAACCACGATTGTTCCTCTTTCCCCTCCAGCATCTCCTCTTCCTTCTCATCAGACTAGGATATCTGCTCCTAGCTTTGATTTGTTAGGATCTGAGAGAATTCCTACTCCTCCTTTGTCTCCCATTCATTCCCCAGTTAATTCCCCAATTAACTCTCCAGCTCCATCTCCTATTCAATCCCCTGTCCACACCATTCTTCATCCCAGCACTACTACCATATCTGCTGCAGCTCCATCCACTTCACATCCATCATCTTTTGAGATCTCTCCTGAACTTATCTCCCGCATTGTGGAGCTGATTACCCCGTCAATCAAGACCATGATTGAAGAGGCAATCGCTCCCCTTGCAGCCTCCATTGATATCTTAACTGCCTCCATCAAATCTCTCTCAAAATCTGCTGAGCCATCTTCCTCAAGGGGCCTGGTTTCAGTTTCCACTGAAATCAGGCAGGGGGAGATGTTCTATGAAGATGCCTCAGAACCTCCTGCCTCCCTTCCAGCTATAACAGATACAGTCATGACAGCCCTGGAAGAGTCTGCTCCAGCTGAGAAAGAAATAGTTCCAGTGTTATCTGATAAGGAAATAGCTGATGGAATCATGTTATCTGAAATTGCAGTAAAAGTCTGCCTAGAAGATCTCACCACTCCTGTGGTTGCTAGATTCCTAGAAGGAATTATAACTTCATATCTAGATGAATCATGGGAGATGGTCAAGTATGAAGGTAACTCATTCATCCGTTTTGTTGATGAGTCAATTAATTTGTTAGTTTGTGAATTCCTGGAAGGAATGATCTCTGTTTATTTAGCAGATCTGTATTCATAATTCTACAGATGTTATTAGAGAAGATTTATCTGCTCAGATAATAGTAATTGTCTCAGAGGCTGCCCCAAGTGTTCCTGATATCCAAGTAGATCCTGAATTGGAATCTTTTTTAGATGATAGAGAAGATGAGTCTGAGAATCAAGATGAAGCCAAAGATGACACTCCTGTTCTGAGTGTGGAAGAAGTTCAAGCAAGTGCTGCCTGGGATCTAAGAGTACAGTCTTTGTTGAAAGAGAAAGAAAAAGAGCTGCAAATTGAAAAGTCAACCATTTGGGATGATTCACCAGGGTTGGACTTAGATTCCCTTCTGGCTCTGGATGCCATGGAAGAGGAAAGAGAGAAATCAGATCTGAAGCTTAAAGAAAAGGCTGTTTCAGAAGCCTATGATCCTTATGAAAATCCTCCCTCATCTCATTCTGATGATGAAGAGGATTCTGATGTTTCTGAGAAATCAAGGAAAAAGAAAGCTGCTTCAAAGAAAAGGAAAGCTGCTGCTGCTCCTCCTCCCAGTAAAGACAATGATACTCCTTATTATATTTTGAAGGGCATTGACCCTAAGTCAAAGGAATTTCAGCACTGGATGTGGTTTTCAAAGAATCAGCAGAAAGAGAGGAAAAGATCTAAAAGATATGATAGTCCTGTCTCAAGATGGACTCCCAGAGGTCCTCCTCCTCCTCCAGGTGCAGGAGCGTCTGGTAATCTTTCTGCCAATCCTGCTGCCTCTTCTGCAAGATCTGCCTCTTTTCAGCATCAATCAAGGAAAAGCTCTCACAGCTCTTATGGAAAGTCTCATTCTGGCAGTCAAATGCATGAAGCAGAAGTGAAAGAACAAGTTAAGGAGGGTGTGCATCTAAAGCCAACTTTTTCACCTCCTCCCTCTCCTAAGAGAAAGGTTTCAACTGCTGCACCAGTTCAGTCTGAGAAAACTGTTTCAAAAGGTAAATAGTTTACTTTGTTTTAAAATTTCTAGCAAGAACCTTTTGCTAAGTTTGCTTCCAATGTCTTATCTAGTTATTCAAGATAAAATAGCTGATGCTGCTCCTCCTGAGCCTGTTTATGAAAATCCTGAGCTTGATCCTAACTTTAGGATGGCTCGCTTTCAAGAACTAGTTGGAGCAGCTCAAATAAGAAAAGCTAGAGCAGAAGGAAAAGATACGACTGGTCTAACTACCATGTCTGCTTACAGAAAGAAAGAGTTTGAAAAGTTCCAGGTTAATCCTGAGATTTTTGATCCATCAAAATATATGGAAAAGCATCCTGAAGCAGTAGTCCCAAGAGCTGCAGAATTGAAGATCATTGGTGCGCAGGACCTGAAGCTGTCAAAGAAAGAATCTGATGATCCTCTAAGGAAAATCTCTTTTGTTTCTAGCTCTTCTGTATCTAAGCCTGACTCTGTTGATCCATAGTTTGATTAACTGCTGTGCTATATTTGTTTATCTGTTTGATAATCTGCTAGTTAATTGTTAACTATTTACTGTATTATTTTATTGCTCTTTAGCTAGCTTTATGTTTTAGATGTTGAGAGACTTAACTCAAATAGGGGGAGATTGTTGGTACCCTAGTTTGATTTGAGTTTAGTCTTGTCTTTGTTAGTCCCTTGACCCAAGAAATATCTATGGTCAATGGTTAGAAGTCTAGCTGTAGAGTCCTCACTTTTCCAGATTGAGAATTTGGTTAAGTAGTTTTTTCGTTCGACTATAGTCGAACGCCGCTCGACTATCGTCTATCGGCTGATCGACGATCGTCTATCAGTTGGTCGACGCTTTGTCTGCGTTGTTAGTTCGACTATCTGTTCTGATAGATCGACTATCTGATAGTTCGACTATCTGTTGATAGGTCGACTATCTGTTTTGCGTTGATAGTTCGACTATCTGTTGATAGTTCGACTATCTGCTTGGCGAGGTAGTTCGACTATCTGTTCTGATAGATCGACTATCTGATAGTTCGACTATCTGTTGATAGGTCGACTATCTGTTCCGCTTTGATAGTTCGACTATCTGTTGATAGATCGACTATCTGTTTCGTCTTGATAGTTCGACTATCTGTTGATAGTTCGACTATCTGTTGTCTTTGATAGTTCGACTATCTGTCCTGATAGTTCGACTATCTGATAGTTCGACTATCTGCTGATAGATCGACTATCTGGTTTGTTTTGATAGTTCGACTATCTGTTGATAGATCGACTATCTGTTTTCTGAGGTAGGTCGACTATCTGCTTGATAGGTCGACTATCTCTGTGCGCTTGATAGTTCGACTATCTGTCCCAGATAGATCGACTATCTGATAGTTCGACTATCTGCTCTGATAGTTCGACTATCTGCCGGGGTAGTTCGACTATCTTCTTCGATAGGTTGACTATCTAGATCGTTCGACTATCTGCCCGATAGTTCGACGATCTCCGTGCGTCGTTCGACGATCTTCGAGGGTCGTTCGACGTTTTCTGTCTGCCTTTATATTTTGTATTTATTTATTATATTTAATTAATTAATACATTTTCTGGCACATTGTTTTAAGCTGTATGATAAAATTACCAGGCAATATTTGTTCCATCTCTTTTGCCTGAGTCAAATCTTTTTAAGATAAAGTTGTTTGTCTTATTAGCTGTCATTATAAATTACTTTATCTGTTGTCAGCCCTTTATAGCCGTTAGACTGAAAAGTCTTCTTTTTGCTATAAAGAGATTATTTCTGATATGACTTTATTTAGTCCTTCTGTTATTTGATTTAAGCCTGCAGCTTCTTATAAGAAAGAGGTTTACTCCTTTTATAGAATGTTTTGCTGCAGAGATGGTTTTGTCTTCTTGATATTTACAGCCCAGGTCTCAAGGCTCAGAAGAAGACAAATAATTCAAATGGAAGAGAGCCGTTGCTTGCTGCTGTTATATAAAGGACCCTTTGAAGAAGGATTCAAGCTAGCTAATAGCTAACCAGTTGTTCATTCAAGCCTTCATCAAGAAAAAGCTTTCTGCTCTCAGCAATTTCCATCTAACTGAGAAGTGTTAAGATCTTCATCTCTTCTTCACCTGAGTTCTCCTGCTTTCAGGAAGTTCAAACTCAGAGTTCCTTTGAAGAAGAAGAAGAAGATAGCTGCTTGAAGATCTTTGATTTTATTATTTACTTTCTTCCTGTAGCTTTTCCTTCAGAACTTTCTGAAGAGTTTTCTGCACTGAAGCAAGACTTCACCTGGACATCTTTGAGCCAGGGGGAGCCTTAATTCTTTAGAGCATTCTAGCTCAGTGCAAGTTTTTGTGCTTCTCTAATCTTTGTAAAATAGAGAAGACATCTTAACTTTCTTCCCCCTCCTGTACAGGGTTATTACTCCCTTCAAAAGTATCCCTTGGTGGCAGGGCACCTGATCAAAAACCTGTGCTTGGTTTTTAGACACCTGATCAAAAGTCTAAAGGGTTTCTGGATCTACCTGAAGCAGATCCTGTTGGTGGCAGGGCACCTGATCAAAAACCTGAGTGGATTCCTACCGTGTGGGTAGAAGAGTGGACGTACCCAAGTTGTTTGGGGAACCACTATAAATTTCCTTGTGTCGTCTGGATTCTCTTGTTTAATTCATGTATTGTGGCTATGATTAGATATAACTAAGTTGCTATTTGCTGATTAGGTTTTCCAAGCCTTAACTGTAATTACAGTTAGCTTGAGTTTGTACACATCACTTGTGTTAGGCTATAGGGTTAACTTTATATCTATAATCTTTTCATTCCGCACTTCACTCCAAGGGAGTTGGGTAGACTATTAAGTTTTGTCTGTGCAAAATTTGATAACTCTATTCACCCCCCCTCTAGAGTAGTATCTATCCCTTCACTTTCAATTGGTATCAGAGGAATACAACACATGTTCTTTCGAAGATTATAAATTACCGCATAGCTATAGATTATACATTCATGCATCATGGGTCACAAACTCTTCCAAAGACTTACATCATTCATCACATGGTTATTAAATGCATCTTTACTGGATTTCATGAATCAATCATTTGTACAACCAAGATTCATCCAAAACCATATATAATAAATTCACCCAATTCATTACATCACTTGGCTACAATCTTCCTAATGAAACAAAAAATTTCGAATGCACGGCTAACACATCACTTACTTAGAGAGAAAGTTTATTCCAGCCTTAGGTTATTCAAACGTAGCAACTTTCGTCGCACTTTGCAGGAGCCACATAACTCACCAGAAAACATACAACCATCCGTTGGAAAGGTATTTCTGAGGGATACAACTTCCGTGTTCAATCCAAGACCTATAAGTACTCGGATCATGGCTTAAATCGAGAATGAAGCCTGCTGTGTACAGAAAATAGATTTCTGCACGCATCTTAAAGTCAAACGAACGCCATCGATTCATCTTATTCCTTTAGCCATTCCTACAAAATTACATTCAGCTCTTCCTCCTCCCTTATTCACCTTCAATATACCACCCTTCTTCACGAAACCAAGTCCATCATCTTTATAATGAAGAGAGGGAAGGTTGAAGGCAAAAAATCCTAGGACAAAGGTCCTAGCATGGTCTCTTCCTAGGAGATCTTCATTTCGCACCAAGTTAAGCTTTTTTGAGCCGACATCTCTCTTATTTCATAACTAAAGATCTAGCACCAAGGAAGAGGGTAGGAAGCTCACCTCATTTCCGACCATAGATCTCGTTATCCTCCTTGGCAGCATGTTTGGTTTCCTCGTCGTTATTGTTCTTCACGGAGAGGGAGAGATCTTCCTCCAGAAATCTGACTTCGGCAAGCTCTTCGTTTCTGTCGGGTTCAGCACAAGATTGATTTGGCAAGATGGACGATGACAGCTAGATTTTTTCATGTATTTCTTTTTATAATAAAGGATTAGGGTTTAGGTTACTTCGCTATGCGTCGCTCTATCATTGGACCACCCATCATCACATTAAATAAGTCCTCTTGAAAATACCTGTCCAAAGGAGTCATCTAGCACACATCTCGAAATTCGGTTTAACAAGTACATATGAATCAGCAAACGCAACCCGGGCCAAAATTCTCCCAAGTCAAATTTGTCGAGTATCCTTGACGATATCCGACGAATCGTAGGAATTAATAGTGTCATTTCGACGAATAGGCTAAACATAATCCGACTAATCCTTCACAACTCCATAGGCCGAATATCTTCTAGGTCAAATTCGTCCTAAATAGTTGACGAATCGGCTAACCCCTAAAAGCAGTTTCGATGAAGACTCGACGAATTTGTCGAGTATTCCATGATAATATTCGACGAACAGTACAAGTGTCGCCGAATGGTCTAAGTCATTCTTGAGGAAATCGTCGGATATCCTCGACGATATCCGATGAATTACACTTGTTCCACCAGATTTCCCAACCTTTTCACCAAATTTGTTGAGTGTCACTCGACGGATTTGTCGGGTATATTTGGTGATATCCTATGAATTCTACCGCCCGAAAATTCCTCTAAGTCAAAAGGTCTTAAGCGTTGTGTATCATTCGACGATATCCGACAAATTATAGGGAATCTCCTTATAGTCTAGACGAATCGACCAAGTCTTCTAAGTGAATCCAACGATTCGTCGAATCTAACTCGACGATATTCGATGGATTAAACTTGTCTTACAGCCTATCAGTGGCCTATCCTTTTTCCTACCTTCCTACAATTCGATGCACTCGACACTTCGTCGAGTTAAGCTGACACACTCGACGCCTGTTACCAATGCTCCCCAAGCCTGAGTCAACTTTCTTGACTCATGATGCGTGCGAGGGGTCTAGCATGAATCGGAACGTTACAAATCCTATAAACAAAATAAAAGATGTCATCCCCGAAATCAGGCTAAGTTTATGGGGAAAACAAGGTATGAAGAATTACAAGGTATGCATTTAAGTTTACCTTGGGGAAACAACTCCAGGTAGTGCCTCAGCATCAAGTCCACCAGATCCCAGGTATACTCCTCTCTCCCATGATTAGACCATTGAACCTTCACCAAAGGAACACTCTTTTGCCGTAAACTTCTTGTCTCGGTTTCCACTATCCGCACCGACTCTAGTCGAATAGACCTATCAGTTGCCACAGTTCCATTTGTAGTGGGGACATGCTGATCGGGCTGTAATAGTGCTTTCCAAAGCGACGACATATGGAAGATGTCGTACAAATTTTCTAGCTCGGGTAGTAGCTCCAACCGATAGGCTAGAGGGCCAATCCCCTCCAATATGACATAAGGACCCACATATCTCGGGATGAGCTTCTTCCTACCGCGCACACGTGACACTATTACAGCCACACGTGCATTGGTTTGATCTTAAAGAACACTTTGTCACCCACTTAATATTCTACTATATGGTGCTTCACATTGTTATACTTTGCCTGTCGACTCCGAGCCTCCAGCATGCGGTCTCGTATTAATCTAACCATGACATAAATGTCATTAATATATTCCACTCCCAAAGTCTTTTGGTCCTCATCCTGCACCCACGATAATGGAGTTCTACACCTCCTCCCTTAAAGTGCTTCATAGGGCGCCATTCTAATGCTAGCTTAATAACTATTATTATATGAAAACTCCACTAGCGGTAGAAGCCTTTCCCACGGCTCGTCCCTATCCAACACGCACAATCTCAACAAAACTTCCATGGTTCTAATGGTCCTCTTAGACTGGCCGTCTGTCTGAGGATTAAAAGCCGTACTAAAGGTAAGGCGGGAGCCCATATATGCTTGAACCGCCCTCTATTCCTTGGAAGTGAAGCGACCATCATGGTCAGAGAAAATTGTCTTAGGCACCCCATGGTACCGCACAAACTGCTCCACAAAGAGACACACTAGAAAATTAACATGCGGCTCCTTACTCATCGAAATGAACCTGACAACCTCCGTCAAGCATTCCACAATCACCTAGACTGAATCATTCCCAGAGCGCGTGCGAGGCAACCCGTGGATGAAATCTATTGAGATATCCTCGAAATTCCACTCGGGGATGGGCAATGACTGCAATAATCCTCCCGGGCTCTTGCACTCCACCTTCACCCTTTGACAAGGCTCACAGTGCGTAATGTAGTACTTAACATCTCTCTACATTCCTAGCTAGTACATGGTCTTCCGTAAGTCATTATACATCTTGGCAATCCTGGGATGCACTGAATACATGGTGCAATGAGCCTTTCTCAAGATGTCTTATTGGATTCCACCACCCTCGGGAATATAGAGTCTGTTATGGAAATGAATGATTACTTCCTTCAGAGTATACTCTTTGGCAGATCCACCCTCAATTGCCTTACACACTAGGGCCAGAGCAATATCCTTCCCTTGCTCTGCCCGGATCTGCTCTCAGATGTCACATACTATACTCAAGATAGCCAAGTATTCCGTATAAGTCTTAAAATGATCCTTATGCACCCGCGTGATCTCCATCTCCTCGAGCACACGAGCCAATTCCATAGCAATCATACGAGATTTGGGGCTCGATGTAACGCCTCCGATTTTTCTACGATTATTTAATTCCTGCTTGGCGTTACGTCGACGCGTTTTCTTGGCTTGTGCCATCTGTGCAGTGTGGTCTTAACTCCTTAGAACTGGGTGGCCTATTTTGTAGCCTATTGGCAAGATCTCCCTAGCAAGCCGGGTCGTTTTGGGTGACCCAGTGTGGCCTCTCAGGGGATGCTGTGTTTTGGCTTCGGGTAGGTATAACTCGAGTTCTATTCGTCAAAATTTAATTAAGACTTCGTCGTTGTGTTCGTAGCATGGGTATTTAGAAACGGTGCGAATTTCGTCGAATTCCGAGGTAATTTGGTTTTCGCGTCGTTTTGGGTGTGCTAATAATAAATACAAATTATAACTATTAGGCTAAGTGATTAGAACCGGCGGCTTAGGAGGCGGTAAAGGCTGAATAGGCGTGTTTAGATTTATTTAAAAGCGTTAAGCCAAATTAGCGGGCCCATTCTTCTTCTTCCCAAAAACCGTAGCCTGCTCCCGTTCGCAGAAAACAGAGGAAAACCGCCGGACCTGCTACCCCTTCGGACGACAATTCTGGGAGCGTTTGTGGACGGATTTCGATTCCGAGAGTGGATCTGGATTGATCTCTCTTAGATCTTCGTTTCTACGATAAGAGATTTGATTTTCGTAGGGTTTTTAGGATGTTTGGATTTTCGGTTTTTTGCTCTTTCCGCCATTAAAGCTCGGGATGTGCTGGCTAGGTGTTGCTGCTGCTGGTGCCGAGGGAGAGGAAGGGCTCGAGTGAAGCTTCGCTGAAAAACCGAGGCAAGTGGTTCTTGCACTTGCTATTTTGATCTTCCCCCTCTTAACTACCCGGTTAGCCCTAGGATAGAAGCCAAGTTTTTCTCTTCTGCTTGCTAAAATTCTATACAGTAGTTTTAGGTAAACCCTAAAATTCTGTTTTGATCTTCCCCCCTTGTGCTGTTTTTGCTCAACCCGCTTGTTGTTTCCACCATTTAGACACCAAATTTTTTAATTCTGGTTTGGTGCTATTGCGGGTGGAGCCGAGAGAGAGAGAGAGAGAGATTTCAGTGGTAGTGCTCTGGTTAGAACCAGTCTTGGCAGGCTCTCGGTATTTGGTGTTGAGTGTGGTGCACACACTCAAAGCCATAGTTTGGTCTGTTCTTTTGCGGCTAAGTATTGGGGCAATTGAGTGAGAAAATTCGTTTAAGTCGAAATCGACGGGAATCACTAAGTGATTCTCGCCGACTTCGACGAGTATCGTTAGTGATTCCCGCCAATTCGGCGAGAATCAATCGGCATTCCCACCGATTCGGCGAGATTCAATCGGAATTCTCACCGATTCGGCGAGAATCAATCGGCATTCCCGCCGATTCAGCGAGAATCAATCGGCATTCCCGCCGACCTCTTCCGGATGGTATTGGTTTAGGGTTTTCCTGCGGGTAAGTACTTTGGCGTAGAGTGAGTTGACCTCACTCAACGCCAAAGCTATTTTGGCATTGAGAGAGGTGGACTCACTCAACGCCACCGTTGGGTTTTGCGGTTAAGTGCTAAGGCATTGAGTGAGTGGACCTCACTCAACGCCGTAGCTGTTTTGGCGTTGAGTGAGGTTAGCTCACTCAACACCACTACCTATTTTGCTAAAGGCGTTGAGGGAGTAGACCTCACTAAACTCCATAGCTGTTTTGGCGTTGAGTGAGGTTAGCTCACTCAACGCTAGAGCTGTTCTTGTGGAGGGCGTTGAGTGAGTGAACCTCACTCAACGCCATGGTTGTTTCTGGCGCTGAGTGAGGCTAACTCACTCAACGACAAGGTCCGGTTAGGCGTCGAGTGAGTGAGGCTCACTCAACGCCATGCCGCGTTGAGTCATCTCAACGCTTTTCCCTTACCTTGATTTTCACTCCCAAGAGAATTCCTTGAATTTTTTGATGTTCCTTGTCGGCTATGTTTTCTTTCCCAAAGGCCGAATCGTGGGTCGTGGTTAGTAGTGGTGGTTTGAAGCTCTTAATTGGGGAGGTGTTGTGTAATTTAGCCAAGGCCACCCTTTTTCTTTTATATTGCTCCAGGTACGGGCTGGGCAAGGGGGTGGGAGGTCCCTAGTGCTTTCACATGTAGACCCCTGAGCTTTGTTTCTTGGAAATGGTGGTTGGGGGACTGAGTTTGCCTCCAACTCGGATCCGCGTTGTTTTTGCTACTACCATCTCTCACAACTTAGGGTGTTAGACGTTTCTTCCTTTGTAGATTTGCAACATTTGGGCTCATGGTAGCCTGGTAAACTCTGCAGGATTTTTTTTGGCAGGGTTTTGCTATTTCCTCGCACTTAGTGCACTTCCTTTTTTGCCTTGCCTTGGGCAGTTGTGACTGTTACTGCTTTGTTTTCCTCTTTTACTTATCTTCTGATTGACACTTTCGAGCAGTTTTCTAGTTTTGCTTACTGAGGTATTCTTTCTTCTTTGAATGCCTCAGGTTCTGGATAGTAGCCGCTCTGACGGCTAGTGGTGCTGTGCAGTTGCTGGTGGTCTCTGGTGCTATAGAGATCATTTCCTTGTTTTTGCGAGGTAGTTTAGGTGTTGTTTTTTCTTACAGACATACATACTTTCCAGTGGGTTCGTGTCAGTTTGTTGGCGCCCACCGGTAGTTTTACCTTGATACTAGATATGTTATCTTTTTGCTGCTACCTTTCTAGAGTTAGTCTACTTGCTTTGGGGATGATTTATGCTAGGTTGCTAGTTACTTTTAAACCTAAAAACACTATTATAAGTATTACTCATGATCAGCATGTTTTATAAAACTCAAACACAATTTTTTTAAACAACGTAAAAAGATCATTTTCCTATATATATAGTATAAATTAAATGTAGGGTCTTGCATAGTATAAGTTGTCCTCTAGGGGCACTTATGCACTCTTTTAGGATGTCAAACCTGAATAAAGTATTTTCCGCAGCGTATAAGTATAGTTTTTAAATTGTTGACTAAGTGATCCACCGAGCCGAGGGATACAACCTTTAAAAAAAATATAACTGATTTCCTAATCATATAACTTATGAATTTTCATAAGGTATAGTTGATAGTGGGTTTCCTGAGCGTCGGCAGTTATCCCCTGCTCGACGTGGCATCATGACGCGTGTTTTCTCCTACTCTGATAATTCGTTTTCTTCGGAGAAATTGCGGGTTGTGACACTCTATACTAGTTTATTTCTACTTAATGCATCTGCTACGGAGTTTGCTTTCCTGAAGTGGTAGTTCAACATAAACTCATTATCACACAAGAATTCTAACCACTGCCGTTTCGTCAAATTCAACTTCTCATGAGTATGAACATACTTCAAATTCTTATGGTCCGAAAAGATCTCGTAGTGGACGCCGTATAAATAGTCTCAAAATCTTTAAGGCGAACACCACGGCCCCCAACTCCAAATCATGTACTAGATAATTCACCTAGTGCTTATTCAGCTATCGTGAAGTGTAAGCAATCACATGCCCATGCTGCATCAATACTTCTCCCATACCTTGATAGGACGCATTAGTGTAAACCTGAAATCCTTCCTTCCTAGATGGAAGGGCTAGGATTAGTGCGAAATTTAGTCGATCTTTTAGCTCTTGGAATGCGGTCTCACACTGAGGTTTCCACTCATATGACACACCTTTATTTGTCCGGGCAGTGAGAGGGAGGGCGATCTTTGAAAATCCCTTCATAAACTTGAGATAATACCCAACGATTCCAAGAAAGCTGCGCATGTTGGCCGCCGACTTCAAGGGCGACTATTTCTTCACAGCACGCACCTTGGCCGTGTCTACTGATAATCCAACACTACTAATAACATGGACAAAGAAGGCAACTTCTCAGAGCCAGAATTCGCATTTGCTGAACTTAGCAAACAAGGAGTGCTCTCTCAGTTTCTTTAAAACTAAGGCCAAGTGTTAAGCATGTTCCTCTTCCGTCTTCGAGTAGAACAAAATGTCATCGATAAAGATGATGACAATGACGTCCAAATATGTCTCAAACACCCGGTCCATCAAACTCATGAAGGCATAAGTGGCGTTCGTGAGCCCAAACGGCATCGTCGTGAACTCGTATAAGCTATATCTCAAACTAAACGCTGTTTTTGGAATGTCTTCCTTTTGTATTCTCACTGATAGTACCCCGAGCGCAAATCCAGTTTGGAAAACCAATGCAATCCCACCAACTAATCAAATAACTCGTCGATCCGGGGTAAAGGGTAGGTGTTCCACACTGTTAGTCGGTTGAGTTCTCGGTTGTCTATGCACAACCGTAGGGATCCATCCTTCTTCTTAACAAACAAAATAGGGGCTCCCTAGGGTGATGAGCTGGGGAGAATGAACCTCGATTCTAATAACTCCTATAGCTAAACACTAAACTCATCGAGTTCCTTTGGATCCATTCTGTAAGGGGTCCGAGAGATGGGCTTGGCACCCGTTACTAGTTTAATATGAAAGTCTACTTCTCTATGTGGGGGTAATCCTGACAGCTTCTCGGGAAATACCTCAGGAAATTTCCGCACTACAAGCACATCTTTCATGCTCGTCTCCATCTCTTTTAGTTCAAAGCATATCATATACACCGCCTCCCCTTTCATATGGGCCTTAAGGGCCATAATTGAAGACAACAAAATTCGGGGTACAAGTGTAATACCTTGAAATATTATCTCAGAATCTCCATGCCTCAAGGTGATTTGCTTCACCACATAATCAATTCTGGCATGGTGCCAATCCAACCATGCCATTCCTAGAATAATATCGAATTCTGGCATCCCCAACACCATTACAGGGGTTTCAAAAGTTTTCCTTCAATATTCACTTCCAAATCGCACTTGGCGGACAAAGTCATCTCGGAGCCGTCTAGGAGGCATACTCTCCGAGTGTTACCGGTGAAATATTGCACGCCACTTAAATCTTTCATAAAATCTATCGAGACAAACGAATGAGTTGCACCAGTATCAAATAGAGTGTGAGCTAGTTTTCCACTAACAATCACGATGCCTAAGTAATGATTATAAAAATTTCAACTAGATTTCTGCTTAATTTTAGGCAGGCTAAGGATGAATGCTTATAACCTATAAAACAAATTATGATATACCTACAATCAAGTCCCGAGGATTCTACTCTTGAGTCATATCTAGAGCAAACATCTGCTCTCACAGAGGTCCCAGATTCCTTCCTTGCAGTCCTCAGCCACGCCCTCGTCCTCATCCTCGCTGAGCCATCAGAGGGACAACAAGGACATCTCTACCTACCCATGGAAAATAATGTCGGATGTGGCCCGGCTGGTTACACTGATAACAGACTTACCTGAATGGTCCTCCTGGTTATTAGTGAGGTTGGAACTGCGGGGGTGGAGGTAGTGTTAACTGCGGGGCCGGATGTCCATCCTAAAATTCTGATGGAAACGGCCGCCACCTCTTTGGTTCCCTCTTCCACCGCTACTATTATGTCTCCTTCTGAAGCTGGGTCTTGCTTCCATCATGCCCTCGATGGGTCTCTTTTTACTAGCCTGGACTCCCAAATGGTCCGCTTCAAATCTCTTTGCCATATCTATAATCCCTGCCAGGCTCGAGTCTATTATAAACAAAAGTGCTTGCCTTAGGGGATCTCACAACCCTTTGTAGAACCGCTTCACATATCCACAATCATCCAAATCGTAGGAGTCAACAAACTTGGAGAGGTACTAAAACTCTCGTTGATACTCCACGACTGACTTTGATCCCTGTTTCAATTGTAGGAATCTTTCCTCGAGTTCATCTCGAGCAGTGGAGGGGTCAAAATGTTCTAAGAAATCTTCAAATAACTCGTTCCAACTGATGTCGGTGTATACACATCCTTAGAAAGTGAAGCTCATAAGGGACTTCCACCACCTTTTTGCATGCGACTCTAGGACAAACACAACTAAGATAACAGCCATACTGTCTAGGCATCTGATTCCGACCATCAGTTCTTGTATAGTGTCAAGCCATTCCTCAATACGAAAAACCGACTCAGTCCCGTGGTAGACGGGTGTAGAAAGAGCTCGGAAGGTATTCATCTAATTGGAGCTCTGAGCCTATTGCTGCTCTGGAGCCTACTAAGACCTGAAGGCATCCAAGAATGCAGTTAGGGTATGCCCCAACTCTGATAGTTGGAACGGAGTAGGGATCGGAGGAAAAGGAGTGCCCGTCATCGGCTCTGTATGTACCGAAATCTACGAATAAAGGTACAAACCTAATGTCAGGTTGGCTAATCGTATGGTAAAACCTGGACATACTTAGTGTGAATTACACATGGGCACACCATTGCTTCCACTTTGTCAGCTTGACCCCAAATTAACCAATCGAGTGGGGGCGACACCATTGTTCAATAACTTCTTTAGGCTAGGATCGTTGCAAGCTGATACCATTTGTAAGACCCCCTCCCAGAACACAACATACGGACTAGGGGAGTCTTATGCCTAGAACAGCCGTCTTATTGTAGCATCAACACACGAGTTGACCAGTAATACAAGATGCCTATTCTGCATGCTCTCACAATATCATTCATGCCAACCCAACACAAAGGAAATAAATAAAAGTCAGAGCATCACATTAAGTAAATTTCCAAAGCGCAGTACATGAATAAAAGGAACTACAATGGTTCCTTGAATATCAGAGTACAACAAATGTCTCTCAATAGTCTCACACCTAAGTAACCGACGACAGCGAGGGGAACGTCGTATCAGGCCCTATCTCCATGTCCTGGCTACCCTCCTGCATCACCTAATACTGCTGCTACTCTATACACTGGGTTTTATCCTAAAATGGTAGATGTGGCAACCGTTAGTCATAAATATTAAGTGGCTATCACATCCGCTCACCCCAGCGACTCTTAGGCACCGGGTGGGAAAAAGAGGAAAGGTACAATATATATATATATATATATATATATATATATATATATAGTAAGTACAAATAGGTGGTACATTTCTAATAATCAAAATAGTAATAATAACATTGTATGACATGTGATAGTAACATTCTATACTAGCATTGTATGACATGTGATAGTAACATTCTACACTAGCAATTTAGTAATGGAAGAGCAATTGACTCTAACATATAATTAATAACAGAAATATAACTTAACTTATAAAAATGCCTATACAGATTTATAAGTTAAGGATCGGCTTAATGGAAAGTAACTCATCATATAAAAGCGCCTATACAAATTTATATACTGAGGATCTTATGCAATGAAATGCAATGCAATGATGGTTTATGATGCACCCATGCAACACACACACACTCTGTTTTGCTATGTTGACATAGTCCTCTAGTTCCCACTTTTCGAGCATGTAACTAACCTCTCAGGCATCATTCGTCATGGCCAAATGGTGATAGTGGAGTGGGCATCTCCACTACTAGGCGGGTATCCACACTACTTGGCCTAGGCCTCCGTACACCTCAATGCTAAGAACACAACAGCGGAGCCTCTACGTACTACTGCTCAGATGGGTCTTCGGTAGATGTGCACCAAGAACACAACCCAACTGGCCTATCGTCGTGGCACTGAAGGAGGCTCTGGGAGCGTATCACCAAAGTACCAAGCCCAAACACCCACTGACATGGAAGGAGCCTCAGGAATGAGCACCGAGGACCAAGCCCAACCGCCCAAGGTCCATCCGTCAACCCCCGTCGGTGTGACAACTAGCGAGCCCATAGACCTACCACACTATCCTCAACCCAGGATTATAACATCGCGTGTCAACATACACCGCATGCAATTACACTTAGCCATGCCATTAAACTTCCAAGGGATCCAAATGAGTCCCTTCACATCATAACAATCTCGTGCTCAAAAGCACGTAAGGTTCCGTCACAACATAGGATATCAAATCCTTTTGACCGTTATATGATCCACACTGCTACCCGTAGGGAGTTAACATAACTCTAAGAGGTGGTCTGTTACTAATTCTACTCTCAATTCATAAGGTCAATAAGCTCATAACATGACCATGGGCGTAATAGTCATTTAGTCATTCTTTACAAATTAGCATACACCTGCATATCAATACATACCTTTTCCTTAATTTATATTGCATCAAACATTCAAGCTTCAACATGATTAGCATAATGGAATACAACACATGTTCTTCCGCAGATTATAAATTACCACATAGCTATAGATTAGACATTCTTGCATCATGGGTCACAAACTCTTCCAAAGACTTACATCATTCATCGCATGGTTATTAAATGCATCTTTACCGGATTTCATGAATCAATCGTTTATACAACCAAGGTTCATCCAAAACCATATATAATAAATTCACCCAATTCATTACATCACTTGGCTACAATCTTCCTAATAAAACCAAAAATTCCGAATGCAAGAATAACACATAACTTACTTAGACAAAATACTATTCTACCCTTAGGTTAGTCAAACTCAGCAAATTTTGTCGCACTTTGCGGGAGCCGCATTGCTCCCTAGAAAACGTGCAACCAACCATTGGAAATGTATTTCTGAGGGAGAAAATTCGTTTAAGTCGAAATCGACGGGAATCACTAAGTGATTCTCGCCGACTTCGACGAGTATCGTTAGTGATTCCCGCCAATTCGGCGAGAATCAATCGGCATTCCCACCGATTCGGCGAGATTCAATCGGAATTCTCACCGATTCGGCGAGAATCAATCGGCATTCCCGCCGATTCAGCGAGAATCAATCGGCATTCCCGCCGACCTCTTCTGGATGGTATTGGTTTAGGGTTTTCCTGCGGGTAAGTACTTTGGCGTAGAGTGAGTTGACCTCACTCAACGCCAAAGCTATTTTGGCATTGAGAGAGGTGGACTCACTCAACGCCACCGTTGGGTTTTGCGGTTAAGTGCTAAGGCATTGAGTGAGTGGACCTCACTCAACGCCATAGCTGTTTTGGCGTTGAGTGAGGTTAGCTCACTCAACACCACTACCTATTTTGCTAAAGGCGTTGAGGGAGTAGACCTCACTAAACTCCATAGCTGTTTTGGCGTTGAGTGAGGTTAGCTCACTCAACGCTAGAGCTGTTCTTGCGGAGGAGGTTGAGTGAGTGAACCTCACTCAACGCCATGGTTGTTTCTGGCGCTGAGTGAGGCTAACTCACTCAACGACAAGGTCCGGTTAGGCGTCGAGTGAGTGAGGCTCACTCAACGCCATGCCACGTTGAGTCATCTCAACGCTTTTCCCTTACCTTGATTTTCACTCCCGAGAGAATTCCTTGAATTTTTTGATGTTCCTTGTCGGCTATGTTTTCTTTCCCAAAGGCCGAATCGTGGGTCGTGGTTAGTAGTGGTGGTTTGAAGCTCTTAATTGGGGAGGTGTTGTGTAATTTAGCCAAGGCCACCCTTTTTCTTTTATATTGCTCCAGGTACGGGCTGGGCAAGGGGGTGGGAGGTCCCTAGTGCTTTCACATGTAGACCCCTGAGCTTTGTTTCTTGGAAATGGTGGTTGGGGGACTGAGTTTGCCTCCAACCCGGATCCGCGTTGTTTTTGCTACTACCATCTCTCACAACTTAGGGTGTTAGACGTTTCTTCCTTTGTAGATTTGCAACATTTGGGCTCATGGTAGCCTGGTAAACTCTGCAGGATTTTTTTTGGCAGGGTTTTGCTATTTCCTCGCACTTAGTGCACTTCCTTTTTTGCCTTGCCTTGGGCAGTTGTGACTGTTACTGCTTTGTTTTCCTCTTTTACTTATCTTCTGATTGACACTTTCGAGCAGTTTTCTAGTTTTGCTTACTGAGTTATTCTTTCTTCTTTGAATGCCTCAAGTTCTGGATAATAGCCGCTCTGACGGCTAGTGGTGCTGTGCAGTTGCTGGTGGTCTCTGGTGCTATAGAGATCATTTCCTTGTTTTTGCGAGGTAGTTTAGGTGTTGTTTTTTCTTACAGACATACATACTTTCCAGTGGGTTCGTGTCAGTTTGTTGGCGCCCACCGGTAGTTTTACCTTGATACTAGATATGTTATCTTTTTGCTGCTACCTTTTTGGAGTTAGTCTACTTGCTTTGGGGATGATTTATGCTAGGTTGCTAGTTACTTTTAAACCTAAAAACACTATTATAAGTATTACTCATGATCAGCATGTTTTATAAAACTCAAACACAATTTTTTTAAACAACGTAAAAAGATCATTTTCCTATATATATAGTATAAATTAAATGTAGGGTCTTGCATAGTATAAGTTGTCCTCTAGGGGCACTTATGCACTCTTTTAGGATGTCAAACCTGAATAAAGTATTTTCCGCAGCGTATAAGTATAGTTTTTAAATTGTTGACTAAGTGATCCACCGAGCCGAGGGATACAACCATTAAAAAAAATATAACTGATTTCCTAATCATATAACTTATGAATTTTCATAAGGTATAGTTGATAGTGGGTTTCCTGAGCGTCGGCAGTTATCCCCTGCTCGACGTGGCATCATGACGCGTGTTTTCTCCTACTCTGATAATTCGTTTTCTTCGGAGAAATTGCGGGTTGTGACACTCTATACTAGTTTATTTCTACTTAATGCATCTGCTACGGAGTTTGCTTTCCCGAAGTGGTAGTTCAACATAAACTCATTATCACACAAGAATTCTAACCACTGCCATTTCGTCAAATTCAACTTCTCATGAGTATGAACATACTTCAAATTCTTATGGTCCGAAAAGATCTCGTAGTGGACGCCGTATAAATAGTGTCTCAAAATCTTTAAGGCGAACACCACGGCCCCCAACTCCAAATCATGTACTAGATAATTCACCTAGTGCTTATTCAGCTATCGTGAAGTGTAAGCAATCACATGCCCATGCTGCATCAATACTTCTCCCATACCTTGATAGGACGCATTAGTGTAAACCTGAAATCCTTCCTTCCTAGATGGAAGGGCTAGGATTAGTGCGAAAGTTAGTCGATCTTTTAGCTCTTGGAATGCGGACTCACACTGAGGTTTCCACTTATATGACACACCTTTATTTGTCCGGGCAGTGAGAGGGAGGGCGATCTTTGAAAATCCCTTCATAAACTTGAGATAATACCCAACGATTCCAAGAAAGCTGCGCATGTTGGCCGCCGACTTCAAGGGCGACTATTTCTTCACAGCACGCACCTTGGCCGTGTCTACTGATAATCCAACACTACTAATAACATGGACAAAGAAGGCAACTTCTCAGAGCCAGAATTCGCATTTGCTGAACTTAGCAAACAAGGAGTGCTCTCTTAGTTTCTTTAAAACTAAGGCCAAGTGTTAAGCATGTTCCTCTTCCATCTTCGAGTAGAACAAAATGTCATCGATAAAGATGATGACAATGACGTCCAAATATGTCTCAAACACCCGGTCCATCAAACTCATGAAGGCATAAGTGGCGTTCGTGAGCCCAAACGGCATCGTCGTGAACTCGTATAAGCTATATCTCAAACTAAACGCTGTTTTTGGAATGTCTTCCTTTTGTATTCTCACTGATAGTACCCCGAGCGCAAATCCAGTTTGGAAAACCAATGCAATCCCACCAACTAATCAAATAACTCGTCGATCCGGGGTAAAGGGTAGGTGTTCCGCACTGTTAGTCGGTTGAGTTCTCGGTTGTCTATGCACAACCGTAGGGATCCATCCTTCTTCTTAACAAACAAAATAGGGGCTCCCTAGGGTGATGAGCTGGGGAGAATGAACCTCGATTCTAATAACTCCTATAGCTAAACACTAAACTCATCGAGTTCCTTTGGATCCATTCTGTAAGGGGTCCGAGAGATGGGCTTGGCACCCGTTACTAGTTTAATATGAAAGTCTACTTCTCTATGTGGGGGTAATCCTGACAGCTTCTCAGGAAATACCTCAGGAAATTTCCGCACTACAAGCACATCTTTCATGCTCGTCTCCATCTCTTTTAGTTCAAAGCATATCATATACACCGCCTCCCCTTTCATATGGGCCTTAAGGGCCATAATTGAAGACAACAAAATTCGGGGTACAAGTGTAATACCTTGAAATATTATCTCAGAATCTCCATGCCTCAAGGTGATTTGCTTCACCACATAATCAATTCTGGCATGGTGCCGATCCAACCATGCCATTCCTAGAATAATATCGAATTCTGGCATCCCCAACACCATTACAGGGGTTTCAAAAGTTTTCCTTCAATATTCACTTCCAAATCGCACTTGGCAGACAAAGTCATCTCGGAGCCGTCTAGGAGGCATACTCTCCGAGTGATACTGGTGAAATATTGCACGCCACTTAAATCTTTCATAAAATCTATCGAGACAAACGAATGAGTTGCACCAGTATCAAATAGAGTGTGAGCTAGTTTTCCACTAACAATCACGATGCCTAAGTAATGATTATAAAAATTTCAACTAGATTTCTGCTTAATTTTAGGCAGGCTAAGGATGAATGCTTATAACCTATAAAACAAATTATGATATACCTACAATCACGTCCCGAGGATTCTACTCTTGAGTCATATCTAGAGCAAACATCTGCTCTCACAGAGGTCCCAGATTCCTTCCTTGCAGTCCTCAGCCACGCCCTCGTCTTCATCCTCGCTGAGCCATCAGAGGGACAACAAGGACATCTCTACCTACCCGTGGAAAATAATGTCGGATGTGGCCCGGCTGGTTACACTGATAACAGACTTACCTGAATGGTCCTCCTGGTTATTAGTGAGGTTGGAACTGCGGGGGTGGAGGTAGTGTTAACTGCGGGGCCGGATGTCCATCCTAAAATTCTGATGGAAACGGCCGCCACCTCTTTGGTTCCCTCTTCCACCGCTACTATTATGTCTCCTTCTGAAGCTGGGTCTTGCTTCCATCATGCCCTCGATGGGTCTCTTTTTACTAGCCTGGACTCCCAAATGGTCCGCTTCAAATCTCTTTGCCATATCTATAATCCCTGCCAGGCTCGAGTCTATTATAAACAAAAGTGCTTGCCTTAGGGGATCTCACAACCCTTTGTAGAACCGCTTCACATATCCACAATCATCCAAATCGTAGGAGTCAACAAACTTGGAGAGGTACTAAAACTCTCGTTGATACTCCACGACTGACTTTGATCCCTGTTTCAATTGTAGGAATCTTTCCTCGAGTTCATCTCGAGCAGTGGAGGGGTCAAAATGTTCTAAGAAATCTTCAAATAACTCGTTCCAACTGATGTCGGTGTATACACATCCTTAGAAAGTGAAGCTCATAAGGGACTTCCACCACCTTTTTGCATGCGACTCTAGGACAAACACAACTAAGATAACAGCCATACTGTCTAGGCATCTGATTCCGACCATCAGTTCTTGTATAGTGTCAAGCCATTCCTCAATACGAAAAACCGACTCAGTCCCGTGGTAGACGGGTGTAGAAAGAGCTCGGAAGGTATTCATCTAATTGGAGCTCTGAGCCTATTGCTGCTCTGGAGCCTACTAAGACCTGAAGGCATCCAAGAATGCAGTTAGGGTATGCCCCAACTCTGATAGTTGGAACGGAGTAGGGATCGGAGGAAAAGGAGTGCCCGTCATCGGCTCTGTATGTACCGAAATCTACGAATAAAGGTACAAACCTAATGTCAGGTTGGCTAATCGTATGGTAAAACCTGGACATACTTAGTGTGAATTACACATGGGCACACCATTGCTTCCACTTTGTCAGCTTGACCCCAAATTAACCAATCGAGTGGGGGCGACACCATTGTTCAATAACTTCTTTAGGCTAGGATCGTTGCAAGCTGATACCATTTGTAAGACCCCCTCCCAGAACACAACATACGGACTAGGGGAGTCTTATGCCTAGAACAGCCGTCTTATTGTAGCATCAACACACGAGTTGACCAGTAATACAAGATGCCTATTCTGCATGCTCTCACAATATCATTCATGCCAACCCAACACAAAGGAAATAAATAAAAGTCAGAGCATCACATTAAGTAAATTTCCAAAGCGCAGTACATGAATAAAAGGAACTATAATGGTTCCTTGAATATCAGAGTACAACAAATGTCTCTCAATAGTCTCACACCTAAGTAACCGACGACAGCGAGGGGAACGTCGTATCAGGCCCTATCTCCATGGCCTGGCTACCCTCCTGCATCACCTAATACTGCTGCTACTCTATACACTGGGTTTTATCCTAAAATGGTAGATGTGGCAACCGTTAGTCATAAATATTAAGTGGCTATCACATCCGCTCACCCCAGCGACTCTTAGGCGCCGGGTGGGAAAAAGAGGAAAGGTACAATATATATATATATATATATAGTAAGTACAAATAGGTGGTACAATTCTAATAATCAAAATAGTAATAATAACATTGTATGACATGTGATAGTAACATTCTATACTAGCATTGTATGACATGTGATAGTAACATTCTACACTAGCAATTTAGTAATGGAAGAGCAATTGACTCTAACATATAATTAATAACAGAAATATAACTTAACTTATAAAAATGCCTATACAGATTTATAAGTTAAGGACCGGCTTAATGGAAAGTAACTCATCATATAAAAGCGCCTATACAAATTTATATACTGAGGATCTTATGCAATGAAATGCAATGCAATGATGGTTTATGATGCACCCATGCAACACACACACACTCTGTTTTGCTATGTTGACATAGTCCTCTAGTTCCCACTTTTCGAGCATGTAACTAACCTCTCAGGCATCATTCGTCATGGCCAAATGGTGATAGTGGAGTGGGCATCTCCACTACTAGGCGGGTATCCACACTACTTGGCCTAGGCCTCCGTACACCTCAATGCTAAGAACACAACAGCGGAGCCTCTACGTACTACTGCTCAGATGGGTCTTCGGTAGATGTGCACCAAGAACACAACCCAACTGGCCTATCGTCGTGGCACTGAAGGAGGCTCTGGGAGCGTATCACCAAAGTACCAAGCCCAAACACCCACTGACATGGAAGGAGCCTCAGGAATGAGCACCGAGGACCAAGCCCAACCGCCCAAGGTCCATCCGTCAACCCCCGTCGGTGTGACAACTAGCGAGCCCATAGACCTACCACACTATCCTCAACCCAGGATTATAACATCGCGTGTCAACATACACCGCATGCAATTACACTTAGCCATGCCATTAAACTTCCAAGGGATCCAAATGAGTCCATTCACATCATAACAATCTCGTGCTCAAAAGCACGTAAGGTTCCGTCACAACGTAGGATATCAAATCCTTTTGACCGTTATATGATCCACACTGCTACCCGTAGGGAGTTAACATAACTCTAAGAGGTGGTCTGTTACTAATTCTACTCTCAATTCATAAGGTCAATAAGCTCATAACATGACCATGGGCGTAATAGTCATTTAGTCATTCTTTACAAATTAGCATACACCTGCATATCAATACATACCTTTTCCTTAATTTATATTGCATCAAACATTCAAGCTTCAACATGATTAGCATAATGGAATACAACACATGTTCTTCCGCAGATTATAAATTACCACATAGCTATAGATTACACATTCTTGCATCATGGGTCACAAACTCTTCCAAAGACTTACATCATTCATCGCATGGTTATTAAATGCATCTTTACCGGATTTCATGAATCAATCGTTTATACAACCAAGGTTCATCCAAAACCATATATAATAAATTCACCCAATTCATTACATCACTTGGCTACAATCTTCCTAATAAAACCAAAAATTCCGAATGCAAGAATAACACATAACTTACTTAGACAAAAATACTATTCTACCCTTAGGTTAGTCAAACTCAGCAAATTTCGTCGCACTTTGCGGGAGCCGCATTGCTCCCTAGAAAACGTGCAACCAACCATTGGAAATGTATTTCTGAGGGATATAACTTTCATGTTCAGTACAAGACCTAGAGGTACTCGAATCATGGCTTAAATCGAGAATGAAGCCTGCCGCGTATAGAAAACCGATTTCTGCACGCATCTTAAAGTCAAATGAACGACATCGATTCGTCTTCTTCCTTTTGCCATTCCAACTAAATTACATTCAACTCTTCCTCCTCCCTTATTCACCCTCAATAGACCACCCTTCTTCACGAAACCAAGTCCATTGTCTTCATAATGAAGAGAGGGAAGGTTGAAGGCAACAAAATCCTAGGACAAAGGTCCTAGCATGGTCTCTTCCTAGGAGATCTTCATTTTGTACTAAGTCTAGCTTTTTTGAGCCGACATCTCTACTATTTCATAACTAAAGATCTAGCACCAAGGGAGAGTGTCAGAAGCTAACCTCATTTCCGTCCATAGATCTCGTTATCCTCCTTGGTGACATATTTGGTTTCCTTGTCGGTATCATTCTTCACGGAGAGGGAGAGTTCTTCCTCCAGAAAATACGACTTCAAAAAGTTCTTTGTTTCCGTCGGGTTCAACACAAGATTGATTCGGTAAGATGGACGATGACGGCTAGATTTTTTTGTGTATTTCTTTTTATAGGAAAGGATTAGGGTTTAGGTTACTTCGCCACACATCGTTCTATCATTGGACCACCCATCATCACATTAAATAAGTCCTCTTGAAAAGGCCCGTCTAAAGGAGTCATCCAACGCACATCCCAAAATCCGATTTTGTCCGTGTGTTTTAATCAGCAAACACAGTCTGGGCCGAAATTCTCCTAAGTCAAATTTGTCAAGTATCCTTGACGATATCCGATGAATCGTAGGAATTACCAGTGTCATTTCGACGAATCGGCTAAACATAATATGACGAATCTTTCACAACTCCATAGGCTGAAAATCTTCTAAGTCAAATTCGTCCTAAATACTCGACGAATCGGCTAACCCCTTAAAGCAGTTCTGCCGAATTTGTTGAGTCCAACTAGACGAATTCATCGAGTATTCCCTGATAATATTCGATGAACAGTACAAGTCTCGCCGAATTGTCTAAGTCATTCTTGAATCATTCGTCGGATATGCTCGACGTTATCCAACGAATTACACTTATTCCACCTGATTTCCCAAGCCCTTTTTTGCCGAATTCGCCGAGTGTCATGCGACAAATTTGTCGGGTATATTCGGCGATATCCTACGAATTCTATCACCTGAAAATTCCTTCAAGTCAAAATGTCTTAAGTGTTGAGTATCACTCAATGATATTCGACGAATCTTAGGGAATCTCCTTATAGTCTAGACGAATAGACTAAGTCTTCTAAGTGAATCCGACGATTCATCGAGTCCAACTCGACGATATTTGACGGATTGTACTTATCTCACAACCTATCCATGGCCTATCCTTTTTACCACCTTCCTACTAGTCGACGCATTCGATGCTTCGTCGAGTTCAGCCGACGCACTCGACTCCTATTACCAGTGCTCCCCAAGACTGATTCAACTTTCTTGACTCAAGATGCGTGCGAGGGGTCTAGCACGAATCAGGACGTTACATAATCAATTGTGAATTCGATCTCCGGCTGAGGAGGTGCTCCTAGAAGCTCCTCGGGAATCACATCCTTAAACTCTGTCACCACCGACACATCTATAATTGACAACTTCAAAAAGTGGACCTCCAGTAAAGCTACGAATGCCACTCCTCCCCGGTTTCCTGCCCGCACCAACTGCATGGTCGAAATCAGGGAGCAGGACTGTAATGCCCCTGATTTTCCAAGGTTTATTTAAAATCCCTTTAGTGACGTATTTTGACGTCCGAGCGTTACGTTGACGCGTAGTTGATGGGTACCGTTGCTGGAGTGTGACTTTTGCTCATTTGGTATCCGATGTTTTGGCTTAGAATATTAGCTTGAATAATTTCTAGGGCGGGTTTGAGATATCCCTTGCGAGCCGGGTTTGTTTTGGAACTCGGTAGAGCCTTTTTGGGATAGTTGGTGTTTTGGTATTCGGGGGAGTTTTTACCAAAGTTTTGTTTGTCGAATCTTAAATTCGACTTCGCCGTTGGATTCATAGCATCGATATTTAATTTCGGTGCGAATTTCGTCGAAATCCGAGTGGATTCAAGTTTTTGTGTTATTTGGATGTTTCATTATTATTAATTATATAATATCTTAACATGATATTGTTTTATGATATTATAATATGATATTATATTATAATATAATATCATGTGCATATTTTAGAAGATAATATATAATATGTATATAATATTATAATATATTATATATAATATGAAATAAATTTTGACCGATTATTATTTGTTATCTTTCTCCCCATGCTATCGAACCGAGAGTGAAAGAGGGCGACGGGTTTTGCAAGGCTTTCAGACACCACTTGTAGGAGCTTCAGTGCATGAAATCGTCGTCAGAGAGTAGATCTGGAAAGTTCTTGCCGTGATCTAAGCGTTGGTGGTAGGTAATTTTATTTTCTTGGACTTTTGGCTTAGGGTTTTCCAACTTGACCCTCTTTTGTCCTGTAAAAATTCAGGAATTGTTGCCTAAGAGTTCTTGCGGCCGATCCTTGAAGCAGAGCATTTGTGAGGCAGGATTTTTGAAGATCTTGAGGCAAGTGGTGATTTATACCCTTGCAAAGTCTTTTATTACGTTCTTTTTTGGTTCTTTCTGAATTTTCTTAGTTATATATGATGTATAGTACTTAGTACTAGTTTTTCTATTCTTGCTTTGGTCAGGAAGAAGCCTTTTTCTTGTGTTAGGCTCCTGTCTTGTCCACCCCTCACTTTCTCTTAAGAAATGAAACTTAGTCATGGTCTAGGTTTAGCAGTTGTCACAAAATTGAGTTATTATATGTCTAAGAACCTCTATTTAGGAAAGAGAGGATTTCTACCAGTTTTCTGCCTTAGGCATTGAGTGTTCTATGCCGCTACGTCAAAAGCGTTGAGTGTGCTTGGAACACTCAACACAACATTAAGTGGGCTGAGAGGCAAAGTAAAAAGCGTTGAGTGTTCTTGATACACTCAATGAAGTGTTGAGTGAGCTGATAGAACAAGTAAAAAACATTGAGTGTGCTTGATACACTCAACACAATCTTGAGTGGGCTGAGAGGCTAAGTAAAAAGCTTTGAGTGTGCTTGATACACTCAATACAACGTTGAGTGGGCAAAGAGGCTAAGTAAAAAGCGTTGTGTGTGCTGAATGCACTCAAAAAAGAATTGAGTGAAGACTTGGCGTGGAGTGAAAGAGCGTTGAGTGTGCTGAATGAACTCAACACGGCGTTGAGTGTACTCGACGCAGTGTCTAGTGAACTCAACGAGACGTTGATTGAAGGCCGAATCATTAAGTTAGCTGGCTTGGCATTGAGTGCGTTGAATACACTCAACGCGACGTCGAGTGTACTCGATGCTTTCCCTAGACTTAGTGTGGCGTTGAGTGCATTGACTACACTTAACGCAACATCGAGTGTACTCGACACTTTTCCCCAGACTTAGTATGGCAGTTAGTGCATTGAATACACTCAAGGTGGCGTCGTGTATCTACTGCATTCATCGTGTGTCTACTGCATTCGTCGTGTATACTCGACAAATTAGCTTAAACTTAGAAATTTCTCGACAAATTAATTTGAATTCGACTAGTATGACTAGGAGTGATTTGTTACTTGAAAGTTTATGGATATTAAGTATGGATTTTGGTTGGCAGTGGATACAGGACCTCCAACCTAGTGCCAAATTGTGAATCATTATATTGCTGGAGTTATTTTTGGGACTGTGAGGTAAAGTTGGATAAAGTGGCCATCACCACAGTACCTTATTTATGTTTGGATTGATGGGTTGAGTTGGACATTGAGGCCACCACCCTAGTGTCTTATTGAGACATTTGGACTACCTGGTTGTGTTTGAGAATATTTCCACCACCACAGTACCTTCTTGAAATATTTTGGGTCCGTAAGTTTGGGCTGGACAATGTGGCCACCGACTCAGGACCTTATCTTACCAGTATTAATGATTCACATGAGTAGAGTTGTTAAGTCTCTTTCCTCGTTTTGTACAAGTATATGTTATTCTGCTTACTTTTGCATATATTCTCGAAGCATGACTTCGCTTCGTACTTGGTGTAACTTTCTTACTTTTGAATTCAATAAGTAAATCTTTTATCATTGTCATATGATTCATTGCTGAAATTTGACAGGTTACTTATGTTTGGGTTGGTAACCCTTTATTCCTTTTTGGTTTATTGCTAACCCTTTTGATCTTGGATATCCACTTGTATTTTCATTCTTGCTGAGGTGTTCTTTTTTTTGAATGCCTCAGGTTTAGAGAAGTAACCGGTTGAGCGGCTACGGTTAGTTTTTGGCTAGTACTCTACAACCGTCTCTTTTCCTCTCCGGTTGTGAGGTAGTGTGCTATTTTATTCTTGTTCAGACATACATATCTTTTAGTGGGTTTGTGTCAGGTTGTTGATGCCCAATGGATTTTTGTATAATGTTAAATACTTGCTAGCTGCTAAGTCTTTTCTATATGACTTGTTGTATTTACTTGCTCTCTGGGAAGGTTCCATGCTAGGTTGCATGTTAGATATTTTAAATTATAAAAGTATTACGTCTATCACCTCATACATGCCATATTTCAAAACTAACATCATTATGTTTGGTGAACGTAAATGCTATTTTCATACTTATACTAAATCTATAGTCTTGCATACAATGAGTTATCCTATATGGATGTTTTTGCTCATGTAGGATGTCAAATAATGTAAACAAGGTATTTTCCGGAGCGTAAACCTATATTTTCAGTTGTGGACTAGTTGATCCACTGAGCCGAGGGATACGACCCTCCAAAACTTAACTTAAAACATGCTTTCTTCACATTAAAATTTTGTATTTTCATAAGTTGTGTTGGGATTGGAGTTTGCCTGAACGTCTGCAGTTATCCCTTGCACGACATGGCATCACGATGCGTGTTTTCTCTTACTCTGATACCCATTTAAATTCGTAGAAAATGCGGGTTGTGACAGTTGGTATCAGAGGCAGTAAGTTGTTTGACAATTGGTCGAACAACCATCTCAGGTTAGCTTTTTGTCTTGTTCCATTGCATACACACACCGATGTGTCATCAGTACGTCTTGGCAGAAACATGGACACACAGTTATAAGTATGATAAGAAGTATATGTGGCATATTATATAGTATGGGATGCATAATATGTGTTTGTATATGGATCCTCATTGGAGGCAACTTGTGAATGTTATGTAGTTTGGGATGCATAATAATCATCACATAAATGCACATTAGATTTTTCTTTTTGTTGCATGAAATATTATGTAGTATGGGATGCATAATATTTCATGTGTATGCCAGTCATAACATGCACTAAGGCTTTTATTAGATTGCATAGCACAATATGCATGACATAACATTACATTAGCACACATGCCAAGCTAAAGATTTACATGATGACATATGTACACACATGATTTTGAGTCAAGAAGGAATAAGAAATTCATGCATTCATGGTCTATGCACATGAGTCAGTGGGATGACAGTATATCGTCCTAAGTTTAAGCATGACATCATTAATAAAATACCAGAGCAAGTTAGCAGCTTGAGCAAGTATTTGTTCATGTATTGTGTGAACTAAGTTGTGTCATTCTAGCAGTAAGCTAGTTGTTGATTAGTTATTTGTTGTGTTATTAGAATGCTGCCGAAGTGTACTGCGACAAGTTTGACTCCCCAGTCTGAGGGTGAGCCGTCTGGAGCGCCGAATAAGGTCGTGATAGAAGGACTGCGACAGAGTAATGAGTCTCTGTCTAGGCAAATAGTGGAGATGTAATTGCAGATCCAAGCCTTGTTGTCTGTTGTGTCAGGTCAACCACTTCGAGTGCAGGACCGTGCTGTAAGTCAAGCTGTTCCGATTCCTCCTGCTCCTCTGGTGCCTCCAGCTTTGTTTCCACTAGAGATGAACTTTTTCTCGTATTTTGAATGACTGGGACCCCCTACCTATGATGAGAGAGCTTATTTCATGGCTTTGGATGACTAGATTATCGCTATCGAGGAGATGTTCTCTTACTCAGTGGTTTCTGCCGACTAGAGAGTGATGGTCACTGCCTACCAACTAAAGGGTCTGGAGAAGAGCTGGTGGTTCAGAGAAAAGGAGAACTTGAAGGATTGATGTTCGTGGGAAGCCTTAAAGGAGCTATTGCTGAGAAATTTTCTGCCGTCGGTTGAGCAGGACCGCTTGATGAACAATTTTCTGCACCTAAAGCAAAGGCAACTCATAGTGAGTGAGCATGAGGTGGAGTTTAGTAAGTTGACCCAGTTTGCTTCGAATCTGGTGTCCTCGGAAACTATTAGAGTTATGTGTTTTCTGGGTGATCTTTGGAATGACATCCAGCAGCTGGCCAATGCCTATGGGTCTGGAAGTAAGTTATGCGGAAGTCATACAAGCCGCCTTAAAGGTCGAAGCAATCGAAAATGCGAAGAATCGAGGTCAGTAGACGAGGAAAGACAAGTGGAAGTCTGATGAGTGTAAGAACTCAAAGGAATCTGGTTCTGCTTCACGGAAGAGAAGCAGGGAAGTGTGCAGTTTCTGTGGCCGATCAGGCCACCCGTTTGAGAAATGTTTCAAGAGATTGGGAGCTCAGAAGTAAGAGCAGGTCCATGCGATTTAGAGTGCTCCCAAAGGAGAACTTATTTGTGCTTTGTGCAAATAGAAGGGGCAGGATGCTGCCCATTATTGGCATAAGGACAAGGTTTGCTTTCAGTGCAGACAAAAAGGACATTTCAAGTCAAAGTGCCCGAAACCTCAGCCCACGTTGCAACCAATTCCACTTCAGGCCTTGCCGCCACCGCAGCCTTTGGACAAAGGGAAGGGTGAGCTGAACATGGTAACCATGGAGGAAGCGCAAACATCCACCCAGGTGATCTTAGGTTAAATCCTAACCTAGTTATTTTTAGCTCATAATTATAGTTTCGATGTTGCTTGGTTAGTTATGTATGTGATTTTATAGGAATGTTTAAGGTAAAGAACTGCTGGGCGCGCGTTCTTTTAGATTATGGTGCTACCCACTCATTTATGGCTAGGACCTTTATGGAGCGCCATCGTTTGACTCTTGATCAAGTTGGCGATGCTTTTCGTGTCAAGTTTCCCTTTGGTGAATCGGTGGTGTCAGACAAGGGTATCCTGGGATGTCCGATTCTTTTGGGTGACTTTCTAGCTTTTTGTTGATTTGAAGGTGATCGACCTGAAGGACATTGATGTGATCTTGGGCATGGACTGGTTGTCCAAATATGATGCGGTTATCCATTGCAAGGTTAAGTGCTTGGACTTCAAGATGGACGACGATCACCCTAGGAGTGTTTATGGTTATCCGCACCAGAATTCCCCGATTATTTCCGCGGTATGTGCTCGGAAGCTTTTAGATTCCGGTTGTTTTGCTTACTTGTTTTCCATTTTGGGAACCGTTAGTGGTTTGCCGCATGTCCAGGAGGTTCTAGTGGTGCATGAGTTTCCGGATGTTTTCCCTGATAGTCTTCCTAGTCTTCCACCTGAGAGAGATGTAGAGTTTGTTTTAGATCTGGAGCTAGGTACTCGTCCCATTGCTAAGGCACCATACCGTATGACCCCTCGAGAGCTGGAAGAGTTACATACCCAACTAGATGGGTTATTGCAGTATGGTTTCATTAGGCCAAGTTCTTCTCCTTGGGGTGCTCCCATTTTGTTTGTAAAGAAGAAGGATGGGTCTCTAAGGCTGTGCATCGATTATCGAGAATTGAACAAGGTAACTATCAAGAACAAGTATACCTTGCCGCAGATAAATAATCTGTTTGATCAGTTGCGTAGTAGTACAGTGTTTTCTAAGATTGATCTTCATTCGGGCTGCCATTAGTTGAGAATCCGTGAGTCGAATGTTCCGCAGACTGCTTTCCTTTCTCGATACGGGCATTTTGAGTTCTTGGTAATGTCCTTTGGATTGATGAATGCACCCTCTGCCTTTATGGACATGATGAACCGAGTGTTTATGGATTTCTTGGATCAGTTTGTGGTTTTTTTCTTAATGATGTCCTGTTCTATTCTCGGAGTACTGAGGATTATGTCCAACACTTGCGTTTAGTCCTATCTTCCTTGAGAGAGCATAAGTTGTATGCCAAGTGGAGTAAGTGCAAGTTTTGGCTACCTCAAGTTTCCTTTTTGGGTCATGTTGTGAATCAAGAGGGAATTTCAGTTGACCCCGAGAAGATAACCGCTGTTATGTATTGGAAAAGACCTACCACACCCAAAGAGATAAGAAGCTTCCTAGGGTTGGCATGATATTATAGAAAATTTGTGGAAAGGATTCTCTATGTTGTCTGCACTGCTAACTAAACTTACACAGAAGAATGCAACGTTCATCTAGAGCGATAAATGTGAAGGAGATTTTCAAGAATTGAAACAGAAATTTTGCACCGCTCTAGTTTTATCTCTATATACCGAAGGGGCAAAGTATGCCATTTATGTGGATTCATCACATGTCGGGCTGGGGTGTGTCCTGATGCAAGAAGGTAAAGTAATTGCGTATGAGTCGAGATAGTTAAAGATTCATGAAAGAAACTACCCTACACATGATTTGGAATTTGCGGTTGTGATTTATGCTTTGAAGCTATGGAGACATCTGTTGTATGGCTCCTTGTGCAAGATCTATACAGAACATAAGAGTTTGAAGTATGTTTTCACTCAAAAGGAGTTGAACTTGCGCCAGCGTAGATGGTTAGAATATGCCACGGACAATGATGTGTTCATTTTGTATCATCTGGGCAAAGCTAATGTGGTAGCCGATGCCCTGAGTAGAAAGTCCGCGCAAATCTTTCGACTTTCGGTGGAATCCTTGATAGAAGAATTTCTGTTAATGGATATATCGGTTGGGAGTAGCGACTCACCTAGTAGTTTGGAAGTGTTAGATGTAACGCCCCAAAGCTCAAAAGAGGGACAGGTGGCGTTTTGAGCCAAGTATGGGACTTGGTAGAGGTCACATGGCCTGGGACACGGGCGTGTCCCAGGGGCGTGTCGTGCTCGGGTTCGACGATGGCTGTGTAGTCGATGAAATTACAGTCGACGTTTGTCGAACAGCAAACACGGCCTGAGACATGAGCGTGTCCCAGGTCGTGTCCTACTCGGGTTGTTAGCTGAGTTGTGTCGGGGGGAGAGACAAGGCCTGAGCCCAGGCATGTTCGGGTCTAACACGGACATGTCAAATTCGACACGGGCATGTCGAATACCCGTGTTTTCCTCGGGTTGGTGCTGGACCTGTGTCGATAGAGGAACACGCCCAGCTACACGGGCATGTACTGGATGACACGGGCGTGTCAAGCTTGACACGGGCATGTCGAGAGCCCGTGTTCATTTCGGGACATGACGGTTTCGGCATCGATTGAGGCACACGGCCTTGGACACGGGCATTTCGCAAGCCGTGTTCTACCCAGGTTTTGGATTTTAAGTGCGAATCGTGGCCGTCCGTTTCCTTATTTTGGGATCCAACGGCTCAAGGCTGTTCTTGCTGGGATATACCCGGGAATAGGGCTTAAAAACCCTCATTCTATTTGGGTTTTCTCTTTCTAAAGTTCTAGAGAGAGGGGAGAGCAAGGAAGAAGAAGGAAGAGAGATCCGGTTGCCGGAGGAGATTCAGAGCGCCAAATCGCAAGCCGAGTCCAGATCTACGGAGGCGAGGTCATCACGGTGCTTTTCATCCGTATAGATTTCCATGGCGCCAAAGATAAACCCAAGGGTAACGATTCTCTTCTTTAGCATGTGAAACTCTCCTTCTTTTGCATAAGGAAACCCGCTCCCGCGAGTATGCGGCGTTCCTTGGGGTAGATGTGAATAGTCCCCCTTATTTGCATGTAGAGTTCGAAATCGACATATGGACATAGGCATGATGTGTGAAGCCTACCCGGACAAGTTGGTTCTGATCGGTGATGTTTCATTGTGCATGATTAGCCGGAGAAGACTCCGTGCCTTTGGTTTTTTTCGGGTTTTCTACGCAGTAGATTGCATCAGGGAGTCTTGGGTATTAACTCCAAGGTGCACTAAGAAAATTGGGCGGAAATGCATTTCTGCCAACTTGGTGGCCTGGGAGCCAGCCTTGAACATAATTGGGTTATGTGCATGTTTGATCGTTTTTGGACTCGGGGAAGCTTGACCCGCGCATATGGATTAAATTGACGTTGCGGTGTGAGCAACGAGTTAGGAGGAACCGTACCCGCTCTGTGTCGTTCGGTTAAAGAGACCTAAAGTACATGGCACTTACCGTTGGCATAGATAGAGGGTCTTAGGCTTAGGCCGGAAAGACTAAAATGCTCACGAGTATTGCCGTCCAAGGGGTGGTGGTGAGACTGCAGCACGGGGTGTGCGGCCGTGTGTGCTTGCACCTGTGATGTTGTGATTATTCACTATGTTGCTTATTATGCTAATAAGTGCAGGGAAGGAGCATCGCCGCCCCGAGTTTGGTGGCGGGATCGTTATAATTTGGTTAGCTTTAGCTGACCGTTACTTTTGTTTGCCACCGTTGCGGTGAATTGTGCTTGCAGGTGCTGCGGAGCCGAGTGGCAATAGTGGGCCAAAGCCCTTATTGCTGACCCGGCCCTTGATGGCCTTGTTTTGTTTACTTGTTTAATTCATGTGTGACCGGCCTGCGAGCCTAAGTATGGAAGACACTATTTTAATTTTAGTGAACTCTTGTAAGGCCATAAGGCCGGTACTTTATAATTCATTCCTGTTTGGGTTCGATAGTGGACATTCATGCTTGTGGCTGGGTTCTTATTTTGCAACTTAATAAATTGCTCCCGCTAGATGCTCTGTGTAGGACGTTACGATTGGAAGAATGGTTTCAATGAGTAACCTTTCGGTCTGTCCGTGGTATATGGCATCGGGCCCTGGCCGGACCTACTTCTATATGCTATGTGACGGATAGGGGTGTTACAATTTGGTATCAGACTACCGGTTTCGGTCAGGCTTAAATGAATTCGTGGAAGAATTCACTTTAAGGGGGTGGTGATCAGATGTTTGTGCGTCATCGTTATAACATGAAAATAACCCATGAATGTCCACTTAGGAATGAAAATACACATGTTTGAGGAACCCACGTGTTCCTATAATTGCTTTTTGCAATATTGTTCGGTCGCTTAACAGTGTTTTGTACGACTATAGGTGACCAGGAGTGGTGCGGGGCCGTCAGAATATCCAGTTTTTAAGGCAAGTAGCACACCAATCGATGCGCTGACAACACCTCCTTCGGCTGAAACCATACGATTGGTAGCTGAAGCAGTGTTTCTGATGATTAATGCACAGCCTGCGAGGCAAGTGCAGCAGACTGCCCCTACTGTAGAGCAAGTACCACTCCAAGCGGCGGAACCAAGGAGAGTGGAGCAGGTTGTGGTGGAGCCAATGATTCCTAGGAGATCACATGAGAAATAGCTCAAACACGTTATGGGCTTTAATCCTCTAGTGTTCTCGGGGATGGGAACCCCAACCCAAGTAGAGGATTGGCTCTCCAGAGTTAAGAGAGTCTTGATAGCTACAAAGACAGAAGAGTGGTAGAAGACCACTATTGCCACTTTCTTGTTAGATGGCGACGCAAGATTGTGGTGGGAAGGTTTGGATTTACACCATTTGAGGGGTAGACAACTTACTAACGTCTAGATAGAAGAATTCTCGAGACTATTCTTGGCTCGATACCTCCCTTCGGCTCAGAGGATTGCATTGGAGAATGAGTTTTAGAAGTTGGTGCAGGGAGAGAGTAGCGTGGATGAGTACCTCCACGAATTTACACGTTTGGTTCAGTATGCAAGTGCTACTTTCGCTAATGAGGAGCGAAAGACAAACTGAATCTACGAAGGTCTGAGGGATGACTTAAGACTACTTCTCTCGAGGCCGATGACACAGGGCTTCTTGACCCTGGTCAACACGGCCCGATATTTGGAGAAAGATATGAAGAATGTGCAGGCGAAGAAGGACTCTGGTTCTAAGAGGACAGAGTTCAAGGTGCCGACTACCTCAAAGTCTGGGTATCATAAGTTCTTTAAGAAGGCGAGGACTTCAGACCCAGCTCCTTCTTCTGGTGCTTCAGGAGCGACCACGGGCCGAACTCCGAGCGCTTGCTTTACTTGTGGGAAGCTGGGGCATTTTGCCCGTGAATGTTGGATTGGGCGTCCAAAGTCCGAGAGGAAGCAGGGAGCAACTTTCGAGGAAAAGGGCAAGGCAGTGGAGTCAACGCATCCCATTATGCTTCGACTCAAACAAGAGTACAATCTTGGCCAGCAGGAGGCCATCAAACAAGCGGATGTGGTGATAGGTACGGTTTAAATTTATAGCAATTTAGCTTTAAATACTGTTACCTTGTGCTTGTTAGCTTATTACTGTTTGTATAGGCTTTGTTCTGATTTGTGATAATCCGGCGAGAGAACTCTTCGATACGAGAGCTTCGCATTCCTTTTTGTCCGAAGGTTTCATATCGTGCATCGGAGTTCCTTCTTCGATGGCGAAGGACAAATTGGATGTGTTGTTGTCGAATGGGTGTTCTATGCGCGCGGACAGAGTTTGTGCCGTAAAGATTCGTTTTGGGAGTCAGGAGTTCGACTTGCTAGCGTCGTTACTGCCGCTAGTAGAGTTCGACGTCATTTTTGGTATAGACTGTCTTTCGGAGAAGAAGGCATACATAGATTGCAATCATAAGGAAGTCAAGTTGGGAGCTGACCGAGAGATGAGCAGCATGAAAACTTCAATATAGATTGAAACAAGCCCGAGGGCTTGGTATGAAACACTGTCTGCTTTCCATATTGAGAATAAATTGTCAAGAGGGAAAATTGACAAGACTCTATTCTTTAGGGAATCAAAAGGTAAGATCATCCTAGTCCAGATATATGTTGATTACATTATCTTTGGTTCTACTGAAAATAACCTTTGTAGTAAGTTTGCCAAACTTATACAAGGGAAGTTTGAGATGAGCAGCATGGGTGAGCTGAAATTCTTCTTGGGACTCCAAGTAAGACAGACTGATGATGGATTGTCCATTTCTCAGTCTAAGTTCACCAAGGAGTTAATTAAGAAATATGGCATGGAGTCAGCCTCCACCATGAAAACTTCAATGGGGATAAGTATGCCTATAGGCAAAGATGAGGCAGGAAAACTTGTTGATGAGTCTTTGTATAGAGGGATAATTGGCTCCCTACTTTACTTGACTGCTAGTAGACCTGACATCATATATGCCACATGTGTCTGTGCTAGGTACCAAGCTTGCCCAAAGGAATCTCATTATTCTGCTGTTAAGAGAATCTTAAGATATCTTAAGGGCACACCTAATATAGGTCTTTGGTACCTTAAGAATAGAGATTTCTTGCTAACAGGTTTCTCAGATGCAGACTTTGCAGGCTGCAAAGAAGACAAGAAAAGCACCACAAGAACATGTCAGTTCCTAGGAGGAAGGTTGGTGTCATTGAGCAGCAAAAAGCAAACACGTGTAGCTATTTCCACTGCTGAATCAGAGTATAAAGCTGCAGGCAGTTGCTATGCTCAGTTGTTGTGGATACAACATCAACTTGAAGACTATGACATCAAGGTAAGTATAATTCCATTATATTGTGATTCTACTAGTGCTATATATTACTAGAAATCCTGTTTCACATAGCAGAACTAAGCATATAGAAATCAAGTTTCACTTCATCAGAGAACATGTTGAAAAAGAAGACATAAGTCTAGAATTTTTCAACACTAACAATCAAATTGCTGATATATTTACAAAACCTCTGGATGAAAGTAAATTCAATTATTTTAAAATTGAATTAGGTATGTTGAACCTAGAATGAGAAGTTAGGTCAGCAAAAAATTTCTCAAGAAGTTTGGCTAAGTTAGAAAGTTTGTGTCGGCACATGCCAATTGTGTCGACACTATCAGCAAATTGTGTCGAGACCATGTACTAGTAGATTTTTGTGTCGACACACAAAAATCATTGTCGACACATAAACATATCAACACCCTCAATACTCTGTCAAGACTTAAGTAGTCTATGTCGACACAGGCAAAAATATGTCGACACATAGACATGACGACACCTACAAAGCTCTGTCGAGACCTAGGTCGTCTATGTCGACACGTGTAAAATTTTGTCGACTAGTAAAATCCCTAGTCAGGCGCGTCTTTTGACCTTCCTTTTACAAGTATACTATAAATAGGAGAAGACAAAATCTGGCCGACTGTGCTTTCAGAACTCTCGACTCTAGACTTTGTGTCGACAAGAAATTCTCCCGTCGACTCTCTTCTCTCTCTTTCACTTATGGCGCCACAATAAGAAGACAAGGTCAACGAGGGATATGAACTGGTACGCAAGGCGTTCGAGACTGCCTCCCCAGAAATCAAGGCCATGATTACCCTAATCACTGAAAATGGATTGGAATTCTTGGTCTCAGAACCTACAAGGATCTGGAAGAAGGAGGTTCTTGAATTTTTCTCGTCAACAACAATGTATTCTATGGGAAAGAAGTTAAAATCCTCTGTAAATGGTACTACATTAAAACTCTCACCGAAGAATATAAGAACACTTCAACTTCCCAAGATTAAGAAAGAAGATGATATCACATCATCCATGACAAGGGATGCACTCCAATGGTGTGGACTGGATCCCACTACCAAGATTGGATCTTCAATGACTAGGAAGGGAATGAATTCCCAGGGTAAGTTCTTGTCTGAGATAATATGCAAGGTTATTCTATGCAAAATAGGAGGACATGATAGGATTTCTGCCTATATTTTCAAACTCATGACCAGAGTTATATTCAAGGTGAAAACAGACGGGTCTGCTATAATATTTGATAAGATCAAAGAAAGTGCTAAGAAGCCCAATCTGGGTAGAATACTAAGCCTGTTTTTGACTTCCACCATTCTAAAAGTGATTAATCAAACTCTAGGAACTAAGATTAATCACATGAGGAGAATGGATCTGAGAATACTATCCAGATGGGATAGAGTTCTGACAAAATATATTTCTACCCCACATAAACAAATGAAGAAGGATAAGAAAAAGAAAACTACCACCCAGGCAGCAGAATCTTCTAGTGATTCTGAAGAGCAGGTTGACTTCAGCACATATGAAGAGCAACCAAGAAAATCACCCACACCAACACCAGCTAAAGAGGCTCAAGCCCAAGGGGAGAGCATTCAACTACCAGAAAACCAGATGGTCTCCACTCCAGGGGGAGACAACACTGAGATTACAATTGTTCAAGAACCTGAACAATCAAGCAACCAGCCCAAGGTGGAGGTATTGCTGAAGTTGCACTGGATAGTGTGAATGCAACTGATACTATTATGGACATAGTCTGATAAATCAACAATGCTGCAATAGTCATCACTGAGAAAGAAGCACATGATGTGCCTATGTCAGACCTAGATCAAGCTGAGAACCTCAACTCCTCCAGTTTAGAGAAAACCCTGGAAAAGGATCTTGATGTCTAGGGAGAACCATTTGTTGAAAAAGAGAACATTATCCCTCCTGTTTAGATGCAGCAGGAGGTAACTCTGGAGGAGTTATTTCCTGATTTACAAGGAGCTCAACCTGAGAGGGAGATGGCAAGGACTGAGGGGGAGATGCCACTAAATGCCTCAAATCCTAAAGAAACTGTGGCTATAGAACATTCATCAAATTCTTCTGAAGATGAAGAAGCCACCAGGGATAAGAAAAGGAAGCTGGTGGCACTCAGGAAGAGGAGCACATGCTATAAGAAAGCCTTGCAGACTGTGTAACATCCCATGTTACTTCTAGGCCCCTTAACTTAGATTTGGTTAGGCATGCGGTGAGTTAGAAGGGGGGGGGGGTTAGCTAGGTTTGACCCTAGGTGGTGAGTTGTCACCAGATGGGACCACTATAGGATCAGGTCAAACTAGGTCAAACTTGACTAAATGAGGGACCTAGACACACCATGACCCCCACCACATTGCCCTAACCCTAACTACAATCTAAGTAGACCCAAAGTCATGCCCTAGGTCAACACTTTGACCATAGTTGACCCAGGTCAACTTCAGGCCTAAAATGATCAAACCCTACACTCATGGGTCCAATTGGATCAAGTAAGGCATCACCATGACCCAAGCCATGTTGGGTGATGATTTAGACCTCATGACCACTAAGTGGGGTCAACCCACTCACCCATTTGACCAAGTCAACCCTAAAGTCAAACTTGGTCAACCTTACGTTTAATTAAGGGTAAATGAAGACCAAGCCCATTCCTAGTGGGCTAAGACCATCACCATGGCCCAACCCATGTTAGGTGATGACATGGAGCCCATGGCCATCATATGGGGTCAGCCTACCCATCATGTTGACCAAGTCAACCTCAAAAGTCAACAAGTCAACACTTTAGCCTAAAAGAGGAAAAAATGAACCCAAGTCATTTCCCATGGGCCAAGCCCACCAAATTTGGCCCATGACCAGCCAAATGGCCAATGACCAGCCCTACCCCCTAGTGGTTGTACAACCCCGTATCCAGCGAGTGGGCTAACAGGAGCCGACCCGGCCGGCCCAAACCGCCCCCGAGCCCCAAGCAAGTTCGGCAGGGTACGCCGAGCCCAGCATGCCGAGTATGGGCTCGGCAATCGTCGAACCGAGCTCGAAGATCGTAGAGCTGAGCCCGACGAGAGGAGGCCATTCATCATGGGGTCGGCCGAGTACGTGCTCGTCTAGAGCCGAGGGGTTGGCGAGTGCCAACGCGACCGTCATCTGCGAGCAGGGGCTTCAGGCCCAACTTTCCAGGCCCGAGGCGAGGCGAGCCGGATTGTGGCTTGGAGAGAGGCGAGCTCACTCAACGCCTTCTCCAGTGGCGTTGAGTCAGGCGAGTCAGGTCCGCGGTACTGAGGGAGGCGAGCTCATCCAACGCCCTCTACCGCGGCGCTGAGGGAGGCGAGCTCATCCAACGCCCTCTCCCACGGCGTTGAGAGAGCCGAGCTCATCCAACGCCCTCTCCCGCGGCGTTGAGAGAGGCGAGCTCACTCGCCGCTTTTCACCTCGGCGTGGGGGGAAGCCTTCTCACGCCCATACTCGCCACCTCCGCCCAATGGGCTCTTCTCAGGGCCGGCTCGCCCTTCAGTTGTGGGGTGTTTTTACCATGTTACCCCCTTTGAATTGCCTATAGTCCTCAAAAACAGTGACAGTTGGATTTTTGCAGACCATCCTTTCCTATAAATAGGACCCAAGAGGTACCTCAGAAGGCACGCTTTCTTGTGCCCGGTCTTCTAGCGCTTTCTGAGGTACCTTAGCTTCAGCACTTGGCTAAGGAGGGGAAGCGCTCTAAGATCTTCCGGGTGTGTGGTGGGACCTCCGTGCTGAAGCCTTGGGTCTGTTCCCGGTCCCTCTCCCTTGACCCTTGGGCTTGCGAGTAGAGAAGTAGGTGTGCGACCACCCCTTCCGCAAGGGTCGGACTCCACAGGGATCGATTTTTCGGTTTCAACACTTTGGTGCGGTGAGCGTGGAGCGTGGTCAGCACAGAAAATCTTCCACCGGACTAATGGCAAGAGACGAGGGGCAAGGTTCAGGAAGGGGGGACTCGCCACTCCCTCCCCCTCCCGCGACGGCGGGGATATCCGCAGAGCTCAGGGAGGAAGTGCTCGGGCTAGTTAGGGTCGCACTCGGCATGCGAGCCGAGAGTACGACACCTGCGGTTCCCGTGGTCGCTGATCCAGCGTTAGGCAACGATGCGCCCCTCAGGCGCGCGGGGAAGGAGGTCGCGAGCGAGGGGGAGCGCGAGCCGAGAGGGCGAGTTCTTTTTCCGGGCTCGGCGGGCGAGTACCTGTTTGGCGAGACGGCGGGGAGGGAGTTCCCAACTCGCCCAGCTGAAGGAGGAAGTCCCTTCAGCAAGTTCGTTTCGTCAGCCCCGGTCCCAGAAGGATTCCGAGAGCCGGAGATGTCCTACTACTCAGGAAAGGGAGATCCGACCCAGCACGTCCAGTGGTTCGAAGACGTGGTGTCAATCCGACAGATGTCGGATGGTTTCAAGTGTAGGCTCTTCGCCATCACCCTCAAGGAAAAAGCGAGGGAGTGGTTTCATCAGCTCCCGGCCGGTTCCATCTACTGCTTCGAGGATTTGCGCAGAGGATTCATGCTGAGATTCACCACCTCGAAGAAGAGGAAAAGGGAGGTCGAGTCCCTGTTCCGTGTCAAGCAGAAAGTAGGGGAGACCCTAGGAAGTTACCTGGACAGGTTCCAAGAAGAACTGTCTCAGGTACAAGAGATGCCAGGGCACACCATGATGGTGGCCTTCACCCTAGGTCTCCAGCCCGGGTTCTTCGCCATGGAGTTGAAGAGGACGCCTCCGGTGTCTTTCGAAGCACTCTTGGAGAGGGCGGCAAGGGAGGCCGACATGGAGGCGGCACATCCAGAGTTCGCTCGGAGGTTGGCTAGGTGGTCCGTGGAGGAAGAGAAGCCAAGGGGAGGTCGGGCCCAGGAGGAGAGAAGGGTCGAGCCCCGACAGAGAGAACAGCAGCCGCAGCAGCATAGGTGGGGGCGTCAGGAGCCGAACAACCGATTGGGTTGGAGGCCGGAGTGGCAGGATCAAGGGCCACGGAGGGGCTATCAGGGGGGAGACAACCGCCAAGGTGGGCGTGGCCAGTTTTACCTCCAGGGAGGGAGGCAGGGCCAGAGACTGCCTCTTCCCGACCAGGAGGAGGCCATGGCTATCGCCCTGGGAGGGAGAAGGAGAGGGCAACCGAGGAGGAGGAGGGAGGTCAGGATAGACCTGCCATATTGCGACTACCATCAAGAAGAGGGGCACACGACGGTCACGTGTCCGGAGTTCCTCGAGGTGCGGGAGAACAGGGAGCAGCAGCGGCAGCAGCGGAATCATCAGGAGGTGCGGATTGAGGAAGTCCGGCCTCAGGTGGAGGGGGATCGCTGCGAAGACCGGGCCGATGTGGGGACCCGAGGAGGGATCGGAGTGATCCATGGGGGGGTGGGAGTCGAGGCTTCCCGGAAAGCAAGCCTCCACACCATGTACCGAAGGAGCATCGGCTCCACATCTCAGACTCCACCCCCGGAAGAGAGGATCACCTTCTCAAGGGAGGATATGCCGGGTCACGATGACCCCTTCTGCGATGCGCTGGTCATCCAGACCGCCATTGAAAATTTCACAGTCTCCCGGATCCTCATTGACAATGGGAGCTCAGTCAATATCATCTTCAAGAAGCCTTTCGATGCCATGCAGGTAGAGGCCAAGAGGGTGCTGGCCTCCGATGGGCCCCTTTTCGGTTTTTCGGGGGAGAGGAAAGAAGTAGAGGGGGGAGTGGGACTCCACGTCAGCTTGGGGGGACAGTCCCGAAACTGTCGATTCATTATAGTAGAGGCCCCCAGCAGCTACAACGCCATTTTTGGGAGACCTCTCATCAGCGCCTTCCGATGCGTCCCATCCTCCTTCCATCAATGCCTTAAGTTTAATGTGGACGGGATCCAGGTCCGGGTTCGCGGTGACCCCAAAGCAGGTCGGAAATGCTACGTGACCGCGGTGAATTCGATTTCTTGGCAGGAGGAGGCCGAGGGGATGGGGAGAAGGATGGAGGAGATGGAAGGGCAGGAGGCCGGAGAAGAAGGTGGGGAGGAAGGAGGAATGGAAGGGGAAGCACGCGAGGGGATGCTCCCAGAAGGGTCGGTTGGGGCAATGATCCCAGGGGAAGGGGAGGTCCTTACACCAAGAAGGGAGGACGCCGCAGAGTGGGAGGAGCAGTCCCGGTTGGAGGCCGCCGAGGAGGTCGTGGAGATGGAAGTCCTCACCCAGGGTGGCAGGGTGGAGAAGGTCCGCATCAGCAGAGGGCTGACCCCGGAAGATCAAGACAGGATGCTGGAGTGCATCCAAAAGAATGTGGATGTCTTCGCCTGGAGCGCAGCGGAGATGCCTGGGATCGATGCCGACGTCGTCTGCCACCGCCTCAATCTACACCCGGAGGCTCGCCCCATCCAGCAGAAGAGAAGGTCCGTCACGGACAAACTGGCCGAGCCCATCAGGGAGGAGGTCGCCAAGCTCCTTAAGGCCGGCTTCGTTTCCGAAATACAATACCCCGGCTGGGTCTCGAATGTTGTAATGGTGAAAAAAGGGGACGGCCGGTGGAGGATGTGTGTAGATTTTTCACTGCTTAATAAATCATGCCCTAAGGATTGTTACCCCTTGCCTAGAATCGACGCACTGGTAGATTCAGCCGTTGGTTTTTCTGTGATGAGTTTTTTAGATGCTTTTTCAGGTTATCATCAAATCAGGATGCACCCTCCTGACATAAAAGATGTCTCGTTCATCATAGGGGATGGGTGCTACTGCTACAAGATGATGCCTTTTGGGTTAAAAAATGCAGGGGCTACATACCAGAAGATGATGGACCGTGTATTCCAAGGACAGAAGGGAAGGAACTTGGAAGTGTACGTGGACGACCTGATGGTAAAAAGCAGAGAGGTCGATTCTCACCTCCAGGATCTGGAGGAGACCTTCGACACTTTGCGCAGATACAAGATGAGGTTGAATCCTCTAAAGTGCATCTTCGGGGCAAGCAAAGGTAAATTTTTGGGTCATCTCCTCACCCCTGCCGGGGTCGAACCCAACCCCGACAAAGTCCGGGCAATTATGGAGTTGGGGCCACCTCGGGACGCGAAGGAGGTACAACGGCTGACAGGGAAGCTGGCGGGACTAAGCAGGTTCCTCTCCCGGGCCGGGGAGAGGTGTTCCCCCTTCTTCAAGACCTTAAGGGGAGGTCGGAAGTTTGAATGGACCCCGGAGTGCGAGGAGGCATTCCAGGCCTTGAAGAGGCAGTTGACTCAGGCCCCCTTGCTCCAAGGGCCAAAGGAGGGGGAGGACTTGTTTTTGTACTTAGGGGTCGGGGCGGAGGCCGTAAGTTCTGTTTTAGTTCGGGAAGAGGGGAGAAAGCAGCTACCCATCTATTATGTGAGTAGGGTTCTGAGGAAGGCAGAACTCCGCTATCCCATCTTTGAGAAGTTGGCCTTCGCCCTAATCATCTCGGCCCGGAGACTCAGGCCCTACTTCCAGGCACACTCCATCCAGGTGGTAACTGACCGCCCCTCAGCAGCATCTTCGAGGGAGTGGAGCATTCGGGAAGACTCGCCAAGTGGTCGGTGGAGTTGAGCGAGTTTGACATCTCCTTTGTCCCCCGGCTCGCAATCAAGGCACAAGCAATGGCTGACTTCCTGGCTGACTATGTGGTTGAGGTGACAGAGGACAAACTCACTCGTCCCGTCCCATAGAAGGTGATGGTAGATGGGGCTTCAGGGAAACACTCCCTGGGGGTTGGGGTCGTCTTGGAGAGCCCCCAAGGGACCCGGATCGAGCAAACGGTGGTGATACATTTCTCCATAACCAACAACCAGGCCGAGTACGAGGCGGTAATCGCGGGACTACGCCTGGCCAGGGAATTGGGGGTGCATGATGTGAAGGTCCTCACTGACTCCATGGTAGTGGCCTCCCAGATCAATGGGGAGTTCGAGGCAAGGGAGCCCACCCTACAACGATATCTGGCAAAGGTTAAGGGAATCATCGTCGGGTTCCAGACCTTCTCCATTCAGCATGTGCCACGGGAGGAAAATGAACAAGTCGACCACCTCGCCAAGCGCGGCCCTCGGGTGGGGGGCACTATCACGGACCTCTTCCACCCATCCCTGGAAGAAGGAGAGTTGATGGAGATAGATCGGCGATCCACATGGATGGACCCATTCACTACCTACCTGTCCACAGGAGAATACCCAGAAGGGATGGATGGGAAGAAGCTCAAGTACAAGTCGGCATATTACCTTTTGCGCGACGGGCAACTTTACCGCAAGACCCTTTCAGGACTACTCGCCCGTTGCGTAGCAGAGGGGGAGGTGCCGAGGATCTTGGAAGAAGTTCACTCCGGGGAGTGCGGGAGCCATTCAGGAGGTCGGACCCTGGAGGGAAGAATCATCAGGCAGGGGTACTTCTGGCCTACCCTGAGGCACGATGCCTTAGAATTTGTCAAGAAATGCCACAAGTGCCAACTGTTTGCCCCCTCCAACTGCAACCGGCTCAGCGACTCAGGAGTATCATGGCCCCTTGGCCTTTCGCAATTTGGGGAATGGACCTGGTAGGTCCCTTCCCACAGGCAAGTGGGCAGAGGAGATTCTTGCTGGTAATGATCGACTATTTCTCCAAGTGGATGGAGGTAAAGGCTTTGGCCAAGGTAACCTCGCAGATCATTCGAAATTTTGTATGGGGGGAGATCGTCTGCAGGCATGGGATGCCCCAGGCCATCGTCACCGACAACGGACCACAGTTCGCCAGCAATGAGTTCATTAAGTTCTGTGGAGAGCTCGGGATCGACCTCAGGTTCGCCTCTGTCCACCACCCTAGGAGCAACGGGCAAGTAGAGGCGGCCAACAAGATTATCGTGAACCTCCTGAAAAAGAAGGTGGAGAATTTGAAGGGTAATTGGGTGGAGCAACTCCCCTCAGTCCTCTGGGCCCTGAGGACTACCCCCAACACCGCCACCGGGGAGACGCCCTTTAAACTATCTCACGGAAGCGAGGCGGTGCTCCCCATTGAACTCGAGGTCCGTACTCCCAGGGTTGCCGAGGCAGAAGCTAGAAGGGAGGAGTGGAGAGTTGAGAATGAGGAAGAACAACGACTCTCTTTGGACTTGATAGAGGAAGTACGCGACCTCTCCGCAGTCCGTCAGGAGGAAGTCAAGCGGAGGATGGCTAAGTATTTCGACAAGCATGTCCGGGTCAAGCAGTTCATGGAGGGCGACCTGGTTCTAAAGAAGGTAGATGCGGCAGGAAGATCGGCAGCCGTGGGCAAGCTCCATCCAAATTGGGAGGGGCCCTACATCGTGAAAGAGGCATTAAAGTCGGGAGGATACCACCTCCAGAATGTGGAAGGCGAGACTTTGAACCACACCCGGAGCGGCGACGACCTGAAACGCTTTTATCCTTGAAAACTTGTACGTACCTCAGCTTTTTCCAAATGCAATGTATTTGACTCTTTCTCTACAATAATCGTAACAATGACATGCAATGTGACGGAACTTCCGTTAAAGAGCGACATTAAACACTCAGAAAGTTTCTAAGTCTTCTCGCTCTGGGGTTAGGTCTCGATTCTCCCGCTGCTAGGCTCCCACCTAGCTGGCGCGGCCGAGTCTCGATGGACATCGTTATGACCCTGGGGCTGAGCCCGGAGGATGTTCAACACCCGCCCTCAGGCTCTCACCTAGCTGACTGGCCCGGTGGTAGCACCCGGGAGAGGCAAAAGTTTCTAAGTCTTCTCGCTCTGGGGTTAGGTCTCGATTCTCCCGCTGCCAGGCTCCCACCTAGCTGGCACGGCCGAGTCTCGATGGACATCGTTATGACCCTGGGGCTGAGCCCGGAGGATGTTCAACACCCGCCCTCAGGCTCTCACCTAGCTGACTGGCCCGGTGGTAGCACCCGGGAGAGGCAAAAGTTTCTAAGTCTTCTCGCTCTGGGGTTAGGTCTCGATTCTCCCGCTGCCAGGCTCCCACCTAGCTGGCACGGCCGAGTCTCGATGGACATCGTTATGACCCTGGGGCTGAGCCCGGAGGATGTTCAACACCCGCCCTCAGGCTCTCACCTAGCTGACTGGCCCGGTGGTAGCACCCGGGAGAGGTAAAAGTTTCTAAGTCTTCTCGCTCTGGGGTTAGGTCTCGATTCTCCCGCTGTCAGGCTCCCACCTAGCTGGCACGGCCGAGTCTCGATGGACATCGTTATGACCCTGGGGCTGAGCCCGGAGGATGTTCAACACCCGCCCTCAGGCTCTCACCTAGCTGACTGGCCCGGTGGTAGCACCCGGGAGAGGCAAAAGTTTCTAAGTCTTCTCGCTCTAGGGTTAGGTCTCGATTCTCCCGCTGCCAGGCTCCCACCTAGCTGGCACGGCCGAGTCTCGATGGACATCGTTATGACCCTGGGGCTGAGCCCGGAGGATGTTCAACACCCGCCCTCAGGCTCTCACCTAGCTGACTGGCCCGGTGGTAGCACCCGGGAGAGGCAAAAGTTTCTAAGTCTTCTCGCTCTGGGATTAGGTCTCGATTCTCCCGCTGTCAGGCTCCCTCCAAGCTGGCAGGGCCGGGGTCTCGATGGACGTCGTTACTGTCCAGGGGGTTGACCTGGGAGTTGACACATAACAAGCGTGTCCGAGCAAATCCGCCAGTTAGAAGGGCGAGCTCAAGGGGCCCTGTCCCCCTTGGTTTTCTGTTAAAAAGGGGTTCTTCGATCCACCTCCGGTTGGTGGAAGAACATACCCCCCCGGGGGCGAGCCCGTTCTCGCGGGGCCTGCTCGGTAGAGGGCATTCCTCAGTATGACAAGCGGGCGCCGGCGGCAACCGTTCTCGCGAGGATCGCCTCGCAGGTAAGCGAAGAGTTCGCGAGCCTGGTCGCCGCCAACGCCCGAGGCCTCTCGCCGAACGCGAATCCTAACTCACGTGCATTCTAGCGCAGAAGAAAAAAAAAAGAAAAAAAAGAAAAAAAAGAAGAAAAGAAGTCAGAAGCAAAGTTCCTTTCATTATAATCGCAAAAGAAGGAAGGGCTCGCCTCGGCGAGATTACAGGAAAAGAGGGGGGATGATTACAAAAAGATAGAAAAAAAGAAGGGAGGAATTCGGTCAGCTCTCGCCCTCCTCTCCCGAATGGCGGTCCTCCTCGCCCCCAAGCGATCGTTCCTTGCCCTTCGCCCCATCAAAAAGGGAGCCGAAGCTCTCCTCCTTCTCGCTGGGCGGAGACGGCGGAAACAGGCTCGGCAGAAGATCCCGGACCGCCACTTCCTCGCAGCCCTCAGCCAGAATCCCCGACCCCTTCATGGCATTCAGGAGGCATTCGGCAGACTCGATCGAGTTGACTCGTAGCCGCTCCATAACCTCCCCCTCGCCGAAGACCCGGGGCCGCTTGTAGGGGAAAGGCGGCTCGGCACTGTCTGGAGGGAAGAGGGCTTCCGTCAGCCGGCTGACCTCGCCTTGGAGGCAGCAGTTCTGCTCCTTTAGCGACTCCACCTCGGCCGCCGACCGAGCAGCAAAAGCCTCCTGCTCGCGCGAGCCGGCCTCCTGATCCGCGAGCCGGAGCCGCAGCAGGGCAGTCTCGCCCTCCAGCTCACTAGCGCGAGCTCGCAGCACCTTGGCGGACTCGGCATCCTGAAAAACAAGAGGGTCAAACTCTCTGAAAAATATTTTCCGAGTTAAAACAAGGGTTGGTTGACTCTTACCAGCCCGCCTGAAGCCTCATCGAGTAAGCGCTCGGCGATGCCGAACCGCCGCTCCGCGTCGGCAGCTTTCTCCGTCGCCAGGTCGCGCTCCTGCTCGGCTTTGATCAGGAGTTGGCTGAGCTGGAAGCCACGACGGACCATCATATGGTGGAGTTCAAAGGCCCTCAGATGCGCCTGCAGGCCCTCGTGACCTATCTGCCGGGGGGTCAGGTTCGTGTAGGCGTCGGCGCCCTCCCGGCCATAGAGGCCGAAGCCAAGGGCAAATGCGTGGCCCGTGGGAGGCCGGCGAGCTCCCCAGGAAGGAGCGCGAGTGGAGACGGAGACGCGATGGGCTCCCTCGTCCCAGAGCAGCATCGGCTTGTCGACCGCGTCCTTGCTCCTTCCCCCCTTCCCAAAGTGGGGGTGGTCCTTTGGAGCTCCCGAGCCACTGGGGGGAACCTCCTCGATAGAGGGAGGAGAGGGGGACCCGCGCCTCTTCTCGCGAGGGGATGATATCTCCTTCAGTGGGCTCGCCGGGGCTTCGTCGGAGAAAACCTCCGGCGAGCTCATGAACCTGACGGGCGACGCGGGCTGCCGAGGAAGGCTTCGCGAGACCACCTTTGCCCTTTTAAGGGCCGAGGGGCGGTGGACCGAGCTCGGCCCCCCAAGCTCCAACCGCTTCTTGCTGGAGGATTTCCCCTTGGCCTTCTCTTCCCGGCACGCCTCAGCCGCGGCCCGAGCCCGCTCAAGCGGATCCGAGAACACCCCTGGGTCGGCGAAGGGAGGGTTCACCGGGATCAGTCGCTCCCCTGCAAAAAGACTTAGACAAAGAATGAGGTTCTGATCGGTTAGGCCAAATGGCGAGCGGAAGGTAAGCGAGACAAACCTTCACCGGGAAGGACAGGTGGCAGGGATTCGAGGCCGCGACGGAGGAAGGCGACCTCGAAGTCCTTGTACAAGAAGAACTTGTGGAGTTCGGCATCATTACCAGACACTGACGGCGGCCGGTAAACCTCCTCGCTCTTCTGCAAGGGCGAGAACGGGATGTTGCCGAGGTCGCCCCGGATGAAGGCAATCTTCGACATCCAGTTGTGGTTTTTGTTGGCGACCTCGCGGACCTTTATGGATGTGCCGCCAAAGAAGGCGACCCCGTCGGCGTTGGCTTTGTAGGAGAAGAGCTTGCGGAAGACGGTCAGGTTGAACTCAATCCGCTCTCGGCGGAGGTAGCAGGCAAACCCCACTATCATGGCGATAGCGTTGGGGTTGAGCTGCGCGGGCACAGCGCCGTAGTACTTGAGTACCTGGCGGACCTCCGGCCAGAGCGGCAGGCGCAACCCCACCTCAAAGTGCGAGATGGGGAAGGCGAGCTCGTCCTCGAAGAATGAGTTAATGGCCTCATGCTCCGCCGGGAGGCGGGCCACAAAGCCAGCGGGAACGTAATCCGCCACAAACTCGGCGAGCTCGCTCGCCGTGGTATTCCCCTCGAAATAACAGTGATCCGCGAAGTTCTGGGCGCACTTGGAGCGGCCCTCGGAGTCGGGGTTTCCTTTACCCATGCTCGCGGAGGAGACGAAGGCGCGCGAGCGGAAGGTAGGAAGGGCAAGGAAAGGAAGGAATGAGAAGGCAATAAAGGCGTAGCCGGGGGTAGGTGGGGATCCCTATTTATAGAAAAGGAAGGGGGAGCGAAACCGACTGACCAGCTCGGCTCGCATACCCCGCTTCGCGTATCCCGTCTCGTCACTCTGTACTCGCTGACCTAGGCGAGCCCAGCCCAGGAATCCGAAAAGGCACGCACCACTCGAATAAGAGAAGGCCTGCTCGCGCGATAAAATTTACACTTTATTTAGCATTAAACAGAAAATTGTCCAGAACAAAGAAAATCAGAAAAAGCGCGCGCATAGACCAGGCGGCAATGGGGGCGAGTACCGGTCGGCTCGCAAGAGAGCCGTCCTCAATTACCCCGGCCTCGCCGGCCCGATGCCGCCAGCCGCTGCGCAAAGAGTTGCCGAAGCTGCCCCAGGTTCCTGTTCGCCGCGCGCAGGTTCTCGTCAATATCGTCGAAAAGCATGGAGGAAGATGTGGCCGCGTATGCCGAGCTGATCCTCGCCTCACCGGCAAGCTGCGCGCATTCGTCCTGCAGCCGGGTATTGTCTTTCTTCAGCTCCTGAAGCTCGCGTACTAGTTTCTTTAGGACCAGCTGGCTTCGCCTCGACCGTTCGGGGCTGTCCATCTCCGAGTCCAGAAAGACGTCCAAGGCACGCGGCGATGGAAGAGGCGAATAAACGGCCGGGTCGGCGGAGTTATCAGTCGCAGCTGAGTCCGGTAGGCCTGCACAGGAAGGTCGAGACAGCGGGTGGGAGTAGCGAGTGCCAATTAGAATCGGACGCAAAATGGGGAGGTCAGGGGCATACCTTCAGTGTCCTGGGGGGAAGCAGGAGCGGATGTATGCTCGGCGTCCACCCCAGTAACCGCAGGAGCAGGGGGGGATGCTGAGAGTGAAGGCGGGCCGGCGATACCGACCCCCACGAGTCTGGCTCCACGATTTTGGTGACAAGGGGCGAGTCTCGCAGGCGCGGGTCAGGGGAGGACTCGGGCTCCTTGGCGGGTAGACTCTCGACCCTTGGTGTGGAAACCTCGCCGCCTTGGTCCTGTTCGGTGGTGAGATCCACGAAATCTTTGTCATGAGGGGCCGGGGCAGAACAATTGGAAGAGTCGGAGCCATGGACTAAAGTATTCTTTAGGTCGGCAAAGATGTGCTCGGCCTCGGGAGGAAAGGGCCTCGCCCTCTTGGCCGAGCCGAATTCAGCAAAGCGGCGGGCCGGGATGCTCAGATCCGTCAGGGCTGCGGCCCGAAGGGCGGTCTCCTCGCGCGATTTCGCGAGCCGTTCCATGACTTCCTTCGGGAGTGGCATCTCGGCAGGACTTAAGTAAAGAGAGGGGCGGGGGTCAGTCGAGCAGGCAGGGCATGTATATATAGCCATCGGTGGGCCCTACCAGGAGATTCCTTTCGGCTCCTGTCACACTCACAGGATCCTAGCGGGTTGGATGTTTCTTTCCGAGTTTGTGCCAACCTCGCAAAGAGCGGGGATTGTGTACAACCCCGTATCCAGCGAGTGGGCTAACAGAAGCCGACCCGGCCGGCCCAAACCGCCCCCGAGCCCCAGGCAAGTTCGGCAGGGTACGCCGAGCCCAGCATGCCGAGTATGGGCTCGGCAATCGTCGAACCGAGCTCGAAGATCGTAGAGCTGAGCCCGATGAGAGGAGGCCATTCATCATGGGTTCGGCCGAGTACGTGCTCGTCTAGAGCCGAGGGGTTGGCGAGTGCCAACGCGACCGTCATCTGCGAGCAGGGGCTTCAGGCCCAACTTTCCAGGCCCGAGGCGAGGCGAGCCGGATTGTGGCTTGGAGAGAGGCGAGCTCACTCAACGCCTTCTCCAGTGGCGTTGAGTCAGGCGAGTCAGGTCCGCGGCGCTGAGGGAGGCGAGCTCATCCAACGCCCTCTCCCGCGGCGCTGAGGGAGGCGAGCTCATCCAACGCCCTCTCCCGCGGCGTTGAGAGAGCCGAGCTCATCCAACGCCCTCTCCCGCGGCGTTGAGAGAGGCGAGCTCACTCGCCGCTTTTCACCTCGGCGTGGGGGGAAGCCTTCTCGCGCCCATACTCGCCACCTCCGCCCAATGGGCTCTTCTCAGGGCCGGCTCGCCCTTCAGTTGTGGGGTGTTTTTACCATGTTACCCCCTTTGAATTGCCTATAGTCCTCGAAAACAGTGACGGTTGGATTTTTGCAGACCATCCTTTCCTATAAATAGGACCCAAGAGGTACCTCAGAAGGCACACTTTCTTGTGCCCGGTCTTCTAGCGCTTTCTGAGGTACCTTAGCTTCAGCACTTGGCTAAGGAGGGGAAGCGCTCTAAGATCTTCCGGGTGTGTGGTGGGACCTCCGTGCTGAAGCCTTGGGTCTGTTCCCGGTCCCTCTCCCTTGACCCTTGGGCTTGCGAGTAGAGAAGTAGGTGTGCGACCACCCCTTCCGCAAGGGTCGGACTCCACAGGGATCGATTTTTCGGTTTCAACAGTGGTGGAGAGAGAAGACATGCACAAGGGTAAAAATGGAAAATTTGGGTGAAGAGGAGAGAGAAGGTGAGGTGGAAATGAGGTAAGGCCACATGACCTTCATCTCTTCAGCTCAAGAGCTGCTGGCAGACCACCCCACCACCTTTCAAAAGGAATTGCTGCATGAGAGCAACCTGGCAGCCATGGTGGGCCAACAAAGTGGCCAAACCGAGCTCACCCCGCCCTTATCTCCCTGTACAGCCACTCCAGGCCAAATCTAGCCCAGCCATTAGCTTCAGAAGGTCCTAAGGAGTTGAATTCGAGTGCTGGATCAGAGGATTCGGTGGAGAAATGGGAAATTGGGAAGGAGATCGCCGGAACTTGCTAGCCATGGCCAACCGCCGCCACAGCCGCCGTCAAGCCGCCATACAGGTCTGTTTCGCCACCCCTCTTTCCGTACTAGGATCCTAGATCGTTTAGGAGAGAAATCGGGCTCAATTGAGCCCGATGCCATGTGAGATTTCTCAATTTTTCCGAGGATTTTTATACCTCTCGGGATCGCCGGCGCCGCCGTCTCCCGCCGCCTCATCGCCGACAAATTGTAGCCACCACCACCGTGAAGGTGATGGCACCGTTGGCCGGCCACGGCGCCGCCTCAATCGGCCGGAAAACACCCCGCAAGGTGGCCCAAGAAAAATCAATCTGGGCCGTCCATCCATCGGGGACGATGATATGATGCCGCTCGTTTTGTGTCAAGATTCGTGTTAATTCATTTTAAATAAAGGTTAAATTTGATAAATGAACAGTGAATACTGTCACATTTTTACAGCCATTTTCAAACTGAAAATTATGGAATCTAGGGTCATTTCTAGGTCAGGAGTTCTGAATATAATTTGTAGTTCTAAGTGTTAAATTTCAAATGCCACAAAAATCATAAGATTTGACCCAGTGTACTGTCCTGAAGGTCATTTCTCCTAGGACTGGTCCTAGGCTAGGGCAGAAATTAAAAATGAAGCCCATGCCAAACCAGATGTCCACATGACCTGAAATTTTGGGCATGTGCATGTTTAGGGCATATCTAGCCCCTACCAAAAATTGGGAATTTTTGGAATACTTTTTCCTAAAGTTTTATTCAAAATGTCATAAATTAAATAAATGGAATAAATGGAGTGTTAGTCCTCCAATTGGCCCCAAATTTTGGTGTCAAGTCCTCTGGGACATGGTTAGGGTCTGACAAAAATTTCAGCCCATTTGAACCACTGCATGATGTGTTAACCCACTTGTAAGTGTAGGCTAGTATTAGCCTTGGTGTGCTAATAGCAAGTTTTGCTATAATATGAATTTGTTCATTTTAGGACTTTTGCAGACCTTGAAATTAATTCTAGAGGACATTTAGGTCAAATGTAGTCCCTCAAAATTTTCATGGGAATTTTGGGAACAAAAATCCCATTATTTGGATTTTTGGAAATTATAGCCTTATGTGTAAATTAAAAATGAAAATTTGAAGTAATTAGGCAAAAATCTTCAAATTTGGCCCATGTTGAATAATTGATTATAATTGAATTGGGATATTTTTAGTTTCTCTGTTTGAAGTCTTTTGAGGTAACATAGCATGAAATGACCATTTTACCCCTATTCCTTTATTTCATGAATCAATGCAAAATATAGGTCATAAAAATTTGGGAATATTTATAGAGGTGTATATGGGTATTAGCTAACTGAAATATTTATTTCAGAATTTTTAGAGGTGCATACAAATTTTCATTCATCATAATGACATTTTGGTAAATACCCAAGAAATTGAATTGCTAGTCTATAACATTGTTAAAGTTGATGAAACTTTGTCAGTAGCTTTATTTTGATGATTTAGATCTCCTGTAATTTTCCTAGAATTTTTGTGATTAAAGTCCTCATACTTACTTTGAAAAGTAGTGAATATGATGGTTTTGTGAAAATCAATAAATAAATACATAAATTTGGAGAGAAATTATAAACCTTGGAAAATAGTGTTAATTTATCATATCAATGGATAAGAAAATTATTTTGCATCATTAGGACTATGCAAGGACATACTTCATGTGTTAAATGACCTTGGGGAAATATTTGGAGAAAATAAAATAATTATAAAAATAATAGAGAAAATTATGAAAATTACCATACACATTCTAGTAGGTCATACCACCTTAGGATAAATATTTGGGGTCTGGTGGCCCAAGGATTTGGAAGTTCGATTTCGGGGTGGTACTAGGCCATGGGGTGCGCATAGTAAAGGTAGGCTATACTATAGGCCACCAGGGAATGAATCAACAACTGAGTTAGAGTCTAAGATCGGAAGTATAACCCTGGGTGGCAGATGTATTCTAGAGACGAGAGTAATAGTGCAACCTTAGACTTATCTAGGAGGAACCGACGGAAGACCGCCATTCCTCAACCCATAGCTTAAGTCACTAAGTCACTCTATGTAACAGGGAGAGAAAAGGGGTTCTGGGTAGACATCAACTAAAGTAAATATCCTTGAGAAAGGGAGCTTTGGGATTCAGCCCATCGTAGCTCCTAGTGCCTCTGAGAGTCCTTCACCGGAAATACCTTGGGCAGTCCTGGGATTAACCTTAAGTTTCTAAGTATAATAATCAGTAGGCAAGAGTAGTCTAACAGGTTAAGTGAACTGGACATGTTTTCACTCGGGCAGGGTTAGAGGGACTTGGAGTCTATTGACTACTGCAGAGTTGGAGGAAAGTGATTGACATATATATTCTCACCCGGGTAGGGTTGGAGGTTTTGTAGCACATACTCACCCGTGACAGGTTGGAGAGATTTGGGACAGGATAGTCCTTTGAGCTGGAGGCTCAATATATAATACTTGCATGTGCATATACTAGTGGCGGGCCATGCGGTACTGCCCAGTCGTCACACCGACGACAGTTCGGTGGACCAGGCTGGTGTGAGGGTTAGAAGGACCAGTAGGATGTTTATACTGGAGTCTGGAGGACTCTTCCTAATAACGCGCACCCGACCCAACAAGACTGACGTGTAGTCAGCAAAGTGGTACGCAGAGACTCTAGAGTGCACTGTCGGTGTACAGAGGCGTACAAGAGAGGTCTAGGCCTAGTAGTGTGTATACCCTCCTAGAAGGCGGAGACGCCCGCTCCGCTGCTGCCGTAGCCACAACGGTAGTACCTGAGAGTGATGCTAGCTCTCGAAAAGTGGGAACTAAAGGTCTGTGATCACGGAGTCGTGTGTGTGTGTTGCACTGCATGTTCATATCATACCCACCATATAGATGCATATCATTAATCTTCATAACAACCTATGACACCTAATGTATAAGTGGTATGGGACGCTTATACATTAGGACCTGCTATACGATCCATTAGCCTATAAGCTTGAGTGGGCAAGTTTATAGGTTGAGGTTACTTTCCTTTTTATATGTATATTGCTTGTGACACCTGACACCCCATTGAATAAAATGGTATGGGATATTTTATACAATGGGAGCCCTGCGGAAGACCCCTTGCTTATGCGTACCCGCATAAGTGAAGGTTACTTTTCATTACTTACTTGGTTACATATTCTGCTTAGCTTCCTGTCACCTACTCCGCCTTTGTCACCCCTTATTGTCCTCCGCTTCGTCCTCCCGCACGGTGCCTAGGAGTTGCGGGGCGAGGTGTGGAGGAAACGACTTAGTCTTTTTTGACTAATGGTCGGTGACCATACTATTTTTAGGAGCTCGAGGAGATGGACCAGCACGACGAGGAGGCAGGACTTGAAGAGCAGATGCCGGCACCTTCTACTACTACTACTGGAGCACGCATACAGGTGTGATGTGAGAGATTTTAGTTTTTCCGCTGCTGTTAGTGAGAGAGAGATTTGATCATGATGTACTGGGCATAGGTCGCTATTGTTGTCTTCTGCCACTCTGCAGATTTTGTGGCAGTCATGACCCTCTTCATAGTAGAGAGCCAATCCTCAGCTTGAGTTGGCCTTTCCAACCCATCGAATACTGGAGGATTAAAGCTCATCACGTGCTTGAGCTGTTTCTCCGTGGCTTTTCTTGGTGCTACCGGATCAACTGCCCTACACTCTACTACTCCTGACACTGCCACTCTAATCGGTTCTTGCTCATTAAATAGTGGTGGGTGCTGCACTTGCTGGGCATTTATCATGACAAAAACTGCTTCAGCCACCAATCTGATGGTTTCTGCTGAAGGAGATGTTATCTGCACGTCTCTTGGCGCACTACTTTCCACTGATTGTGGACGCTCTGATTGCCCCGCACCGCTTCTAAACACCTATAATAGCATAAACCCTTGATTAGGCGACACACAAATTGCTAAAAGCAATCATTGGAACACATAGGTTCCCAAAACAAATGCATTTTTTTCATTCCTAAGGGGACATTCATGAGTTCTTTTATGTTATAACGATGACGCACATACATGTGCTCACCACCCCTTAAAAGAATTCGCCCACAAATTCGATTACAGATGATCAAAACCCTAGTCTGATACTAAATTATAACGCCCCCATCTGTCGTATGGCATATAACAGAAGGTCCAGCTGAAACCCGACGCCATATACCACGGACAGTCATTGGGGTTACAGAAAAATACCAAAGACTCATCTACTCGTCCTAACACAGAGCATTCTAGCGGAAGCTTTTAAACAGTTAATAGAACCCAAAATTTGCACAACCATGGCATGAATATCCACTAACAAAAAAGGAATGAAATAAAACGAATACACAGAAGAGCACATGGTCTTATGTCCTTACAAATTTTCTCTTAACAAAGTAATGTCTTACAAACATAGGCTTACAGGCCGACCATACATGACAGAAAGTAAAGATAGTAGTTCACTACGGCCTTTGATGGCCTGCACAGCAGCTTAGACTTCAACCCGCTACTTGGCCCTTGGTTCCGCAGCACCTGTAAGAAATTATTCCACCGCATGGTGGCAAACAGAGCAACGGTCAGCTAAAGCTGACCAAATTATAACGATCCCGCCCCCTTAATAGGGATGGCGGTGCTCCTTCCCTACATATCATTAGCCCAGCTAAATCATAAAGTGCATATAAAGACTTTTGCCACAGGTGTAGGCTCGCTCGGCCAAACACCCCGTGCACTCAGGGCACATTCACGGTGAATCCGGTCAATTCTGTGGCTTCACCACCATCCTTTGGATGGCAAACAATGTGAGCATTTTTGAGTCCTTCCTACCATAGTCCAAGGCTCCGGACTATGCCAACGGACAGTTCTACTATAGCGCCTCTAGAACCGAACAACATAGCCCAGGTACGTATCCACCTGCCCGTTGCTCACGCCGCCTAGTCATATTAAGATGTATGCGCGGGCCAAGCTTCACCAGGATCCTAAATCCTTTCCAAACAACACATAACCCAGTTATGTTCAAGGCTGACTCCCCGGCCTCCAAGTTAGCAGAATTACGTTTCCGCCCAATTTTCTGGGTGCTCCTTGGAGTTAATCACCAAGGATCCCTACCGCAATCTACTACGTAGAAACCCGAAAAAAACGCACAGAGTCTTCTCCGGCTATTCATGCAATGCAACATCACCGATCTAGATAAATACGTCCGGGTAGGCTTCACACACAATGCATATGCCCGTACTTCGATTCCGGACTCTAAACAAGGGGGACTTCACATATCCACCCCAAGGAACACCGCTCACTCATCTCACACTCGCGAGAGCGGATTTTCCCATGCAAAGGAAGAAAAGCTTTAAGTGCTCGAGTTGAAAATCATTACCCTTGAAGTCCGCTTCGGCACCATGAAAAACTAGTCGGATAGAAAGCTTCGCAAAGGAATTCACTCCACGGATCCGGTCTCCATTCTCAGATTGGTGCTCCGATGCTCCGCCGACGGCCGGATTCCTCCATCCCTTCTCCTTTGATCTCTTCTCTCTCTAACTTCTTATAAAGAGGGAGTTAAAGGTTAAAATGAGGAATAAAACGTCTAATCCCGGATTAAACACAAGCAGGAACTCATTTAGGCCGTTGGATCTTATTTAAAGAAAATGAACGGCTCAGATTAGCCTGAAAACTTTCATCCTGGGCCGAACACGGCTTTGCATATGGCCGCGTTCCAGGCCGTGTGCCTCAATCCAGCAACTCAAATCGAGCACAGAAAAGGACACGGGTTGGGACACGCCCGTGTCCCAACCTGACAAGCCCGTATCGGGTCCTCGGCATGCCCGTGACCAGGAGTCGTGTCACGGATAACCTTCACGCCAACCTCTACGTCGCTTGGTGGACACGGGTGATGACATGCCCGTATCAACCAGTACACGGCCGTGTTCGACAGTCGATGCAAAACTCAGAAAATTCAATAGAAGTACACAGCGAGGTGATACGCCCGTGTCCCATGCCGTGTGCATTGACACGCCCTGAGAAACGCCCGTTTCCCAGGCCGTGTCCTTCACTGGACCACCCGAGCATGACACGGCTGTGTGACACACCCGTATCACAGGCCGTGTTCACCCTACCAAGATACAAACTTGGTACAAACACCGCCCGATTCAACTCTAAATTTCGAGGTGTTACATAGAGAACTTGGCCTCTAACTAATTGCTCTTTAGGGTCTCCAACACTTTACATAGATGATCCGCGTAATCATCCTCAGACTAAGAGTACACCAAGATATTGTTAATAAATTCTATTACAAACTGATCCAAGTACTCTCGGAATGTCCGATTCATCAAGTCCATAAACATGGTTGACGCATTCGTCAGCCCAAACGTCATGATAGTGAAATCATAATGCCCATATTGTGTACTGAATGTCATCTTGGGAATGTCACCATCCCTTATTATCAACTAGTAATACCCAGATTTCAGATCTAGCTTCGAGTATACAGTCAATCCAACTAACTGGTTGAATAGAACATCGATCCTTGGAATTGAGTACTTGATCTTCTTTATCAGCTTATTAAACTCTTGATAATAGATACACAGCCGTCGAATTCCGTCCTTCTTCTTCACGAAGAGGACTGATGCGCTCCAAGGTGATGAACATGAATGCAGAAAACCTTGCTCTAGCAGCTCTAGCAACAAAATTTACAGTTCTGCCATCTCTTCTGGGGCCACACGGTACGGTGAGCGTGACACGAGTTTTGTACCTGGCACTAAATCAATAGCGAAGTCAATCTCACGTTGAGGTGGAACCCCAGGGAGATCCTTAAAGAATACATCCGTAAATTCTGACATGATTGAGACGTCATTCAAACTGGGCTATGGATTTACAACCTCTAACTGCGTGAAAAACTAATTCTGCGCCCTTCCAAACCTCCTGAACTTCTAGAAGAGCAGTCGTATGCTCGATCCTCACAGACCTACGAATTGAGTCTTACGTTTAGATTTCTGCCCTCAGTGTGGCTTTCTTTCCGCACCGCAATACGCATCCGTCTAGCATGTGTATAAATAACCAATCTATCCTTCGTCATAACAGAAAGCACTTCAGTGAACAACACAAAAAAAAACATAGGTATTAAGGAGCGAGAAGCCCCTGTAACAAACAGTGCTCTCTTCGGATAATCAAAGAGTACAACAAAGCCTACTCTAAATAAGTCATATACTGGCAATGAATCAAGTCACAAGTATAAAAGCTATATGGTAAACAGTACCTGCCATCTCAACACTTTGCTTACGTCCTCCTACCTTTTTCCGCTATCTTTGGATACCCAATACAATAATCGCAGGCTTTGTGTCCAGGCTTGCCACAAGTATAACATGTCAATTGGTTTCACCCAAAGGTTTCTCCAGACAATGCCTCCTTTGCCCTTGGGATTTCACTCTAGCATTCTCTGGCAATATGTTATATCTTGCCACAGGTATAACAAGCAAGTGGAATTCTCCTTGCAGCTGCTCCTGAATTAGCCTTCTTTTCCCTCTAGATGTCACTATGATAATCTCCGGCAAGGTGCCCTAACATGCAACAAGTATAGCGAGCATATGGAGCTTAATTAGTAGATGTTCTAGACCTTTGCTTCCACCTCTTGCTTTATTCAGACTATTCAGATCTTGGATAGTTCAGTACCCTAAACTCTGGCGTCTGGTGGACTTTTAACAAATCTATTTTCATTGAATTTGCTGACTCCACCAATGCTTGGAATCCAAATAACTTAGGACCCAACAATAAAAGTCGAAGATCATTGCGCAGACCATTATAAAATCAATTTATCTTTGTCTCCTCATCCTCCAACATAAACCCTCCATAGCGCCTCAGCATGATAATCACATATAGGTACTCATCATGTAACAACTCCATCCATCACATAAAATATAACAGAGGGTCCGGTCGGGGCCCTATGCCATATTCCACAGACAGTCAGCAGAGTTACTCATTGAAACCATAATATCATATATGCATCCTTACTCAGAGCATTATAATGGAAGCAATTAATTGGGTTGTAGAACCCATAAAACATGAATGTCCACTAAACACATAAGAATGGTATATATTAATACACAACATGTTTTGGTCAAAAGGCCTTATAACTATTTCCTCTATAAAAGTGTCTTCATACATCGACATGCAGGCCGACCACACATGAAAAATAGTAATCGTTCGCCATTAGGCCTTCAAGGACCAGCTAATAGCAGCAAAAGGGACTTCAGCCCACTACTTTCCACTTGGCTATCCAGCACCTGCATAGCACGACCCACCAAAATATGGCAAATAAAGCAACAGTTAGCAATAACTTAGAAAATGATAACGACCCCACCCCTCACTCGGGTCGGTGGTTGTCCTCCCTACAAGCATCAATATATATATATTGTTTGGCAATAGGAACGTGCAACTTAAGCACCATTCGGTAAAGATTCAGGATCAATATGCCACATGCCCCAAGCACTCAGGGCACATTCTTGGTGTACCGGATTTCCCAGGTCCCACCACCATCCACAGTCCCAGACTTGATGGTTATCTAGAGCATTCTTGTCTTTCCGGCTCGGGGCCAAAGACTCACATTATGCCAATGACAAAAGTCAGTTACTTTAGGCAATCTAGTATAAACTACATAACGTGTGTACAGTTCAGCCACAGCCCATTTCTCAATTCGTCATGCCAACGCTGACGGTCACAACCATCATAGCGAACGACAAGATGCGGGTCAGCCTCCCCATGCCCATTCGATAATCTGGCCTTTTTGCTGGGCACTCCATGCTCTCATCATTAATTGCCGCTCATAATGTCCCCAGAACTGAAGCCTATAATAATCATCATGGATCTCATGGCCAATAACTGGGATCTCCACGCTCACAGCTTCTCATGCTACGCAGCTTGTCTCACGGACATGGGCTTCACAACCATATTCAGGCTGGCTCGCATAACCACCTTAGTTGGGCTCACAAGGATCGAATCTTTAAATAATGGCCCCAGGTCTACTAGAGACAGGCCTCATAGCTCACTAGGAGCTATCACCAACAGTAGCACTACCAACACACGGTAAGGGACAGAAATCGCTTCTTCCCCATTTTTGGGTGTTCTCCTGGAGATCATCTCCAGTATTATCATTGAAGTATCCTGCATACCCCCATACCCCGGATTCTAAACATTTATCCACACGTTTTATCCACAGAGTCTTATCCGGCACGCAAATTAATTCATCACCAATCTAGAGTAACCGTCCAGATCAGCTTCACACATCATGCCTATTCCGTACTTCGATTCTGGATACTATATGCATGTTCGATCGGGGATCACAACAATCTACTCACTAGAAACCGCCCTTTTCTTCACCTTTTGTTGAGGCGTTCCATGCACGTATACACATTGAGGACTTCACTGGTCCAATGAGAAAGCCGTTACTATCGTCGGTCTCTAAGGAGCCATGTCCTTGTTTTTTGATCTGTATGGAACTGATCGCCACAACTTCCTCTCTGTGGATCTAGCATCAACTCGCAATTCCATTCACAAGAGCACCTTGGATTGCTTCTCTTCTTGTCCTCCTGGACTTTCTTTCTCCTCTTCTCTCAAGAACCTCAAGAACAAAGAGAGAGAGAGTGTGTGTGTGAGAGAGAGAAAAATGAGAATTTCATCTCATATCGAACCTTTATCTGAAATCTACCGCTGCACGATAACTACCACCGTTGTGCGGTATCCCAGGCGATGGCCTTTCAACCTAAACGACACTGCTCATACTATCGTCGTGCGATATCTTCCTATCACTGTGCAGTAAGTTACTTAATGATTCGTCGGGAGCGTCGAGTGCTACCACCACGCAGTAACTACTACAGTCAAGCGATATCTAACCGAGTCTTTGGTCTTTAAATTCATTGAGCTATCGCCGACGATAACACTACTGCCGTGCGATAACTTCTAGAGACCAACTCTCAACATCGTTACGATTTTCGGGGCGTTACGATTCTCCCCTCCTTTAATAGATTTCGTCCCAAAATCCAAAGCAAATATATAAGTAAAAAACATATCAATTGTCCCTCAAAGAACCGATTCAGGGATTTCTTCGCGCTTGGTCTGCACTCGCTCCCATGACAGCTCTTCCCGGCCACAATTGTCCATACGGACTTTGACCATTCAAATTTCTTTGTTTTTTAGTTGCTTCACTTTTGAGTCTTCAATATAAATGGGCTTGACCTTTGCGGTCAACCCACTATCGACCGAAATTGTCTTCATAGCAACTACCTGCGTAGGCTCTTGCATAACCTTTCGCAATACCGAGATGTAAAACACATCTTGCAAAACACTTAACTCTGCCGAAAGAGATAATCTAATGGAAACTTCTTTGATCTGCTCAACCAATTCAAACAGACCAAGGTATCTCGTACTCAACTTTTCAAGTGCCGAATCCGATATATACCTTTGAATGGCTTTATCTTTAGATATACCCAATCACCCACCACAAACTCTATGTTTCAGTGCTTGACATTGTAGTACTTTACTTACCTATCTTGAGCCACTAATAGCCGCTCTCGAATAGTGAGTATAGTCGGATTTGCATCTTCGACCACTTTACACTTATATAACTTTGAATCGCCTGTTTCTGCCCAAGCTAAAGGAGTACGACACTTCCGACCGTATAAAACTTCGAAGGGCGGCATCTCAATGCTAGCTTGATAGATATTATTATAGGCGAACTCAATCGTATAGAGATGGTCCTCCCACCTCTTCCCGAAATCAATGGCGCACATACGGAGTATCCTCCATTGTCTTGTTGGTCCTCTCGGTCTAGCCATCCGTTTCTGGATGAAAGGCTGTACTAAACTTCAGTTTTGTTCACAAAAACTGGTGGATAAGTCTCCAATCATTTGAAGTAAAGCACCCATCTATATGGCTGACGATGGTACGGGGAACACCGTGCAACCGTACTATGTTGTCAACATACAACTTAGCCAATTTTTCAACTGAATATTCCCTTTTATTTGGTATGAAGTGCGATACCTTTGTTAATCATTCAACGATCACCCACACGGCGTCATTACCGCTCTGTGATCTCGGCAAACCATGCACAAAATCCATATAGATGTCATCGAACTTCCATATCGGAATTGACAATGACTTCAGGAAACCACCAGGTTTCTTACATTCTGCTTTTATGAGGGAGAAAGTATGGCACTTCTCCACGTAAAGGGCTATGTACTTCTTTAAACCCGACCATAAGAACATCTTTTTCGTGCCCTTATTCATCAATATGATCCCTGGGTGCATTGTGTTTTTAGTAAAGTGTGCCTCATACGTCAACTCCTCCCGTAGTTTACCCACATTTGGGACACACAAATGACCATCCTTTCTCAAAAGACCGTTATCTAAGGAGAACTGGGAATTTGACCCATCAGTTGCATAAGATTTCATACTCTCATCGAGTTCCGTTACTTGTTGAATCCTGTCTACGAGGTCATATTGCGCCACCGTCCGTTGAAGAACGCATTTGTAGTGGCATTCTTGTATACATAAGAAAGATCTAAGGCCTCCAATTCCTAGAATAAATGCTCATCATACATTTGTATCCAACTTGCCCGCAATGGAGTCCTACGACTCAAAACATCTATGACAACATTTCCCTTCCCGGGAGTATAATGTACCTCAAAATTGTAGTCCCCGAGGAACTCCATCCACCTCCATGGTCGTATTTTCAGATCATTATTATCTAATAAGTACTTAAGGATCTTAATATCCGTGAATATGTCAACTTTCATCCCATACAAGTAATGACGCCATAGCTTAAGTGCAAAAATCATAGCCGCCAACTTCAAGTCCTATACTGGATAGTTTCACTCGTGCACTTTCAATTGGCGTGAGCCATAAGCTATAACCTTTCTGAACTTAAAAATAGAGTAGCCTAAGCTGCTCCCTAAAGCATCGCTATAAATATTATAGCCATCTGTACTATATGGCAAACTCAAGATAGGCGTCGTGGTCAAAAGACTCTTTAACTCCTCAAAATCCTGTGCGCACTCAGGCATCCACATGAACTTCTGATCATTCCTAATCAATGTAGTGAGAGATAAGGCTATCCGTAAAAAGATCTCCACGAAGCGCCTGTATTAGCTAGTAAGTCCAAGGAAGCTCCTGACTCCCGCTAGAGTACACAACACAAGCCACTCCAGTATCGCAACTATCTTCGCCGGATCCACCGCAAAATTCTCTCCACTAACCACATGGACAAGAAAAGTCACCAACGACAGCCAAAACTCACACTTTGAGAACTTGGCAAAGAGTTTATTCCTTCTCAGGGTATGCAAAACCAACCTGAAATGTTCCACATGTTCCTCTTCAGACTGATAGTATATCAGTATGGCGTCAAAAAAGACAGTCACAAAAAGGTCCAAATACTCTCAAAAAGTCCTATGCATCAGATCCATGAATACTGATGGCACATTAGTGTGTCAAAAAAGCATCACAGTAAACTCATAATTCGCATAACATGTACCAAATGCTGTCTTAGGAATATTACTTTCCCGAATTCTCAATTGCAAGTAGCCGGACTTCAAGTCCAACTTTGAGTAGACAGTCGATCCGACCAGCTGATCAAACAGATCATCGATTCGAGGAATCAGATACTTGTTCTTTTCGGTCACCTTATTCAGTTCACAATAATCAATGCATAGACGCAAGCCTCTGTCCTTATTCCTCACAAAGAGCACCAGTGCACTCTACGGTGACTTACTCGGACGTATATATCCATGCTCTATCATTTCTTGCAATTGAACTTTCAGTTCTGCCATTTCTGTTGGCGCCACTCAGTATGGTTAGCATGACGCAGGTATTGCACCAAGCACTAGCTCAATAGCAAAGTCAATCTCTCACTGGGGTGGAAGCCCAGGGAGATCCTTAGGAAAAAACATCTATAAATTCTTATACATTAAGATTGTCAATCAAACTAGGCTTCGGCTCTATAGCCTCCAATAACGTGAAAAATAATTTCTCGCCCTCCTGAATGTCCTTGACTACTTGGAGAGCAAACATCAATATCTTCAATGATCCCTGCATACCCACCAACTTATTCCCGTGTTTGGTGTTTTGCCCTAGTATGACATCCTTAGAGTTGCAATATATATAGTTACGCTTCTCCGAGAGCTAGCCCATACAAAAGAATACATCAAATTCCGATATCGGCAGTACAAATGCTTCGAAACCAAAGTCATGAATTTCTTTCTACAACTCAACACAACAGACTCTATCCACGCGCATCAAGCATCCATTAGGCAGTAACACATTCACTCGATCTATCAGTATAAATGAAGGAAATCCGTATGAACCACGAAGCCTTTAGACAAAAAGGAATGAGAAGCTCCTGTATTAAACAGTGCTCTCTCAGGATATTCCATTATCAGGACAAATCCTAATTGAAACAAATCATACACAAGCAACACACATAGTACTAAGTATGGAAAGTAGTAAAAACTGTATCTTAACTCATACCTGTTACGAAATCCTTTTGTTATATGGCCCCTTACTGGCCAAGATTATAGACTTCGGATTGTGCTTGGGATGTAGTTGACTGTACCACGACTTTTCCCTTTTCAGCATAAGTCACACCCAAATTTCTCTCTGTCTTTGGAGGACCACTCCAACAGTCTCGGTCAATATGTCCCACCTTGCCACATGTGTAACAAGTGAGCGGACCTTTCCCAGACATTAATCTAGATGCAAAAGAAGAAGGAGCCGGTGCAGAAGTTTTGGACTTCTTATTCCACCGTCGATACGCAGACTTTGTAGAACTAGGTACCTTGAACTCTAGCTTTTTCACTGCCAAGTCATTATTACGTTGCACACGTTGCATATCTTGTTCGAGGGAACGGGACATATTGACCATAGTAAGAAAACCTTGTGCCATCGGTCCTTATAGAAGCAATCACAAGTTGTCTCTCAGCCCTTCATAGAACTGATTTATTTTTTATTCCTTGCCTGCAAATGTGAAGCCTGCATACCTTCCCAATCTCATAAACTTGTGCAAGTAGTCATCCACATAACTCTCATCTCGAGTTATCCTTTAAAATTTGTTTTCCAATACAATCCGTTGTGTAGATGGAATATATTTCGACAGAAAATACCTCGAGAATTCCTCCATCGAGATCTCAATCAACGTCCGACCAGCAAATTGGTGCAGCTCCAACTCATCCCACCATAGCGTCGCCTCTCCATCTAATATGAAGGTAGCTACAATGATTTTCTTCCACTCCTCCATTTCCATTGCTGTAAGGATTCTCTTTATTCTCGAGAGCCAATCTTCGGCTTGTGTAGGGGTTCCAATACCCGCAAACATAGGAGGATTGAAACTCATTACATGTTTTAATTGCTTTTCTGTCACTTACTTTGTAGTCACTGGTTCAATGACCAGTTGTCTTACCACCACATGTTCAACTATATCAACCAGTTCCTAGACCACCGCAAGGGTAGGAGGTTGTACTCGCCCTCCCGGTTGCGTATTGATTAATGTGAACACGGCTTTAACAACTAACCGTATAGTTTCTGCAGAAGGAGGTGTTAGCACCTCAACTGGTGCATTACTCTCCACCGAGTGCTGGGGTTCATACTGCCCCACATTACTTCTAGTTGCAAATAAACGTGAAACACACAATTAAGCAATGGACATTATTTCCAAAAGCAATTATATTAACACGCAAGTTTATTCAACATATGTATTTTCATTCCTAAGTGGACATTCATGGGTTCATTCATGTTATAACGGTAACGCGCATACACATGCTCACTACCCCTTAAAAGAATTCGACCATAATTTTGAATAAGAAAGACTGACATCGGAAGCTGATACCAAATTATAATACCTCCATTCATCACGTAAAATATAATAGAGGGTACGGTCGGTGGCCACGCCATATTCCACAGACAATAAGTGGAGTAACTCATTGAAACCATAATATCGTATAAGCATCCTAACTCAAAGCATTCTAGCGAAAGCAATTAATATAGTTGTAGAACCCACAAAAAAAGAATGTCCACTAAACACATAGGAATGATATATATTAATACAAAACATTTTCTTGCCTTAAGGCATTACAATTGTTTCCTTTACAAAAGTTTCTTCATACATCGTCACGCAGGCCATCCACACATGAGAAATAGTAATCGTTCTTCTTTGGGCCTTCATGGGCCAGCCAATAGTTGTATAAGGGACTTCAGTCCGATACTTTCCACTATGCTCTCCAGCATCCGCATAGCAGGACCCACCAAAACGTGGCAAACAAAGCAATGGTCATCATTAGCTGACAAAATTATAACGACCCCACCCCTCACTCAGGGCATCGATTCTCCTTCCCTGCAAGCAGCAACATATATATATCATTTGGCAACAAGAACGTATAATTTAAGCATCGTTCTCCACAAACGCAAGATCGATCTGCCCAATGCACCTTGCACTCAGGGCACATACTCAGTGTAATGGATTTCTCGGGTCCCACCACAATCCATAGTCCCAAACTTGATGGTTCACTTGAGCATTCTAGTCTTTCCGGCTCGGGGCCTAAGACTTTAATTATGCCAATGACGAAAGTCAGTTACTTTAGGAGATCTATTCCGAACGATATAACGTGGGTACGGTTCAGCCAGAACCCGTTGCTCAAATCTCCATGCCAACACTGACGGTCACATTCATCATGGCGAACGATAAGATGCGGGTTAGCCTCCCCTTGCCCGTTCGGCTCTCTGGCCTTTTTGATGGTCACACTAGGCTCTCAGCATTAATTGACACTCACAATATACCCAGGACCTGAACCTGCAATAATCATCATGGCTCTCCTGACCAATAGATGGGCTCTCCACTCTCATAGCTTCTCATGCAACACACCTTGTCTCACGGACACAGGCTTCATAACAATATTCAGGTTGGCTTGCATGGCCTCCTTAGCAGGGCTCACAAGGCTCTCAGCTTCAAACCATGGCCCCAAGTCTCCTAGAGATAGGCCTCATAGCTCACTGGGAGCTATCGCTTCCGGTAGCACTACAACCGCGCTGTAGGAGGCAGATGTCGCTTATTCCATGTTTTGGGGTGTTTTCTTGGAGATCATTTACAGTATTATCACTAGAGCATCTTGCACACCCCTAGACCCCAGATTCTACACGTTTATCCACATGTTTTATCCATGGAGTCTTCTCCAACACCTAAATCAATTCATCACCAATATAGACAAACCTATCCAAATGGTCTTCACATAGCATGCTTATTCCGTACTTCAATTCCGGATACTATATGCAAGTTTGATCGGGTATCACAACGATCTACTCGATTGAAACAACCCTTTTCTTCACCTTTTTGTGAGGAGTTCCATATACGTATGCAAATTGAGGACTTCACTTGACCAAGGAGAAAGTTGTTACACTCATAGGTTGCTTAGGAGCCATGCCCTTATTCTTTGATCTTGATGGAACTGATCGCCACAGCTTACTCTCTATGGATCTAGCGTCGACTTGCAATTCAAATCACAAGCGCACCTTGGATCGCTTCTCCTATTGGCCTCCTGGACTTTCTTCCTCCACTTCCATCAAGAACCTCAAGAACAAAGAGAGAGAGTGTGTGGGAGAGAAAAAAAATCAGAATTTCATCTCATGTCCAGCCTTTATATGAAAGCTACCACTGCGCGGTATCCCAGGCGGTGGCCACTCAACCTAAATGGCATTGCTCGTACTATCGCCCCGTGATATTTTCCTATTGTCACGCGATAAGTTACTCAACGATTCGTTGAGAGGTTCGAGTGCTACTGCCATACGGTAACTACTACCGCCGAGTGCTACTGCCTTTGGTCTTTTAATTAATTGAGCTATTGCTGACATTAAGACTACCCCCGCACGACAACCTCAAGAGACCAACTCTCTAAATCGTAAGTATTTTCGGGGCATTACACATCAACTGTATATGCTCTCTACACCAAACACATGTTCAATTGCAAATTTGAGGCTCTTCTAATTGCAGTTTGCTCAAGAGCATCAACCAATATCGGAGCCACCCCAAGGATAGGGGGCTGCACATGCCTTCCGTGTTGAGCATTAATCATTGAAACAATGACACCAATAATCATCCAAACTATTTCCACAGAAGGAGGGGTGTAGGTATCTCCACCGGTGCACTACCACCCACCAAGCGCTGGGGCGGAGGCTGCCACACATCGCTTTTAGTCACCTTTGGTTGTAAAACACTCCATTAGGAGACCAAACATATTTCCAAAAAGCAATTATAGGAACACACAGGTTCCTCAAACTTATGTATTTTTCATTCCTAAGTGGACATTCATTGCTTCTTTCATGGTATAACGATAACACACATACATGTGCTCACCAACCCTTAAAAGAATTCGCCCATGAATTCAAATAAGATAGACCGACACCAAACTCTGATACAAAATTTATAACATCCCATCTGTCACATAAGAATAACAGAAGGTTCATTCAGGAGCCCACACCATATCCTATGGATAGTTGGTGGAGTTACATATTGAGACCATCATTAAAATACGCATCCCAACACAGAGTACATTCTAGCAGAAGATATGTTTAATAGATTGCCCAGAACCCAACCATATGATTGTCCACTAAACCAAACAAGAATTATAAGATAAATACACAAATAGTTATTGATGCAGCGCCACCGCTAACTGATGATGACTCGGTTGCCGAGGCGCTACGGTATAAAGATCTTAGACGTTGTGATGACGCTGAAGGAAGTGCACGTTACAACCTCTGCCCGCGGCATGCTCGAACCGCCATGAAAAATTAGCTTTAATTATCTTATTTCATGAACTCTATTTTTATAATTTTAGAATATAAAATTATCCAATGTTTAGTGATAATTTTATATTCATAGCATGTTTTTATTTCTTTAATTTAAACAGTTTTATTTTTGGTGTGCACTTAGCCATTCGGGTGGATGAATTACATCTCCAACATGAAGGGTTAAGGCTTGTTGTAATCTCCTATTTAAGGAGGTGTTTATGAGGAATCAAGTATTGAAGATTGAAAAACCTAATTCCTCTCCCTAAAGAATTCGGCCAAGAGGAGGAACCTCCTTGCCGCCGCCCCTTGTGTGGTGTGAAGCCGCCGCCCCCTTGCTCCCTCCATCCATGCGGTGCGACTCCGACACGACTTCCTTGGTGCGACTCCATGGAAGAAGGTTGCAAACCCCTCGGTGTGACGCCAGCGGATCCGTGGAGAGAGTGATTCTCCCACCTTATCTTTGTGTGAACGTTCATCCCGGTTGGGGAATCCCTTCCCTCTCCCTTGTGTGATTCTTTCTTTAGTTGTGGTGGTTTCGCGCTCGTTTTCTCCGGATCTTTAATTTAATCGCTGCAAGTTTTGAATCGAGATCGCCGTTGCAAGGTTTTTTAATTCCGGATCGGGTGGATCCTATTTGCTTGAGCGGATCTTGGTCTATAGCCTTGGTCTTGCTCTCTAAAAGGAGTGACAACCTTTGTGTTTTCTTGGGGAATACTCCGACTCAAATTTCCAATCGTTGTTTTCGAGTCGACCATTCCTCCTTGTTATTTGCGCTGCGTTCTCGCGACGAGAACTATTGTGGGCGATAGGTGCTGTGTAGGAGCGGTAGATCTACGACGTGTAGTGCGTAGGAAAGCGTTAGTTCGTGGAGATCTCCGATTCCGGGCGTCCCCTCCATCAATTTGGTATCAGAGGGAGGTTGTTTCAACTTCCACGTTGCAAACATCCTCTCTGCGTTCTTCGTTGGTTGATCTGAACTTTCAAAGATCTGAAATTTTCGGATTGGTCTGCGTTTAGTAAATCCCCTGGAATTTTAAAACTTTTCAAAAAAATCTGAAAAAGAAACTGTAGCTTCCTGCACTTATTTCCATCAACTTTAAAACAGAAAATTTTTCGATTCGGCCTCGTTAAGTCAGCCTGCAAATTAGAACATCGTAATTCTGTCCAGTTGGTCTGCAAATAGCGGGCTGAAATCTTTAATTTTCAGCAAAATTTCAAATTTTTTTTTTAACGATCTACGTGTTTCTCACATCAAGCTTTTCAAAAAATTTTTTTTTACATTCTAGCTACAGCCCTAGGAAAAATCATCTTTCATAATTTTCTGGGTCTTGCATACGCACTAGGCTAGGCACGGAATATACGGCGCCGTCTACGTCTAGGATGGCTGAGAACGGGAATGAACTTCATAACGCTGAAGCCATAGCAGGTCTACGTAATGATATGGTGGAGCTTAGGGCCACTTTAGCACAGATTTTACAAAATCAAGTTAGGCCACCACCACCACCCGCTAATGTTGAGTTGCCCCGCCGACGCCAACACATCTCCGATTCGGATTTGGATGGGGACTCCCCACGAGTGCCCCCTCGAGGCCGTCGCCACGAGCGAGAGTTTGACATTACTAGGGCCATCAAGATTGATGCCCCCACTTTTGACGGCATGGGAGATCCACAGAACTTCCTTACGTGGATAGTGGACATGGAATGTTACTACGACTGGCAGCATCTCACGGACCCCCAAAAGGTCCAAGTTGCCAGGATGAAATTGACAGGCCGTGCCAAAACTTATTGGCTAAATGAAGAGCGTAGGCTAGGTGCGGGAGACGGAAACCCAATTATTGGGTGGACCGTAATGAAGAATTTGTTGACCGATCAGTACGTTCCCGCGTACCATCGGACACAGATGTTTGACGAGCTTGCCACCCTGCGGCAGGGCTCAAATTCAGTAGCGGAGTATATGGGAGAACTGAAGGACCGAATGGTGCATTGTGATATGAAGGAAATCCCCGAGGTTACCCTTTCTAGATTCCGTAAGGGGCTTCAACCCGATATTCAGCGGAAGCTCTTACATTATGGCCACACAGATCTAAACATGACATTCAATGCCGCCCTCGACATTGAGAAACACTTAGAATCTAAGGCCCACTCCCGGTATTCCCATACGAAGGGAAAATCCACCACCGGAGCTTCGTCCTCCACATATCAGGACAAAGGGAAATTCCGGTCCGCCGAGTCCAAGTCTGTTGTGATCACTACTAGGAACACTAAGAACCCTGCGAGCGAACGTATTCCCATCGGAAAGGTTAGCAAGACTAACACCACATGTTACTCCTGCGGCATTCAAGGTCACTACGCCTTTGAATGCCCAACGAAAACTAAAGCCATAGCCTTGTTAGAGTCGACGACCGATTTTGCGGATTATGTTTATGAGGCTGCTGAGGAGAGCGACCCCGAAGGGGTCCCAAGTGACTTAGAGGACGATCACCCCCTTATGGTGATGCGTTGTATCTTGACCACTCCTCGTCCATTAGATGATTGGAAGAGGACGAGCATATTTTCTCTGATTTTTAAGAGTGGCGAGAAGCTTTGCAAGCTGATTATTGATAGTGGTAGTTGTGTGAATGTCGTATCTGAGAACGCCATTGCACGTATGTCCTTGACCACGGAACCACACCCGACCCCATATCAGGTCGCTTGGATCAACAAGATCTCTATACCCGTTACCAAGCGATGCCTGGTTCCACTCTCATTCAAATCCTACATTGATGAGGTGTGGTGTGATGTCCTTCCGATGGACGCTTGTCATGTGTTGTTAGGCCGCCCTTGGCTATATGATCGTGATGTTACTCATTTTGGTAGAGCCAACACTTATGAATTCAAATTCAATGGCAAAACCATCACCTTGAGACCGACCATCCCAAAGGAGCCCGTAGTCTTGGCTAAGGACACCACTATCCCGGTAGAACGAAAAATATTGAATCTAGTTGGTAGGAAAGAGTTTGAGAGAGATCCGTTTTTCGATGGAATTATGTATGCGCTAGTCCTCCTAAGTGCGAAGCCCGATTCTAGCATTTTGGATGAGTTACCTAGTGAGTTACGGGTACTATTGGAAGATTATAGGGACGTGTACCCGGATGAGTTGCCGCCCACGTTACCCCCGCTTAGGAATATCCAGCATGCGATAGACCTCATCCCGGGGTCTTTCTTGCCAAATCAGCCCCATTATCGACTCCACCCCGCAGCTCACCTGGAGTTGCAGTCCCAAATAGAGGGCTTACTGGAGAAGGGTTTTATTAGGACGAGTATAAGTTTATGTGCTGTACCAGCCCTACTTGCCCCCAAGAAGGATGGTACATGGAGGATGTGCGTTGATAGCCAGGCTATCAACAAAATCACCATCAAGTATAGGTTCCCCATTCCCCGCCTAGATGATTTGTTGGATGTCTTGTCTGGAGCCACCGTATTCTCCAAATTAGATCTTCGGAGTGGCTATCACCAGATTAGGATACGAGAGGGCGACGAGTGGAAGACGACATTTAAGTCGAAGGATGGACTGTACGAATGGCTTGTGATGCCCTTTGGGTTATCCAATGCCCCTAGTACCTTCTCCCGGATGATGACACATGTCTTTCAGCCATTCATGTGGAAGTTCGTTGTCGTCTACTTTGACGATATACTGATTTATAGCACCTCTACTACCGAGCACATCTCCCACATGAGAGTGATCCTTTCCACCCTGCGGAAGGAGACTTTATTTCTCAATCTTAAGAAATGCACTTTCAATGCCTCAGAGGTAGAGTTCTTAGGTTACATAGTCGGTTCTAAGGGTATTCGAGTTGATCCGGGCAAGGTTCAGGTCATCAAGGACTGGCCCGTGCCAACCACCCTACGTGAGGTACGTAGTTTCCATGGGTTAGCCACGTTTTATCGTCGTTTCATACGAGACTTCAGTAGTATTATGGCGCCTATCACCGACTGTATGAAGAAGGGAGAGTTTACATGGACGAGGTCCGCCACCTATGCTTTTGAACGAATAAAGGAGCTTATGACTGAGGCACCTGTCTTACGTCTACCTGACTTTGCTAAAGTCTTTGAGCTCACATGTGATGCGTCTGAGGTAGGGATTGGAGGTGTCTTGAGCCAGGAGGGCCATCCCGTTAGTTATTTTAGCGAGAAATTGTCCGGCCCTAAGTTGAACTATTCAAACTACGATAGGGAATTTTATGCTGTAGTCCGATGTCTACACCATTGGAGGCATTATCTCCTCTCCAAGGAGTTTGTGATCCTCTCCGATCATGAGGCTTTACGTTTCATCAACGGCCAGCATAAGATCAGCCCACGACACGCTAAGTGGGTAGCTTTCTTACAAGGCTACACATTTAATCTCAAGCACCTTAAGGGAGCTGATAACCGAGTCGCAGACGCCCTTAGTCGTCTTACTATTTTACTCACCTCTATGGAAGTACATGTTGTAGGATTTGAGCTGATTAAGGATGAGTACGCTATGTGTCCTGACTTCCAAGACTTTTATTTATCTGCCCAGGATAGTTCCCCCACTACGATATCAGCATACATTATCAAGGACGGTTACCTGTTTAGGAACGGGAAGCTATGTATCCCACAGTCATCGTTACGACTAAATATCATATGGAAATTGCTTAGCGGAGGGTTGAGTGGCCACTTCGGTAGAGATAAGACCATTACGCTAGTCGAGGACAAATTCTATTGGCCAAAACTGAAGGTTATGGTGGGGCAGGTAGTGAGTAGCTGTCGCACGTGTCAGGTGTCTAAGGGAAGTAAAACCAACATTGGATTATATACTCCCTTGCCTATCCCTCCATGCCTTGGGTAGACGTTAATATGGATTTTGTATTAGGCCACCCCATTACTCTACGCCGTCACGACTCAGTTTTTGTAGTGGTGGATAGGTTTTCAAAGATGGCTTATTTCATCCCATGCAGTAGGACAAACGATGCGTCTCACGTTGCTAAGCTATATTTTAAGGAAGTCATTAGTCACCGTGGAGTGCCAAAGACCATAGTATCGGATAGGGACGTAAAATTCACTAGTTATTTTTGGAAAACTCTTTGGATTTTAATGGGAACGAAATTATTGTTTTCCTCCGCCTACACCCCCAAACTGATGGGTAGACGGAAGTGGTTAATCGGAGCATAGGAAATTTGTTACGATGCCTTGTGAGTGATCATAAGAGCACTTGGGATCTTCTCCTTCCCCATGCCCAATTAGCCTACAATAACTCCCAGAATAGGTCTACGGGTCTGTCCCCGAATGAGATTGTCCACGGGTATAAGGCTCCTGTGCCGCTTGACTTGGTGTCGTTGCCCCCAACGTACAAGGCAAGTCAGTTTGCACAATCCTTCGCCGAACACATCCATGATTTACACATACGTATACAGGCCACTTTGACCACGCAATATGACTCTTATCAAGCGCACACTAATTTACATCGGAGAGTATCAAACTTCAAAATTGGCGATCTAGTTTTAGTCCGTTTGGTTCCCGAACGCTTGCCAACTGGCACCGTTAAAAAGTTAGCACCAAAGCGCGCCGACCCTTTTCGGATTATTAAAAAGTTAGGTGATAACGCTTTCGTTTTGGACTTGCCTGCTGATTGGGGGATCTCCCCCATTTTTAGCATTTCGGATTTAACGATGTTTGTGTCACCACCACAAGAGTTGATTTCTTTGTCGTCTTCTTCTCCCACTCAAAATTCTGATGGGTTGGGGAGTGGTAGTTCGGATGATCTCTCTCTTTCGGTCCCCGCAGGTATAACATCGGATGGTACGTTGCCTTCTTTTACTCCAACTGCTGACATGTTTCCCAAGTTTCCCAGGACATTCCTCACTCCAGATATGATACTTGCTGCGGAACCGTTCACTACTCCGGATGGTACTACTTACCGCTTTCTGGTCCATTGGCGTGACCGCCCCCCTTCGGACGACTCTTGGGTACTCGCGACAGAGCTTCAACGTTTGGATGCTGAGCTTCTCCGCCGCTATCTCTCCACTCACACATCAGAGATACATGATTTTGAGTGGGGGAGGATTGATGTAGCGCCACCGCTAACTGATGATGACCCGGTTGCCGAGGCACTACGGTATAAAGATCTTAGACGCCGTGATGACGCTGAAGGAAGTGCACGTTACAACCTCCGCCCGCGGCATGCTCGAACCGCCATGAAAAATTAGCTTTAATTATCTTATTTCATGAACTCTATTTTTATATTTTTAGAGTATAAAATTATCCAATGTTTAGTGATAATTTTATATTCATAGCATGTTTTTATTTCTTTAATTTAAACAGTTTTATTTTTGGTGTGCACTTAGCCATTCGGGTGGATGAGAGTACATCTCCATCATGAAGGGTTAAGGCTTGTTGTAATATCCTATTTAAGGAGGTGTTTATGAGGAATCAAGTATTGAAGATTGAAAAACCTTATTCCTCTCCCTATAGAATTCGGCCAAGAGGAGGAACCTCCTTGCCGCCGCCCCTTGTGTGGTGTGAAGCCGTCGCCCCCTTGCTCCCTCCATCCGTGCGGTGCGACTCCGGCGCGACTTCCTTGGTGCGACTCTGTGGAAGAAGGTTGCAAACCCCTCGGTGTGATGCCGGCGGATCCGTGGAGAGAGTGATTCTCCCACCTTATCTTTGTGTGAACGTTCATCTCGGTTGGGGAATCCCTTCCCTCTCCCTTGTGTGGTTCTTTCTTTAGTTGTGGTGGTTTCACGCTCGTTTTCTCCGGATCTTTAATTTAATCGCTGCAAGTTTTGAATCGAGATCGCCGTTGCAAGGCTTTTTAATTCCGGATCGGGTGGATCCTATTTGCTTGAGCGGATCTTGGTCTATAGCCTTGGTCTTGCTCTCTAAAAGGAGTGACAACCTTTGTGTTTTCTTGGGGAATACTCTGACTCAAATTTCCGATCATTGTTTTCGAGTCGACCATTCCTCCTTGTTATTTGCGCTGCGTTCTTGCGACGAGAACTATTGTGGGTGATAGGTGCTGTGTAGGAGCGGTAGATCTACGACGTGTAGTGCGTAGGAAAGCGTTAGTTCGTGGAGATCTCCGATTCCGGGCGTCCCCTCCATCAGTTATGGCCTTAAGGCCTTACAAAGTTTCCTGAAATTGTGTTGAAACCCCACCTTGTTTGGTTCAATATTAGGTTTGTTGACCCATCGTGTATAGCCTAGGGTCATTTGGTTTTTTAAGGTTAAGGTTAGTCTTATTAGGTTAGCCATTTGAAACTTCCTTCAAAAGACTTCAGAGACTCAAGAATTTAGAGACAAGTAGTTTTAAAGACTTCATAATTTTTGCTCGACGATTGCTGAACTCAGCTCGACGATCGTCGATCTCTGATCGACAAACTTAGAGTTCCTTCTCTGAGTTGAGCTCGATGAAAGTCTAGCTGAGGTCGACGATCTCTGATCTAATATTAGAAGTTCAGCTCGACGAAAGTCTTTCTTTGGTCGACGAACTTAGAGCTCTGATTGGGCAGTCCTTTTTCAGTTCATGATCGCTAAGATCAGTTGGACGAAGAAGATTTCTCAGCTCTACGAACTTGGAGTTCAGGTCGATGAAATTCTTCCTGAGGTCAACTATTTTCTTTCATGTTATGTTTGACGTTTTTCCTCTTCAGTTTCTCAGTTTGACTGTCAATTTATTTGAATATATTTAAGCAGTAATACTATGATAATTAATGCTTATATTCTCTATAATATAGCCATTCCATGGCAGCATTAATTATGGTATTTCATAGAGTTATTACTTAGCTTATTTCCAGAGACAGTTAGGGAATTCATTTAAAACAATTCTAGTTGTTCAGCCTCCAAGATTTTCTGTAATCAATCAACGATAGGATTTAAAATTCAAAGGCCGATTTTCTGCAAGGAATATAAAGAAATTTTTAAGAAGATTGAAGTAATAGAATATACAGAATCTTATGAATTGTGAATACAAGAAAACTCAATGAAGAGCAGCTCTCATACAATATCAGTCTTCTTCAGTTTTACTTCAGGACATTCAAGAGACAAATAATCTTCATCATTCTAAAAGTTCCCTGAAGATTTTTTTCAATCTTAAGGCCTACACCATGAGCAAAGCTCTCATTCTCCCGAACTCTTCCACATCTCAAGGGCAGCTTTGACAACAACAATAATCCACTAGTCTTCTCAGAACTATGAAAAAGAGAAGACAACATCTATTTTCTATTAACTTTACCATACAAAGGGTTTTAACTCCCTTCAAAAGTTATCTTTTGGTTGTCAAATATCCTCATCAAAAGACTTGGTTTGGTTTTTGGGCACCTGGTCAAAAGCTCAAAAGTTTGTGAGATCTCCCTTGAAATAAAACCTGTGGTGACAGGGAACCTGAGCAAAAACCTGTGGTGGCAGGGCACCTGATCAAAAAACTGTTAGTGGATTCCTACCAGGGTGGTAGAAGAGTGGATGTACCCAAGCTTAGGGGAACCACTATAAAATATTTGTGTTGTCTGGATTGCTCTATTCTTTTGTTTATTGTACTATGATTGTATTTGTTTTTATTTATCTCTATACATATAGATATCACTTATTTTAGTTCCGTTATAAAAACTAATCAAAGTTTTTAAAATACTCTATTCACCCCCCTTCTAGAGTTAAGACAGATCTATCCCTCACTTTCAAATTGTAATATCTTAAATGCTTCGGCACACAGGCTAGCCATACAAGAAAAAGTTAATAGAAAAGACAACTTCGCTTTGGCCTTCGAGTGTCGACTAGCAACCATGGGCTTCACTGCTATTTTTTGCTCAGCTCGGCTACAACTGAATGAAATAATTCCACCCCATCAGTGGAAAATAAATCAACGGTCAGCTTTAGATGGCTAATTACAACAACCCCAACCCTCACTCATGGTGGCAATGCTCCTTCCCTGTAGGCATTTGTCCTAAATATACTTTTGCAATCAAAACGTGCAACTTAAGCACCATTTGCTACAGACATTGGCATGGCCATCCAAACGCCCCATCCATTCATGGCACATTCTCAGTGCACAGGACCTCAAAGGGTCGCACCTCCATTCTTTGTAAGGGTCAGCATTCTTTGAGCATTCTAGTCTTTCTAGGACGAAGCAAAATACAATGCCACTATAGCTTCGATAAAGTCAAGGTGATCCCCGTGAACCATACAATAATTCAGTCCAAGTCGATCGACATGGGGTTGGGTACAGTTCAGCTATTTCTAAGTGCTAAAATTGTTGGGGGAAACAAGACATGATACGGGTCAACATCATTTTTCCCGTCCGTACGATACATAAATCTGTTATGATCCTAGGCTTGCGCTCATGGCCGCCTAAGCTTGGGCCCTATGGATCTCAGCTCATCACATTAGCCCCCAGGTATTTAAGAGACATGCCTCCCCAAATGGCTCCCAGGTCTCCACGAGACAGGCCTCACAAAACATTGGCCCCCAGGTCTCAATGAGATAGGCCTCACACAATATATTGCTCACTGGGAGATACTGCTTGAGGTAGCGCTACCTCTGCGTGGTAGGGGATAGACTATCGAATCTTCCCCATCAAATGGGTGTTTTCCTGGAGTCCTCTAGTACTCTTTATGCATCCACCAGTACACCCCGCAACTTCGAAATGTACACTCTACCAAGGAGTATTCTCCGACAAACAAACAATCTTCACCAATCCAGACCAACTTGTCCGGATGGGCTTCACATAGCAAGCCTATTCCGTACTTGGATTCTAGATTATAAATGCAAAGATAATGGTGATACAAACGATCTACCTATCAGATGAACTACATCCATGTGCTTGTGGAGTGTCTACCCTCCCATGCCAAAACAAAGGATTTCACATGTCCAAGAAGAAGGATTGTTACCCTTGTCGATCGCTTTGGTGCCTTGGTGGAGAATTTAGCTGGATGGAAATGACCACAACATTTTTGCCTCTGTAGATCCGAACTCAGCTCATGAATCGAAGCTCTGAAACTCTAATGATGGTCGGATCTCCTTCGTTCACGTCTCCTCCACCTTTCTTTCCCTCAGCTAGTTAGGAGAAGTCCTCATAAGAGAAAGTGATTCAATATAGAACTGAATGGTAGGCGAGCCATTCGAGCAGAACTGAACGACACGCGAGCCCTTCAGCTCTGGAGTTCGGAGCCAGAGGGATTACCGACGAGGAGTGGCGCCAATTTTTCGGAGGAAGAAGCAAGTCAAGAAATCAAGGGTTTCAAAAATGTGTTTTTGGAGCAACGTTGAGATGGCATTTATCGAGAGATATGGCTTTTGATAATAATTTTATTAGAGGGAAATTTCCCTCCGAATATTTCATGCACTCATGAAATATTCTTTTTTTTCTCGAGCTCACGTGAGAGGTTTTGGGTACATTGGAAATTGTGCACCTGATTTTGAGAAGCCTCACTTAACTCAATAATATACATCAGGTTATATTTGATGGTTTATTGAGTTTATCTGTGCAGACAGAAGAATGAAGAAAATATTCTAAGTACCAATGTGTCAAGACATTTATAATGTTCAGACATCATTGAAGGAGTAACATCGAGATCAGAAGCAATGTTTTTTCGTCCCAAAGAACTTGTGTCGACATATGAAATTTAAGTCGACAACAGTTGTGTCGACACTCAGGACTAGTGTCGACACATTTAGATTTGAAGTGCTGACATGAGTAGTAGGACTTGTGTTGACATAAAGAGTTAATTCTACATCAGCTTTGTCAACGCATAGGACTTGTGTCGACATAAAGATTTAAGTCTACATAACCTGTGTCGACACACAGGACTTGTGTCGACATAAAGAGATAAGTCTACATCAGCTGTGTCGACACATAGGACTTGTGTCGACATAAAGAGTTTATGACTACTTCAGCTGTGTAGACAAACAGGACTTGTGTTGACATGCAGAGTTTGGGTCTACATCAGCTATGTTGACAAGTCACTAAAATTTGTTGACACATTCTACAAAGGGAGTGTAGAGACTGGATGAAGAGCAGTGTCGACAGTTTCTAAAGAGTGTTGACAACATCAAAGGAGTTGTGTTGACACATTGTATAAAAGCTATGTCGACAGTTTCTGAAGTTCATCGACAATACCAGAGGAAGTGTGTCGACACCCGGGTAATTGTGTCGACACATACTTAATCTGTGTCGACATATACTATCCTTGTGACTCGAAACATTCAACAGATTTAAATAACTCTAAGTGCCAAATCTCCAGACAGAATACTTGACAGCTGCAAGGATTATCAAGGCCTGTTAGATATGTCAAAACTATCAGATGTCAGTAATCCACTCGATCAGCCGGTTGCCTCTGATATAATCTATAAATAGAGCCGAGTGATTAGAGAAAAGTAATACACACATTGATACATGGAAAATTTAGAGGGAAGCCAAAATGAAGGAGGAATACTCCAAGAAGAATTCACAGAATTCTATATAGCAAGAAGGTTCTGATTCTAAATAAGAGAAGGAGATAGCATCTCTTTGGATCTGTCCTTGTTTGCTGAATCAAGTCAGCAAGATGGAAGAAGCTGAGTCTACATCAACTTCTCAAGGAGATTCAACCTAGGTTCTCTCTTTCAAGAATCTTTGAATAAGCGAGGTAAGATTGAATCTGAATCATTTCAACAATGGTCTGAAGGAAGCAGATTAATCAAGATCTGATAAAGATTCCCTCACCCCTCTTTTCTCTCTATTTGGGTGAAGGAAGAAAAGTAATTCTTTATACAATTTTTGTAAGATCTATTTTTTAGATCTGAGTGTAAGAGATTTCAATATCTGAGTTGTAAGCCTGCAATTATAAAGGCTGAGGAAGTGTTGTTTGCCTGAGATTGGAGATTAAGTTCTCTGAGTTGTAGGCTTGGTGATAAGGCCTGAGGTAGGGCTTGATAGCCTTACAGGTAGGAGTGTGGATTCACTCTTAGGTAGGGTTCATGGGAAGAACATGGGACTTGTTGAAGTCTGAGTTGTAGGAACCTATTTGGGTTCTGAGTTGTAAGATCTGAGGATCTGAGAAGGTGAAAAGAAGTTTGGCTTAATCTAGTGTATTGTTAGATAGTCGAAGGGGGAAAGTGGATGTACCCATCTCTTGGGAACCACTATAAACTTGTGTATCTGTTGTGATTGATGTGCTATTGCTGTGATTGCTTTAGAATTATCTATACTATGAAAAATCTATTATTTGCCTAAGTAAAAAGAATGGAACCTATTCACCCCCCCACTTGGTGTTTAGAAATTCTTGAAACCAATTCTTTCAAGTGGTATCAGAGGGAGGTTAATATAAATAGACTTAACAGTCTGAGTATATCTCCAAGGCAGTAATAAGATAGCCAAGATGGGTTCAAGTGAAAATCAAAAAGAACTTGGATCCATGAAGCTTTCTATATGTAGAAAGGAAACTTTTGGCATATGGAAAGAGAGGGTCAAATTATTGATGGAGGCATCTGATCCAAGAATTTACATCACAGTTTTGGAAGGTGCATTCATCCCAATGAAGACATCAGTTCTTGATACAAATTTACAAACTCCAAAGAATTATTCTGAGATTACAAAAGATGAGATCATCTTAGTAACTTTGGACAAGAGGGCATAAAAATTAATTGTTAGTGTCATAGATGATTCCACATTTTAAAATTTGGTTCACTACAAAACCTCAAAGGAAATTTGGGACACTTTGATTGTTTACATGGAGGGGACAACGGAAGTAAGAGAGGATAGGAAGTCCATGCTCAATCAAGAGTATGAAAGCTTCAAACAAAATAAGACAGATAGCATAAATATATTCTATGAAATGTTTTGGAGAATTGTTTATGAGCTGATGACTTATGGAAGGGTCTTCATCACTTATGAACAGAATGATAAGTTTCTCAGGTCTTTGACCAAGGACTCTGATACTAAGGTCTGTTCCATCAGAGAAGTGGCCAGACTTGCAGATACTCCTCCACCTACCTTGTTTGGAAAATTGCTATCCTATGAAATGCAGTTGATTGCCAAAAAGGAAGAGAAAAACTGCAGCAGGTCTTATAGCAAAGACAAGTCTGTGGCTTTCAAAGTTGAAGCTACAAAGATGGGAAGGAGAAAGACTCCTCCCAAAAAATTTACTGATATTGATTTAGAAAGTTCAGACTCAAGTACATCAGATTGTCATAACTCTTATGAGGATTTTGCTGCCTTTTCTAGGCAATTCAAGAACTTCCTTAAGAAAAAGAACTAGAGGAGCAGACCATACTCTTCTTCTTACTCCAAAGGTGACTACTACAAGGGAAAGAAGAAAACCTTTAAAGAAGAAAGGAATGGTTCTAAACCTTGTACACAAACTTTTACGAAAATTATTTGTTATTATTACAGCAAGCCAGGACATGTTATAGCAGACTGTCCTATCAAAACAACGGATTCTTGTAAGAAAAAGAAACACCAGTATGAAGGCAAGAAAGAGAAATCCTTTGTGGCCAAGAAACAGAAAAACTGGTCTTATTCTTCTTCATCAGAGTTAGAAAATGAAGAGGATGTTGAGGCCTACATTGGGCTATTCTCAACTGAGGAAGATTCAGAAGAAATAGAACTCTTGTAATTGTTGAATGATATCAATAAAGAAAAAGACAGCCAATGCATAGGGATGATGGACATAGCTGAGGATGAACATAACCAGGAGCAGCCTGGTCCAAGTAAGGTACAACCATCACCTTCAGTGTCAGATTATGTTACTAGCCCAGAGTCAAAAGAAGTTTCATTAAGAGATGAAGGTTGCTCTGAATCCGAAGGAGACATCAATCAACTGATTGATGATTATGGATAGCTCCTGCATGCCTTTAAGGAAAGCAGGTTCCTAGCCAAAAAATTAGCAAAGGAAAATGCCACTCTGAAATTTGCTGCTCAGACTGAACAAAAGTGCTCGATCTGAAGTTAAAATAAATTAGTAAATTGAAAAATATAACTTTTATTCAGATGGATACCATTACTTTCAAGAATAACCATATTAGGAATCCTGAAAGTAGACTCCAGAAGGAGAGGGAGCTGGTGGCTACGTTCTCAAAACCTAGTTAGGTATTACCTATGATAGATTCCTTCTCTTCCCAAAAGGGTAAGAAGGGTTTAGGTTTTAGAGGAAGAACAAGAGCTGCTAATTCCAACAGGAAAGCCAAAGCTCCAGCTCAGTCACTTGCTTCCAAGCCTCCAATTTCTTTTAAAAATGTGGATTAACCTTCTAAAAGATATGACCATGATAGTATTTATGGTCACTATGAGCAAGGCAATAGTAATGACAAGGGTGCTAGTGCCCATTGGGCAGTCCATGAGAAAACCCAAATGGCCCATAATGGACCATTTGTGTTTGGTGTACTAGCCCCAACACTCAAGGACAAGGTATTAGCTGACTCAAAAATTATGCCAGTTTATCATCAAGCTAAGGGAAAATCTATTAGCAAAGCATACTTAGCAATATCTGAAGCTATCAAAAGTATGCTTTCTGAAAAGAAGGCAGCTGCAGATAGGGTTCAAGATATCCCAAGTACTTCTGCTGCCAGACAAGTCCCTAAGCATGCCCTTGCTGAAAGAATTAACAAAGAAGCTGATGTACCAGCTAATTTAAGAGCTGCAAACAACATTGATGTTAAGCCAGATCTTAAAAGAAGGTACAATGTGCATGAGTGCTTGTGCTGTGGCAAAATGGGCCACTATGCCATTGATTGCTGACACAATAAGAGTATCTAGAGAAGTAATGGTAGTCTATCTTTCAGAAGTTTTGAAGGTAGACTTGTTCAGTGTAGATCTAACTTGCACCTAAGACCCAATAAAATTTGGGGTCCTAAGGTTAGATAATATATTTAGTACAGGTTAGTCCAAGTGGTCATACCCCTACATGGTACTTGGATAGTGGATGTTCCAGACACGTGGCTGGAACAAGAAGCATGCTAAAGTAATTCACTCCAATTGAGAATGGTCCCAAAGTTATCTTTTGGGGCTTAGAAAAGGGGGTAACTAAAGGTTTGGGTAAGATAACAAATGGCAAAGTAACTATCTCACTAGTAGCTTATGTTAAATGTTTGAAACATAACCATATAAGCATAAGTCAATGATGGTTAAAACTTGCGGCGCCCCGCGGGTATGGGGTTTGGTTTATTTATTAAAAGGAAAAGCGGTGGTTATGTTTATTTGAAAGAAAGGCAGGGCGCACAGATTTATTTTATATAAAAAATGGTTTTAGACCGAGTTTTAACGAAAGGTAGGCAAGTGCACCTATCGCGTGTAGTACATGATATTCCCGTGTGGAGGAATATCAGGGTCGTATTGTTCTCGGGGCCGGCTTAGCTATTTCTACTCTTTCCCTGAAAGCCTATTATTCTACCGATAATATTTTAGGTTTATAAAAATGAAAATGGAATAAAAATTATATAATAAGTTCATAATAATAAAAACATAATAATAAAAGAAGGAAATAAATGCAGGAAAGCTGATGAAAAACTCAGCGCGACGCTATCAAAAAGAGAACTGAACTAAAATAACTTTTAATAAAAAGATATCCTAAATTTCAAATTAATTAAGGCGGAGATTCGGCCGTGGAGGTTCCAAAGGAATTAGCTCACTTATCTCTAGGACTACCGCTCACCTGAACGCTAAGACTATTCGACCGATCGTTAGACCGACGAAGAATTCTTCTTAACACCCGCATTACGCTAAGAACCCCGCTATTGGGTGGGGAACCCAATCCGGTAGAGTCACGTGCCTCCTCTCTCGAGGGTTAGCACGGTTCTCTCTTTACCCAAGGGTGATCGGTCCATACGCACGGCCTTTCGGCATTGTGTATGGATAACGTAAATAGGGCTCGCACATCGATATGCGGTCCTACGCGTCGTTAACCTGGGGCAAACCTTAAGAAATTTAATTAAAAAGAAAAACAGGACCTTTAATTATTTAAACCAATTTTATCTGTCTCAATGCTCTTCGATATTGAGGGCTAAGGGCGGTTAGCCACTCATCGGAATGGGGACACTTACGCTAGAAAGCAGAAAAGAAAGCTGTAAAGAAGGCAGTAAAGGAAAGCTGAAAATTTCAAGTCCTACTCAAATGAGTAGGACTGAAGAAAGTAGTAAATGTGAATCCCGGCTCAAATGAGTGGGCGGGGGTAAATTTATCTCATACACGCACATACTCTACTTGAAAGTAAAACACACGCACGCACTCCACAGAAATGAAACACACACACACACGCAAAGTTTCCTACTCAAGTGAGTAGGAGAAAATGAAAGCAATAAAAAAACAAGTCCCACTCAAACGAGTGGGCGGGAAATGAAAGCGGAGCGCCATTTAAATCTTAATGAGTACGTGGAAATAAATGCATATGCACGCACGCACTCTACAGAAATGAAACAAAGCTATAAAACTAACTCATACACGCACGAACACTTGCAAAAATAAGAAAAACAAAGTTGTTGAAAAATTAAAATGACTACATTTCTACCGCTATGATGCGGTAGAAATGCGTAAAAAGACGAAATAAAAATTAAACGGAGCGAAAAGGTTTGCAAATATACGCAAAATGAAAGTTGGCGAAAAATTAAAACTACGACATTTCTACCGCTAGAATGCGGTAGAAATGCGTAAAAAGACGAAAAAAAATTAAACGGGTAAAAAGTTTCGAAAATTAAAATGAAAAGCTAATTGCTCGGAAAATTTAAACGAGCATATTTTCATTCTTGTATTTCTATAAAAACTCCTAAAAAGTGAAAATAGAGCTAAAAAGACGAAAAGGTTTACAATCCTAAAGAGCCTAAGTTAAAGAAAATTGAAAATAACACTTTTTTTAGGTGTTTTTATAAACCATTAAGAATGAAAATAAGGGAAAAAAGAAAAGCTAAACCTAAACAAGTGCGGATTATGAAAATAAAATGGGCGGCGTAATGGCTAGAAATGCCGATAAAATCCAAAACTAAACTAGTTATAAAAGCTATAAATGAAGAAAACATAAAAAGAACAAAAAAGAGAACGAAAAATCACTTAAGTTAGGGTGCTTATTTGAATTCCAAGCCATGTGAAGAGAGAAAAAAACAAACATTTCATTTAATAAAAACTATTACATGAAAAGCTAAAACAAACAACCTAATACAAACTAAGAGAGAGAGAGGGGGGAGAAATTCGACCTACATTAGCATGGAATCCAAATGGGCAGCACCTCTCCTAAGCAAAATGGACCAAAAAGTGGACAGAAAAAGCTCTCTGAAAGCTTTTATTTATAGAAAAAAATTTCGGGTTGGTCACGCTCGTGATTAGGGCATGACAGGGGGGCGTATCACTACTGTACATGAGCTGATCGGGTGAATTGACTGGAAAGTTGACTTCGGCTGAAAACGTGGCGGTCACGCCCCATGTCACGGGCGTGACATGAGTCAGTCACATGCGTGACTGGGGGCGTGTCTTGGACAGTTGGCAGATCGATGTCGGCAGCGTTGACAGTTGATGAAGCGTTGAGTGTTGACATCGAACAAGGGCATGACTGGTCTTTGACACGGGCATGACTAGGGCGTGTTGGGACGACGTTGAGTGTTGAACAGTGAAATCATTGAGTGTCGACTGGCAGAAGGCGTTGAGTACCTGACACGCCTGTGTCGGGCATGTTCACGGGCGTGACAGGTCACAAAAATAATTTTTCCTGCAAAAAAATGTAGAAAATAAAAAAGATTAAGTTAGAAATAAAAATTACAAGAAAGAAGTATTTTATTAAATTAAACAAACAAAAATAGATAAAAATAAACAAAAACAACTTAAATAAAATACGAAAAATATAGGTATATGTACAACTCATCAAATACCATCATACTTAAGCTTTTGCTATTCCAGAGCAAAAGTTGGAGATGAACCTATAAGGAATTAAAAAGAATCCTAAATTTAACTAACGCTTAACTTAATTGTAAGAAAGATCGAAATAAATTTTGGGGGTTTCAGAATTAAATCTTAACTTATGAAAATGTTATAAATAGAGGAATTGTTTCAAAAAATACTTCTAAATGGAAAAAATAGAAAGCGAAAATTATTTTTGTTAGTTTAACAAAAATGGATTGAAATTATGGAAAAAACTTTAGCCTAAAAGAAATTAATAGGAAATAGTTCAATTTAAAAATTATGCTCTCAAAAAGATTTAGATTAATTCTAGAATCATGAAATAGGATAAGTGGATTGGCGGTTATGAAGAGGGCTTTGATTTTTGAGGCGAGGTAATTTTTTCTCGAACCTCCATATATATATATATATATTTTGAATAATTAGGAAAATGAAATCTTATTTTCCTAAATTTTTTTTTATTCTTCATAAATAATAAATAAACCCAATGTATATGTATAAGAGTAATGAATTTTATCCTCTTACTCTGTGGCATATAATCTATTAATTATTGGGTGCCTATGTTTACGGGATGAAATCTTATCCCCTTTGACTTAAGATCTTTTAAGGGTGAGTGGGGAATCATACTGATTAAGGCATGAAAAAAGGTGGATGGTTTAGTTTCTAAAATAAAGCTAGAGTTTAATAACAAAATTTTGAGAGCAACCTCTTTAATTTGAACGTTCCTAGGTTTCTAAAAACATAAGTAAGAATAAATATGAAATCCATAAATGTTATTTTCTAACATAAAAATGTGCTTTTATTAAAAAAATCAGAATTGAAAATGAGAAAAATAAGTTCCCTATAATAAGAAAAAGACACAAAATTCTTTAAAATCTTAATCCCAGAAATCTAAGTCTATCGAGCTACAATTAATAAACGAATAGTAAATAAAGAATTAATTAAAATTCAATTATAAATAAACTCGAAACGATTATTTTGGAGAGCAAAGAGGTAAAGAAATGAGGTATTCGAATTTTTTAACTCAAAATAAATTTTTTTTGATTTTTTTGAGTTTTTCTTATTTTTTTTTATATTTTGGGGTTATTTTCATTTTTTTGCGATTTTTTAATGGTTATACAAATTTTTTTTATGTTTTTTGAGTTATACAAATTTTTGGAATTTTTGATTTACAGAAATATTTACAAGAGGAGAGAAAGAAATTTTACATGATAGGAAAGAGAAGGGGAAAGAGACAAGAATATTTACAAAGTAGAAAAAGGATCGCCCGCGAACAGACTCTTATTTGTGGTTGGTTCGATGAGTCGAACGTCGCTGAGCGATGATTCATTTTTTTTAAAAAAATTATTATTATTATTATTTAAAGCATGACAATATTTTTTTGAAATTTTTTAATTTTTGCAAATTTTCTGAAATTTTTTATTAAGTGCATGAAATAAAAGGACAGAAAATAGGAAACACCCCTCTACTTTAGTCCAACATTGTCCCCAATGTTGCACTAAGTATGAGGAACGAGATATATATATATAAATCTAAGTAGTATGTACAAAAATTAAAATTAAAAATAGGGGTTTAGAAATCTTCCCTAAATCGCGTTCGGGGAAGGCCATTAAGTATAGCTCTGCAAAAGTTAAAGTAAAAGCAGAAAAAAATAAAAAAGAAAAAAATGAAAGATATAAGTTCGACGAAAATGTGCGGGTGATAGGGGCAAGCGAGTGTGACAGATGTGTGACGGATACGCGATCCCCTAGCGCTCACAATAGTGAAGCGCGCCGAAACGACAAAATAAATATACAATAAAAATTTTTGTTAAATATATATATTTTTAGTTTTTTGAATTTTTTTTTAGATTTTTAAGTTTATGTTTTTTTTGTTTTTAGTTTTGATTTTTTTTTAAATAAAAAAAAATGAAAATAAGTTAAAGGCAAATAAAAAAAAATGAAAGATATATATTTTTGTTGCAGTTTTAATTTTTTGATGAAAATAAAATAAAAAAAAATTTCATCATTTTTTTTATTTTTTTATTTTAGGTGTTTTAAATTTTTTTTTATTTTATAAGTTTTTTAAGTTTTTTAGTTTTTAGTTTTTTTTTAAAGTTTTTTTTTTAGTTTTCTGATTTTTTTTAGTTTTAAAGTTTTTAAATTTTTATTTTTAGATTTTTTTTAGTATTTATTATTATTATTATTAATATTGATATTATTATTATTATAAATATAATTTTTTGGCGGCCATTTTGTTGTTTTTTTATATATAGAAATAAAGGGTAAAATTAATAGGTTTCAGGAATTCAAAATAGTAAGTTTTCCCCGGCAACGGCGCCAAAAACTTGATGGTTAAAACTCGCGGCGCCCCGCGGGTATGGGGTTTGGTTTATTTATTAAATGGAAAAGCAGTGGTTATGTTTATTTGAAAGAAAGGCGGGGCGCGCGGATTTATTTTATATAAAAAAGGGTTTTAGACCGAGTTTTAACGAAAGGTAGACAAGTGCACCTATCGCGTGTAATACAGGATATTCCCGTGTGGAGGAATATCGGGGTCGTATTATTATCGGGGGTGGCTTAGCTATTTCTACTCTTTCCCTGAAAGCCTATTATTCTACTGATAATATTTTAGGTTTATAAAAATGAAAATGGCATAAAAATTATATAATAAGTTCATAGTAATTAAAACATAATAATAAAAGAAGGAAATAAATGCAGGAAAGCTGATGAAAAACTCAGCGCGACGCTATCAAAAAGAGAACTGAACAAAAATAACTTTTAATAAAAAGATATCCTAAATTTCAAATTAATTAAGGCGGAGACTCGGCCGTGGTGGTTTCGAAGGAATTAGCTCACTTATCTCTAGCACTACCGCTCACCTGAACGCTAAGACTATTCGACCGATTGTTAGACCGACGAAGAATTCTTCTTAACGTCCGCATTACGCTAAGAACCCCGCTATTGGGTGGGGAACCCAATCCGGTAGAGTCACGCGCCTCCTCTCTCGAGGGTTAGAGCAGATCTCTCTTTACCCAAGGGTGATCGGTCCATACGCACGGCCTCTCGGCGTTGCGTATGGATAACAGAAATAGGGCCCACACATCGATATGCGGTCCTATGCATCGTTAACCTGGGGCAAACCTTAAGAAATTTAATTAAACTGAAAAACAGGACCTTTAATTATTTAAAGCAATTTTATCTGTCCCAATGCTCTTCGATATTGAGGGCTAAGGGCAGTTAGCCACTCATCGGAATGTGGACACTTATGCTGGAAAGCAGAAAAGAAAGCTTTAAAGAAGGCAGTAAAGGTAAGCTGAAAATTGCAAGTCCTACTCAAACGAGTAGGACTGAAGAAAGCAGTAAATGCGAATCCCGGCTCAAATGAGTGGGCGGGGGTAATTTTATCTCATACACGCACACACTCTACTTGAAAGTAAAACACACACACACACACTCCATAGAAATGAAACACACACACGCACGCAAAGTTTCCTACTCAAGTGAGTAGGAGAAAATGAAAGCAATAAAAAAACAAGTCCTACTCAAACGAGTGGGCGGGAAATGAAAGCGGAGCGCCATTTAACTCTTAACGAGTAGGCGGAAATAAATGCATATGTACACACGCACTCTACAGAAATGAAATAAAGCTATAAAACTAACTCATACACGCACGCACACTTGCAAAAATAAGAAAAATAAAGTTGCTGAAAAATTAAAACGACTGCATTTCTACCTCTAGAATGCGGTAGAAATGCGTAAAAAGATGAAATAAAAAATAAACAGAGCGAAAAGCTTTGTAAATAAACGCAAAATGAAAGTTGGCGAAAAATTAAAACGACGACATTCTACCGCTAGATTGCGGTAGAAATGCGTAAAAAGACGAAATAAAAATTAAACGGGTAAAAAGTTTTGAAAATTAAAACGAAAAGCTAAGTGCTCGGAAAATTAAAACGAGCATATTTTCATTCTTGTATTTCTATAAAAACTCCTACAAAGTGAAAATAGAGCTAAAAAGACGAAAAGGATTACAATCCTAGAGACCCTAAGTTAAAGAAAATTGAAAATAACATCTTTTTAGGTGTTTTTATAAACCCTTAAGAATGAAAATAAGGAAAAAAAAAAGAAAAGCTAAACCTAAACAAGTGCGAATTATGAAAATAAAATGGGCGGCGTAACGGCTAGAAATGCCGATAAAATCCTAAACTAAAATCGTTATAAAAGCTATAAATGAAGAAAACATAAAAAGAAAATAAAAGAGAACGAAAAATCACTTAAGTTAGGGCGCTTAATTGAATTCCAAGCCATGCGAAGAGAGAAAAAAAACAAACATTTCATTTAATAAAAATCTATTACATGAAAAGCTAAAACAAACAACCGAATATAAACTAAGAGAGAGAGGGGGGAGAAATTCTCCTTACATTAGCATGGAATCCAAATGGGCAGCACCTCCCCTAAGCAAAATGGACCAAAAAGTGGACAAAAAAAGCTCTCTGAAAGCTTTTATTTATAGACAAATTTTTCGGGTTGGTCACGCCCGTGACTAGGGCGTGACAGGGGGCGTGTCACTACTATACATGAGCTGATCGGGTGATTTGACTGGAAAGTTGACTTCGGCTGAAAACGTGGCGGTCACGCCCATGTCACGGGCGTGACATGAGTAAGTCACGGGCATGACTTGGGGCGTGACTTGGACAGTTGGCAGCTCGATGTCGGCAGCGTTGAAAGTTGACGAAGCGTTGAGTGTCGACATCGAACACGGGCGTGACTGGTCTTGGACACGGGCATGACTAGGGCGTGTCAGGATGGCATTGAGTGTTGAACAGTGAAATCGTTGAGTGTCGACTGGCGAAAGGCATTGAGTACCTGACACGCCCGTGTCGGGCATGGTCACGGGCGTGACAGGTCAGAAAAATAATTTTTCCAGCAAAAAAATATAGAAAATAAAAAAGATTAAGTTAGAAATAAAAATTACAAAAAAGAAGTATTTTATTAAATTAAACAAACAAAAATAGACAAAAATAATCAAAAAACAACTTAAATAAAATACTAAAATATAGTTATATTTACAACTCATAAGTCAACTTTGTGATCTTGGCTATGACATTTCTATCCTCAAGGATGAGTGTCAAATTAGAATGTAAATTGATCAAGAGGTTATCTTGACAGGCACTAGGAGAGGAAATATTTATTGTCTAGACTTTGAGTGTGAGAGTGAGAACACTCATATATGTCTAGTTGTAGATGAGAAAGTTTCTCATTGTGTCAAATGGCACAAGAGGCAAGCTCACCTGAACTACAAGACCATAGGCAGACTCTTTAGTGAAAAATTTGTCAGGAATGGTCCTGAAGTTAAGTGCATTAAGGAGGGAATTTGCTCAACTTGTCAAAAGGGAAAGCAGACAAGGTATTCCTTCCATAGTCTTGATACTAAAGACTCAGTGAGGTATTTATACCTCCTGCATATGGATCTATTTGGTCCTATGCCAGTTCACAGTCTAGATAGGAAAGTATATACTCTTGTGGTGGTTGATGATTTTTCTAGGATTGCTTGGATATTCTTCATAAGGAGAAAATCTGAAACCCCAGATATCTTCCAGGCTTTTGTCAAGCAAATTCAGAATGAACTTAATAGTTCTGTGGTAAAAATCAGAAGTGACCATGGAACTGAGTTTCATATTGAATGCATGACAAAGTTTTGTGAAGGGCTTGGGATTCATCAAGAATTCTCCTCACCTAGAACTCCACAGCAAAATGGAATTGCTGAAAGGAAGAATAGAACTCTAATTGAGGCAGGTAGGACCTTGTTAAATGACACTTCCCTCCCAGAATATTTCTGGGCAGAGGCAATAAATACTGCTTGTCATGTTCGCAATAGAGCTTCCATCACCAAAAGCTACAAAAAGACTTCCTATGAGATTCTGAAAGGCAGAAAACAAAATTTATCCTATTTTAGGATTTTTGATAACAAGTGTTATGTACTAAATAATGGTAAGTCTCATTTAACAAAGATTGCTACCAAGTCCCAAGAAGGGATATGTGTTGGGTACAATAACAATAGTAGAGCATATAGAATCTTTAACTTGACTACACAAGTTGTAGAAGAATAAGTCCATGTTTTCTTTGATGAGTCTAAGTTGATTAACTGTGAGCTGCCAAGTACTTCTTCAAGTTCTGCAGGTTTAAAAGATAAGATGAAAAATCTTACCATCAGGGAAGATAAACTAGCAGGCCAAGAGATTGAAGATGATGGAAGTTGTCGAGGGGGTGCTAAGACTTACAAACTGAGAATAAAGAACAACCAGCTGAAGACATTGAGGATCAGTAAGCTGAAGGAAATGAAGAACACCAAGCTGAACAAAGATTGCCACTATCTATGAGACATTTAAGAGATCGTCCACCTCACCAAATAATTGGTGAAGCAAGTCATGGTGTGATGACCAGAAGCAAGAGCTTGAATTCAGCATTATGCTCAAGCTTCCTGTCTCCAATGGAACCAAAGAAGTTTGATAAGGCTATCCAAAAATCACACTAGATTGGTGCTATGTAGGAAGAGCTAAACCAATTCAAGAGATGCAAAGTCTGGAAACTGGTTCCCTGACCTAAGGGACATAATGTCATAAGGACTAAATGGATATATAGGAATAAGTTAGATGAAAATGGCATTATTGTCAAGAACAAAGCCAGATTGGTGGCAAAAGGCTACATGCAGGAAGAAGGAATAGACTTTGATCAGAACTTTGCCCCAGTAGCAAGGCTGGAAGCAATAAGACTATTCCTTGCGTATGCAGCCCATAAAGTGATGGAGACTACGGCCCACAACATGCGGAGGCAAACGACAACACGGACGCGGAAGACCCCCCTTCGTCTCCACCAAGGGATTTGAGACGCTACAACTTACGCCCGCGGCGCAACACTCCCGATAAATAATTTAGAAGTCGTTATTTATATTGCGCATTGTTTGGGAGCACTTATTTTCGTATTTCTGAACTTTTTAATTTTTTGCTATTGGGCTGCAAATAGCCGAATTTTGATTCAAGCCTATATATAGGCTTGAGTATTGTTTTATTTTGAGTTGAATGAAAGAAATAGAAAAAACCCTGATTTCCCTTCTCCTTGCTAACCCTCTCCCTCTTTCCCTCTAGCCGCCGGCTTCACACAACCCTCCCGCTTTCTTAGCTCTCGGCCGCTTCCCCTCACCGCACCTCAACAAAACCGCCACCTCTCCCAAATCCGAGCACCCCCACCCGTTCCTCCATACCTGGCGGCCTCCTCTCCCTCTCCACCAAGCCGCCTCTCTTCCTATTCCCGCTCCCGTCTCGGCCTCAACCCGAGCCCCCAGTTCCCGTCCCGTCTTCCACCCGTGAGCCCTAGTTGGTCGGCTACCCTCCCTCCGAGGGGATTAGGGTACCCTTAAGGTGTTTTATGATGAATGTATACTCCTGGAGGAAGGAGACCCACTTCACGTGTCTAGGACTGACCTTGGATTGGGAGTTAATAAACCTTAGCGCCTCATGGTCGGATAAAATGACAAATTCTTTAGGCAACAAACAATGTCGCCAATGCTGGAGGCATCAGATGACTGCGTAAAACTCCCGGTCGTATTTTGAATAATTGAGTTTCGGGCCTGCCAATTTCTCGCTAAAATACCCCACGGGGTTGCCTTCCTGGCTCAGCACACCACCAATTCCCACCCCTGACGCATCACACGTGGCGCAATTATATTTTAAGGAAGTAGTGGGTCACCGCAGCGTTTCGAAATCTATCGTTACAGATAGGGACGTAAAATTTACGAGTTATTTTTGGTAGACCCTTTGGCGCATTATGGGCGCCAAACTCCTGTTTACTTCAGCTTACCATCCGCAAACGGATGGGCAAACGGAAGTTGTGAATCGAAGTTTGGGCAGTTTATTACGTTGCCTTGTGGGAGACCACAAAGGTACTTGGGACCTAGTCCTTCCCCACACCCAATTAGCTTACAACAATTCCCGGAATAGGTCTACGGGAATGTCCCCTAACGAGATCGTGCACGGTTACAAGGCACCTGTGCCTCTTGACTTAGTCCCTTTACCACCGTCATATAATTCAAGTCAATTCGCACAGGATTTTACGTCTCATATTCATGACTTACACACGCTCATCCGGGAAAGGTTAGTCACTCAATACGAGTCTTATCAAGCTTCAGCTAATATACATACACTACAAGAAAACTGATCTTTAGTGACAAAAAAATTGTGAAGAAATATATATCATCACTAAAGGTGTGTCTTTTATGACGAAATACATTCCGTCACTAAAGAAATGTCATAAGTGACAAAATATAAGGTTGATCACTAAAGACATGCCATTAGTGATAAAATGTAAGCACTGTCACTAAAGACATTCCTTTAGTGATAAAATATAAACTCGATCACTAAAGACATGCCTTTAGTGACGAAATATAAGTCGAGTCACAAAAAAGCATGTTTTTAGTGACAAAACATTATGACAAAAAAAATTTCGTCACAAAAAATATGTTTATTGTGACGAAATTAATTTCTTCACTAAAGACATGTCTTTAATGATGAAATATACCTCGTTCACTAAAAATGCGTATTTCATGATAGAATATAAGTCTGATCACTAAAAGAATGTCTTAAGTGACGCAATATAAGTTCAGTCATTATAACTAATTTTTAGTGATAAAAACTAATTTGGTCACTAGTCATTAGTATTAGAACTTTTCCTCCTATATAAAAAATATTTTTATAATAGAATCACTAAATATATAAAAAAATTTAATTAATTTGGGCTAGGTTACTAATATAAATAATTTAATTACTAAATCATTCTTAAATAAATCTTAGTTAGTGATAGAGTTACGTTCTAAAAATCTTTTAAATGACCAGAATAATTTTACATACAATCATTTTTTTGCGTTCCTCCTACCAACCATATTTCATTCCCATATCAAATTTATGTTATAAAGATCCCCTACAACAAAATAGGGGAAAAGGATTGTTTTTTACTGCGGCGTTTTCTGAAGCGTGGCAGTATAATTTGACATTTAGCACATTTTATAAAAGTGTGGTCGTATAATTCAATATTTGCGCCCCAAAAACCATTACTTTTGCCATGTTTCCATTAAAATGCCTTCATAGCCTATTAAATAAGTTTTTAATGGTCAGGCGCCCACGATTAATAACCTAGAAATCTTTTTCTCTTCCGACGATCGAGCGTTGATACCTCCTCGCTTCAAACGACCAATCGACAGATTGCTCCCAATGGATAAACTTACGACCTACACCACTTGGGGATCGTCGACGACTTTCATTTCCACCAGCGGCCTGCACCATTTTCCTTCTACATATGATATCTTCCACAAGAACTCGACATCAAGCGCTGAGATTGAAGGGTTTCAGTCCTTAGGTTTTGTATTAACATAAAGATCATGGTTGATCTCTTCGTTTTGCTCTTTACTTTTAACATACATTAAAGATTTGGTCTTCCCTTTCTTGATCTGTCGGCAAAGAGGTAACCATACTTCTTTTTCTCGCACCAAAGCTTGACTTCCTGCTACTGGAATGTATTTACCTAAGTCTTTTTGTTGATAATAAATATGATCAAAGTTGAATGCTTAGTTTCTGTGTTGTTTTTTAATGATTAGAGTTAAATGTTGGAACGATCCTTAAACTGAAATAATAAAAAACAGGAGAATGGCCGAGGGGAGAGGCGGCCGGAGATGAGGGAGGGGAAGAAAGGTCGGGGGTGGCCGGAGGTGGGAGAGAAGCGGGGGGGGGGGGGGGATAGAGCAGAACAACAAACTTTATTAATTTTCCTTCTTAATCCTTTTACATGCAAAGACCCCCCCATTTATAATACTAATTATGAAGCGATGACCTCTAATATTTGGACACATGGGTTAATGTTGTTACATTGTCTTTCCCTTTTAAAATGACGTCCTCGTTGTTTACTTAACTAAAATAATTCATTATTGGTGCCTTCAACTTACCTGTAACATTGTGAACTAGAACATTTGCTGCATTGTAAGGATTGTGTCCAAATTATTGCAATACTGTGTACTGGAACGTTTACTGCTTCAAACATTCCACCTGGATTGAAGACAAAAATTTTGAGAGTTAAGCCAAGCATTGTGGAAACTTTTGTTGATAAAGTTTTAAAAGGATGTTTGTGAGAATTAATCCTTGCAAGATTATTTCCACCAGGGTCGAACACTTGAATTCTTCTTGTTCCTTAATTGTTCAAAACAAATTCTGTCGGAGCTATTATGGAAAAAAATTTCACAATGCTCTTCTAGCACATCCACATATTCGTTCTTAATTGCGGTGGTACTAGATGGCAACACGAAATCGTATTCCACTTGCATTAGTGGCTCGTTGAATTGTGCAAGATCTTTATGTTGAACATCTTTAATTAATGTTGGGGATGAATTGATGAATGTTGGAAGGGGATCCTCAAAAATGAGGAGAAGAGAATCTTGTTTTAAGGCCTGTCGTTGGATCATCCTTGGATATGAGTTGAACACTGAACTATCCAAGCAGACTGGATGAATTAACTGGTACGGTCCTGGTGGAGTGGCAGCAATCTGGGAGGTGTAAGCAGCTTGGAATGGTCAAAGAACAAGATTTGAAGCCGAAAATGATGGAGAAATATTCATCGTAAGTTGCTCTTCAAGAATCATCTTTCTTGGATAGTTTCTTGCGCCTCCCCAAGAGAGATTGGAAGAGTGTCTTCATGCCTTTGTATTATTTTATTGATTGTCTCTTCCTGTTGATGGTTGTAGGCCACTAATTTTAGCGAGAAAGCTTGCTGAAGTTCGGCAAATGTTTGGTCCATGAGGCGTTAAAGTTGATTGGCCCTCTATTTTTGGAAGTCTTTCATCTGTTGTTGAAAGACATCAAAACTATGCATCATGTTTTTCTTGCAAACCTCTAGAGCATCGAAGAAGTCATTCGCAATTACGTGCCACCCCTACTCTCTCACCTCCGACATCAAAACAATGCATCATATTTTTTTAATTTAAATTAAGTAGTTATTGCAGCGATTATAATATATAAACACCACTATAGGATTAATCTATCACCATGCTTAGTTTAACAAGTGCCGATATAGTCCAAGACCTAACACATCATTTATTAAAAAGCGTCGCAGTTTATTTTAATCTTCAATGGTGTTTCTCATTAAAAATGCTGCAATTTGCTATAGCGACGATGGCAGCCCCAGCGATTTTGTGGTGCTTAATGAACCACTTCTAAATCTACGATATTTGAAAAACGCCGCAAAAGCTTATAAAAAATGTCATCGTAAATGTTGTAGTGATCCATGATATAACATTTGGTCTATCATAAATACTATTCTAAAACTCTAGAACCAGTGATTTTATTAAAACTATTATTTTTTGGTGAAGAAAATTGATCTGCCCGGCCACTTTTAATTTTTCGATTCCAACTCCCTAATGTCATCGTTTGCCCTGCTCATTTCATATTGACTTCGTTGTTTGAGGACCTTTTGCCTTCTTCCTCTTGAGAATCAAGACTTTCATATGATTTCTGGTGGAGAATATTGAAAGTCATTCACAATCTACCATTCATTGAGTTTGTAAGGAATCAACAATTAATACAGTCGCCAACGAAGTCGATGGAATTTCTGGAAAGTCAAGCACACATAGTTCTCGGTGATGGTGAGTTTTTATTCTTGCTGATTTTTCCATGCTTATACCGTAAAATTTGTCTAACTTTATCACAGTTATTTACCATCTTGTTACTGTATGACAATTTGGTTCAAATTAAAAAAAATTTACCTTTGTGAAAATGTTGGCTCAATATCTGACATAAAAGGACTTATATGAGTTAGAAAGAAATTAATGTTGTAGAAGCCCGTATAACTAATGGATATGATAGCTGATCCGACATATAGCCATGTTATTTCCTATACAGTCAGTATTTACAATTTTGTTATTGCATGACATTTTTAACTTTCTGCTATCAGATGTTTAAATTAAAAATCAATTTACTTATTGCTTGTTTGTATCTAACGTTTGGATGAATGACGTACAAGGCAGGTCAGGAAGAGCTGGTTGTTTTGAAGAAGCTAGCTAGTCTAGATCCTTTGTACACATGCCACTGTGCTAGATTTCTTTTAAATATCATAAATTCAGAATCATCTTTCTTTAGTTTTTGAGTCTCTTCATATGAATCTTGGCAAGGTTTTAAAGAAATTTGATCCTAATAGCAACTACTCTATGGGATTGTAATGGATCTCTTGTTGCTTACTTCCAATGTTGGTTTGATGGCATTATTGATGTTTCTATTTTAACCTTTGATACTTCTTCAAGAGATAATTTGATGAAGTGAGATTATAGGTTAGTTAAGATTTGAAATCAGGATTATTTCATTCCTTCCATTTTGATACTACTAACTTATATTGTATAGTGCAAACAAAGAAAAAAAGTACTGCTAAAGGTATACCTTAATTTTTTTTTAAAACACCTCAACAAGTTGAACCTTCAGAAGTTTTTGTCACAATCTTATAGTTGAAAGTTGATTGATTTCATTGAAACAATTTTAATGATAGATTGTTTATAATTATATTGCAGATTGCATTTTAGAAGAAGATAAATCTCATCTATCAAGTTTTCTTCCTCTGAAAGGTTATATTACAACTCTACCCCTTGCAACAGTTCTTAGAAAACTAACAAAAGAAGAGGAAAGGAGACATCAGTTGGCAATCACAAATGCGTCAAAGAACGCACATTTATAGATTTTTCTTTATTATAAATATTGCTCATGTATTTCAGTTTAATTAGAGATAAAAACATTATTATTTTGTATTGAGGGGTTTGGGCTATCTTCCACCCTCTATTTCTCTATTAATCAAATAATCTATATTGAACAATCTTCCTATTGCAATTGAGTATTTATTTATTGTGTTTGAATGTCAAAATATGAATTTGAGTGAATAACATGAAATAATTTTATCATATTTTATGAGAAATTGAGCACATTTTAGCGACAAATTATCGTTATTATGTTATTTTTAGTGACCAAATATTTCATCACTAAAAAAACATATAGTCAGCAATTTATTTTGGTCACTAAAATTATTTTCTTTTAGTGACTGAATTAATTTGGTTACAAAAATTTCATTTAGTGACAAGTAATCTGATCACTAAAACATCTTTTAGTGATCGAGTTAATGTAGTCACTAAATATGGACATTTTGTGATGGAAAGGATTTGTAACTAAAGATATTTAGTGACGGGGCATTTTTCGTCACTAAAAGTTCTTTTAGTGCCCGTTGCGTTTTAGTCACTAGAACTTCTTTTAATGACCAAAATGATTTGGTCACTAAATATGCACATTTAGTGACGAAACTCTTTTTGTTCACTGAAGACATTTAGTGGCGGGGTTTTTGTGACCACTTTGTGATAGACTGAATTTGATCACTAAATGTCTTTAGTGACCACAATTCAATATTTAGTGGCCAAATATTTCATCACTGAAAGTCATATTTGTAGTAGTGATAAGCGAGCGTCTGTTTTAAAGGTTGACGATCTGGTCATGGTACATCTAATCCCTGAACGGTTGCCTTCGGGCACCATAAAAAAATTTGCGAACCGGCGAGCGGGACCTTTCCGAATTTTAAAGAAGCTAGGGGAAAATGCATTTCTGTTAGAGTTACCACACGATTGGGGAATCTCCCCTATTTTTAATGTTTCTGACTTAACACCATATGTTGCTCCGCCACATGAGTTATCTCTCTCTCCGTTTAGTTCCACTGAACAATCTATTGGGACGGGGGGTGAGTGTAATTCTGGATCGCCCTCTACATTGGTCTCCAACGGCGGTACATGGTTGGATGATGAAAAAGATTTTCCGCAGTTGTTGCCTAACGCTTTTCCAAGTTTTGCCAGGACACATTACATGCCGGACATGATTCTTCAAGATGATGTACTATGTTCTCCAGATGGTGATGTGCACCGCTTCTTGATCTGATGGCGCAATCGGCCGGGCTCCGATGATTCTTGGGTTCTTGAGTCGGAGTTGGTCCGGTTGGATGATGCTCTCCTACGCAAGTACCTTCGAGTCAACTCATCGATGATGAGTTCTTTTCTGGCGGGGGAGGGTTGATGGAGACTACGGCCCACAACATGCGGAGGCAAATGACAACACGGACGCGGAAGACCCCCCTTCGTCTCCACCAAGGGATTTGAGATGCTATAACTTACGCCCGCGGCACAACACTCCCGATAAATAATTTAGAAGTCGTTATTTATATTGCTCATTGTTTGGGAGCACTTATTTTCGTATTTCAGAACTTTTTAATTTTCTGCTATTGGGCTGCAAATAGCCGAATTTTGATTCAAGCCTATATATAGGCTTGAGTATTGTTTTATTTTGAGTAGAATGAAAGAAATAGAAAAAACCCTTATTTCCCTTCCCCTTGCTAACCCTCTCCCTCTTTCACTCTAGCCGCCGGCTTCACACAACCCTCCCGCTTTCTTAGCTCTCGGCCGCTTCCCCTCACCGCACCTCAAAAAAACCGCCACCTCTCCCAAATCCGAGCACCCCCCACCGTTCCTCCATACCTGACGGCCTCCTCTCCCTCTCCACCAAGCCGCCTCTCTTCCTATTCCCGCTCCCGTCTCGGCCTCAACCCGAGCTCCCAGTTCCCGTCTCGGCTTCCACCTGTGAGCCCTAGTTGGTCGGCTACCCTCCCTCCGAGGGGATTTGTGTGGTTGGAGGCTCTTTGAATCGGCTTGGTTTGGCGTGACGCTTCTACGACGGAGATCTTCACCTCCTACTCCACGCTTCCGAAGGAACCGTGAATGGGTGATCGAGATTAGATAGTTAGAATCACCTATTCTAACTTGGGTAACGAAACTCCTACCACTTGTGATTTCCCTCTTGATATTCTTGTGGTGGCTAAGCGTTGGTGTAATTTCGGTAGCATTGAATGCGTCGTAATAGCCTCTAATCGATTATCATTTACTTTCTAGCTGATTTAAGTTTGTTTAGGTTTGGCAAACCTCGCTATTTTTGTTGGGGGAGATCTTCCTTGTCTTGATCGTTATTTTGGATTGATCTCCTTTGGTAGAACTCGTTCGTCCGGACGCAATATTCGTCCCTTTAGCGTGATCGGATCTTGGCTTATCGCCTTTGTCCTTTCACACCACGGGTGGCTATCCGTATTTTAGTTGATGCTTGGTTTCACGTTGTGGAAAGTGCGGACGTAGAGTCGGGAGCGGATGTAAGTCAGCTTACCGAGAGGTTATTTTCGTGACTCCATTGATCGCCAGATATCTACTGATATCCCTACGTCATAAAGGATTCAAGGTCTTCTAGATGGATGTCAAGTCAGCATTCCTGAATGGAGATCTAAAAGAGGAAGTATATGTAGATCAGCCATAAGGTTTTGTAGATCCATACATTCCTGATCATGTTTAAAGTCTTAAGAAAGCTCTATATGGGTTGAAACAAGCCCCAAGAGCATTGTATGAGACATTGTCTACTTTCCTCATTGAGAACAAATTCACAAGGGGAAAATAGAAAAGACAGTATTCCGAAGGGAATCAAAAGGCAAGATCATCCTAGTTTAGATATATGTTGATGACATAATCTTTGGATCTATTAAAAACAACCTTTGCAGGAGGTTTGCCAAACTCATGCAAAAGAAGTTTGAGATGAGCAGCATGGGTGAGATAAAATTCTTCTTGGGACTCCAAGTAAGACTGGCTGATGATGGACTATCTATATCCCAATCTAAGTTCACATGGGAGTTGATTAAAAAATATGGAATGGAGACTGCCTCCACCATGAAAACTCCAATAGGATGAAGTATGCCTATAGGCAAAGATGAGGTAGGGAAACCTATTGATGAGTCTTTTTATAGAGGGATAATTGGATCCTTACTATAATTAACTATAAGTAGACCTGACATCATGTATGCTACATGTGTCCTAGCTGGATATGAAGCAAGCTCTAAAGAGTCTCATTATTCTACATCAAAGAGAATTTTAAGATATCTTAAGAGGACACCAGATCTTGGTCTATAGTACCCTAGGAATGGAGATTTTCTGCTAATAGGTTTTTCAGAAGCAGACTTTGCAGGCTTCAAGGAAGACAGGAAAAGTACCACTAGTACATGCCAATTCCTAGGTGGAAGATTTATGTCATGAAGCAGCAAAAAGAAGACAAGTGTTGCTATATCCAGAGCAGAGTCAGAATACATAGCAGCTAGAAGCTGCTGTGCCTAGTTGCTTTCGATACAACATCAAATTGAAGACTATGACTTCAAGATAAGTTAAACTCCTTTATATTATGAATCAACTAGTGTTATATCAATTGCTAGAAACCCTGTTTCACATAGCAGAACAAAGCACATTGAAATTAGATATCATTTTAGTAAAGAACATGTTGAGAAAAAGGACATAAGTCTAGAATTTGTTTCTACTAACTATCAAGTAGCAGACATATTCACTAAACCTTTAGATGAAAGTAAATTCAACTATTTTAAAATTGAATTGGGTTTGTTGAACCTAGATTGAGATGATAGGTCAAAGTAAATTTTCTTTTCAATATATGACTAAGTGACAGCACAAGTTATAAGCGTCTATTCATTAGTAGTCTGTATCGACACACAGAATTTGGTGTCGACACAAAGTAGGTTAGTGTGTTGACACACATAAGCAGGTGTCGACACATAGAGCTTGAGTGAGTCGAAACATAGAGTTGTTGAGACACTAAACCCTCTGTCGAGACTTTAGAAGTCTGTGTCAAAAAACAGAAATTGGTGTCGACACATGGGGTTGTCAAGACTCAAAACCCTTTGTCAATACTTTTAGAGGATAGTGTCGACACTATCAAATTTGTGTCGACATACAAAACTCTAATTCCAGCCCGCCTTTTGACCTACCCTATTTAGAAAAGTATAAATAGGAGGAAGCGAGACATTGTCGACTATGCTCTCTAAAATTTCAAGACTAAACCATTAGTGTCGACCACGAAATTCTATTTCTCTCTCTTCAACTTTCACTTCTCTAATCTCCAATGGCACCCAAGACGGACAACAACATCAATGAAGGTTATGAGCTTGTTCGGGGTGCATTCACAGATACAGAACCTGATATTATGGCGGTGGTGGACCTAATCTAGGATGTAGGACTAGATTATGTAGTTTCAGAACCAATAAGGATATGGAAGAAAGAAGTCTTAGAATTATATTCAACCGCAACAACAAATTCGAAGGGGAACAAGATTAAATCAACTATTCATGGAGAAACAATAAAAATAACTTCCAAAAATCTGAGCAAATCCCCTCAACTACTAAGGGTTAAAGAAGAAAAGGAGATTGATTCTACACTAGCTACAGAATCCCTCAAATGGTATGGGCTGACCTCAACAACAAACATTGGATCATCCATGACAAGGAAAGGGATGAAATCCAAGTGGAAGTTTTTGGGTGAAGTAGTTGGGAAAGTTGTCCTTTACAAAACTGGGGGGCATGATAGGATTTCCTCGTACATGTTCAGCCTAATGACCAGAATCATCTTTAAGATAAAGACTAATTGGAGTACAGTTATCTTCAATAATGTTAAGGAAAGCATTAAGAAGCATAACCTAAGAAGAATACTGAGTTTGTATCTGGCTGCCAACATACCTGAGGTACTGAACCAAACTATTGGTTCAAAGATTAATCACATGAGAAGAATGGATATAAGAATCCTAAGTAGATGGGATAGAGTATTATCCAAAGAAGAACTTGCACCTAAGCATAAGCCGAAACAGGTAAGAAAATCTAATAAAGATACATTGGAAGTTGAGGAGTCCTCTAGTGACTCAGAAGAAAGGGTTGAATTCAGCTCTGATGATGACACCACAAAACTACTCAGGAAGTCTCCCACTCACACGCCTGGAACTGAAGCTCATATCTAGGGGGAGACTGCCCATCTGCCAGATAATCAGGAGATATCAAACCAAGGGGGAGATATTATTGCAGCTGAGCTAGATAGTAAGACTGTAAACCTCACTATGATGGAAGTGTTTCTGGACATCAACACAGGTACAGAAACTTCTGAAAAAGAGGCACAAGATGCGTATATTCCAGATATGCTAGAGAAACCTAAGACACCTGAGAATGGTGTAATCAATGGATTAGAGACTGACTTCCAGGGGGAAGAAGAAGAGGTACACAAGGAAGATATTTCTGATGATCAACACACTACTGCAAGTGTTGAGGGGGAGGTGCCAGACCTAGCCCCAAAACTGGATATAGATGTTCAAGGCACAACAATGGAACTAAAAATATCATCTTATTCTCAAATCGAGGAAGAAGCCTCAGTACTTAAGAAAAGGAAGGTAACAGAGCTAAGGAAGAAAAGTTCAGGCTACAAGAAGGCATTATAGGCTGGGAAGACATCTCTTGCTCCAGAAGTAGACTTCAGTTCACTACTGGAAACATTGTAAGAAAAACTTGATGTCCAAAGGCGTACACTTGAATCCTATGTGGATGAAAGCTACAAGGAACTCCAACTTAATCTGGCTCAGGACATCAAATCTATAAGATTTTAAGTAAATTTACTGAAGAAGGAGATAACAGACTACTTCCATAAGGGAGGTAATGCTGTGGTATTCATTGTCATGAAGCAGGAGGGAATAAAAACTAAGGTAGAGGAATTGGTTGTTCAGCAAGGATGTGTACTAGAAAATTAGAAAAGACTGAATGAAAACTTGCTTGATACACATTCCATCAATTTTACCAAATTGACTGAATAGACCACGGCCATAGAAACTAATATGGACACCAAAGTATCTGCTATAAAAGCACAGATGAAACTAGATTTGGAAGCAGTTAATACTACAATTAAAACTTCTGAGTCTGCTATTTCAGCTCAAAAAAGAAATTTAAAGCCTACTATACAACTGGAAACAATCATGTAGTCGATCAAGTCAGATTTCAGAAAAATGAGCTCAGGGATCATATTGCCCGAAAAGTCATTAAGGGGGAGAGAGTGCTTATCAAAGCTAGATCTGATCATGCCAAATGGGTATTCAATACTTTCAGAGCTACCTTGGGATATCCACCATTATGTGATGTCAATAACACTGCTGAATCTGGATGCCAACCTGCAATCTTGGAGGGGATGCAACCTGAAGTGGCTCAAGTAATATATCCCCCTCCTGAGTGTGAAGAAATTCATCAGGTAGTCCAGGATATGTACATCCCTCCACTGGATAAAGTTCCTTTAATTTCTAAAGAAGTAGAAATGGCTGATCCAGTTTTAATTAAAGAACAAGTGGCCCAAATATCCAAGAAAAGATTCAAAGAACAGGCTGAGGCTAGGCCTTACTTTGAGAAATGGAGTCAAACCTCCAGAAGAATCTTCCTAACTGCATGGAATGCAGTGGTTGAAAATCAGTATGAAAGGGGTAAGTGGTACTCCAAACAGGAATGGGATAAGAATCTTACACAATAAGAAAAAATCTACAAATTTAGGAAGGACTTGAAGGCTGGTAGAATTTATGCAAACTCCATAGAGCCTTGCATGTATTTCCCCAAACCATTCCATTACTTTGAAAGGCAAAAACTGAAAGAAGCTCAACTTAAGGCCAAAGACATCAAGGGAAAGAAGCCTGTTGATGATGCTAAAGCTGAAGTCAAAGCTACTGTTCTTCCAGGAAAAGGAATTGAAATCAGGGAACCGTATCAATCCTAATTTTAGACTGACTTGGTTCTAGGAGAACTTTATAGATCTTTTGTTGTTTTTTTGTAACCCATAAACATTGTAATCCAACTTTGCTTATATGATGAAGAAATTATTGATTGCCAATAGTTTATATACCTGTATCTGAGTTGCATAATTTCTTATGATATTTCTTGTTGAATATTTGTGTAAGATATGCTAGAACTGCTATTGAATTAATTTGAAATGGCTAAATACTTCATACTTATTATTTCTTTACATATTGGTGTACATCATTGACTATGGGTTATGACTTCTCCAAATAGGGGGAGATTGTTTGGTACATTGGAAATTATGTACCTAATTTATAGAAGTCTCACCTGAATCAATAATATAAATCAGGTTGTATTTGATGGTGTATTGAGTTTATCTGTGCAGGTAGAAGAATGAAGAAAATATTCTAAGTACAAAAGTGTCGAGACATTTATAATGCGTCGACATCTTAGAAGGAGCAGTGTTGAGATCAGAAGCAAAGTTGTGTCGACACACAGGACTTGTGTCGATATATGAAATTTGATTTGACAATAGTTGTGTTGACACTCAGGACTAGTGTCGACATATTTAGATTTGAAGTGCTGACATGAGTAGAAGGACTTGTGTTGACATAAAGAGTTAAGTCTACATCAGCTGTATCGACACACAGGACTTATGTCGATATAAGGAGTTAAATCTATATCAGCTGTGTCAACACACAAGACTTGTGTCAACATAAAGAGTTAAGTCTACATCAACTATGTCGACACGCAGAACTTGTGTCGACATACAAAGATTAAGTCTTCATCAGCTATGTCGACATACATGACTTGTGTCGACATGCAGAGTTTGGGTCTACATGAGCTATATTGACAAGTCACTAAAGTTTGTCAACACATTCCACAAAGGCAGTGTAGAGACTATATGAAGAGTAGTGTCGACAGTTTCTGAAGAGTATTGACAACATCAAAGGAGTGGTGTCGACACATTGTATAAAAGCTGTGTCAACAGTTTCTGAAGTTCATCAACAACACCATAGGAAGTGTGTCGATACCCAGGTAATTTTGTCGACACATACTATGCTTGTGTCTTGACACATTCAGCTGAGTTAAATAACTCTAAGTGCCAGATCTCCAGATAGAAGACTTGACAGCTACCAGGATTTTCAAGGCCTGTTAGACATGTCAAGACTGTCAGATGTCAGTCATACACCAGATCAGTCGGTTGCCTCTGATGTGATCAATAAATAGAGCCGAGTGATCAGAGAAAAGTAATACACACAGTGAGACAGAGAAAATTTAGAGGGAAGCCAAAAATAAGGAGGAATACTCCAAGAAGATTTCACAGAATTCTATACAGCAAGAAGGTTCTGATTCAAAATCAGAGAAGGAGATAACATCTCTTTAGATCTGTCATTGTTTGTTGTATCAAGTCGGCAAGAAGGAAGAAGCTGAGTCTACATCAACTTCTCAAGGAGATTCAACATAGGTTGTCTCTTTCAAGAAGCTTTGAATAAGCTAAGTAAGGTTGAATCTGATTCATTGCAGTAGTGGTTTTAAGGAAGCAGATTAATCAAGATCTGATCAAGATTCCCTCACCCCTCTTTTCTCTCTATCTGGGTGAAGGAAGAAAAGTAATTCTTTATGCAATTTTTATAAGATATATTTTTTAGATCTGAGTGTAAGAGATTTAAATCTCTGAGTTGTAAGCCTGTAATTATAATGGTTGAGGTAGGACTATTTGCCTGAGATAGGAGATTAAGTTCTCTGAGTTGTAGGACTGGTAATAAGGCCTGAGGTAGGGATTGATAGCCTGATTGGTAGGAGTGTGGATTCACTCTGAGGTAGGGTTCTTGGGAAGAGCCTGAGGTACAGGACTTGTTCAAGTCTGAGTTGTAGGAACCAGTTTGGGTTCTGAATTGTGAGATCTGAGGATCTGAGAAGGTGGAAGGAAGTTTGGCCGAATCTAGTATATTGCTAGATAGGCGAAGGGGGAAAGTGGATGTACCAATCTCTTGGGGAAGCACTATAAACCTGTGTGCTTGCTGTAATTTATGTGTTGTTACTTTTATTGCTTTATAATTTAGCTATACTATGAAAAATTTATTATCTGATTAAGTAAAAAGAATTGAACCTATTCATCCCCCCTCTAGGTGTTTAAACAATCTCGAAACGAATTCTTTCAAGAGGCTTACGTTCTGTCATTACCAAAAATATCCAAGCTAGAGATCGAGTAAAAATCAAGCTCTAGCTCATCAAACTCGAGCTCGACTCATAATAATTTTTTTTTTTTTGCATAAACTCTATGTCTCTAATTGGGTCATGTATGTTCTTGTGTTTGTGTCATTTGTTGGGTTTGGGTCCGGTGTGTCCATGTTTATGTCTGTCGGTGTATGTGTGTGTGTGTGTGTTAGTGTTTGTGTATATACATATATGTGTGTTTATGTGTTTAATCATATGTGTATGTGACTGTATATCATTGTGTGTCTATGGTTTTGTGTTCCTTTAGCTATGTGTGTCTTTGTTTTTATGTGTTTGTGTGTGTGTGTATTTGTGTTTCTATGTCTGGGTTTGTATTTTTTTCGGTCCGTGTCTGTGTTTATTTTTGTGTCTGTGTTTATATCAGTGTTTGTGTCTTTGTTTATGTTTATGTGTTTGTGTCTGTCTGTCTCTGTGTTTATCCATATTTATGTTTGTGTTTCTGTGTCTACATGTCTATATGTTTTTATGCTTTTGTGTGTATGTGTGTGTGTGTCTCTCTGTGTGTGTGTTTGTGTGTCAGGTTTGTGTTGGTCTATATATGTTTCTTTGTTTATGTCTGTATCTATATTTGTTTGTATGTGTCTATGTTTGTGTATTTATGTCTATCTGTGTCGGTCTATTTGTGGATGTGTTTATCTATGTGTGTGTGTGTGTGTGTGTGTGTGTTTGCGTGTGCGTGTCCATGCATGTATGTGTTTTTTGTTTCTATGTGTGTTTTCATCTATGTGTATGTGTTTGTTTTTTTATTTGTTTGTGTCTGCGTGTTTGTGTCTGCGTAGTTGTGTCTACATATATATATGTGTGTGTGTGTGTGTGTGTGTGTGTGTTTGTGTGTGTGTGTCTATGTATGTATGTGAGACCCCTTTTTTTGTTTTTAAACCACCGGATCTTTTGCCCAGAGTCGCCATTTTGCAGTGAGACTGACACTCGGGAAGGTCGTCACTACAAAACGCCGATCCTGCCGGCCTTTACGATCACCAAAGAAAGAAATGCATATACATAAGCCAGATATATCCAAGTCCACACATCACATATAAGATATATGTAAGGAAATCACATTAAGTCCACATTATAAAAGAAGTACGTAAATAGAACAGTACATAGTAATATAAACGGGCTTAAGCCCGACACATCAAATCCTCACTACAAGACTCTCGCGGAAGCTAATAAAACTAACACTCACGGGGCAAGAGGCCTTTGCTCCTTTACTAGACTGGCCAACCTCCATGTGCACCATACTCTACTGGTGCTATATCTACTGCTTCTTCTCCCTGTCCCCCATTCGGAGCCCCTGAAATGTTTGGTCCATCGAACGTTAGTCAAAAATACTAACCATGATTTCACCCACCCCTCCCCCAATGGATCCTATGCACCGTGAGGAAGGAGTGATATGAAAGCTATGAAGGTCGAGAGTGGTCAAAGAAGATGATGGTGGACCTATTCTAGCACGCATATAGTAAATCTACAAAGCTGTAAAAGAAAGGCAAGCTAATAGTTATATAATAAGAAAACGGTAGAGTAAACAAGTAAAACAGAGCAGCAGCATACGAAAAGTAAACTAAGAAAAAAGTAACCTTAAATTATATGAATGCCCATACAAACATATAAGTTAAGGGGTCTTTTGCAAGGCACCTACCGTATAAAAAGTCTCATACTAATTTATACGATGGGATGTCAGGTTGCATGCAAGTATGAGTGAAGTGAAATGTTATGCCTCTATTCATGCAAATGCAACACAAGCACACAACTCTATGCACACAGAACTTTAGTTCCCCCTATTTGAAAGCTACAATCACTCCTAGGAGCCTTTATCGTGGAAAACAGATACAGTTGGTCGGGCACCCCACTCCTCGGTAGGTATCCACACTACAAGGCCTAGCCCTACGTATGCCTCTGAAGGACACACTAAAGTCACCACATACTATGCTTACCCACCTCCAGTCATTTCCTTGGTTAAGTGTCCACCATACCCGCCGAGTCAGCATATTGACGTCGGTGTAAATGACCGTCAAATACCGAAGAAACACCACTTTATGCACTTGCAATCATGACTTTCCTGAGCCATCGGCTCCCTGGACTATCCTGTCTGTTACAACTACCTTTCGAGCTTTCAGCTCGCAGGGCTAACCAGCCAATTTCTACCACCACCGAGCCTACCGCTCGGATAACCCAACCAAACTAACCTCCCGAGTTACCGGGTTATGTGAAAGTAAATCGCTAGTTATACTAGTTTCTCTTTAATAATTATTCTTATAGTTTAGGTTAACCTTGGACTACCCAGGGTATAACCTGTGAAGGGCACTAACGGGGCACAAGGAACAATGATGGTAGCTGAATCCTATCGTTCCCTTTCTCAAGGCACTTGTTATTGGTATCTACCCAGGTCTCAATTCCATTTTATGTTATACTAAATCTAACTCTAGTGTATTTGACTCTTTCTCTCTCTAAAGGAAAGATGTTCTTTCGTCGATCCCGAGCACCTCTTATCACTACACAACAAAACATTCTCCTCATCATGACTCATAATGAAGCTCACCTTTTCATCTTACCAAATCAACATACCAATACTCCCAACTTCCTATGACCATCCCACATGTTATCACAAATCTGCATATTTACTATGCGCAGACCAACCTAAGCTACATGATGGGTATGAAAGCTGACCCCTTCAAATACCCTTCCAAATGTCCTAGATTTCTTACTGGGGGTCTATTATGTCATATTAAGACTAAATCCAGAAAATTGTAATTTTCCTAATTAATTTAACATTTATTAAATTTTCCCCAAAATAAGACAAATGATGTTTTTGAACATGAAGTACTAGATTCCTTAAGTTATGTCCTTCCAAAAAAATTATGGTCACTATATGATGCCAAAATATGAGAGAGTACCAAGTTTTGCAAACTTTCATAAATATATTAGCCCTTAATTATTTAATTCAAGATATTTGCAGTAATTAAAAGTAAAGAAGGGAGTACCACCAATCATAATCCAAAAATTACACAAAAATTATTTGAGCTTAAACATCATCATAAAACATTACTGACTACATTTTATATAATTCCAAGTTCGTTTAACCATGAAATTATTCAAAATCATCAATAGGGGCAACAAAAGGTTATAACTACAAGTATGAGCTACTGTCTTCCAAACACCCTACAATAAATTTCAGAGACTCATAATGATATAAAAACTCTTCTACCAGAATTTCCTAAAGATCCAAGGTCATATGACCCCTTCAATTTTTCCATAAAAGCTATAGGCCTAAACAATCCCCGTTTGATTTAAGTTGTGTGCCTAAGTCTAAAAGTCACCAAATTCTTTCATAGGGCTATTCACCACCTTTTGACCTCATGGGCATAAACCCAAGTCCATACAAGGACATATCACACCATGTCCCTCACAAACCCCAAAAGTTCAGCCCTAGTGTTTGAACTAGGGTCCGAGGGCAAATACACCCCTATCCATCTCAAACTCCATGAGGGGGTGCTTAAACTAACCTTCGGTCTCTGGCCAACGTCCCAACCCCTTTGGGTGAGCATTGGCCCCTCCATGCCCCAAGCACACTTTTGCCCTTATTTGCCCTTAAAGGGCCACACTTTGGTCTCACCAAAACATATTAAAATCAAAACCAATTGGGCTGAGATTTTTATCAGAGTCATTTCATGACCCTAAGAGACAGCCACCAAACCTTTGGTGGGTTTAGAGGTCATTAGACCCCTTAAGTAATTCACACATGGTTTATTAAATTTCTACAAAAACTTTAGGAAAATATTTTCAAAAAATTCACATTTTTAAAAAATATTATAGGAATAGATAGGAGTGACCCTCATCAAAAATCACAGATCTTTTGGATGACTTGTTTGATGGGGCACTCAATTTAATTTCTGACTAGCCCTATATATAGGTTGCACCATTTGTCGTGTTGTGGTCAGACCACTGAACCAAATTAGTTGAAACCAATTTTAAAATAAACTAGACTTTGGGGGCCATAACTTTCATGTTGGCACTTTCAACATAGAGGTCTTTAAGTATTTTTAGTATTTAATTCTATCTACTGAAAAACTGTGACAAAAATCTATATATAAATGTATTAATAATAACAGTCAACACGAATCTTAAAGCCTGATTCGACGGCATTGGTTCGTCTTACCAAACGCGCCAACGGCCCAGATTAACATGTCCTAGGCCTTTTTGGCTGACGATTTTTCAGCCACCAGCGCCTCTTCCCGGTCGGCCACCACCACCATCTTCATTGAGGTGGTGGCTGGCAATTCACGATGGTTCGACGGCCGATGATGACCGAAATAGTTGTTTGTGGGTGGAAGAAGAAAGCTTGAAAATCAAACTTTCGGCTATGCCGAACCTGGGCCAACTGGCCTCAATTCTGGCAGCCATTAAGAGTGGATCTATCCACTGAAGAAGGAAGTGTGGGAGGACCTTCTAAGGATGCTTGCGTCGAGCCGACCGCTGTGCTGCCATTGTTGGATTTTAAGTTTGCGGGTGCTTTGCAACAGTACTACCAGAGGGCTTAATTTCTCCAAAGGTAAGGTGGAACCTATTTCTCTTGGCCTAGGGAAGCTTTAAAGATTGCTAAATGGGTAAGCGGGGGGTGTAGCATCAATGGACAATAAGATGAAATTTTGCCCAATATGGTTCAATGCATCAAGCCACTAAAAGGGGCCTGTAGAAACTCTTGATCTTCTCAGCACTGATGGGGGAGATGAATCAACTCATTGTAATGAAGAGAGAGGGCCCTTGGCCATAAATGGCTGTCTTCCTCATTTTCTCTCTCCTCCATAAATGGCTGTCTTCCTCTGATACCAATTGAAAGTGAGGCTAAGATCTATCTCAACTCTAGAGGGGGGGGGGGTGAATAGAGTATTTTAAAATAATTTTTCACAGTTGAAATAAACAGCACATATAGAATTTAATTTATGATATAGTGTAGAGTGCTAGTAAGAGGTTAAAAATCAAGAAATAAAGAGCACAGCACACAGCAGACAAATCACACAAACAAACCAGAAGACACAAGGAATTATAGTGGTTCCCCAAAAACCTGGGTACATCCACTCTTCTACCACCCTTGGTAGGAATCCACTCAGGATGAGTTGATCAGGTGTCCTGACACCAATGAGCTTTTGATAAGGTGCCCAAAAACCAAAACTAGATTTTTTGATAAGGTGTCTTGCCACCACTGAGTTTTGACAAGGTTCTCAGAACCAGACAGAACTTTTGAAGGGAGTTCAAGAACCCTTTTACAGCAGGAAAAGAAAAATAAGAGTGAAGGGTGTCTTCTCTATTCTCAATCAAATGAGAGAAGCACAAGTGGATTGATGATGTCAAAGCTCGCCCTGAGATGTAGAAAGGTTCAGGAAAAGAAGCTTTGCTCTAGGGTGATAGGTCTTCAGAACTTTGATCTCCAGCACAGGATGGTTTCAGCAAGAAGGCTGAGAATAAGGTGTCTGGAGTTCTGAGATGAGATTGTGAACACTTTTCAGTCAGCAAGAAGATTTTTGGAGTCACAGTTCTTCTGTTGTTCTTCTGCTATCAGTATTCTCTATTCTGTGTGTTCACTTCCTTTCTTGTCAATCTCTGTGTGTCTTTTTTCTTGTGTATTCTGTATATCTTAATAACACAGAAGAAAGGAATTGATTTTCTGACGTTTCCTTGTCCAAAATTAGCCGTTGGGAGTCATAAATGTCTTCCAAAAATAGTCTTGTCTTCTAGAGGAAAGTCCAGCAAACATTCTCTGAATAATTCCTTGAAACTTGCTCCAGAATAAAGACAAACGGCTGGGAGATCTTCTGACATAAATGCTGATAATATTCAAAAACATTCCAAAGAACAGCAGCATTTGAATTCCTGGAAGCGTTGATCTCTCCAAAAAAAACGTCAATCTGAGCTCTACGATCGTCGAACTGAGCTCAGAGATGAAATGGACAAGCAGACAGAAAACGTCGATCTGAGCTCGACGATCGTCGAACCGAGCTCAGAGACCTGAGAAATAACTTCAGGGAGGGATCGTCGAACTGAGCTAGAAGATAGTTGAGGGGAGTTCGACGATCAAGCAGAAGCTAGCCAAAAGCAGATAGTCGATCTGAGCTCGAAGATCGTCGACCGGAGCTCGACGATTTATTGAAGTTGAGCTCAGAGAGCGTCGAACGGAGTTCGACGATTCGTCGACCTGAGCTCGACGAAAATTGCCTTAGACTTAGCTCTTCAACCTTGATCTTGGAATGATCCTGGGGGCAGCTCCAAACCTAAGTTCTAAGCCCTAGACTCATTCTAATGTTGACCTTCTTAACTATACAACTAGGTCAACTGGGATTCCTAAGACAAGCATAGTGATCCTTACCCAAATTAGTAATAGGGCGTTCCAACAATCTCCCCCTATTTGGGTTAGGATTACTATTTACAGACAATCATAGGAAATGAAAAGCATACAACAGTACAGAAGTTAATACAAAATTACAGAGAAGTTATATAGCAGCAAAGCATATCACAGATAAATAGCAGCAGATATCCAAAGGTGGATGAAATGTTTTAGCTTACACAGTTCACTTCCTTTCAGATCCCTTTTTAAATAAAATTTCTCTATTTGGATTCTAACTTTCTTTCTTTGACCTTCTGTCATCCTCTACACCTAGAGAAGTTTGAGATTTGGGCCTTAGAACAATAGCCTCAGGGTGCAACTTCATGTAATCTTCTGGGTTGAAAAATTTTCTTGATGCATATCTTTCCAGTTCTTTCTTTCTCTGCTCTGATAAGGTAGTTATGTTTGAAGTATCCTTGCCTTGTTCTCTGGCCTTTTTTATTTGATCAAGGGCAGCCAATTCTTTCATTCTGGCTGTCCAGGATACAGGGTTGTTCTCAGGATCTTCAAAAGGAATAGGAGGTTCATATCTATTGATGATTTCAGAAACAGTAGAAGGAGTCCTGGAGACAATTGTGTCTTTCAGCTTGTAAGGGAAAGGACCTGAAGAAGAGTCAGAGTGGCCTTGTCCTTCCCTTTGATAGGATCTTTGTTCTCTTTGATTTCCTCTGTAATTACCCCTTCTGGGTTGATATCCTCTTTGATGCTGTCCCCTTTGATATGATCTTTGATAATACTGGGAAGAACTATGTCTGGAGACTGGAGCTTGAGGGGCTGAACCTGAGCCAGAATCTGGAGGAGGAGGAGGAGGAGGCTGATATTGAGAAGATCCTTTTTCATATTTGTCAAGCTTCCTCTTCTTCTTCATAGCTTTCAGTTGATTTTTGGAATATTGCATCCAAGGCTCAGAGATGGGGCAGTCATGCAGGATGTAGTATGGAATATCATTGGAGTCTTTGGCTTTGGCAGGAGGGACTGACATCATTGCTTTACTTCTGGCTTTTCTCTTCTTGGCAATAGTGCTAGCAGAATCATCAGAATCAGTCCTGTATTGGTCACTCTCAGAACTTTGAGGTTGATCATACAGATCATCAATTCTTCTGATAAGCTCTTCTTGAGCTTTAAGTTTTGCAGAAACAGCAGGAGCAGGAGGAGAGAGAGCAGCAGCAGAGCAGGCAGAAACAGGAGCAGACACTAGAGCAGGAGCAGCAATTTCATCAGCATCAGTTGCTGGAATCATTTCTATGTCAGCAGTAGCAGCAGCAGCAATTTCAACAGAAGGAGGCACAGTGGCCTTAGTAGCAACATCAGAGATATCCACAGCCTTCCAGGACTTGATGTAGGAATCAATATGGCTGGGATCACAGGTAGATACAGGCACAATGGCCTTAGACAAATCTTCAGCAGGAGTTGCAGACAGACAGCTGAAATGGACTGTATCAAATATAGATAGCAGCCTCTGCAGATTAAGTGCAAAAGCACATCCAAGAGCTGGAGCTGGAGCAGACATAATATCAGCAGCTGGCACATCCACTTCTTCATAAGGCATCTCCCCCTGCCTTGGTTCAGAAAGAGGTGAATCAAGGCACACAGAAGATGGGATAGCCAGGGAGGAGGAAAGGGAGGCAAGCTTGGTAGACAGCTCCTGTACTTGCTTCAGGAGTGGAGCCAGGGAAGACTCCAGTAGAGATGTCAGCTTGGGAGCTAGCAACTCATACAGCCTGTCTGCCAAAATAGGAAGATCCACATGCTCAAGTGGGGCTTGAGCAGAGGTAGAGGCAAAGGTGGATGGAGGGATGGTGGCTGATACTGAAAATGTGGAGAAAGGTGGAGAGGGAATGGTTGGTTCAGAAGATGGAATTATGGAGATAGAGAAGGTTGAGGTGGAGATAGGGGAAGTAAGAGATGGTGTGAAGGAGGGTTGAGAGAGAATGTCATGGAGCATTTGTTGAAAGGAGGAAGTTGAGGGTGGCTCAGGAGGAGTAGAGGGTGAATCATCCATGAAGGAATCATCAATGAGTGAGAAGGATGGTAGGGAGAAGGTTGAATAGGAAAAGAGGGGATGGAATTCCTCTGAGGTGGATAGAGGAGGGGATGACATAGGTGAGGAAATGGTAATTGGGGATGAGATGATTATGGTGGTGACTGGTGGTGAGGAGGTGACGGCTTGGGTGGATGTGGCTGGAGGAGGGGAAGAAGCAGGCAGCTCTTCTGCTAGAGGAGTGACTGAGATAGTCCTTGTGCCTGAATGAAGTGGTACAGTAGCCCTGGAGGGGTTTATGATCTGCCTGTCCCATTTACTGAAGAGGGCACAGGAAAGCCTCTTGGATGCATTGATAAACATGCCAGAGGAGGTTAATAGGTCAGGGCATCTGTTGTGCAGAAAGACCCCTAAGATTCTCCCATAACTAACTGCATTCTTGTTGATCTTCTTCTTAATCAGAGTGAAGAAGATGGAGCCCCAGTCCAGGTGTTTCTTATCTAATAAAGCTCCCATCAGGCAGAACTGATATCTGGAAATGGTGTCATGGGCTGAATGCTTGGCCAACAGCACCTTCCTAACTACATCAGCCAGGAATTGAAATTCTATAGCCAGATTTTTCTTCAGTAGCTTATTAGGGTTGACTGCATTGTGACCCATCCTATCCAGCATGGAGTCATACTCCTCTCCAGACAGTTCAATGGAGTCTTCTCCAGTACTGAGTTGAAAGACTTCTGTTAAAAGAGCCGGCAATAGAAATACCTGAGTCCCCTTAATGGTGCCGACAACAGAATTCTCAGTCTCGTCTGTTGCGGTAAAACACCACTCTTTAATTTCTTCTGAGGCGATCTTCATCCTTATAGTCATTATTGGAGTCAGATGTTGTTCTCTGAATAAGTTTAGGATGTCCTTGAAGCGCTGGTCGCTTCCGTCGAAGGAGTTTATGTCGATGTCAAAGCCTGTGTAGAACTTCATCTTAGCAATAGCAGCACTTGATTCACCCATATTCACCTGCAACAGAAAACCAAAAACGACCAAGCGCAAAAGAAAGAAAGTTGTAGAGTATGAAAGCGCAAAAGGAGAACGACGGCTGAAAGAAAGATTTTATATTAGGGTTCGACGGCGAAAAGGAAGATCGTTGAGCTTAGCTCGACGAAACGTCGAGCTTAGCTCGACGATTTGGGCTACAAAGGGAATCTGAAGAGTCTTCAAAATCGGCGATCTTAGTTCGACGATGTTGAAAAACGTAGAGCTCAGCTCGACGGCCTCTGATCAGAAAGAGAGAAAGCCTAGTTCTAGCGAGGGCTCTGGACTCAGATCGACGACTGCAAAAGCGTCGATCTCTGGTCGACGATTTTTGGAAAATCGTCAATCTCTGTTCGACGATTTTGGGGAAAACGTCGAGCGCAGTTCAGAGTCTAAACACATTCTACAGACACAAAAAGAAGGATTTTTGGCCCAGTCTTGGTCTGTTTTAGCTTTTCAAAATCTTGTAATTTAATTAAGGCTTCCTCCATCTAACATGCCTAACTGATTTAGGAAGAAACTGTGTTTCTTTTCATCCAAAGGTTTGGTGAAAATATCTCCCCTTTGCAAATCAGTAGGAATATATTGGAGTTCAATTTTATTTTTCTCTACATTATCTCTTAGAAAATGATGCCTAATTTCTATGTGTTTTGTCCTACTATGGAGGACTGGATTTTGAGCTATAGAGATAGCACTAGTATTATCACAGAAAATTTTAGACTTCTCTAAGTTGTAGCCATAGTCTAAGAGCTGATTCTGTATCCACAATATTTATGAACAGCAACTGCCTGCAGCCATATACTCAGCTTCAGCAGTTGAGGTTGACACAGATGTTTGCTTCTTACAGAACCAGGAGACAAGTCTGTCACCAAGGAACTGACATGTTCCACTGGTGCTTTTCCTGTCTATTCTGCATCCAGCATAATCAGCATCTGAGAATCCAATTAAATCAAATGCTGAATCTTTTGGATACCAGAGACCTAGATTTGGACAACTTTTAACATACCTAAGAATTCTCTTAACTAAGATTAAATGTGACTCTCTAGGGCTAACTTGGAATCTAGCACAAATACATGTGGCAAACATTATATCAGGCCTACTAGCTGTAAGGTACAATAAAGAGCCAATTATTGCTCTATATGTTGTCTGATCAACAGGTTTCCCATGTTCATCAGCATCTACTACAGCATTTGAGGGCATGGGTGTTTTCATACATGATGCATCAGACATACCAAATTTCTTAACCAATTCTTTTGCATACTTGGTCTGAGAAATAAATATGCCTTCAGTATGTTGCTTGACTTGTAGTCCTAAGAAGAAGGACAGCTCACCCATGCTACTCATTTCAAATTTAGAGTGCATAAGCTTGGAAAACTTTTTGCACAATTTTGAATCAGTAGAACCAAAAATAATGTCATCTACATAAATTTGCACTAGTAGGGTGTGGGACTTATGGGTTCTAATAAAAAGAGTTTGGTCTACTCTCCCCCTAACAAAATCATTTTCCAGAAGAAAGCATGCTAGTCTCATACCATGCTCTAGGAGCTTGCTTGAGACCATATAATGCTTTATGCAATTTGTAAACATAATCAGGGTGAGTTAGAGAGATAAAACCTGGAGGTTGTCTAACATAGACTTCCTCTTTGATGTCCCCATTGAGAAATGCACTCTTTACATCCATTTGATACACTTTGAAGCCCTTGTGAGCAGCAAAGGCTAGGAATATTCTGATGGCTTCCAACCTTGCAACTGGTGCAAATGTCTGATCATAGTCTATTCCTTCTTGTTGAGAGTACCCTTGAGCAACTAGCCTTGCCTTGTTTCTGACTATAACTCCTTGATCATCCAGCTTGTTCCTGAATACCCACTTTGTTCCAACAATGGGATGATCCTTTGGCTTAGGTACTAGTTCCCAAACCTTGTTCCTTTCAAATTGATGCAACTCCTCTTGCATTGCAATGATCTAGTGTGGATCTTGCTCTGCATCTTGAATGGATTGAGGCTCAATTTGAGATAGGAAGCAAGTGTGCATCAGGTTCTGGTTGACCTGACTTCTAGTTTGCACACCAGCTGAGATCTCTCCAATTACTTGGGTGATTGGATGATCTCTTGTTGTTACTAAGTCAACAGGGAGTGTTGATTGTTCACCAGCCTGTGTTGTTGTCTCCCCTAGTGGAACAGCAACTGGCTTTTCAGGATGATTTTCTTCAAGATGTTGAACTTCTTCTTCATCATCACTGCTCTCATTCTTTTCAGCAACTTGCAGTTTGTTCAAGTCTTCAGCTAGAGAATGTACCTGCAGAGGTTCTATGGTAGAAGCATTCTTCTCCTTGAAAGACATGTTAGCTTCATCAAAAATAATATGAACAGATTCTTCAATTTTACAGGAAGATTTATTGTAAACCCTATAGGCCTTGCTGATCATGGAGTATCCCAGAAACACTCCTTCATCAGCTTTAGCTTGGAATTTTGCTAGATATTTCTTGTCATTATTATGAATAAAACAAGTGCAGCCAAAAACTTTGAAATAGCCTATTTTAGGTTTCTTCCCTTTGAGCAATTCATAAGGAGTCTTGCCCTTCAGCTTGTGTATCAGGCTTCTGTTCAATACATAGTTGGAGGTGTTCACTGCCTCAGCCCAAAAGGACAGAGGTAGGTGAGCATCTGCCAATAATGTAGTTGCAGATTCAATGAGTGTTCTATTTTTCCTTTCAGCTACCCCATTTTATTGAGGAGTTCTAGGAGCTAAGAAAGTGTGCCTGATCCCTTCACTCTAACAGAACTCTTGCATGAGAAGAGAATCAAACTCTGTCCCATGATCACTTCTGATCAGGGCAATGTGAGTGTTGAACTCAATCTGAATGCATTTGAGAAAATCTGTCAAACACTTGAAGTTATCAGACTTCTTCCTCAGAAAGAATACCCAAGTGAATCTTGAGAAGTCATCTACAACCACTAAAGTATTGGACTTCCCTCCTAGGCTTTGCACAGATATTGGTCCAAAAAGATCCATGTGCAACAGGTACAAAATCCTAGGTGAATCACTCTTATTAATTGATTTAAAACTACTTTTAGTTTGCTTGCCTAATTGACAAGCCTTGCAAAGTCCTTCCTTCTTGTAGGGACCAGAAGGTAGTCCTTTAACAAGGTTGTCTTTAGATAGCTTGGCAATGGTTCTAAGGTTAATATGCCCTAGTCTCTTATGCCATAAAATATTAGATTTTGAAATGGAGTTGAACAGGCAAATATCTACTATAGGTGAATGAAAATCCACTAAGTAAATGTTACCTCTTCGGTTACCTGTCAACACAGTTGTGTTGTCCTCTGTCTTGACCTTGCATATGGCTTTGTTGAATGTCACTTGATATCCTTCATCACACAGTTGACTGATACTTATCAAGTTGTGCTTGAGTCCTTCAACATATGCCACCTTCTTGAATGTGACTGGGCCAATTTTGACTGCACCATATCCTTTTGTAGTTCCAAAGCTTGAGTCTCCAAAAATTACTTTGGGTCCAAGCTTGGCTTTGAAGGAAGTGAAGTTGTCCTTGTTCCCTGTCATGTGCTTTGAGCACCCACTATCCAGATACCATTGATGGTTTGATGCTGGATAGGTCTTCACCTACACAAAAACAGCTTATTTGTTTTTGACCCAGTTAACCTTGGGCCTAGGTTGATATCCCTTGAATTCTGAAATAAAGGACATCCCAGGTTGATCCTTATAACCTTCAGGATGGTATCTCCTAGGAGGTACTATCCATTCAGTATAGGGATTAAAGCCTTGGGATGTGGGACTTCTAGGATTGAATCTAGATGTGCCATTGAAGGATTGTTCACAGTCCTGATTTCTGTTCGACGATCGTCGAACTGAGGTCGACGATCTTGGGTCAGATCGTCGATCTCTGTTCGAAGATTGATTATGCTGAAGTTTAGAATTTGGATATCGTCGAGCTGAGGTCGACGATCTGTAGTTAGATCGTCGAGCTCTGTTCGACGATCATCGAGCTCTGCTCGACGCCATCTGTTGAACTGAGTTCTTCTCTGATAGATCTGCATTCTTCCTGGGTACCTCTATTACTCCCTTTCCTTTGTCAGAGACAAACTTGATTGGAGTTGTCAAAATTATAGGTTGGCTGGATGAGGCACCCAAGCCCAGTGTGCTATTAAATCTAGAGTTCACTGTGCTTGTGATGTCCATCAGTCTGATACTTCTCCCATTTAGGGATTCTTCAAACTTTTTGGCCTTTGATAGTTCACTTTTCAGTGAAGCTATCTCCTCCCTACAGCATTCTAACTCCTCAGAGAGTTTGAGGTTCTTTGAGTTTAGGACACTATGCTCAAATAATTGATTCTTGAGAGAGATTATCTCCTTCTCAGATTTTAATAGATCTAGACACAGTGTCTTAAATTCATCTTTGAAGTCCTCAGAATTAAAATCAAAAGAGTTGATTACCTGATCCTCATCTGGTTGACTTTCTGAATCTGAATCTGATTCTTCATTAGAGTTTTGCTGTGATGCATTGATAGCCATCATGCAAAATTCTTTTTCATCTGCATCATCCTCATCATCACTAGAGCTGGATGAGGCTTCAGATTCCTCTTCAGTCTCACTCCATGTCTCAGCAACAAAGCCCTTCCTTGTATGTTTGTTCTTGCTGGAGGAGGCTTTGTCTGAGCTATTCTTCTTGTAATCCTTTTCTTTTCTTCTTTCTCTTCTTTCCCTTTTGTCCTTATTCTTGTTTTCTGGACAGTCAGGCACAATGTGGCCTGGTTTCCTACAACCAAAGCATATGATTTCTTTATTGTTATTTGATTTATCATACCTTGGTTTATCATGACCCTTGTATGGTCTCTTCCTGAAGTCTTTTCTGGCCATCTTGTAGAATCTTTTGGCCAGTAGACTTATGAGCTCATCATTTCCTGTAGCTTTATCTTCAGGCTCCTCTTCTACAGCTTTGAAGGCTATGGTCTTTTCTTTCCTTGTAGCTGGAGAGATAGCCTTTTGTTCTTCTTCTTCTCTATTTTTAATGAGCAGCTCATAGGATTTGAGCTTGCCCAGGAGAGCTTCAGTAGTAATCTTATTTAAACTTCTGGCATCCTTGATTGGCCAGATTCTTGAATCCCAAGTGCTGGGGAAGCACATCATGATTTTGTCATTCAGCTCAGTCAGTGAGATTTCTTTGTCTAGGGTTTTTAGCTCATTGACAATTAGACTTAGTCTATTGTACATGTCAGCCACTGATTCAGCTTCTCCCTTTTTGAAGTTCTCATATTGGCTTATCAGATGAGATCTTCTATCTTTCCTTTCATCAGTAGATCCTGAGACAATTTCAGAGAGTTTGTCCCAGATTTCTTTAGCTGAGTGGCATTCAGCTACCTTCTGAAAGATTTCATCAGACATTGTTTGGGCTAAGATGTTCATAGCCTTAGCATCTGCAGTCTTCCACTTCTTTATATCTGCATCTGTTCCAGAAGGAGGTGGAACAACACTTGTACTTGAGCTTGCTGGTGGAGTTGGACACACTGTCAAGACAGAATTAAAAATATCCTCATCAATAGAATTCATGTATAATCTAATCCTTGCCTTCCAGAGTGCAAACTTGGAAAGGTTGCACACTGGTGGTCTGGTGCTTGCATAATCTTTGTTCTGTGCCATGTCTTTAAATAAATAGGTAGATGTATAGAAAATAATCCCCTTAAGAGATTGATCTTATCAAGGATCTTTTGGTTCAGGTGTTAGCCTGTATGAGCAACCAAACCTCCCTCTGATACCAATTGAAAGTGAGGCTAAGATCTATCTCAACTCTAGAGGGGGGGGGGGTGAATAGAGTATTTTAAAATAATTTTTCACAGTTGAAATAAACAGCACATATAGAATTTAATTTATGATATAGTGTAGAGTGCTAGTAAGAGGTTAAAAACCAAGAAATAAAGAGCACAACACACAGCAGACAAATCACACAAACAAACCAGAAGACACATGGAATTATAGTGGTTCCCCAAAAACCTGGGTACATCCACTCTTCTACCACCCTTGGTAGGAATCCACTCAGGATGAGTTGATCAGGTGTCCTGACACCAATGAGATTTTGATAAGGTGCCCAAAAACCAAAACTAGATTTTTTGATAAGGTGTCTTGCCACCACTGAGTTTTGACAAGGCTCTCAGAACCAGACAGAACTTTTGAAGGGAGTTCAAGAACCCTTTTACAGCAGGAAAAGAAAAATAAGAGTGAAGGGTGTCTTCTCTGTTCTCAATCAAATGAGAGAAGCACAAGTGGATTGATGATGTCAAAGCTCCCCCTGAGATGTAGAAAGGTTCAGGAAAAGAAGCTTTGCTCTAGGGTGATAGGTCTTCAGAACTTTGATCTCCAGCACAGGATGGTTTCAGCAAGAAGGCTGAGAATAAGGTGTCTGGAGTTCTGAGATGAGATTGTGAACACTTTTCAGTCAGCAAGAAGATTTTTGGAGTCACAGTTCTTCTGTTGTTCTTCTACTATCAGTATTCTCTATTCTGTGTGTTCACTTCCTTTCTTGTCAATCTCTGTGTGTCTTTTTTCTTGTGTATTCTGTATATCTTAATAACACAGAAGAAAGGAATTGATTTTCTGACGTTTCCTTGTCCAAAATTAGCCGTTGGGAGTCATAAATGTCTTCCAAAAATAGTCTTGTCTTCTAGAGGAAAGTCCAGCAAACATTCTCTGAATAATTCCTTGAAACTTGCTCCAGAATAAAGACAAACGGCTGGGAGATCTTCTGACATAAATGCTGATAATATTCAAAAACATTCCAAAGAACAGCAGCATTTGAATTCCTGGAAGCGTCGATCTCTCCAAAAAAAACGTCGATCTGAGCTCTACGATCGTCGAACTGAGCTCAGAGATGAAATGGACAAGCAGACAGAAAACGTCGATCTGAGCGCGACGATCGTCGAACCGAGCTCAGAGACCTGAGAAATAACTTCAGGGAGGGATCGTCGAACTGAGCTAGAAGATAGTTGAGGGGAGTTTGACGATCAAGCAGAAGCTAGCCAAAAGCAGATAGTCGATCTGAGCTCGAAGATCGTCGACCGGAGCTCGACGATTTATTGAAGTTGAGCTCAGAGAGCGTCGAACGGAGTTCGACGATTCGTCGACCTGAGCTCGACGAAAATTGCCTTAGACTTAGCTCTTCAACCTTGATCTTGGAATGATCCTGGGGGCAGCTCCAAACCTAAGTTCTAAGCCCTAGACTCATTCTAATGTTGACCTTCTTAACTATACAACTAGGCCAACTGGGATTCCTAAGACAAGCATAGTGATCCTAACCCAAATTAGTAATAGGGTGTTCCAACAGGGGAGTTAAGTTTTTCTCTCTCCTAACCATCAAGGCCGAATTTAAAGACTAATTCAGCCTAAAGCCACCCCACTAACCCATATTATTAATGGAAATATGGTTAGCCAAAGTGGATTGGGCTTGAGCTTGAGTTAGCTCAGTTGAGCTAGTTTGACTTAATACTAGGGTGGAGTTGACTCTAGAAAAATTGACCTTTTGGGTTTACCCCAATGTGTCCTTGATGACCCAATGGCCTCCCCTATGGTCTAGGTAGGGTTGAGTAGGGTTGGCTGGCACCTTGGAGGTCACTTGACCCTTAATTATTGCACTATGACCACTTTGGGGCTATGGTGGACTTAGGTCAAATTGACCTTTTGGGTTGACCCCAATGGGTCCTTGGTGACCCAGTGACTTCTCTTAAGAGTTAGGAAGGTGTAGGTGGGGTCCATTTTTTAACACCCCAAATCTTAAGAATGAGTGCAGGTTGATCAACACGACCTGGGACACGGGCGTGTCCCAAGCTATGTCCTGCTCTGTGTTGTCGAATTAACACACAACCTATAGAGTGCTCGACGAAATGAACTCAACGATTGTCGAGAGGGTACACGACATGCAACACGGGCGTGTCCTAGGCCGTGTCCTACTATGGGTCGACGAACTTCACTCGACGAAATGCACTCGATGATCCTCGAGAGGCGAGTCGAGTTGGACACACTTCCTGTGACACGGGCGTGTCAATAGCCGTGTCCTTCTCTGGATTTTTCCAGGGATGTGAGGCCTAGTGAACACGGGCTAGACACGGGCGTGTCCAAAGCTGTGTCAGGGAACACGGCCTGTGACACGGGCATTTTACATAGCCGTGTCCTGTTCGGGTCAAGTCAGTTTTTTTGCCGCTTAAAGTACACGACCTGTGACACGGGCATGCTACAGGCCGTGTTCGACTAAAAATAGAGATTTCAGGGAGATTTGTGGCCGTTCATTTCCTTCAACTAGGATCTTGGGGTACATGCTTCTCCCTGCTGTATTAAGGCCAAGAGTTGAGAGATAAATATCATTCAACTTTGGTCATTCTCTTGCTAAAGAGATAGTGAGAAGGGAGAGAGAGGAAGGAGGAGAAGAAGGAATCCAGCCGCTAGTGGAGCTCCAGCATTCCGAATCGAGAGACGAGTCTCGATTTGTGGAGGCAAGGCTGTTGCTGTGCTTTCCATCAGGCAAGATTTCCATAGCTCCAAAGAGATCACCAAGGGTAACGATCTTCCTTCTTGGACATGTGATGAGTCCCGTTTATATAGGGATTTTTGGACTCATTTGGGCTTGTTTCGGGCCTTTGCACTGCACTTTTAGGGACTTAATGTTGATATTCCATTTCTTCTGTGCATCACGCTTAGTGCACATTTTTTGCCCGAAGGTGCGTAATTTCGCCTTCGTTTGTGGGGGGAATGCACATGGTGCTCCCCAGGGCTCTTTTAAGTGTTTTGTTGCTTTTCTATGTTGTAAGAGGGTCCTCCTTTGTTGTGTTTATGTTGCTTGCAGGTGGTACGTTTTACTCATTTCAAAATTCTGATTTGTGGAAAATGCATGGTCGTGCATTTTCTTAGCGCACGGTTACTTCTGATTGTGCGTTTTCTGCAAGTTATTCTGGAGGATTGACCGGCCCATGTGATTCCATCACGCACGGTTTCTTTGGAACCGTGTGCGAAGGAAACATAAAGTTTTCCTGTAGCTTTTGTTTTAGGCCGTTCTGTGGTTAACCGTGTGTTTTCCTTCACGCAAGGACGGAAGAGCCCGTGTGCGAGTTAAATGCACGATTCTACCTATTTTCCTGCGATTTGTGCATTCTGTTATTACCCATGCGATTTCTTTAGCGCACCGACGGAATCGCCCGTGCGTGAGTAAAATGCACGGGGTCAACGCTTCTTCTTCAGGCGTATTCTGAAAGTTAATATCGTACGGTTTACGCACAGTCGTGCGCCAAACTGTGTGTGACCATTAATTCTGACTTTTACTATTTAAGACGCTGATTTCTTATAGACAAGACCAACTCCGCTTCCCCGCCATTTTTGCTCCTTTGAGCAGGAAATCATCCCTCCTGCCTTACCTCTCTCTCTCCTCCGTGGGAAGCTCCTCCGACCATTGTTCTCCTCCGAAGAGCATGCAAAATCTCCGTCTCCAACCACAATTGACATCTACGACCTACAAGCCACCATTCAAGTTCCTTGTTGCCATACATGCGAAGTTCTCCGTTCAGATCCAACTTAGCGACTCAACATGAAGAAAACGGGTCAGAATAAGGAAGTGACAACCCTTCTGGATCCCGGACGCCTTCTGAAGACCAAGCTAGGATGAGGATTGTAACGCCCCTGATTTTCTGTGATTATTTAATTCTCATTTGGCGTTACGTCGATGCGTTTTCTTGGCTTGTGTCATCTGTAGAGTGTGGTATTAACTCCCTAGAACTGAGTGGCCTATTTTGTAGCCAATTGGCAAGATCTCCCAAGCAAGCCGAGTCGTTTTGGGTGACCCGATTTAGCCTCTCGGGGGATGCTTGTGTTTTGGCTTTAGGTTTGTATAACTCGAGTTCTGTTCATCGAAAGTTAATTTTGACTTCGTCGTTGTGTTCGCAGCGTGGATATTTAGCTACGGTGTGAATTTCGTCGAATTCTGAGAATGTTCGGTTTTCGCGTTGTTTTGTATTTTATGAAAAATAATACTATTTAATAAATATTATATTAAGTATTATTTTAAAAAGGTGCGGGTGCTGGGCGGTTATTTTGGTGTCTCATTATATAATATTTAATTAATTAGCTATTTAGATTAATAAGGGTGCTATATATAGGATAGTTTAGGCTAAAGAGAAACCGCTCCTATTCATCTTCCCGAAGCCGAACCCGCAGCGCCTGTTCGTGGAAAGCAGAGGAACCGCCGAACCTGCTCCCCTTAGGACGCCGATTTCGGGAGTGTTTGTGGACGAAATTCGATTCCGAAAGCGGATTTGGATTGCTCTCGCCTAGACCTTAATTCCTACGGTAAGAAATTCAGTTTTCGTGTTGTTTCTAAGAGTCTCGAATTTCTTGGGTTGTCCGTTTCCGCCATTAAAACACTAAAATTCTTATTTAGGTGCTGTTGCGGCTGGAGCTGAAAGAGAGAGGAAGGGCTGTGCAAGATAAATCGCTGGAAATTGAGGCAAGTGGTATTCTTGCCCTTGCCATGTAGTTTTCCTGTCTTCTTTATTGCCCTGTTAGACCTAGGATAAAAACTGAGTGTTTATTTTTCTGCTTTAGTCTGTGTTTAGCCTTCCTATTATGAATTTCGTGTTCAAGTCTTACTCATAGAAGCCCGGTCTCTTAATTATTTATTCCATCCAACCGTTAGTAGATAAGTCCTTACTCTCGGGCTGGGTGTATGAAGAGAATGAAGTGCGGGCTAGGCTTCTCGCTAGATCTCCAGTCCAGAATTTTTCGTTAACAGCCATGCTAGTCCCCCGCCATTTTTTTCCTTATTGTTGTAGCTTGTTTGTTCCCGGGCTGAGTAAGGGTTGAGGGTTGGGTCGATTTTTCTTGTGCTAAAGCTGTAGCCTGATAGAGATGAGAGGTTTTAATTTGGCAATTGTGACTAAGTCCTAATCCAAACCCAAGATCATAGTCTATTAGAATAATGTTACTACAGTAATAAGCTACCTGGTATCATGTTGGAGTAGAGTTAAGGCTCGGCGTTGAGTGTGGTGCACACACTCAGCGTCTGGGTTGTTAGGCTTGACGTTGAGTGTGGTGCACACACTCAACGCCTGGGCTATTCGGGTGTGGCGTTGAGTGTGGTACACACACTCAAATCCATAGCCCCTTGGTCTGTTCGTTTGCGGCTAAGTATTGTGGCGTTGAGTGAGTCGACCTCACTCAACGCCATGGCTGTCTAGGCATTGAGTGAGGCGGACTCACTCAATGCCGCATCCAATCCGCATGGTTAGGTCGAATGGCGTTGAGTGAGTGGGCCTCACTAAACGCCATGGCGGTTTAGGCGTTGAGTGAGGCAGCCTCACTCAACGCCGCAGCCCTTTCTTGCGGTTAAGTATTTTGGCACTGAGTGAGTCAACCTCACTCAACGCCAAAACTGTTTTGGCATTGAGAGAGGTGGACTCACTCAACGCAACAGTTAGTTTTTGTGGCTAAGTGCTAAGGCGTTGAGTGGGTGGACCTCACTCAATGCCATAGCTGTTTTGGCATTGAGTGAGGTTAGCTCACTCAACACCACAGCTTGTATTGCAGAAGGCATTGAGTGAGTGAACCTCACTCAACGCTATAGCTGTTTTTGTGTTGAGTTAGGTTAGCTCACTCAACGCCACAGCCTGTGTTGCTGAAGGAATTGAGGGAGTGGACCTCACTCAACGCCGTAGCTGTTTTGGCATTGAGTGAGGTTAGCTCACTCAACGCCACAGACAGTATTGCAGAAGCCGTTGAGTGAGTGATCCTCACTCAACGCCATAACTGTTTTGGCGTTGAGTGAGGTTAGCGCACTCAACGCAACCGTCTGTTTTGGCGTTGAGTGGCCTTGGCTCACTCAACGCTATGCCGTATTGAGCCATCTCATCGCTTTTTCCTTACTTTGATTTTCTCTCCCGAGTGAATTTCCTTGATTTTGAGGTTCCTTGTCGGCTATGTTTTCCCGAAAGCCGAATCGTTGGTTGTGGTTAGTAGTGGTGGTTTGAAGCTCTTAATAGGGGTGAAGTTGTGTGACTTAGCTATGGCCACACTTTTATCTTGTTCCAGGTATGGGCTGGGCAAGTTTGTGGGAGGTCCCTAGTGCTTTCACATATAGACCCTTGAGCCTTGTTTCTTGGAAATGGTGTTTGGGGGACCTAGTTTGCCTCCAACCCAGATCCGCGTTGTTTTGCTACTGCCATCTCTCATAACTTAGGGTGTTAGACGTTTCTTCCTTTGTAATATGCAAAATTTTGGGCTCATGGTAGCCTTGTAAACTCTGCAGGATTTTTGGGCAGGGTTGTTGCTATTTCCTCGCACATAATGCTTTTCCCTTTTTGTCTTGCCTTGGACAGTGGTACTGGTTACGGTTTACTTACTCTTCTTGATTATCTTTTAGCTTAACATTTTTCGTATAGCTTATTTGTTTTTGCTTGTTGAGGTATTCTTTTCTTCTTTGAATGCCTCAGCTTCTGGTTAGTAGCCGATTAGGCGGCTAGTTGTGCTATGTTATTGCTAGTGGTCTCTCGTACTATGGAGATCAGTTCCTTGGTCTTGTGAGGTAGTTTTACCTTGATACAAGATATGTTATCTTTTTGCTGCTACCTTTTCTGGAGATAGTCTACTTGCTCTGGGGATGATTTATGCTAGGTTGCTAGTTACTTTTAAATCTAAAAACACTATTGTAAGTATATCTCATGATCATCATGTTTTATAAAACTCAACACTATTTTCCAGATAACGTAAAAAGATCGTTTTCCTATATATAGTATAAATTAAATGTAGGGTCCTACATAATATAAGTTGTCCTCGGGGGACACTTATGCACTCTTTTAGGATGTCAAACCTGAATAAAGTATTTTCTACAGAGTATAAGTATAGTTATAAATTGTGGACTAGATGATTCACTGAGCCGAGGGATACGACCTTTAAAATATAACCGATTTTCTAATCATTAAACTTATGAATTTTCATAGTCTAGAAAATAGTTTTGCCTGAGCGTCGGAAGTTATCCCCTGCTCGACGTGGCATCACGATGCGTGTTTTCTCATACTCTGATGCTTCTTAAATTGGGAGAAAATACGGGTTGTGACAAGGATCGATAACCCTTGCTTCTTACTGTGAATCTTAGACAGCTTTCATGCGCTTGGTTTTATTCCTTCACTTTTTCTTAAGCTTGTTGTATTCTGAATGTGTGCTAGTTAGCATGTAACTTGATAACACTATCTTTGCTTGAGGTTTCAGTAAGGTTTGGGAGTGATATATTAACTTTGGCTTGTGTAATAAACTTCAGTTCTGCTAGTGTGGAATGTGTTTGAGCCATTCTATCGATTGCTAGAAGCGCGTGCTGCGAAGAGGTGTTTACGACCCTCGATAGTTTGTTCATTTACATTACTACTCATTGGAGTGATCCACCCGTACGACACGGTGGCGGCGACCCGCACTAGTTTAATCATGCTTAACGTAGGAACCCAAAACCAAACCGCCCTTTTTTTCATAGTTGCACTTACACATGTGTTTCCAAAACTGAAGTCCATGCTCCCTACTTGCACTCCGCGTCAGATTGATATATGGGGAAGCTACTCCTCATCTTTATAACTTTACCGTGATCGGTAAACTTTCCGGTAGCGCATCATGTTTTTGGCGCCATTGCCGGGGAGTGTAGCCGTTGTGTGTGATTTTGTTTCGATTGGGAAATAGTTTGTAAGTGTTTTAGTGTTTAAATTGTTTTCTTTTTTTTGAGTGTGGTATGACAGATATGAACCCTGGTGGTGGGGGTGAAGATTTTGGTGTTGATCCTGAGACCGCACGAGCAAGGAGAGCTCGTGTGTGTGCTGCTGCAGGAGAGAGAATGGAAGACCTGGGCCAAGGAGGGAATGGCCAAGGTGAAAGAATTGTTGAGGGCCAGGAGGTGGTCCAACCTCATGCCAGGACGATGCGGGATTTCACTACCCCCACAGCAGGGAGTGTCTATCCCGGGTTCGGACCAACCATTTCCAACCCTCATTTCGAGATAAAGCCTGCGATCTTGAACATGATTAGAAACAATACGCAGTACTCGGGTCTGCCGATCAAAGACCCTTAGCTCCATTTGGCGGAGTTTTCTGAGATATGCAATACATTCCGCTATGTTGGCATTTCAGATGAGGTGGTGAAGCTTAAGTTATTCCCTTTCTCGTTGCGAGATAGCGCTAAGACATGGTTTCATACGATTGCCCCTTGCACCGCAACTACCTGGGAAATTTTATCTTCTATGTTCTTGGCTAAGTTCCACCCAGTAGATAAAATTGTTAATGCTCGCAGGGAAATCACTACATTCATACAGCTGGACCAAGAAACCTTATCCGAGGCGTGGGAGAGATTTGCTGACTTGCAAAATCATTGTCCCTAGCACATGTGCGAGCCTTGGAAACTGGTGGAGATATTCTATTTTGCCATCGAGCCAAATATCAGGGCAATGATTGAGGCGGCGGCAGGTGGGAAATCATGAATTTATCTCCTGAAGAGGCATTGAGTCTCCTTAGAGACACGAACTCCCACAGCACGTACTGGACGGTAGGCAGGAATGCCCTAAGAGGGGCAAGAAATTTATTTGATGTAAATGCGGTTGGGCAACAAGCAGAATCGAGCCATCCTACTTTAGATGGAAGGATGATGTTGACTAGATCGACCCCATCACCTGCCCTAGTTATGAACATCTCATGCCAGGGTTGTGGAAGCCCTGGCAACCATGCTTATGAGTGCCAAGCAGGGGAGTTGTTTGTTGACCCGGCAGGTATGCCTTCTAATGAAAATGTTAATTTCATAAGAAATAAAAACCGTGCTGCACCTTACAATAACGCGTATAACCCTAACGCGAGAAATCACCCAAATTTCTCGTGGAACCAAAACGCCCCCGGTCAAAGATGGTAGGGAGGCCAGTATCAATTCGATGCTCAGGCTTCTAGCAACCAGCCACGACCGCCTCATCCGGGTTATAATCCGAATATTCAAGGCATGTGCAAGAGCGAGCTATAGGAGATGATGGAGAATTTTGTAGAAATGGCTCAGTCCAATATGGTGACTAAGACTGCATCTATGAGGAACTTGGAAACACAACTGGGTCAACTGGCCCACGTGTTTTCCGAGCATTCTCGCGGCGCACTTCCTAGCGATATGGAGAAAATTCTCCGTGAGCTGGGGAAGAGTGTCGATGATGCGGAGGAGTGCAATACCAATGAAACAACCATTAAATGTGAAATTAATGCTATTCAAACTTTAGCATTATGTGATTCTGGTTCATCCTGTAACATTCTTGCTTTGCAAGATATTAAAAAGCTGAACTTAAATATCAAATCTGATGGGCGAAAATCCATAGTGCTAGCGGATGTTTAAGTAGTTAAGACTAATGGGGAGGTTAAGGGTGTATAAGTGGTTTTAAATGGGGTTGCGGTCATCATAGACTTTCAGGTGTTAGGACCTAGGGGTAACACGTCAAAACCCATCCTTGGGGTCCCCTTCCTGAAAGACAGTGAAGTGACCCAGCATTTTAATGTTAGTGGCGTCACTCTTGGGCCAAAAGTTATTTTGCCTCTACCGCCTTCACTTCCTCATATTGCTTATGATGAACTTGTAGAACCGATGAACTTAACCCTTGTGTTATCTAATGAGGCTTCTATGCTGTTAAGACAGTTTTTCAGCTATTAGGACAAGAGCAGGGTGAGAAAATAATAAAAACACCGATTATAACTGAAGGAGAAGTAGTGACGCCGACACTCGATGTGATACTTGATGCCGCTATGAAGAAGGATGAGCTGCACACGCCGGTGAAGAGTGTGCAGGAATTTTGATTAAAAACTTCTATTTATTTGGACAAAGTTTGTAAAACTATTAAATAGGTAGCTTGGGATGATCTTTCACCCACTGTAGGTTAGGAAAGGATGCCCCTAGTTGTGAATGGTAAACTGGCTACAGTGATGCTGGATATGACCTTACCACCCTGGCGATCCCCTTCTATGGAGTTGAAACGTAAGGAGCTGCTCCTGCGCATGGAAAAGAGTTTTGCCCGCCAGTGCGGGAAGGAGGTGGTTAGGGGCGGGGGAGGTTTACCTTCCCTGGGCCATAAAGATTTCACCTCTTCTTCGTCCCGCGTGTCTAGGGGGATCTGTCACAAATCAACGTTTAGCGGAAGAGTGAGGGATCTCCAGGGCTGTCTCCTTTTTTCCGGTTGCTGTTAGAGTTAGATTTGCTTATTGTTGTGTGTGGCTATGGATTCTTCTTCTTCTTTGCATGTTAAAATTTTGATCTGAACATTTATATATAACTGCTAATGCAGGTATTTGGTCAACCTTAAACATGGTAAAGAAAAGGGCATATGGGAGACAACCCAATTTTGCAGCTTCTTATTTGATTTATGGCTGTTGCTTGCTGTAATTTATTTGGCTGCTTGTTTATGTACCTACTGTCTGTGTGGATGGGGAAATGATTTTTGTAGGTGAATTTTGCCTTGACTGTGGGCTTGTTGTTGAAGTTAAACATCAATCTTCTATTATGCTCATTTGCTGAGCATTGGGTAACTTCTCCCATTATTTTTATTTGGTTTTAACTCCAACATATTATGCTGTGATGCTTAGTTCTAGTCTGGGGGAGAGCTCATCACTGTTGCCTTTTGCACGTGCACTTCATTTGCATACCAGTAGTTATTATTATTTTATTTGCTTAGTTCATTACATTGCGCACCACTGCACCCACGTGAGCGCATGCTTAGCTTTTTGCGTGCTGCGAGTTAAACTCGTTTCTTTGTTAGATTTGGGGAAAATTATGGTGTTGTCTTAGGATTCTGAGAAGGAGTAAAATGTTGACCTTGCTATGATCCTAGTCAATTGCTCTCATTTCGAGTAGAAATAAGGGTAGAGTTAATTTTTCTTCATGCTTTTAGTTTTATATTTTTCTAATTGCGTAAATTTTTTTATTCTGCTAAAAAATTGATGAATCCAGTGTGAATCAGACTGTAGCACAGGGATCTGTGAAGACGGTCGTTAGATTCTTATTGCTCGATTCGGGAGGATGGACAGTCTTTCTCATTTACTAAGAACTTGCCCCAAGCTACTCTATAAGCATTGATACACGGTTAGTCAAGCGTGGGCATGATATAGGCCATCATTTTGGCCATGTTGAGCTTTTTACCAATTCCTAACATCCTATCCTCGCTAGCCTATTTGTGCCTACCCCTTCTTTAGATTCAGCTGCACCTTTATTTCACCAAAGCCTCATAGCCGATCCTAGTCGCACACTCGAGTCGAGCTTTAGTGTTTTTCATTTTTATTTTGGGGTATTGATGTGGGGATTTCCCTTGTGAAATGTGGATGTGCTCCAAAGTTCTTTTATTGCTGAAGTTGTTAAAGAAATATGACGATAAAAAAATAAGTAAAAAAGGTAAATATGAAAAAGAAAGTTGAAAAGAAAAAGTATCATTGAAAATTCTATTTGAGAGAGTATAGTATTTGGGCTAGGTGGTGCAAACACCCATTTATAAAAAATTAAGTTTGGGGGTGTGGTCTACCCGCATGTTTGTGGGTAGCGGATAGATTATTTTTGTGCTAGCTTAGTTGGATTTGGTGAATAACCTCCGTTTTTTATCATTGTTTACCTCACTGAAACCCAAGCCCCATCATTACCCGAAGTCCTATGGACTCGCGCCTGAGTCAGACTAGTTCCATGGAGAGAGTGCTAACATGCAAGCATATGGTCACCGACATTAGTGGATTCCTTCGGAGGCTGTCCCGAATCTCGATCTTTGGCAATGCCCATCTTAGCGATTAGTCTACTTTCTCCCTACGCATGATCGGATGATTCATCGTGATTCTATTTTTTAGTAGTCATAAAATTTTTGTTACGCATGTTGAAAAGTATAAACTATTTTGTATGCTTAGAAATTTTCTTTACTATATTTTTAGGCGCTCGAGCATGCCACTTCGCATGGTACTCCGGACTACAATTACTATGCTAGTTAGTTCTTTTTCTTATCTGCTGAGATTTTGTTCGCTCGGGACGCGAAAATAGGTAAGTCTGGGGGTGTGATGAGTCCCATTTATATAGGGATTTTTGGACTCATTTGGGCTGGTTTTCGGGCCTTTGCACTGCACTTTTAGGGACTTAACGTTGATATTTCATTTCTTTTGCACATCACGCTTAGTGCACCCTTTTTTCCCATGGGTGCGCAATTGCGCATTCGTTTGCTGGGGGAATGCACATAGTGCTCCCCATGGATCTTTCTAGTGTTTTGTTGCTCTTCTGTGCTGCTGGATGGTCCTTATTTGTTGTGTTTTTGTTTCTTGCAGGTGGTCAGTAGTCCTCAGTTCAAAATTCTGATTTGTGGAAAACGCACGGTCGTGCGTTTTCTTAGCGCACAGTTACTTCTGAACGTACATTTTTACAAGGTATTCTGGAGGATTGACCGGCCCGTGTGATTCCTTCACGCACAGTTTCTTCGGAACCGTGCGTGAAGGAAACACATGGTTTTCCTGTAGCTTTTGTTTTAGGCCATTCTGTGGTTAATCGTGTGTTTTCCTTCACGCACGGGTGGAAGCGCCCGAGCGTGAGTTAAACACACGATTCCACCTATTTTCCTGCAATTTGTGCATTCTGTTGTTATCCGTGCGATTTCCTTAGCGCACGGTCGGAATCGCCCGTGCATGAGTAAAACGCACGGGTCAATGCTTCTTATTCTACAGCTGTATTCTGAAAGTTAATATCGCACGATTTGCGCACGGTCGTGCGCCAAACCGTGCGTGACCCTTAATTCTGGCTTTTACTATTTAAGACGTAGATTTCTTCTGGACCAGACCAACTTCGTTTCCCCCGCCATTTCCGCTCCTTTGAGCAGGAAATCATCCCTCCAGCCGTAACTCTCTCTATCCTCCATGGGAAGCTCCTCCGGCCATTGTTCTCCTCCGAAGAGCTTGCAAAAGCTTCGTCTCCAACCACCATTGCCATCTCCGACCTACAAGACACCATTCGAGTTCCATGTTGCTACACTTGCGATGTTCTCCATTCAGATCCAACTTAGCAACTCAACACGAAGAAGAAGGGTTAGAAGAAGGAAGTGACAACCCTTGTGGATCCCGGAGGCCTTCCGAAGACCAAGCTAGGACGAGGATCGACAACCCTCGCTTCCGTCCGTGAATCTTGGAGAGCTTTCATGTGCTAGGTTGTATTCCTTTACTTTTTCTTAAACTTGTTATATTCTAAACTTGTGCTAGTGAGCTTGTAAACTTGATAACACTATTTTCTCTTGAGTTTTTAGCAAGGTTTGGTAGTGATATTTTAATCTTTGCTTGTGTAGTAAACTTCAGTTCTGCTAGTGTGGAATGTGTTTGAGCCATTCTAAGGATTTCTAGAAGCGCGCGCTACGAAGAGGTGTTTACGACCCTCGATAGTTCGTTCATTTACGTTATTACTTATTGGAGTAATCCACACGTACGACATGATAACAACAACCCGTGCTAGTTTAATCATATTTAATGTAGGAATCCAAAACCAAACCCCCCCTTTTTTCATAGTTGCATTTACACTCGTTTTTCCAAAAGTAAAATCCATGCTCCCTTCTTGAACTCTGCATGAGATCGATATCTGGGAAAGCTACTCCACATCTTTATTACTTGACCGTAATCGGTAAACTTTTTGGGAGAGCATCAACATGTGAAGTCCTTTGGCATATATATGGATTTCCCCCACCAAAAGGTGTCTTTTGAGGGATTTCCTTATGTTGATTCTTGAAATCCACAGTATTGAATATAGATCCGGAAGTGTGTAGTACGGAATAGGCATGCTATGTGAAGCTCATCTAGACAGGTTGGTCTGGATTGGTGATGTTTCATTTTGCGCACCGGAAAAGACTCCGCGTATAAACGTGTATGTTGTGGAGTCGATGGGTTGTGCCTGTGAAGGGTAGTAACAGGAAGTACTGGAGTGGAATTCAAGGAAAATACCCAGGAGATTCTTTTTATGTATACTATGTTTGAGTTGAGTTTGGGTGTAGAAAGAGAGTTCTGTTGAACCCACCAAGCAACCACAAGGAACACTGGCACTAGCTCCGCTTTTGGATTGTGAAGCCAGTCCTTTGTGGACAGTGTGGCTATTGTGAGTTGCGAGCTCTTAAAAGGCTTATTGTCGAACAGGAAAGGTGAAGCCTACCCACGTCTGCCGTTATGCCATGAGTACTGCGGTATTCAGTAATGGTATGTCGACTTGAGCAACGGGTATGGGTGGAGCTGGACCTGCGTTATGTCGGCTTGATAAGAGAGCGCCAAGGCATTGGGCTTTAGTCGGTGGCATAATGAGAGTCTTAGGCTTGCTCACTATTATGACTAAATGCTCAGTACCATTGGATTTCTAACCTTGAATGGTGGTGGGACCCTGGTTCGCTGGTACACCGAGAATGTGCCCTGAGTGCACGGATCATATGGCCGCGTGGCTGACGATTGTGATATATTGATTGTGCGTGAGTGCATATTGTATGATATATCTGCTTGTGAAATGTTATACCTGCAGTGAAGTAATACCACTGCCCCGGGAAATGGGTAGGGTTGTTATAAATTTGTTAGCTGAATGCTGGCCGTTGCTTTGTTTGCCACCATTATGGTGGGCTGTCCCTGTGCAGGTGCTGGAGAGCCAAGCAGGAAATAGAGGGATGAAGCCCCTTCTGCTGTTGCTGCTACTGGCCCTCGAAGTCTGAGCAATGACTTTTGTTATGGTCATGTGTTGCCGGCCTACGCGTCGATGTCTGTAATCCACACTTGCAAAGCGTAACTATAAGGCCTTAAGGCCAAACTATAATGTATTTGTTGTACATTCCCTTGAGAGTATATATATAAATATGGTTGTTTATTTACAGTGGACATTCATGGTTTGAGTTCAATATTAACGTTAACATATTTTGCTAGTATGCTCTGTGTTAGGATGCGTATCTGTTTTGGTTTTAACCAGCGACCTCGCCGTCTGTTTGTGGCATATGGTGTGGGGCCCCGTCCGAACATTCTATTATATTATTTAATAGATGGGGTCGTTACATTTTGGTATCAACTTGTCTCAGTCTTTGTTGGTACCCTAGTTTTGATTTGAGTTTAGTCCTCTCCTTTGTGCCCCTTGACCCAAGAAATACTTATGGTCAATGGTTAGGAGTCTAGCTGTAGAGTCCTCACTTTTCCAGATTGAGAATTTGGTTAAGTAGTTTTTTCGTTCGACGATAGTCGAACGCCGCTCGACTATCGTCTATCGGCTGATCGACGATCGTCTATCAGTTGGTCGACGCTTTGTCTGCGTTGACAGTTCGACTATCTGTTGATAGTTCGACTATCTGTTTCGTTTTGATAGTTCGACTATCTGTTGATAGATCGACTATCTGTTCCGCCTTGATAGTTCGACTATCCGTTGATAGATCGACTATCTGTTTCGTCTTGATAGTTCGACTATCTGTTGATAGTTCGACTATCTGTTGTCTTTGATAGTTCGACTATCTGTCCTGATAGTTCGACTATCTGATAGTTCGACTATCTGCTGATAGATCGACTATCTGGTTTGTTTTGATAGTTCGACTATCTTTTGATAGATCGACTATCTGTTTTCTGAGGTAGGTCGACTATCTGCTTGATAGGTCGACTATCTCTGTGCGCTTGGTAGTTCGACTATCTGTCCATGATAGATCGACTATCTGATGGTTCGACTATCTGTTCTGATAGTTCGACTATCTGCCGGGGTAGTTCGACTATCTTCTTCGATAGGTCGACTATCTGGATCGTTCGACTATCTGCCCGATAGTTCGACGATCTCCGTGCGTCGTTCGACGATCTTCGAGGGTCGTTCGACGTTTTCTGTCTGCCTTTGTATTTTGTATTTATTTATTATATTTAATTAATTAATACATTTTCTGGCACAGTATTTTAAGCTGTATGATAAAATTACCAGGCAATATTTGCTCCATCTCTTTTGCCTGAGTCAAATCTTTTTAAGATAAAGTTGTTTGTCTTATTAGCTGTCATTTTAATTTACTTTATCTATTGTCAGCCCTTTATAGCCGTTAGACTGAAAAGTCTTCTTTTTGCTATAAAGAGATTATTTCTGATGTGACTTTATTTAGTCCTTCTGTTATTTGATTTAAGCCTGCAGCTTCTTAGAAAAAGGTTTATTCCTTTTATAGAATGTTTTGCTGCAGAGTTGTTTCTGTCTTCTTGATATTTACAGCCTAGGTCTCAAGGCTCGGAAGAAGACAAATAATTCAAATGGAAGAGAGCCGTTGCTTGCTGATGATTATAAAAAGGACCCTTTGAAGAAGGATTCAAGCTAGCTAATAGCTAACCAGTGTTACACATATTCTCAAGCTCTCAAGCCTTCATCTAGTTCAAGCTTCCTGCTCTCAGCAATCTCCATCTAACTGAGAAGTGTTAAGATCTTCATCTCTTCTTCACCTGAGTTCTCCTGCTTTCAGGAAGTTCAACTCAGAGTTCCTTTGAAGAAGAAGAAGAAGAAGATAGCTGCTCGAAGATATTTGATTTTATTATTATTTACTTTCTTCCTGTAGCTTTTCCTTCAGAACTTTCTGAAGAGTTTTTCTGCACTGAAGCAAGACTTCACCTGGACATCTTTGAGCCAGGGGGAGCCTTGATTCTTTAGAGCACTCTAGCTCAGTGCAAGTTTTTGTGCTTCTCTAATCTATTGTAAAATAGAGAAGACATCTTAACCTTCTTCCCCCTCCTGTACAGGGTTATTACTCCCTTCAAAAGTATCCCTTGGTGGCAGGGCACCTGATCAAAAACCTGTGCTTGGTTTTTAGACACCTGATCAAAAGTCTAAAGGGTTTCTGGATCTACCTGAAGCAGATCCTGTTGGTGGCAAGGCACCTGATCAAAAACCTGAGTGGATTCCTACCGTGTGGGTAGAAGAGTGGACGTACCCAAGTTGTTTGGGGAACCACTATAAATTTTCTTGTGTCGTCTGGATTCCATTGTTTAATTCCTGCATTGTGGCTGTGATTAGATATAACTAGGTTGCTAGTTGCTGATTAGGTTTTTCCAAGCTTAACGGTAATTACAGTTAGCTTGTGTTTGTACACATCACTTGTGTTAGGCTTTAAGGTTAAATCAATATCTATAATCTTTTCATTCCGCACTTCACTCCAAGGGAGTTGGGTAGACTATTAAGTTTTGTCTGTGCAAAATTTGATAACTCTATTCACCCCCCCTCTAGAGTAGTATCTATCCCTTCACTTTCAGTCTTCCTCTTTCGAATTCGTGGTCGAATTCTTTTGTGGTGGTGGCGAGCACGTGTCAGTGCAACATGCTTTAACATTAATGAACTCTTGAATGTCCACTAAGGAATGCAAATACACTTGTTTGACGAACCTGTGCATTCCTAAATTGTTGTTATTGCTTGTGTGCGGTCGCTAATGTGTATCTTGTTCACCTATAGGTGAATCGTAGTGTTGCTGGATAGTCTGAGCTCCATCATTCTGATGAGTGTGCGGTACCAGCTACGGTGAATACACCTCCTCCTTCTATGGAAACAATCTATTTGGTTGTTGAGGCGCTATTTGCCATGATTCATGCACAGCCTACCGGACGGGCGCAACCAGCATTTGTGCCAGAATGAGTTAATATAAGACCCGAATCTGTTGAGGCTATTGATCCTCGAGCAGCTGAACGATAGTTGAAGCAGTTTTGAGCTTCAATCCTCCTACGTTTACGGGTGTGGGAACTCCAACGCAGACTTAGGATTGGTTGTCACGCTTCAAGTGTATATTGATAGCGATAAGGTCAGAGGAAGATCAGAAGGTCATCTTGGCCACCTTCTTGTTTGAAGGAGAGGCTCGGCTATGGTAGTATGTGTAACATCCCATTTCCGGCTAGACCCCTAGGAGTCGGTTGGTCGTGACAGAACCTGTCATAACCCGCATTTTCTCCGAATTAAGAATTATCAGAGTAAGATAAAACACGCGTCATGATGCCACGTCAAGCAGGGGATAACTGCTGACGCTCAGGCAAAATCAACTACCAACTTAATGAAAGAAAATCATGTGATTAATGATTAGAAAATCAGTTATATTTAGAGACCGTATCCCTCGTCTCAGTGGATCACCTAGTCCACAAAAGAAAAACTATATTTATACGTTGCGGAAAAATACTTTATTTAGGTTTAACATCCTAAGGAGCGCATAAGGGTTCCAAGAGAACCACTCATGCTATGCAAGACCCTACATTTAATTTATATAATATATAAGAAAGTGGTCTTTATACGTGATTTGGAAAATAGTGAATACGTCTTATAAAACATGCTGATCATGAGCTTTATTTATAATAATAATTATAGTTTAAAAATAACTAGCAACCTAGCATAAAACCTTCTCAGAGCAAGTAGACTATCTCCAGAAAATGGTAGCAGCAATAGTATATATCTAGTACAAGGTAAAAACTACCAGTGGGCGCCAACAACCTGACACGAACCCACTAGCACAAATATATGTCTGTAAGAAAGTACTGAAAACAACCTCACTAACAAGGTAAACAGAACTCCAAAGTCCGGGAGTCCACCAACAACACCACCTCCAACTAGCCACCAGACTGGCTACGGCTCAGAACCTGGGGTATTCCAAAAGAAAACAGAATACCTCAGCAAGCTAAACAAAGTAAAACTGCATGAAAGAGTCAACCAAAAGGGGAAAAGTACCAGAAAAACATGCAGTAGAAAGAGTCACAACTGTCCAAAACAGGACCACAATAAATGCACAACGTGCAAAGAAACAGCAACGACCCAGCCCAGGAACCACATCCTGCAGGGCCTACTAGGCTGCCAAGAGCCTGAATGCTGCATACTACCAAAGAAGAAACTTCTAACACCCTAAACTGTGGGAAGTGATAGTAGCAAAAACAACAACGAGGAACCAGATCGAAGGCAAACGCAGTCCCCCAATCCACCATGTCCAAGTCAAAAGCTCGAGGGTCAACACGTGAAAACACAAGGGATCTTCCACCCGACATGCCCAGCCCGTACCTGGAGCAAGAAAAACATGGGTGGCCTTGGCTATATCACACAACTCCACCCCCATAAAGAGCTACAACCACCACTACTAACCACGACCCACGATTCGGCCTCTAGGAAAATAAAGAAAACGGCCGACAAGGAAAACCCAGAAATACAACTGGAAATCCACTCGGAAACGAAAGACAAGGTAAAGGAAGAGTGTTGAAATAAACCAACACGACTAGGCGTTGAGTGAAACCCACTCAGTGCCTACCTAAACTTTGGCGTTGAGTGAGCTAGCCTCACTCGCCGCCAAAATAAAGTCACTACCCACAAACCCGCTAAAGAATACGGAGCTCGACGATAGTCGAACGACCAAGGCAGAAGATCCAGAACTCGAGTAGTTGCCTGTCACTTGAGTATCTAAACTCCCGCACTCGAAACCAGCTAAATTCGCATAGCAAAAGAAAGTATACAGAGCGCACGATCAGTGACGCACGATCAGTGGTCGTGCGCACTCATCGGCTGATGATCGTGCGAAGCGAACCTGGAAAACCTGAGAAAACTTAGCGTCAGCGCACGATCAGTGACGCACGATCAGTGGTCGTGCGCACTGCTTGCCAGCGCTCGTGCGATCTCCGAGACAGAATTTTGGAAACTGAAAGTTATACGCGCACGACCAGAGGCACACGACTAGTGATCGTGTGCCCTAACGGTTAACGACCGTGCGCGGCTAACCTGTACCATTTGGAATTTCCCGAACGACACCGGAACGCGCACACGACGCACGCAACTGCAGTAGCAGCAGGAAACTACCAACATCGCGCACCACTACTATACAAACTATGCCTAATTGTTCGAGTAATACCTTAACGAAAATTGGCAACCACACCCCCTCCTAACTCTCCCTCTCGGCTACACCCGAACCAGAGCAACAATCAGAGCAAAGGAAAACAACGACTCCACGCCGACAATTTGGATTCCAATCATCACAAAATAGGGGGGGGTTTCAGTAGGAAGAACTAAGCCCTATAGTTAGCAAGAAAATGAGAACAATAAGGCCTCTAACCTGGGCTAACTGGGTTTTCAATTTCAGCAAGTAAAATCGAAAAAAAAACTTGGCAAGGGCAAGAATACCACTTGCCTCAAATCACAACAAAGCTTTGGACTGCTTTCCTCCTCTTCGCACGGATCAAAACGGCCGCAACACCTAAAACAAACACTCGGCCATTAATGGCGGAAAACTCAAAAACCGAAAATTCCAATCCTCCCAAAACTCCATGAAAATCGAATTTCTTACCGTAGGAATGAAGGTCTTGACGAGAGCAATCCGAATCCACTCTCGGAATCGAATTCCGTCCACAAACGCTCCGGGAATCGGCGTCTGAAGGGAAGGGTAGGCGGTTTCTCCGTTTCTCTCGTACAGGGGCGGCGGTTCGAGTGGGGAAGATGATGGATCGGGGGTTTTCATTCTCTCTCTCTATATATAATTATATAATAATATAATTAATTACAAAATTACATAAAGCACCAAATCGACGCGAAAACCGATCTACCTCGGAATTCGACGAAATTCGCACCGTAGCTAAATACCCACGCTACGAACACAACGGCGAAGTCGAAATTAATTTTCGACGAACAGAACTCGAGTTATACCCAAATAAAGCCAAACACCAATATCCCCCCGAGAGGCCACACCGGGTCACCCAAAACGACTCGGCTTGCTAGGGAGATCATGCCAATAGGCTACAGAATAGGGCACTCAGTTCTAAGGAGCTAAACCACACTCCACAAATGGCACAAGCCACGGAAACGCGTCATCGTAACGCCAAACAAGAATAAAAATAATCACTGAAAAAAACGGGGCGTTACAGTCACTCCCCCTAAAAGAAAGTTTCGTCCCGAAACTTTATGCACAACCCTCCTACTAGCGAAGGAAAAGTAACAAACAGAAGTTACAACGGGAAACATACCGATCAAATCAGTGAAACAGGTGAGGGTACGCCCTCCTCATGGCCAACTCTAGCTCCCAAGTCGCGCTCTCCAATTCCTGATTTTTCCATAGAACTTTCACCATCGGTATGGACTTCTTTTGCAGCACACGCTCCTGAGTATCCAAAATATGAACTGGCACCTCAACAAAAGAGAGGTTGGGCTCCAACTGGGGCACACCATCCAAGAGTTGCCCATTGCTGCGCACACACTTCCGCAATTGGCTAACATGAAAAACATTATGAACACCAGGGAAGTTCGTTGGCAAATCCAATCTATATGCAGACACACCAATCCGCTCCAAAATCTCGAACGGGCCCACATACCTTGGGTCCAATTTCCGATTTTTACCAAATCTCTTCACACCAACCATTAGAGAAACCTTGAGGTATACATGATCCCCTACTAAAAAATCCAAAGCAGACCTACGCCGATTGGCGTTCTTTTCATACCTCTCCTGAGCTAAACGAAGCTTCTCCCGAATATGCTTCACGGCGACTTCCATATCCTCCAGCGCATCAGGACCCAACAACGGCCTCTCACCAGCCTCGGCCCAAAACAACGGAGTCCTACAGCGCCTCCCATACAAAGCTTCGAACGGAGCCATCTGCAAGCTTTCCTGATAACTGTTATTATAAGCAAATTCCATGAGTCGCAGACGCTCATCCCACGCTCCACCGTGGTCTAAAATATAGCACCGGATCATATCCTCAACAATCTGATTGACCCGCTCCGTCTGCCCATTGGTCTGAGGGTGGTACGCAGTAGAATACCTCAGATCCGTACCCAAACCCTCCTGCAGACTCTGCCAAAAACGAGAAGTAAACCGGGAGTCTCGATCAGAAATGATGCTAACCGGCACACCGTGGAGTCGGATGACTTCATTCAAGTACAACTCCGCTATCTTCTTCATCGGGTAATCAATCTTATAAGGCACGAAGTGAGCACACTTCGTCAATCTATCCACTATAACCCAAACAGAATCAAATCCCCTCGGGGATTTTGGCAAACCCGTAATGAAGTCCATAGATATACTCTCCCACTTCCAAGTCGGGATCTCTAACGGGGTCAGCTTGCCACCAGGCCTTCCATGATCGGCCTTCACACGCTTGCAAGTGTGACACTCAGCAACATATCGGGCTATATCTCCTCTCATTCCATACCACCAGGCAATTTGCCTTAAGTCACGGTACATCTTCGTAGATCCTGGATGGTAGGCAACGCTGGAACCATGAGCCTCACTGCAAATCATACTCCTAATGTCCCCAACAGCGGGAATGCAAAACCTGCCGCGGTACTTCAAAGTACCCGCATCATCGATAGCAAAATCTGGCAACTCTCCCTTCTCTGTCCTGATGAACAAGTGCAACAGATCCGGTTCGTCCTTCTGGTGCAGTCTGGTCAAAGAAATCTAGGACGGCTCTGCCACTGACAAGCTACTCTGCAAACTACAGCATCCCACTGAAATATCCATAAGGAGGAACTCCTCAATTAACCGATCGGCGGAGAGGTTAAAGATCTTTCCCGTCTTTCGGCTCAGGGCGTCGGCCACCACATTGGCCTTGCCCGGATGATACTGGATTTCTACGTCATAATCCGCCACATACTCAAGCCACCGCTGCTGACGCAGATTCAACTCCTTCTGCGTGAACACGTACTTCAGGCTCTTATGGTCAGTAAAAATCTTGTACTGAGCCCCATAAAGTAAGTGCCTCCACAACTTCAACGCATAGATAACCGCTGCAAACTCAAGGTCATGCGTAGGATAATTCTTCTCATGAGTCTTCAACTGCCTTGACCCATAAGCAATTACTTTTCCATCCTGCATTAATACGCATCCCAGACCTATATGCGAAGCATCCACATAAACATCATAATCCACGCCCTCAGTAGGAAGGGTTAGAACGGGAGCAGTACACAATCTCTTCTTTAGCTCTAGAAAAGCTTCTTCGCACTTCTCGCTCCAAACAAAAGCCACATTCTTCTGAGTCAGCTTGGTCAAAGGTGCGGCTAGAGAAGAGAAACCCTCCACGAATCTCCTGTAATAGCCAGCCAACCCTAAGAAACTTCTGATCTCCTTAGGAGTATTCGGCCTACTCCAATCCATCACTGCTGCAATCTTTTCTGGGTCAATCGAGATCCCATCCTTGTTCACCACGTGGCCTAGAAAAGAAACCTGAGGCAACCAAAATTCGCACTTGCTCAACTTGGCGAATAACTTGTGGTTCCTCAACTCTGATAGGACCAAACGCAAATGCTGCTCATGCTCCTCAGCACTGCGAGAATAAACCAACACATCATCAATGAAGACCACCACGAACTTGTCTAGGAAATCCTTGAATACCCGATTCATCATGTCCATGAAAGCCGATGGTGCGTTGGTCAAACCGAACGACATCACCAAAAACTCAAAGTGTCCATGCCTCGACCTAAACGCAGTCCGTGGAATATCTGCCTCACGGATCCTGAGCTGATGATAGCCCGAACGAAGATCGATCTTGGAGAACACCGTGCTACCACGCAACTGGTCAAATAAATAATCGATCCTCGGCAGAGGGTATCTGTTCTTGATAGTGACCTTGTTCAACTCTCTATAGTCGATGCAAAGCCGCATCGACCCATCTTTCTTCTTTACGAACAAAACAGGAGCACCCCAAGGCGACGAACTCTGCCTGATAAAACCTTTAGCCAACAGCTCATCTAACTGAATTCACAACTCCTCTAACTCACGAGGGGCCATCCGGTACGGCGCCTTAGCAATAGGACGTGTACCCGGCTCCAAATCAATAACAAACTCCACATCCCGCTCAGGAGGGATACCAGGAAGATCATCAGGAAAAACATCGGCGAAACCACGAACAATAGGAATCTCCTCCAAGCGTGGCACGCTAACAACGGTTCCAACCGCCGAGACTAAACAAACACAACAATCAGAAAGAAACAATCTCTGAACACATACCGCAGAGAGAACAGGAGAATCCTGACACGGATCAGCATACACGCTGCCGGGCTGACCGTCGTCCCTGATGAAGTCCAAGCGCTTTCCTTTGCACTGAATAACCGCATCATACCGAGAGAGCCAGTCCATGCCCAAAATGACATCGAAGTCCTCTAGATCAATCATCTTCAGGTCCGCCTTCGCAAGAAAATCCCCCAACAAAACCGGGCAATCCAAAATACCCAAATCTGACAACACAGATTCACCAGAGGGAAACTTGACACGGAAGGAATCCCGAACACGATCTAGAGACAACCGATGACGCTCCACAAAGGCTCTAGCCACGAATGAGTGGGTAGCGCCGGAGTCAAACGGAACACGCGCCCAGCGGTTCTTCACCTTAAATTTCCCTATAGGAGCGCACAAAGCTAAGGAACTAGCACAACAGTACCGCAAATAATCTAGCAACTAAACCACCATGCTACAAAGAAAAACAACAAACAACTAACCTGAGATCACCTGGGTCGAAGTCTGAGCCTCCTCGGAAGAAATCACGTTCAGCTTCCCTTTTCCCTTGTCCACACGCTGAGGTGGAGGTAAAGCCTGTAATGGAACTGCAGGAAGAGCTGGCTGAAACAGAGGACACCTCGACTTGATGTGACCCTTCTGCCCACACTGAAAGCAGACTTTATCCTTGGTCCAACACTGGGCCGCATCATGGCCGGATCGCTTACAAACAGAACAGGAGGCATCTCTCATAGGAGCACCCTGAATAGTATGAACCTGCTCCTTCTTCAGAGCTGCCACCTTCTTGAAACACCTCTCGACAGGATGGCCTGACCGGCCACAAAAACTGCACACCACCCTGCTCCTCTTTCCCAGAACAGCATCGGGTACCAGGGGTTTCTTCTCATCTACCAACTTCCTCTTATCCTTCTTCAACTGCTGGTCTCTGCTCTTCGCCGTCTCAATGGCCTCAACCTTAAGAGCAGCCTCTACAACTCCAGTATAAGTCACTGACCCATAAGCACTGGCCAACTGCTGCACCTCACTCCTCAAACCACCGAGAAATCGCTTAACTCGATCAGCCTCAACGCTGACCAATCCAGAGGCAAAACGGCTCAACTTGCTGAACTCTATCTCATACTCACCCACCGTGAGTTGCCTTTGCTTCAGATAGAGGAAGTCGTTCATGAGGCGGTCACGCTCGACCGAGGGTAAGAACTTCCTCAACAGCATCCCCTTGAACACTTCCCAAGAGCATCCGGCTACCAGGCTTTCCTTCTCTCTCAGCCACCAACTCTTAGCCAAACCTTTAAGCTGATAGGCGGCTATCATCACCCTCTGATCATCTGCAATCCTTGAGTACGAGAACATCTCCTCCATGGAGATCAGCCAGTCGTCTATCACCATGAAATCTGCCTTCCCATCATAAGTGGGAGGGCTCAGCCTCTAAAACTGCGAGATGAAGGCCATCTCTGCTGGCACCACCACTGGAGGTCTCAAGGGTGCAGGAGGAGGAGGAACAGCTAACCCCCCAGCAGGAACTTGCGCACCCTGAGCCTGACCTGCCACAACAGCCACCAAAGACTGAATCTGGGCTTGCACCTCCTCCAACTGCCTGCCCATAGCTTCGCTACTCAGACGCAGACTCTCGATCACCGCATCGTTCTGAGCTCCAGAAGATTCACCCTCAGATAGGGGAGTCGATCGAGTCGCAGGACGCCTAGCCATCCTAAAAATCATTACAACGCGAATCAGATCCAAATCCAACGACTAGAACCGATTACCAGTACAGACAATACATATATAGATATAGACTTAAAGCTGCTAAACTTGCTCTGAGAGTTTATCTTCTTCACAAAAATTAGATGATATGCCCTAACCTAGGATGGTTAACCACCACCTTACTAACTCTTGTGCCTAGATCGGATGCAAGAATTTATGTTAATTTGAAAACTCATGTGTGTACATATGTCATCCTGCAAATCTTTAGCTCGGCGCGTTGTGCTTATGCAATGATATGATATGCATGATTGTGTTATGCATTCTAAAAAAAGGCCCTAATGCATGTTATGAGCGGCGTACGCATGAAAATGTTATGCATCCCATACTACATAACATGTCCATGCAACGAAAAAGAAACGTGCTAGTCGCAGTCATGTGGTGAGGTTATGCATCCCATACTACCTAACCCTCACATGTAGCCCCTATGGTGAATCCATATACGAACACATATTATGCATCCCATACTACATAATATGCCCCGTATACTTCATGTTATGCTATGAGTGTAGTGTTCGTGCTTTTGCCAAAACGTGCTGATGACATATCGGTGTGTGAATGACATGATGCTGAACCACTAATAAGCGAACAAAGGAAGGTTGCTCAACTAACTTGTCAAGCAACCTCCCTCTGATACCAACTGTCATAACCCACATTTTCTCCGAATTAAGAATTATCAGAGTAAGAGAAAACACGCGTCATGATGCCACGTCAAGCAGGGGATAACTGCTGACGCTCAGGCAAAACCAACTACCAACTTAATGAAAGAAAATCATGTGATTAATGATTAGAAAATCAGTTATATTTAGAGACCATATCCCTCGTCTCAGTGGATCACCTAGTCCACAAAAGAAAAACTATATTTATACGCTGCGGAAAAATACTTTATTTAGGTTTAACATCCTAAGGAGCGCATAAGGGTTCCAAGAGAACCACTCATGCTATGCAAGACCCTACATTTAATTTATATAATATATAAGAAAGCGGTCTTTATACGTGATTTGGAAAATAGTGAATACGTCTTATAAAACATGCTGATCATGAGCTTTATTTATAATAATAATTATAGTTTAAAAATAACTAGCAACCTAGCATAAAACCTTCTCAGAGCAAGTAGACTATCTCCAGAAAATGGTAGCAGCAATAGTATATATCTAGTACAAGGTAAAAACTACCAGTGGGCACCAATAACCTGATACGAACCCACTAGCACAAATATATGTCTGTAAGAAAGTACTGAAAACAACCTCACTAACAAGGTAAACAGAACTCCAAAGTCCGGGAGTCCACCAACAACACCACCTCCAACTAGCCACCAGACTGGCTACGGCTCAGAACCTGGGGTATTCCAAAAGAAAATAGAATACCTCAGCAAGCTAAACAAAGTAAAACTGCATGAAAGAGTCAACCAAAAGGGGAAAAGTACCAGAAAAACATGCAGTAGAAAGAGTCACAACTGTCCAAAACAGGACCACAATAAATGCACAACGTGCAAAGAAACAGCAACGACCCAGCCCAGGAACCACATCCTGCAGGGCCTACTAGGCTGCCAAGAGCCTGAATGCTGCATACTACCAAAGAAGAAACTTCTAACACCCTAAACTGTGGGAAGTGATAGTAGCAAAAACAACAACGAGGAACCGGATCGAAGGCAAACGCAGTCCCCCAATCCACCATGTCCAAGTCAAAAGCTCGAGGGTCAACACGTGAAAACACAAGGGATCTTCCACCCGACATGCCCAGCCCGTACCTGGAGCAAGAAAAACATGGGTGGCCTTGTCTATATCACACAACTCCACTCCCATAAAGATCTACAACCACCACTACTAACCACGACCCACGATTCGGCCTCTAGGAAAATAAATAAAACGGCCGACAAGGAAAACCCAGAAATACAACTGGAAATCCACTCGAAAACGAAAGACAAGGTAAAGGAAGAGTGTTGAAATAAACCAACACGACTAGGCGTTGAGTGAAACCCACTCAGTGCCTACCTAAACTTTGGCGTTGAGTGAGCTAGCCTCACTCGTCGCCAAAATAAAGTCACTACCCACAAACCCGCTAAAGAATACGGAGCTCGATGATAGTCGAACGACCAAGGCAGAAGATCCAGAACTCGAGTAGTTGCCTGTCACTTGAGTATCTAAACTCCTGCACTCGAAACCAGCTAAATTCGCCTAGCAAAAGAAAGTATACAGAGCGCACGATCAGTGACGCACGATCAGTGGTCGTGCGCACTCATCGGCTGATGATCGTGCGAAGCGAACCTGGAAAACCTGAGAAAACTTAGCGTCAGCGCACGATCAGTGACGCACGATCAGTGGTCGTGCGCACTGCTTGCCAGCGCTCGTGCAATCTCCGAGATAGAATTTTGGAAACTGAAAGTTATACGCGCACGACCAGAGGCACACGACCAGTGGTCGTGCGCCCTAACGGTTAACGACCGTGCGCAGCTAACCTGTACCGTTTTGATTTTCCCGAATGACACCGGAACGCGCACACGACCCACGCAACTGCAGTAGCAGCAGGAAACTACCAACGTCGCGCACCACTACTATACAAACTATGCCTAATCGTTCGAGTAATACCTTAACGAAAATCGGCAACCACACCCCTCCTAACTCTCCCTCTCGGCTACACCCGAACCAGAGCAACAATCAGAGTAAAGGAAAACAACGACTCCACGCCGACAATTTGGATTCCAATCATCACAAAATAGGGGGGGGGGGGTTTCAGTAGGAAGAACTAAGCCCTATAGTTAGCAAGAAAATGAGAACAACAAGGCCTCTAACCTGGGCTAACCGGGTTTTCAATTTCAGCAAGTAAAATCGAAAAAAAAAACTTGGCAAGGGCAAGAATACCACTTGCCTCAAATCACAGCGAAGCTTTGGACTGCTTTCCTCCTCTTCGCACGGATCAAAACGGCCGCAACACCTAAAACAAACACTCGGCTATTAATGGAGGAAAACTCCAAAACCGAAAATTCCAATCCTCCCAAAACTCCACGAAAATCGAATTTCTTACCGTAGGAATGAAGGTCTTGACGAGAGCAATCCGAATCCACTCTCGGAATCGAATTCCGTCCACAAACGCTCCGGGAATCGGCGTCTGAAGGGAAGGGTAGGCGGTTTCTCCGTTTCTCTCGTACAGGGGCGGCGGTTCGAGTGGGGAAGATGATGGATCGGGGGTTTTCATTCTATATATATATATATATATATATAATTATATAATAATATAATTAATTACAAAATTACATAAAGCACCAAATCGACGCGAAAACCGATCTACCTCGGAATTCGACGAAATTCGCACCGTAGCTAAATACCCACGCTACGAACACAACGGCGAAGTCGAAATTAATTTTCGACGAACAGAACTCGAGTTATACCCAAATAAAGCCAAACACCAACATCCCCCTGAGAGGCCACACTGGGTCACCCAAAACGACTCGGCTTGCTAGGGAGATCTTGCCAACAGGCTACAGAATAGGGCACTCAGTTCTAAGGAGCTAAACCACACTCCACAAATGGCACAAGCCACGGAAACGCGTCATCGTAACGCCAAACAAGAATAAAAATAATCGCTGAAAAAAATGGGGCGTTACAGAACCCTAGGAAGCCCAAAAACTGAAATAAATCGACCAAGATTCCGGGTCACGGGTTGGTCACGCCCGTGACCAACCCGTCACGCCCGTGACCTAGGGGGTGACTCCTTCGACGATCGTCGATCTCAGGGAGACGATCGTCGGGCGCAGAATTTTCAACCCGGCCCTGTCACTCCCGTGACCAAGGTGTCACGCCCGTCACCTAGGGCATGACCACCCTTCGACGACCGTCGATCTCAGTTCGACGGTCGTTGACCTCAGAATTTGCCACTCGGGCATGTCACGCCCGTGACCCAGGTGTCACGCCCGTGACCAAGGGCGTGACCCCCCCTTCGATGATCGTTGATCTCATCGCGACGATCGCCGAGCGCGGAATTTGTCTCATGACCCTGTCACGCCCGTGACCAAGGTGTCACGCCCGTGACTTAGGGCGTGACCACCCTTCGACGACCGTCGATCTCAGTTCGACGGTCGTCAACCTCAGAATTTGCCATTCGGGCATGTCACGCCCGTGATAAAGGTGTCACGCCCGTGACCTAGGGCGTGACCACCCTCCGACGACCGTCGATCTCAGTTCGACGATCGTCGACCCCAGAATTGGCCACCCGGGCCTGTCACGCCCGTGACCTATGTGTCACGCCCGTGACATTGACCGAAACGATGGTTCAGGCCCGAAATTATTCTAACACACGTGGTAATAAATGCTGGTGTGGGAAGTTACACCAGGAGTAATTATGGGCCGTTTCCTACTGTAATTTCTTAATAAAATAAGGAGATGTGGTCCAATAGGAAACCGCCAACTGGACATACCTTTTTATCTTCCACCGTTTCTTATCCCTTCACCGTAACCGAAATGTTATTAAGTGGAGCCTTCATGACCATTAAGGCTTTACCCTTTCACCTCCCCACTTGCTGACTTATAAAAGCCCACTTGGAGCAAGAGGAGAAGTTTACACGCTCAATCAAACAAATCCAGACGTTTGCTCTTGCTGTAGGAGAAGTTCAGCAACGCCACCACCACGCCATGGCACCCCGTCGTTCATCTCGCCTCCAAACCGCAAACAAGGTCCTCCTCTACTTCTTCTTTCATGGGTAGATCTTAGGATTCTTAGAAAGGAAGTTCGTGCTCAACGGAGCCGGACCTAACTCTCGTTTTCATGGAAAACCATGAAAAATGTATTTTTGAGTTCGCCGGAAACCGCCACCTCCGGCGGCCAAACCATCGCCGACCGCTAGCCATCGCCTCGACGGAGGTGGTGGTGGTGGTGGCTGGCCAGGGAAGTGACCGGACGGCCGGCGACGGATCACGGAAATGTTACAGGAAAAAAATGATTTTCTGAGTTCTGTTTTCGGTTTCATGTAGAAGATGAACAGTAAAATCAATTTTATAATATATAGATTATTATATAATACATAATGGAAAGATATATTATCTGAGTATATTTTGAGGCTGCAAAATGAGGCAGTTAGAGGCCGTTTTAGGAAAAATGACCAGTCACGAAAGTTGTAGCCCTTTGAGTCTAGTTTAATTTAAAATTGATTTCAACTCGTTTGGGTAAGCGGTTTGACCGCAGAACCCGTTTTAGTGGGGGCTGTACCAATAGTTGGGCAGAAATTAAAATGGATGCCCACTCTTCGTCCCTTGTCCAAATGACCTGAAATTTGGGCAGGGGGTTAACCTTAGCTATACCTAAAGGCAGACCAAAAAAATGGGAATTTTTGGAGATACTTTGCCTAAAGTTTTCGTTTCAATTTAATTAAGTTAGAGAAATTTATTTAAGTGGTCAAATGACCTCCAAACCCTCCGAAATTTTGGTGAGTGGTCCCTGGCTATAAAACCTGGATCTGTAGAAAATTCCAACTGGTTTGGAGGAGTTTTGGGTAGGAAATCTTCTACCCTTAACTAGACATTAGCGAGACATCTTTTAGTAAAAAGTACACTAAGAGTTTGGAAAGGTCAAATCACCTCAACAGAGGCTGATTTTTCTGACCTCTGACTTAGAAGGGTGTTATAACCTGCTTGGAGAAAATGGTGAAGTTTAGGGTTGATTTACCCTAGTTGCCAAGCTCAAACCCTAAATGAAGGGTTTTGAGGGTTGTGAAGGACATGGGGGCAATTGCTCTTGTATTGCCATGAAACTCTTTAGAGTTGACAAAAGCTTGATAAGAATCGTCTGGATGGAGTCTTGGAGAATTTGGAGACAAGTAGATACCTTAAAACCCTAACCTTAGTTTTAGGGTAAAATATCAAATAGGTAAAACCAATCATTAAACCTTACTTAAAAGCTGTGAAATTCGGGTAGAGTGAGTTTTGGATCTGGTAGAACTTATAGCAATTTTTCTGGAATTTTATGTTGATTATTGCTAACACCTCATTTGTAAAGCTTGCTATGGCCTTAAATGATATTTTAGTAGTTTAGAAATTTCGGTTCATCAAAACCTTATGAAATCTTCGAGGTAAATGTTTTAGGTCAGAATAGTTGCCCTTGAATTTTTGTATGATTTTTAGTTGAGTAATTCTAGTACTTCATTCACAGATGTTAGAAAGGGGTTTTATGGTTTAAAAATTAATTATGGATGATATACTTGTTGGAAAATTATGAAACCTGGCCAATGTTATTTTGAATGTCTTATCTGCTTAGTATAATTAATTTACAATTTTTGGATGGATATTTCTGTACTTGATTCATAAATAACAAAAGATAGAGATTATTTCTAAAATAGTTTTAGTGCCCTTTTGATGATAGAAAAATTAGGATACTTTGGATTTAACCTATTGAGATAACCTTCTATTTATCATAAATTTGCTGGACATCTTGCATGAGAACTTAGGGTAGTTCATGTTCAAACCGGTAGCCCTTGGGATTTTCGAGGAAATTAATTAAATGCCACATAAATTAGGAAAATTACCATTTTCTGGATTTAGGTCATTTATATCATGATAAGTCTCCAGTAAATAATTTAGGGCGTTTGGATGAGTTTGGGATCGTTGCCTAACCGGTTCGACATATAGTCTAGGTTGGACTGCACATAGCAAATTTGTGAATTGCAATAGGACATGATCCGAGAAAGTCATTGGAGTTAATCATTTTGTCTGGGTGGACAATTGTGAATGATATCACAGTAGGATGATATGAAGAGTAGTGAGAAGTGGTGATAGCTAGAGTTAAGAGGTGCTCGGGTTCGACGAAAGATCGTCTTCCCCGAAGAGTGGAAGGTTTAAAATCACCCTAGGATAGTCTATCGTAATGTGAGAAGGGAATGGGAAAAGGGGATCAACCAATAACAATAAGTGCCTTGCGAAAGGGAACTTCGGGCCGTAATGCCGCCGTCTTGGTTCCTAGTGCCCCTTGAGAGCCCTTCACGGGGAATACCGGGGGCAGTCCTGGGCTAACGTAAACTGTAATAACAAACCGGCAAGAGTAACTTAGTAACAAGGGCTGCACCTTTCACAAACACTGTTGGCACAGGAAGATTGATGAGAGCTTCGGCTCGGTTGGTTAAGAGACGGACGGGATGGTCCGGGGAGCTTCGGCTCGATTGGTTTGGAGACGGACGTTTTGGTCCGGGGAGCTTCAGCTCAGCTTTTGTGTGTTTACGATTAAACTTGCATGTGCATGAAAAGGAATGAAAATTATGGTGGTGGGTCTTCAGTATTGGAGGGTCGATGCACCGACGCTAATACGCTGACTCGGCAAGTGTGGTTAGCACTTCGCCAACATATGTCTGGTGCGCCAGCCGACAAGAGTACGCAGGCATCCGCTTAGTGCACCAAGAGTTGAGGCGTACGATAGGTCTGACCGGTAGTTCTTTACTGGTTTAGAGGTGGGCGAGGCCCAACCCACCGCTTTCGTCTGCCACTACGGAGGTATCCTGGGATGTAACGGCTCCGAAAGGGGGAACTAAAGGTCTGTATGCACAGAGTCGGGTGTGTGAGTTGCACTTGCATGTTTCATCATACCCACTTGCATGTCATAACATAATCGATTCATTTAACCCTGACACCTAAAGTATAAGTAGTATGGGACGCTTATACATTAGGACCTGCAAAACGACCCCTTGGTCTATAAGCTTGTGTGGGCAAGTTTATAAATCAAAGGTTAATTTCAATATATATATATGCTGTTGTTTGATAACCGACACCCCAATGTATAAGTGGTATGGGACACTCTATACGATGGGAGCCTTGCAAAAGATCCCTTGGCTTATGCGCTTTCGCACATAAGTTAAGGTTACCTTTCTTACTTTCTGTTTCTGTCATATTATTATGGAATTGCTAGATTAGTTCCGCTGCCATTTGTATCTTGATTAAATATCCACCTTCATGTCCTTCCCTTTCTTCCTCTCTGCTCGGTATTTAGGATCCATGGGGGAAGGGGTAGGGGATGATAGGGCTTAGTCTTTATGACTAACGGTTTTCGAACCATATCATATTAGGGGATCGCGGAGCCCAGCATGGAGGAGCAGCTCAGGAGGCCGGTACGCTTGGAGATGGGGCAGTCTAGCACTGGAGTCCAGACTGCAGGGACCGTGAGTCCTGACCTTCAGTAGAGTTTTAGTTTTGCTTCCGCGTTGAGTGATTTTGTAGTGAGGACTTGATGTACCGGGCATGAGCCCTTATATTTCTAGTATTATTGTACTCTGATGTTTTTTGTGGATACTCCCTTCGTGGAGTTTATATACATGTGATTTATTATTGTGGACTGCATTGCTCTTACTTCAATTATTTTGCTACCTTTCTGTGATCGAATTGGCCGGCAGAATCGGCGCCTTGTGGTGATGACCCTTCAGGACGTGAAGGTGTCACCGCAAAGCGGTGACTCTGGGCCTAAGACCCCGGGTTTTAAAAGAAAAAAAAGGGGGTCTTACAGTATGAGATAGAGTTGCATCACTTAGTGGACAGGCAGTTAACACAAGTCTTGATGAAGGAGTTTTCGCGACTATTTTTGGCAAAGCACCTACCAGTGGCACAACGCATCACCATGGAAAATGAGTTCCAACGTCTAACGCAATGAGAAAGTAGTGTTGACACTTACTTGCATGAGCTTATAAGGTTGGGACGCTATGCAGGGTCTATCTTTACTGATGAACAACGTAAAACCAATCGGTTCTACGAAGGATTGCGGGATGAGCTGAGATTCCTGCTCTCATGTTCGTTGAACCAAAGGTTTCAGGCATTGCTCGTTACGGATTATGCGCTGGAGAAGGATATTAAATGGGTGCAAGGAAAGAGGGACTTGGCTGTTACAAAGTCCAAGTTTAAAGCACCCCATTCTAGAAAATCGAACTACCAAAAGAAGTAGGGCAAGAGATCCAAATATTCTAGATAGGCTCATTCTACGGTTGTGTCGGGGGCAACATCAAGGCAAGAGTCTCGTACCTTCTTTACATAGGGCAGAGTGGGACATATAGCCCGTGACTGTCAGGTTGGTCCGCCAAAGGTGGAAAAGAATACGGGAGCGGCATATATTGATAAGTGAAAGGCAGTGGTGGAGTCCTCTGCATCCCAGTCGCAGCCCCGAGTTTATAACCTTTGCCAGCAGGAGGCCATAAAGCAAAGTGACATTGTCACAGGTACGATTTAAGCTATTGATTGCTTTTCATATTGCATACTTTGTGTGTAGCTTGTGTATGATGTAGGCCACTATGTTTGTCACTATAATGGCTAAGGGGATTACACGTACGCCTCTCTATTTCCACTATTACGCTCACACAATAATTAAACGCAGCACACTCATGAACAACGTTATCAACTATTACTAACGTACGGTAGCCACGCCGTTTTAAGATCAAACAAACGACTATAGGTCGTCGTTCTCTCAAGCTAAAAGGACCCACCCGGTCCGAACGAGCGATGGTTGCACCAAAAGAGATCTACCGAAAAGTTCGGTTCGGAAATGGTAGATCTCTCCCAACAAAATGAAAGCGAGGCTCGCCAAACCTCTCGGAAAATTAAACAACTAGAAAGAACAACACATGCAATCGGAAAGATAAACCACGAACGAAAAAATGATTCCAAAGTAACACAAAGGTATTCCACCAAATGAAAATGTAAAAAATGAGAATCACACAAGAGGTAGAAGATCTCGTTACCCAACCGGAATAGATGATTCTGGTTCACTTTCAATGATCGTTCCTCCACGACTCCGCCGGAGTTTCGCCGACCGGAGAAAAACTTGTCCGCTTCCTTTGCTTCACGCCGGGATGGAGGAAAACCACAAAGGGAGAAAACACCTTGATCTTGTTCGATTTCACTATGGAAAAGGGCTGATTTGGGGGCTCTTGATGGAGGGGGTTGATCGGTTTTTTTGGGTGAGGGGGAAGACTTTGGACGAATATTGGAAAGGAGGAGGAGGAGGTAGAGAGGAGGGAAAGAAAGGGGGAGGCCGAAATTTTGGAGAGGAGGAGAGGAGAGGAGGAGGAAACGAAGTTTCCAAGAGGGGAAGAGAGAGGAGGGGGGAAATTCAAATTTTGAATTTTGGTTTTCAATTTTTCATTCTCTAAATAAAACCATGAAAGTCCATGCCTATATATAGGCTTTACAACATACCTTGGCTATATGCAGCCCACATAAAGAAAATAAAAACAATACTAAATATTTTAAACATTACATGATGAAAATAAAATTGAGAATAGAAATAAACTAAATAATGTTTAAAAGCCTTCATCTCATATAGCTCCACATCATGTAGTCTTCATCTTCATCATGTAGGAGAACGCCGTCGCCGTTGCCGTCATCATCTTCAATATGTAGGAGAACGCCATCGCCGTCGCCGTCATCATCTTCAACATGTGGGATAACGCCGTCACCGTCACCATCATCATCTTCAACTTTAACATGTTGGGGGTTGCCGCCATCAGTGTATGATGTGTTTGCCACAGGCTTTATCCTGATTCAAAACAATCCAGCGAAAGCACTCTTTGATGCGGGTGGTTCGCATTCATTTTTATATAAGGGCTTCATAGTACGAATCAGAGTACCTAGTCACATGTCGACAGATAGTTTGAAGGTGTTATTACCAAACGGATGTGTGATGTGTGCGGATAGGACTTGCTACGTGGAAGTTCAAATAGGAAGTCTATATTTTTGCTTGAACGCATCTCTGCTACCGATATCAGAATTTGATGTGATCTTTGGTATGGGCTGGCTCTCAGAACAACATGCTTTTATTGATTGCAATTCAAAGGAGAACACACTGGGCCAGAATACTGAGCTTTTGACTAAGTTCACTGGTATGAGAGCAGTGAGCAGGATCTTGATGTCTGCGCTCCAAGTCGTCAATGCTGTTCGGAAGGGCGCGGAGTTATTCTTCACTCTTATTCAGGCTGCTGAGCCAAAGGACAGTATGAATGATGTTTCGATTGCATCGTAGTTTGTTGATGTGTTTCCTAAAGATCATCCTGGGTTACCACACCAGCAGGTGATCAACTTCACTATTGAGTTGGTGCCAGGTGCAAAACCTGTGGCTTTCTCGCTATATCTAGTAGTGCCAAAGGAAATGGTAGAACTGAAAGTTCAACAGCAAGAGTTGCAAGAACAGGGATACATACGCCCAAGTATGTCACCTTGGAGCGCATCTGTTATTTTTGTGAAACAGAAGGATGGTAGTCTATAGTCATGTATCGATTATAGTGAATTGAATAATCTGACAGAGAAAAACAAGTATCTTATTCCTTTGATAGATGACTTATTCGATCAGCTAGTGGGATTAACCGTCTATTCTAAATTGGATTTAAAATATGGATATTACCAATTGAGGATTCGGGAAGGTGGCATTCCCAAGACAGCATTTGGAACACACTACGGTCATTATGATTTCACTGTAATTCCATTTGGGCTATGTAATGCGCCATCGGTGTTCATGGATCTAATGCACCGAATGTTCTGAGAGTACTTGGATTTGTTTATGATGTATTCATTGATGATATCTTGGTGTACTCTCAATCGGAAGCTGACCTTGCAATTCATTTAACGTTGGTGTTGCATACCCTGAGGAGAAATAAGCTCTATACCAACTTCTCAAAGTGTGAGTTTTGGCTATTGTCAGTGTCTTTTCTAGGCCATGTGGTTAGTCGAGAGGGCATAGCAGTGGATCCATCAAAGATAAGAGCCATACAGGAGTGGCCGGTGTTTTCCTCAGTGGCTGAAGTAAGGAATTTCCTTGGATTGGCAGGCTACTGCAAACATTTTGTAGAAAACTTCTCACTGATCGCTTTGCCTCTTACCACATTAACGACGAAGGATCAGAAGTTCATTTGGACGCCGGAATGCGCGCGAGCTTTTGAACAGCTAAAGAGTCATTTGACCACGACACTTGTATTAAAATCACCATGTGGTACAGACGGCTTTGAGATCTATAGTGATGCATCAAGAAGCGGCTTAGGCTGCGTTCTTCTGTAGTTTGGAAAGGTGATTGCTTACGGCTCACCCTAGTTGAAAGTGCATGAGCGGAATTATCCCGTCCATGATTTGGAGTTGGCGGCGGTGATTTTTGCACTTAAATTATGGCGTCACTATCTATATGGTGTAAAAGTGGATATCTTTACGGATCATAAGAGCCTAAAGTACATATTGGATTCGAAGGATCTCAATATGCGACAACAACGGTGGATGGAGTTCCTTAGGGACTACACCTTTGATATTTGTTATACTCCCGGGATGGGAAATGTGATCGCAGATGCCTTAAGTCATAGGACTTCGTCAAGGTCAAATTGGTTTCAGATGCATGATGAGCGTCTGATCCAGGAGTTGGAAGTGTTAGAGATTTCTTATGTTACAAGAATTCCACAGCCGATGCATGCTTGAACTGGACGGAGGTACAATATGACCTTGCATACAGGGTTTGGCAAGCAATGGAACTTGATGAAAGTCTCCAACGCTATGCAAAGGTTGGGTCAGATGAACAATTCTCCTGGGATAACGACCTTTTAAATAAAGAGGGTCATTTGTTCGTCCCATGTATGGGTAAGTTAAGAGAAGAATAGATGTATGAGGCTCACTTTACAAAATACTCAATTCACCCAGGGTGTACAAAGATGTATAAAGACATGAAAAATTTGTTCTGGTGGCCAGGATTAAAGAAAGACATAACACATTATGTGGCTAAATGTAAAACATGTGCCTTGGTGAAAGCAGAATGCCAGAAGCTCAGAGGTTTCTTGAAGTCGTTACCTATTCTGAAATGGAAGTTTGATGATATTCGATGGATTTCATGCACGGGATGCCGAGATCTCAATGGGGGAATTATTCAGTTTGGGTTATCGTAGATCAGTTGACTAAAGTGGCTCATTTTCTTCCAAACAAGAGGGATGATTCAGTAGAAGTCTTGGCAAAACTTTTTGTTGATTAGATTGTACGATTGCACAATGTTTCCCGTAGAATCGTAAGTGACCGTGATGGGAGATTCACATCGAATGATTGGAGGCTAATCGATAAATTGTTGGGAACAAAGTTAACATTCAGTTTGGCCTTTCATCCCCGAACTGATGAATAGACTGAGAGTACCAACAGAACGATGGAGGAAATGCTCTGAATGTGCGCCTTGGATTTTTGTAAGAGGTGGGATGATGATCTCTATATGGTAGAGTTTTCCTATAATAATAGCTACCAAGCGAGCATAAGTATGGTACCGTTTGAAGACTTGTATGGTTGGAAATGTCGTACACCATTAGCTTTGGCAAAAGCAGGAGAATCTAAATTGTATAAACTTAAGGAAGTCGAAGAAGCAAATTTGACAATACGCTCAATTCGGGAGAGGCTACTAATAGCCCAAGATAGACAAGCAAAATATTATAACGCCAAGCACCGAAACGTTGAATTTATGGTTAGAGATTGGGTATATTTGAAAATCAAGCCTTTCAAAGGTATGTCCATGATTCGGCATCTGAAAAAGTTAAGTCTGAGATATCTTGGTTCGTTTGAAGTGGTGGAGCGAATTGGGGAAGCTGTCTATCGGCTAGCTCTTTCAGCAGAGTTGAGTGGATTGCATGATGTGTTCCACATATAAGTGCTTTGGAAAGCCGTAAAAGATCCAGCTCAAGTAATTGTGAATGATCGTGTACAGGTTGAATTTGGGCTAACGACGAAGGTTAGGCCCATTCGGATCGAGGATAAAGCAAATAAATAGTTGCAGAAAAAGATAATCGGGATGGTCAAGGTCCGATGGGATAACTGTGGCCGTGAAGAGCTAATATGAGAGCGAGAGTAGACCATGCGAGCTGAATTTCCCAAGCTATTTGTTTAAACTTTTGTACAGGACATATCTTGTTGTAGCCAAATTTTATGAAGTTATAACATCGTGACTGTTGTTTCCTTACTGTTTCTAAATTTCGGGATGAAATTTCTTGTAAGATGGGGAGGGTTACAAAACCCCAAATCTCAAGAATAAGTGCAGGTTGAGAAACACGGCCTGGGACACGGCCGTGTTCAAAGCCGTGTCCTGCTCTGTGTTGTTGAGTTGACACACAGCCTGTCGAGTGCTCGACGAAATGCACTCGATGATTCTTGAGACGGTGCACGGCCTGCGACACGGGCATTTCCTAGGCCGTGTCCTACTATTGTGCGACGAACTTCACTCGACGAAATGCACTCGATGATCCTCGAGAGGCGAGTCGAGTTAGACACACGGCCTGTGACATGGGCGTGTCAAAGGTTGTTTCCTTCTCTGGATTTGTCCAGGGATGTGAGGACTGGTGAACACGGGCTAGATACCGGCAAGTACAAAGCCATGTCAAGGCACACGGCCTGTGATACAGGCGTGCCACAGGGCCGTGTCCTGTTCGGGTCAATTCGGTTTGTTTGCGGCTTAAATTATACAACCTATGACACGGGCGTGTCACAAGTCGGGTTCGGCCCAAAATATAGATTTTAGGGCGATTTGTGGTTGTTCATTTCCTTCAACTAGGATCTAGTGGTCCAGGATTCTCCCTGCTGTATTAAGGCTAGGAGTTGAGAGATAACTTTCATTTGACTTTGGTCATTCTCTTTCTAAAGAGATAGTGAGAATGGAGAGCAAGGAAGGAGGAGAAGAAGGAATCTGGCCGCCAGTGGAGCTCCAGCATTCTGAATCAAGAGAAGAGTCTAGATTTGTGGAGGCAAGAACATTACGGTGCTTTCCATCCGGCTAGATTTCCATGTCTCCAAAGAGATTTTCAAGGGTAACGATCTTCCTTCTTGGACATGTGAAGTCCTTCTTTGGCATATGAATGGATTTCCCCCACCAAAAGGTGGCTTTTGAGGGATTTCCTTGGGTTGATTCTAAAAATCCCAAGTCTTGCATATATTTCCGGAAATGTGTAGTACGGAATAGGCATGCAGTGTGAAGCCAGTCTGGACAGGTTTGTCTGGATTGGTGATGTTTCATTTTGCGCACCGGAGAAGACTCAACATATAAACATTTATGTTGTGGAGTCGATGGGTTGTTCCTGTGAAGGGTAGTAACAGGAAGTACTGGAGTGGAATTCTAGGAAAATACCCTCATGATTTTGGTGTTGTATGCTATGTTTGGCTTGAGTTTGGGTGCAGAAAAAGAGTTCTACTAAACCCGCCAAAAGACCGCGAGGAATGCTGGCATTCGCTCCCCTTTTAGATTGAGAAGCCAGTCCTGGGTGGACAGTGTGGCTATTGTGATCTGCGAGCTCTTAAAAGTCTTATTGCCGAACAGGAAAGGTGAAGCCGACCAGCATTTTCCATTAAGCTATGAGAACTACGGTATTCGGTGATGGTATGGCGACTTGAGCAACGGGTAAGGGTGGAGCTGGACCTGCGTTATGTCTTCTTGACAAGAGAGCGCCAAGGCATTGGGCTTTCATCGGTGGAATAATGAGAGTCTTAGGCATGCATGTCATTAAGACTAAATTCTCAATACCGTTGGGTTTCGGACCTTGAACGGTGGTGGGACCCTGGTTCGACGGTACACCAAGAATGAGCCCTGAGTGCACGGATCATCAGTTCGCATGGCCGACGATTATTATTTATTAATTGTGTGTGAGTGCACTTTTCATGATATATCTGCTTGTAAAGTGCTATGCCTGCAGGGAAGGTGTAACACCCCAAATCCCGATTCAGATTTTAGGCTGGATGACACTGCCTGAGACACGGGCGTGTCCCAGGGGGTATCAAGCTCTCAGTACTCGAGTGGGTATCGAGTAGGACTCGAGTGGGCGTCGAGTGTGTCTCGAGTGAGGCACATGGCCTGGGATACGGGCGTGTCCTGCAAGGGTTGGAAACTGAGTGGCGTTGAGTGGCATTGAGTGGCATTGAGTGTAGAACACGACCTGTGGCACGGGCATGTCACAGGGGCGTGTTCGGCATACGGTCAAGGATATGGGCTTGTGCCTAGGCCGTGTGCTTCTCGGGAGAGTTGGTACTATGTCGATTGAGGAACACGCCCCTCAACACAGGCGTGTACTTACTAACATGGGCGTGTTAGGGCTTGACACGGGCATGTCTTAGCCCATGTTATGGTTTGGATTGAGTCAGTTCCTTACTGCTTAGGGGAACACGGTCTGTGACACGGGCGTGTCATAAGCCGTGTCAGCCCAGGAAATGTGATTCCAGGGCAAATCTTGGCCGTCCAATTCCTTCTATTTGGATCCTATGGTCCAAGCTCCTCCCTGCGATGATAAGACTATGGAATGAGATGGCTTTCTCATTTGGTATAAGATCACTCTCTTTCTAAGCAAGAGAGAAAGGAGAGCTTGGAGGAGGACGAAGGAGAGGATTCCGACCGCTGGTGGAGCTTCAGCGATTCGAATCGAGATCTGAAGCCAGCGTTATGGAGGCAAGGCTGTCGCGGTGATTTCCATCCGGCTAGTTTCTCCATGGCTTTGAAGCAATCGTCAAGGGTAATGATCTCCTCCTTGGAAAAGTGAAGTCCTACTTTATACATGTGCATGGGATCTTCCACCAAGAGGGAGAAAGCGTAAGCGATTCCAGCGGTTGAGTCTGTATCTAGAGCCGTAAATGTTTAGTACAACATATGCATGTTGTGTGAAACCCATCTGGATGGGTATTCTAGATTGGTGATGTTGCGAACCAGAGAAGACTCCGTGTATAAAATGAGTATCTTGCGGAGATGGTGAGGATGCTGGTGAATTGTGGTGAGGAAGCTTTGCTTAGCTCCTTTAGTTGTATGCTCGACACGAGCTGGATGATGGATTGGAAATCGGCACTGTGTGCCGGTGTTGTGAGTTGGATTGCGGATACCTCTAAGTGGATGGGCGCGAGAGGTCTTCAACATGGGTTCTGAGGCTAATTCCCATGGCCAATAAGTTTATAACCTTTGTGTGGGTGGTCCACCCAATAAGTTCAGTGGTAGGATCGGGTGAGCGGTCGATTTGTAGCACTACAAATGGTGGTGCATCGGGCCTTCTCGGCGTATTGCACTACAGGTGTAGGTTGATCTATCGTGCTCACTAGTTGCCGTGAGGTGAACGACTCTGAGTGGGTTGGGTGTGTGAGGTCTTCGATATGGGTTTGGAGGCTTATGTTAAGTCAACAAGCTAATCACCTCGAACCGGTGGTGGGACCTGGAGGATTTCGGTACACTGTGAGTGAGCCCTGAGTGCACAGAGCGTCTGGCACAAAGGCTAGCATTTGTGATGTGGTTGTGGCTTCTTTATATGTTGTGATTGAAATACTTGCAGGGAAGGAACCAATGCCCCGTGTAAGGGGTAGGGTCATTATAATTGGTCAGCTGAATGCTTATCGTTGCTTTGTTTATCACCCTTGGGATGGACGTCCATATGCAGGTGTTGCGGGCTGATTGGATTAAGCGGGCTGAAGCCCTCGTTGCTGCAGCTGTTTGTAGGCCCTCGAAGGCCGTGCGAAGTATTGGATTTCATGTGTGGTTAGCCTGCGTGCCGATGTATGAAACCATATTTTATAAAGAGAAACTTGTAAGGCCTTAAGGCCATGAGCGTTGCACTCTTGTATACATTCCTGGTGTTATATATAAATGAGTTGTTTATATATTTGTAGTGGACATTCATTGGTTGAGTTCTTACAACTATTAAGCTTCGGCTAGAATGCTCTGGGTTAAGGTGCAATAGTATTTTTGTATTAACCCGTGACCTCACCGTCTATTTGTGGCATATAGTGTGGGGCCCCGAACGGACCTTCTATTATATGTTATTTAACGGGTCGAGTTGTTACATTTTAGTATCAGTTTGTTTCGATCTTCCGCTTTCGAATTCGTGGTCGAATTCTTTTGTTGGATGGTGAGCACGTGTACGTGCGAACCGTGTAATATAATTGAACTATAGAATGCCCACTAGGAATGTGAGCGTGTGTATTCGGTATGTTTGCCATTTTGGATTGGAGGTTATTGATATCTTGTTCACATATCGGTGACAAGGAGTGGAGCTGGCAGTCTGAGCCCCAGCGTTCGGATGAGTGTGTGGTACAAACTGCGGTGCCCACACCTCCTCCATCGGTCGAGACAATCCAGTTGATCGCGGATGTGGTTTTTGCGATGATCAAGGCCCACCATGAGGGACATGTACACCTCTCTATTCCTAGGGTGTGTCTCGTGCCGGTTGGGGTGCGTGAGCAGGTGGCAAGGGAAGGAGCATTGATCCCGCCATTTAATATGTGTCTGATTCAAGGACCATATACGGTTGAGGAGTATTTTCATGCATTTGTTGAGTTGAGACAACATGCAGAGTTCATGTTTGAAACCAAGGAGATTTAGACCAATAGATTTTACGATTGTCTGCGCGATGAACTACGACGTGTATTGGGCGGTCCAAAGTTGCTTGGATTCTATGCCAATGAAATAGCAGTTCGGTCTTTGGAAATGGACTTAATGAAGTTCAGAGCGAGGCACGGTATCAATGTGCCAATCTTTGCCAATGTGTCAAAAGCATATGATCATACGTGGAATAAGCAGTTACATCTGCTGGAACCAACTACCTCCACTATCATGGGAACAACGAAATGGTGTGGTCCACATATTTGTTTTTCTTGTTGTAAGGTAGGACATCGTGCCGATCAATGTTATCATGGTCCTACACAAAGGGCAAAGAAGGCTAAGATTGGAGCAGTTGCAGGGAAAACATTAACCATTTGTTGCTCGTGTGGCAAAGAAGGACATAAAGCCCGAAACTACAATAGTGGCCCTTAGATGACTCGAAGCAAGAAGGGCAAGAATATCTGTAACTATGTGTTCATATCCATTATAATGTATATGATCTTTATTTTGAGCTTATAAACACGTTGTGATCGCGGATAAAGAAGTTGTTAGTTGTAGTTTAGGATATTTATTGTCTTGTGAACTTATCTTGATATCACCGCTACGAGTGGATTTACATGACCGTGGTGAAAAGAGCCATTGTGGATAGATCGGGTCTGTTGCAATATTATCTTTGTGATGTACTACGTACATATTATATGTATGTGTGTTTGTGAAAACACTTGTGGTTGTGTGATGTCGTGGGGTGAGACAAGCTGCGGCCACTGAGCTCTAAACCCGGCTCGTCTTTGTTTTATTGCAATGGAGTGGTTATGCTGTTTGTTATGTTGTGCTAAATTTCGGGATGAAATTTCTATAAGGAGGGGTTGGTTGTAACACCCCAAATCCCGATTTGGAGTTTAGGCTGGATGATACGGCCTGGGACACGGGCGTGTCCTAAGGCGTGTCAAGCTCTCAGTACTTGAGTGAGTATCGAGTAGGACTCGAGTGGGCGTCGAGTGTGTCTCGAGTGAGGTACACGGTCTGGGACACGGGCGTGTCCCAGGGAGTGTCCTGCTCGGGTTGGAAATTGAGTGGCATTGAGTGGCGTTGAGTGGCGTTGAGTGTAGAACACGGCCTATGATACGAGCGTGTCACAGGGGCGTGTTCGGCACATGATAATATGTTTTGTATCCTAAACTATTATCGTATTTTCTGTTTTATAATGTACAAATCATGTCTTATTACCTTATTTTTTATCGTTTCTATGTAAATATTATTGCAACAAACATTTTCTTATCTTTTTTCAGGTTTCTAGAAAATTGGCCAAAAATGACCTGACACGCCCCCTATCATTCCCTCCCAGGGCGTGACCTAGGGCGTGTCGCCTGATCCCGATGATGACAGCTGAAAGAGACCAAAAACCTGGAAAAACGGCTGTCACGCCCCACTAACACGCCCTCCCCGGGCGTGTCCCCAGGCGTGATATGGGGCGTGTCGCCCTCTGCCGCAAAGCCTGCCGCCACATTAAATGCCATTTCGCCTCAGCACGACAATAGTACTATCACGCCCCCTGTCACGGGTGTTACACAGGGCGTGACCCCTCCTTTTTCAATGATTGTTGGATTTCCGACCAATGCTTTCGACGCGACGTACGTGTCACGCCCCCACCCCTACATGACCATAATTATGGGCGTGTCGATCGACAACCAAAGCAATCATCCTTCCCGCCAAATTCCAGCACCCAAGGTCAATGTCGAACCTGTCACGCCCCATGACACGCCCTCCCTGGGCGTGTCACCGGGCGTGACAAACTCGTGGATTTTACCTATAAATTCAGACCCCACCTCCATTTTAGAGAGCTTGGGTTGAGAGGGGAGGTGCTGCCCCTTGGATTCTTGCTTCCTTTTCTTTTTTTTATGCTTTTCTCTCCCTCTCTCTCTCTTTCTCATTTTAGTTTTTCTTAATCCTAGTTTAGTTTTAGATTTTGTAATAGCTTTTGTTGTAATCTTTGCTCTTGCTTAGTTCTAATGGTAGGGCTAGAATAGGATTTTCATTTCATGCAAATGTAATTTTCATTTCCTAAGTGTAGCTATCTTGACTATTAATAAAAGTGTTGTTTTTTCTCTCCTTATTTACTTTGTGTTATCATGCTCTTCTACTCATCTCACCCCCTCCACTTCACCATGAGTAACTAATCCTCCTTGTACTCGATCTTGATGATCCGACGTTCGAGCGATTAAGTTATGATGCTTTGAATTTACCTTTTCTTTTTAGGGTTTAGGCCTTGGATTACTCTTGATTTTTCATGGGTTGGAGGTCTATTATCGATATATACTCTCCACCTTTGCTTTCATTCTGGGCTAGCCGAGAGGCCGATAGAATGAAGTGAGCATTCAAGAGTAAAGGGTGTTGTACGCACCCCTCGAGAGAGGAAGACGTCCAAATCTCCCGGATTGGAGTAAAATCTAATAGTGGGCTTCATCGTGTAAAGCGAGCTTTAGGCCTTCGATTTAGACGAGAGTCGATCGGACCTTCCTAAACTCAGTTGGGCACGACTTCGAGAGAAGCGTGTTTAAGCTTTAGGAACCTCCACGGTCAAGGACCTTTGCCCTATTAAATTTAGGTTTATTTTTATCGCATTTCTTAGTTAACTCTTGCCGAGGTGATTCTTGATCGAGTGCTCTTCCACTTCATAGTTTCAACCTTTTGTTGTTATCGCTTCTAATAGCTCTTTAATTAATTGCGGTAGTACTCTTTCAAGCATTAGCTTTCTTTCCTTTATTGCAATTAGTTTTTCAAAACCCAGTTTTTTCGTCGATAAAATAATAGTCTTCGTGTGAGTAATCATAATCAACAGTTCCCAGATTTCAATACGACACTTGTGTCCCCTAGCTATAGTTCGATAGGTATACTTGCCTCTTTGGATTGCTAATTAGGTTGCGTTTAGAAGCTTAGTGACCACCAAGTTTTTGGCGTTGTTGTCGGGGACCAACTTTCGTTGATATATTGAAAACACGAACCTATTAATTTTATCTCCTTTCTTTCTTGCCCTCTTTCTTAGAAAATAAAATAAAAATAAAAATTTTATTACCGCTCTTAATAGTAACAAACTTCACAATTTTTCTACGCCACCTAATTCTCTCGGAAAGGGCAAAGCGGCTTTAAGTGCCGCTATCTTGTCTAGTACCTTGCGAAACCTTCACCGGGTAGTCCTTGGGAAGTTCGGGAGTTTATCTATTAAAAAAAATCTATTTAAAAAAATTTATCTAGCTTTTCTTTCTTGTTTATTTTATTTCTCTTTCTTTTCTTCTCTTCTCGTCTTTTAGTGCATGACCTGTGGGAGTCCGTCGGTTATTTTTGACTTTGACAATGAAATCTAGCATACTCTTTGGAGAAGATCGCGATTTCAAGGCCCTACTATCCATGTGTCGATTGAGGACTCCGAGTCATTTTCTACTTTAAGAATGGCAGAGCCCCAAGTGGAGGAAGTCGTGCAAAGACCTATGTCTTATTATGCACGACCGAATATCGAGGGAACAGAATCTAGCATAGTTCCCGCTGCTATTGCAAATAATAACTTCGAATTAAAGCCTAGCATAATACAAATGGTGCAGCAGTGTGTGCCATTTGACGGACTTAAAGATGAAGATCTGAACTCACATATAGCAAGCTTCCTTGAAATTTGTGACACCTTCAAGATAAATGGTGCCACAAATGATGCAATCAGGCTAAGACTCTTTCCTTTCTCTTTAAGAACTAAAGCTAAGCAGTGGCTGAACACTCTACCTAAAAATAGCATAACCACCTGGAATGAATTAATTGAAAAATTTTTGGCGAAGAATTTTCCGCCAGCTAAAACTGCAAATCTTAGGAACGACATCTTTGCCTTTGGACAAATAGACTTTGAAACCCTATATGAAACTTGGGAGAGATTTAAAGAACTATTAAGACGATTCCCATATCACGCGCTGCCTATATGGTTACAAGTGCAGATGTTCTATAACAGGCTAAATCAAAGCACAAAGCAAATGATAGACGTAACTTCTGGCGGTACTTTAAATCATAAGACCTCGGAAGCAGCTCTTTAGCTTTTTGAGGACATGACCATGAACACTTATTAGTGGAATGTGCCTAGGTCCTGCTCGAAGAAGCCTGCAGGTATCTTTGAAGTGGACAATGTCTCCCAGCTCGCTCTGCAAGTAGAAATCCTAAGCAAAAAGATAACAGAGATGACTGCTGCCTCCTCCCCTCAGGAATGGGAATCTGCAACTCCTACCTCATAACAATTAGATTTTGTTAACAATATGCCTAGAAATGCTTTTAATAATTTTTTTGCTGCAAATTTTTATCCTCCTGGTTTTAATTTTTCGAATAGTTATAATCCTGCCTTAAGAAATCATCCGAATTTTTTGCGGAGTAATCAATCGAATGTGATGCGCCCGCCACCACAAAAGATTTTTCTGCACCACCACCACCACCTCTTCAAAATTTTCCAAAAACTCCAAGCTTGGAGGAGTTACTTTCCAAATATATCACCAAAAATTACGCTATGATAAGGACCCTAACCGGATCCGTAAAAAGTCTTGAAAATCAAGTAGGACAGCTCGCTAAAATTATTTCTGAGTGACCCGCAGGGTCTCTTCCTTCCAATACCGAGCCCAACCCGAGAGAGCAAGCGAAAGCTATAACTCTTTGGAGTGGGAATAAAGTTCCCGGTATGGTAAGTGAAGAGCCCGAGGCGAGCTCCATGATGACTTGTTTAAGTCATCATTTTTTGGGTTAGTTTAGTTTAAATTTTCCTAGGTTTAAGTATTATTTTTATATATTTTATGAAGGCTATGTTTTAATATTATATTTTTAATAATATGTTTTAATATTTTATGTTTGTTCGTTATGTTGCATTTTGTGTTATGTTTGTTGGTTTGTTTTGTTCTTATTATTTTAGTCTTTATATTTATGTTGTTAATTATTTTGTGTTTTACTATTTTTTGATATCAATGTTTTAATTATCATAACATAACTAATGCTTTTCTTTTATTTTCATGTAGGTTCAAGCCCCCTTGGAGCAGCCCTTCTCATTGATGCAGCCCGGCCATGATGTTGGAGCAGCCCACCTAGCCCTACCCGAGCATACAACAAAGTCCAAGCCCTACCCGAGCCCATGTTGGTGTAGCCCGAGCCTTTCATTTGGAGCAGCCCACCCTGCATCCTGAGCCCACTAACCATGCAGCCCTCTTGACCCGCCACCTTGCATGGTTGGCCATGCATTTCCCCCATGCATGGCCAGCCACCTTCCTCCCCTCCCTCTTCATTTATTCCAAATGCATCTTCTCTTTTTCCCTCTCTCTTGCTCTTTAAAGCTCATTCATCCCCCCTTTTTATATTTTATATTTTCCATAAATTACATGAATTGAACCACCTCTTTTCTATCCCTTCATTTAATGCCATGCATGCATCCTCTCCCCTTTGCTTGTTCGGCTACCCCTTGTGCCCCTTCTTCTCCTCTTCATTCTAGAATCTTCCCTCCTCATCTATAAAGGAGCCCATGTCTCATACTTTAGGAAGTTGGATTTTGGAGAGAACAAGTGGTAGTACAAGTCAAGAGAGCTTTTGTAATTTAATTTCTTAGTATGCATTGTTGCAATCTCATTTTGTTTAAGTGATATAATATCGTTTTGTTTTAAGTATTGTGTACTTTTTCTTTTAGTATCAATAAAAATGAATTTTTCTTCTCTTATTATTGTCGTTCCCTTTTCCAATATGCGTAGCTAATTTTCTTTTAGCATTTGATCATGAGGATCCATGAATTGAGATGAGAATTCTCCTTATTTTATAATTTTATTTTTGTTAAATTTTGCTCGATCCTTCTTTGATTTATTTTGTGCCGACTCCGTATTTCCGGTATACGGTAGTAGGCCTTTGATCTCATTTCATAGTAGTCGAGAGACTAATTGATTTGAAATATCACTCAAAGAAGGAAGAAGTTGCACGCAATCCTAGAGATAGGACGACGTAAATCCTCCAGATTGGAGTCAAATCCAATAGTACGGATCACCTCGATAATGCAACTTTAGGCCACTTTGATTTGTAAAGAGATTTCGATCAAAACATCTATAAGTTCGGAGACTTAATACTCTTGCGAGATTTGTCTTATTTTCGGATCCGTCACGGTCGAGTTTAATTCGCAATAATAAAATTATATTATTATTTCTCTTATCTCTTTTCATGGTGAATCATAGATCAAATGCTATCTTTTAATCCATAGTTTAGTTTTAATTTCGTTTCGGTTTTATTTTAATTTTTCAAAACCCCCACCAGCAATCTTTTCGGGAGGATAATAGTAGAAGCGTGAGTAGCAGTACTTGACAGCCCCGAGTTTAAATACGACCTTGGTACTACAATTCGATAGGTACACTTGCCTCTTCGGGTTGATAGTCATTCATTCCACCATGTTTTTGGCGCTGTTGTCGGGGACCTTCTTCGTCAATATTTTGAAAACGCTTTCGCTATTACTTCTGCAAAAAACCAAAACAAAAAATATATTTTTATCTTTATCGTTTTCTTCTTCAAGTTTTTATTTCCTTTCCTCCGTTCTCTTTCGTCTTTTTTAGTTCATGACCCGCACGAATATGTCGCTACTTGTTGTTTTTTTCCCAGAAATCGAACGCTCCTTTCGGAGATAACTACGATTCGGGGCTTCCACTTCTCAAACAACGGTTGAGGATTCCTACGGTTATTGTAATTTTAATTCTGAAATGGGAGATCCCAACCCAGGAATGGCTCAGCAAAGGACCATGTCCGATTATGCTTGACCCAACCTGGAGGGTACAGAAACAAGTGTTGTTCGACCTACAATTGCGAACAATAATTTCGAGCTTAAGCCTAGCATTATACAAATGTTGCAGCAAAATGTACAGTTTGACGGATTACAAGATGAAGATTCGAACTTACATATTGCTAGTTTTCTCGAGATTTATGACACTTTCAAAATTAATGGTGTTTCAGACGATGCGATTAGGCTAAGAATCTTCCCCTTCTCCTAAAGGACAAAAGCCAAACAGTGGTTGAGTTCTCTTCTAAGAGGATCAATCACTACTTGGAACATTTTAGTCGATAAATTTCTTGCTAGATATTTCCCTCCCGCTAAAAATGCTAAATTAAGAAATGATATTACTTCTTATTCTCAAATTTCTTCTGAGACCCTGTATGACTCTTAGGAGAGGTTCAAAGAACTTTTGAGAATATTCCCTCATCATGCTCTGCCTGTATGGTTACATATTCAGACATTTTCCAATGGGCTAAATCAAGTGACTAAGAAAATGATATATGTCGCTTCCGCTGGTTCGTTGGACCGAAAAACTCCGGAAGCCGCTCTTGAGCTTATAGAGGATGTGACGATGAACACCTATCAGTGGAATTCGTCTAGGACTCTCCCAAATAAACCTGCAGGTATCTATGAAGTTGACTCTATTTCGCAACTGGCGTTGCAAGTGGAGATGCTGAATAAGAAGATTTCTGAGATGACTGCTTCCTCCGCCCCTTAGGTATATGAAAATGCAAATGCTACTGCTACTGAGCAGGTGGATTATCTGGGGAACATACCCAGGCCTGCTCAAAATAATGCTTCGAACTTTTCTGCTTTTTCTAATTTTTTTGCTCCGCCTGGTTTTAATTCTTCTTCAAACTCATATCACCCTGGATGGCGTAACCATAAAAAAATTTTCTTGGAGTAATCCCGCAAATGCCGCATGTCCACCGCACAATTTCACTCTACCACCGCCACCACAAAAAAACTCAAAATTTTCAAAAACCTTCCAGTTTGGAAGAAAATCTTTCAAGATACATAAGCACCAATGAAGCGACCATTAGAAATCTAACAGGCTCAATGAAAAATCTAGAGAATATGGTCAATCAATTAGCAAAGATGGTTTCTGAGAGGCCACCTGGGACTCTTCCGTCAAATACTGAGCCAAACCCAAGGGAGCACGCGAAAGCGATTTCCCGTCAGAGCGGCAAGATAATTCACGAGCACACCACAAGGGAAGAGACAAAGGTCATTGCCTCTCCTACTGCTGAACGAATTAGTGACGAAGAAATAACTAATATAAATTCTGGAAAAGAAAACTCTATTTTTGAAAATGAACAAGAAACATCTATTTTGGAAAAAGAAAAAGATGGTTTTAAAAATAATGATCTAGAGATTTTAAAAGAATTTTCGCCAACTCCCTACCCCGCTAAGCTTAGGAAAGATAAGGTAGATGATCAATACCAACGCTTCCTTGAAATGTTTAAATGAATTCATATCAACTTGCCATTTCATGAAGCAATTAGCCAAATGCCAAAATATGCTAAATATCTTAAGGACCTGTTAACAAACAAAAAGAAATTAGAAAACTTATCTCATGTTACGTTACATGAAGAATGCTCGACGGTCATAAAAAATTCCAATCTCCTTAAAAAGATAAATTATCCGGGTAGTTTTTCGATTCCTTGCGTTTTTGGCGATCTTTTTGTAAAACACGCGCTAGCGGATTTAGGTTCGAGCATCAACTTGATGCCTTTTTTATTGTTTAAAAATCTAGGATTGGGCACTCTCAGCCCTATGCGTATGAGTATTCAATTGGCTGATCGATCAATTAAGTATCTGTTAGGTATCGTTGAGGATGTGTTAGTGAAGGTCGACAAATTCATCTTCCCGGTGGATTTTGTCATTCTTGATATTGAAGTAGACGTCGAGGTGCCCCTTATCCTTGGTCATGCCTTCCTAGCCACCTCTCGTGCGGTCATCGATGTGAGTAACGGGAAACTTTTGCTTCGCGTGGGAGATGACGAGGTGACGTTTTCAATAAATTAGTCCAGGAAAAATTCTTTAAAAAATGACGACTCATGTTTCTTCCTTGATGTTTTAAATAAAGACTCCTCTCTTTCTCTTTCAAATGTTTCTTCCAATGATTTTTCTTCCACATTTTCTGATTTTTCTACAAATGTTTTTGAAGACACGGTTATGTCCGCACATGCCAACTTTGTAAATGAACAAGTGTTTAGACAAAAAAATTATGAAAATATTGTTTTTCAAACTGAAAAAGTTTTAAAGAACTCTTACGATGAACTACCCAACTTAGAACAAAAACCCCTTCCCGAACATCTCAAATATGCCTTTCTTGAAAAAAATTCTAAATTGCCCGTTATAATCTCAGCTTTGCTTTCTCAATCCGAAAACGATCAATTGATCGAACTACTACAAACGCATCGCCGAGCTATAGCGTGGCAAATTTCTGATATTCCTGGCATAAGCCCCTCCTTTTGCACCCAAAAAATATTTTTTGAAAATAATTCTAAGGGTGTAGTCCAACCTTAACGTCTTCTTAATCCTAATATGAAGGAGGTTGTGAAGGGCAAGGTTCTTAAGTTATTAGATGCGGGGATAATCTATCCTATTTCCGATAGTAAGTGGGTAAGCCCGGTTTAGGTTGTCTCTAAGAAGGGTGGGATCACGGTAGTAACAAATGAAAATAACGAGTTAATTCTAACTAGGATGGTAACGGGATGGAGGATGTGTATCGATTACCGTAAATTAAATGATTCCACTCGTAAAGATCACTTCCCCTTTCCCTTTATCGATCAAATTTTAGAACGCTTATCCGGGCATAGTTTTTATTGTTTTCTCGATGGTCTTTCGGGATACTTCCAAATCCCTATCGCACCCGAGGACCAAGAGAAGACATCATTCACTTGCCCTTTCGGAACTTTTGCCTACCGTAGGATGCCTTTCGGGCTATGCAACGCACCAGCTACCTTTTAGCGGTGCATGCTAGAAATTTTTTATAATTATGTAGAAAACATTATGGAAGTGTTTATGGACGACTTCTCGGTTTTTGGCGGCTCGTTTGAGTTATGTTTAAAGAATTTAGGAAAAGTTTTAAAATGCTGCGAAGAAACAAATCTAGTTTTAAATTGGGAAAAGTGCCACTTTATGGTACGTGAAGGCTTATTCCTTGGCCACAAAATTTCCACTAGGGGAATTGAAGTGGACAAGGCAAAAATTGAAGTAATTGAAAAGTTACCGCCACCTACGAATATCAAAGCGATAAGATGTTTTTTAGGGCTTGCGGGTTTTTATCGAAGATTTATTAAGGACTTTTCAAAAATTACTAAGCCTCTCACCCACCTTCTCGAGAAAGACACTCCTTTTATTTTTGACGATTCTTGTTTAGCGGCGTTCGACTTAATTAAATCCAAACTTATAAATGCTCCGATAATGATCACTCCAGTTTGGGATTTACCTTTTGAAATTATGTGCGACGCAAGTAGTTTTGCGGTAGGTGCGGTACTATGACAACGTATAACTAAGAATTTCCACCCAAATCTATTATGCTAGCAAAACACTTAATTCAGCGCAAGAAAATTACACTATAACTGAAAAGGAACTCTTAGCTATCATTTTTGCTTTTGATAAATTCCGACCCTACATCACTCTTTCTAAGGTTATCGTTTTTACGGATCATTCCGCATTGAAGTACCTCCTTTCTAAACCGGATGCGAAGCCGCGTCTTATTCGTTGGATTCTATTACTTCAAGAATTCGACTAGGAGATCCAGGATAAGAAAGGAGCGGAAAATTTAGCTGCTGATCATCTTTCACGCCTAGAAAATCCTGAAATTGATATTTTTGATGACAATTTACCTATTGATTCTTTTCGGGATGAAATTTTTTTTAACGTTTCTTAATCTACCCCCTGGTTTGCCGATTTGGCCAATTATCTAGAGGCCCATGTCCTCCCAAAAGAATACTCCTCTCTACAAAAGAAGAAATTCTTTTCTCAGTTGAAGTATTATTTTTGGGAGGATCCATTTCTATTTCGCATTTGTGCGGACCAGGTGGTAAGAAGATGTGTCTCCCGGGAAGAAGGTCAACAAATTTTAAAACATGTTCATGAAGGTTTGACTGGCGGGCACTTTCAAGCAAACTGCACAGCACACAAAGTACTTAGTGTTGGCTTCTATTGGCCAAACATATTTAAAGATACACAAATCTTTGTGGGCGGGTGCGATCGGTGCCAGCGGACTGGAAACATCTCTACTAAAAATGAAATGGAACAAAATTATTTTCTCGAATACGAAGTTTTTGATTTGTGGGGCATAGACTTTGTCGGCCCATTTCCCTCAAGTTTAGTAAATAAATACATTTTTGTCGCCGTAGATTACGTCTCTAGGTGGGCGGAGGCCCAAGCTTTACAAAGTAGTGACGCTCGCGTAGTCTTAAATTTCTTAAAAAATTTATTTTCTTGTTTTGGTTTTCCTCGAGCGATCATTAGTGATAGGGGAGCCATTTTTGTAACGCCCAACTAGCTAAGGTTTTAACTAAATATGGCATTACGCATAAATTATCCACCGCTTATCACCCCCAAACTAACAGTCAGGTTGAGGTAGTCAATCGAGAACTAAAAAGAATTTTGGAAATAACTGTTTCTACTTCTCGTAAAGATTGATCCCTAAAATTAGACGATGATCTTTGGGCTTATCGGACAGCGTACAAGACCGCCATCGGTTGTACTCCATTCTGATTGGTCTATGGAAAATCGTGTCATCTTCCGGTAAAAGTAGAACACTGAGCGTATTGGGCGATAAAATTTTTTAATTTCGATCTGTACTCAGTCGGCGAGCATAGGAAAAATCAATTGAATGAACTCGATGAATGGAGAGCGTACGCTTATGAAATTAATAAAATTTATAAAGAAGGCATGAAACTTTATCACGATAAGAACTTGCGCCATCCTAAAACGTTTAAACCAGGCGATCAGGTTCTTCTTTTTAATTCACGTTTACGTCTCTTCCCTGGAAAATGGAAATCTAGATGGTCAGGACCGTTTACGGTCAAACAGGTTTTTCCTTATAGCACTGTGCTACTTGATGAGTCCCTATTTTATACCTTATTTTGGACTCATCTAGGCCTTTTTCCGCAGCTTTGCACTATCTTTAAGCGCCATTAGTACTCCTTTTGGTTAGCTACGACATTCCACGCCCTGTGCACCTTTTTAGCCCGTTTCTATGCTTGTGTGCATTTACATTCTTGCTATGATTATTATTGTTTGCTGTGGCTGCCACGATCGATGTCCCGTGCAGTTTTCCTGCAGGTTTGGGGATCGTGAGGGCATTCGGGATAGGCGTTTCACTATTTTTGGCAAAGGAGTCAGTGGTCGTGCGTTTTTACCCACGCACGACCATCGACCTCCTGGCGCACGATCACTGATCGTGCGCAGCCCAGACTCATTTGTGAAATCTCTGTCTTGAACCTTCCACATGATCACTTGCCATACCGCGCACGACCACTGCTCGTGCGCAGTCATACCCATTTTACAAAGTTCTTTTTGGCTATTTCCGCACGATCATCAGCATTGCCTCGCACGATCACTGATCGTGCGCGACCATTGATTTTCTGATGCAGGTCTACTTGTTGCTCGCGCACGGGCGCTGACCTTGGTCGCGTACGACCACTGGTCGTGCGCCAGTGGTCGTGCGCCCTATTTATTCTGCAAGCTATAAAAAGCCCTGTTCCGCGAATTAGGGTACGGACGTTGTTACGAAACCTCCGCCAGTCCGCCGTTTCACCCTCCAGCAGTTCCATTCGCCTCCACCTTCATCCCTACCATCAAGAGGACCTTCTCTGGCGATTCCAAAGCATTCCGCATCCTCCGGTGATCCTCCCGGCCATTGAAGCATTCTTCTCCGAGCTTTCCACCAAGGAAGAAGACGAAGCATACCTAGAGAATGGAATTACAGGCCCTCGAGGTGACAGCTCGGTGGTACCGGAAGCCCTCCTCGGACTACGCTTGGAAGCGGATTGACAACCCGCACCTCCGGCCAACAACCGCGGTGGATCTTCAATCTCGTGGTTTTGCATTTTCTATCTTTTCTTGTTGCATGGAATGTTTATGTATGTAATGAACATCAATTTCTAGTGTTAATTTGATCGTTTGTGTTTCATCTTGCTTATGAGAATTATTCTTTGATGCGCCTCGCTCCATCTCGCTCCACTCCACATGTTCGTTTCACTCATTTTCACTCCACACTAATCACCTCACTCGCTATACTTCCGTCCACTCACCTATCGAAGTACGGCATCACGGCCGCTACATCTATCTCGCCTTGAGAAGCGGTGATTGCGACCCGCATAGTTTATGTTAGTGTAATCGGTCGTAAGACCACCAACCAAATCCCCTTCTTTTTCTGTTTATTTCAATTAAATCTCATAACAATAGTTTAGAGTCTAAATCGTTCGACGCTAATTGCATTCCTCAAGAGACCGACATCCGGGGATTCATTCCCAACTTTATTACTTGTGCGACCGGTACGCTTGTCGTATTTTATGCGCATCAAGTTTTTGGCGCCGTTGCCGGGGAATGCAACTGTTGAACGATTATGATTTCTGGAAGTATTGGTATAAGAGTTAGTGCTTTTTGATTTTTGTTTCTTTGTTTTGTTGCTTCAGTGGATGCAGGGACGTACTGCAAGAGATATCGTTACTTATGATCCTGAGATCGAGCGAACTCTTCGTGCGCAAAGGCGTGCCGCTGCTATCAATCCAATCACAATGGGAGATCAGTTGAACAATGACAACAGAGTTTGTGTTGGAGGGAACCTCCATGATAACCGGAACGGGGATGAGAATGAGGTGAATCCGCCGCATGTCCGAACCATGTGAGACTACACCACTCCCATTGTAGGGAGCATTTACCCTGGGTTCGGACTGGCGATCGCAACCCAGCAGTTCGAGATCAAACTAGCAATTCTTAACATCATCCGGAACAACGCACAGTTCTCCGGAATTGCCACGGAGGATGCCCATCTTCACTTGGCAGACTTTTCGGAAATCTGCGCTACTTTCTGCTATGCTGGGATTCCTGATGATACGGTCAAGCTCCGTCTCTTCCCCTTCTCTCTACGCGACAAAGCCAAGTCATGGCTTCATGCCCTTCCTCCTGGAACTGCCACAACCTGGGATGCTCTTACCACAAAGTTTCTAGCCAAATTCTATCAGGTTGACCGTATCGTGAGCTTGAGACGTGCCATCGTTAATTTCAGGCAAAACGACCAAGAGAGCTTAGCGGAAGTTTGGGAGCGCTTCAATGAGTTGCTGCGGAAGTGCCCCAACCACGGATTCCAAACGTGGAATCTCGTGGAAAGCTTCTACTTCTCCATCGAACCTCAACACCGCGCCATGATTGATGCCACCTCTGGTGGAACAATTATGAACCTTGCTCCTGAGGATGCTTTGAGAGTTTTGCAAGACACCGCCACGCACATCGCCTTTTGGACCGCAGGAAGGAATACCCCCCGTGGGACAAGTGGAGTCTTTGCTGTGGAAGCATCAAAGCCCGCTGCTGCTACTCCGGTGTTGGCCATTTCGTGTCAAGGATGCGGAGGAACGGATCATCATAGCTTTGAGTGCCCTGGAGCGGAGGTTACGTATGACCCCGCCTTTTCCAATGAAACTGTTAATTTTATCGCGAATCAAAACAGGGGCGCGCCTTATGGAAATGCGTATAATCCGGGTGCGAGAAATCACCCGAACTTCTCGTGGAATCAAAACGCACCGGGCCAACGATGGCAACCGGGGCAGCATCAAAATGATGCCTCCGCCTCCGGAAGCCAACCGTGGCCGCCTCACCCGAATTACCCCCAAGGGCCCCCTGCCGTAAAAACCAATTCATTGGCTAAAATGTTTGAAAAATTTGTTGAAGTTTCCCAGACGAACATGACAAACCAAGCCGCTTCAATGCGTAAGCTTGAGGCACAGTTGGGCCAATTGGCTCAAATGGTCTCCGAGCGCACTCATAGTACTCTCCCAAGCAACACCGAAAAAAATCCCCACGAACAAGGGAAAAGCCTTGGGGAGGAAAGGCTGGGGAATAACAACGAGCTCGTGATTAGCTGTATGATCAAAAATGTTGAAACCACTGCTTTATGTGATTCCGGAGCATCTAGCAACATCCTCACTCTGCAGGATGTCACGAAGATGCAATTGCAAATAAACACCGAAGACCGGAAATCACTTATTTTAGCTAATGGAAATGTGGTTGATATTGAAGGTGGTGTGAGGGAAGTTGAGATCGAGGTTAACGACAAACATTTTACCACTGATTTTCAGGTCATGGGACCAAAAGAAAATGACTCCATTCCGATACTTGGTGTCCCATTCCTGACGGCCAGTGGCGCATCCCTGGATTTTTCCAAAGGACGCGTCACCTGGATGGCCGATGATTTCGCCCTCGATGATACTTCCGTACACCCCTCTCTTGTTCAAAACGACGTTTTTCTGAGTAGTGCAGATTTCAAGGAAGATTCTGGAATCCAAGCTTTGAAGGCAACCCTTGCGGATGAGAAAACAAAGGGAGGATTGACCGAGACGACTGATGAGAAGAATGACTTATTAACCACGAAGATGTTCGAGTGAACAAAAGATACGGCGACCGTGCCATTTCCCACCGATGCTGTTGTTGAGCATGACATTCCTAGTTCCATGCGGGAGAAATCCCTAAACATTTATTCTTGTAATAATATTCATGACTATGCTAAGCATTCTGTCGCTTGGGCTGATCCGATCGCCGTCGCGGAGCCGGAAATGACGCCATCGATCATAAAATCTGGGAAAACTGTGGAATCCACTCCTTGGAAGTCTCCATCGGTTGAGAAGCTGAAGGAAGCCAAGCGCTTGCGCGATAAGCGTTATTCTTCCTTCCGGCGCAAAGACACGCACCATCTGAGCAAGGGGAAATCCCTTTCTCAAGATGCTATGAAAAATTCTGCTTCTCCTTCGCTCTCCACCGGAAATACTTACCACAAATCGACATATAGCTGATTGCTTCTTTGCCGCTCTGCCTCGCTTTTCCTGCTTATTTTCCTAGTTTCTTTGGGACCTTATTTCGCTCTCTATTTTGTAGCTTTTATTTTGCTGCAAAAACATTATATACAACTGCTAATACAGGTATTTGGTCCACCTTAAGGACGGTAAATAAAAGGGCTATTCGGGAGACAACCCAAGCTTGGACCTTTTGGTCCCCTCGTTTATGCTTTTTATTTTATGTTTTCTATTTTTTTTGTATTTTTTGTTGTTCGGCCTAATTCGCAGGTTCAGCTTATCTTTTATGCGAAGCAGCAACTCCCGCGAATCATCACACAATCTTCTGGCATGCTCCCCTCTTTGGAGCATAGGTACTCTCTCTCGCTTCAGATTTCATTCCTTGGTTGAATGTCTATTTTTCTTGCTTATGTTTTCTTTCAAGTCTGGGGGGAAGAGCCGCTTGTGCACTCCACGAGCACATTTAATTTCGCATGCCAGTTGTTTTCCTTTTTGCTTCATTGTTTTTGACTCCTGCTGCACACACTTTGGCACCCACATAAGCGCGCACTTGACCACGCGTGCGGCTCGAGTTGATGTATTATTTCGTGTAAACTTTAAGATGGTGGTGCTGACGTAGGATTTTGATTTAGAGTAGTTCGAAACTCGTGCAGTGCTCCTAATCGAGTGCTCACGTTGTGTAGAAATTGTATAGATTTAGTTTTTCTTTATGCTTGCAATTTATATTTTTTTCTGCACTCGTAAATACTGTCTGTCCTACTCAAATCTATGAATCCGGAGTAATCACTCGGTAGTGTAGGAATGTGTGTAGGCGTCGCTAGCTTTGTATTGCTCGAGTCGGGAGGACGGATCGCTTTTCTCGGTGACTAAGAACTTGCCCCAGACTACTTTCGAAGCATTGGTGCACGGTTAGTCGAGCGTGAGCGTGACGTAGGCCATCACTTTGGCCCGGTTGAGCCTTGCACCCGTCCTAACATAGCCCTCGCTAGCCCCGTTGAGCCTACCTTCCTTTTGTTTCAGCTCCACACTCAATTCACCAATGCCTCAAGCCAATCCTAGTCGCACATCGTCGAGCTCTAGTTCCAAGCATTTTCTCGTTGGGTTGTTGTTGTGGGAAGTGGTTTTGTGAAAAATGTGGATTTGCCATCTTGTTATATTTGCTGAAATTCAAGAATTTGAAAAAGAAAAATTTATAAAAGCAAAAATTGTGAAAAAGAAACGAAAAAGTGAAAATAAAAAGTATAAATGAAAATCTGTTTTTGAGAAATCTGTTTTGGGGTAGGCGGTGCACACACCCATGTTATAAAAACCAAGTCTGGGGGTGTGGTGCACTCGCATTCATTTTGCTAGTGGGAAATCTGTAATTGTGCGAGCTCCATTGGGTTGTGCGTAGCCTTCGTTTTCATTTTTTTATCCATACCTACGTCTACACCCAAGCCCCAACTCTTCACCTAAAGTCCTACGGATTTATGTTCGAGTCGAACTAGCATCGTGGAGAAAGTGTGAATGGGCAAGCATATGGTCCCCGATATTGGTGGATTCCTTTGGAGGTGATCACGAGCCCCGCTCTTTGGCAATGCTCCACCATCCGACTTGCCTATTTTCTTCCTACACATGACCGCGCAATTCTCCGGAAATTCAATCTTTGAGTAGTGACAGTATTTATTTACGTTTATCGAAAATTATAAATTGCATAGCATGATTAAAAACTCCTTATATTATATTTTCTTTGCACTTGTGTTTCTCGATTTCTCGTCCTACTGTATTTTGAAATTACTACGTCAGCAAGCCATTTTTGAGTCCACAAGGTGATTATTTGCCCAGGACGTGCAAATGGTTAAGTCTGGGGGTGTGATGAGTCCCTATTTTATACCTTATTTTGGACTCATCTAGGCCTTTTTCCTCAGCTTTGCACTATCTTTAAGCACCATTAGTACTCCTTTTGGTTAGCTACAGCATTCCACGCCCTGTGCACCTTTTTAGCCCGTTTCTGTGCTTGTGTGCATTTACATTCTTGCTATGATTATTATTGTTTGCTGTGACTACCACGATCGATGTCCCGTGCAGTTTTCCTGCAGGTTTGGGGATTGTGAGGGCATTTGGGATAGGCGTTTCATTATTTTTGGCAAAGGAGTCAGTGGTCTTGCGTTTTTACCCACGCACGACCATCGACCTCCTGGCGCACGATCACTGATCGTGCGCAGCCCAGACTCATTTGTGAAATCTCTGTCTTGAACCTTCCGTACGATCACTTGCCATACCGCGCACGACCACTGCTCGTGCGCTGCCGATCGTGCGCAGTCATACCCATTTTACAAAGTTCTTTCTGGCTATTTCCGCACGATCATCAGCATTGCCTCGCACGATCACTGATCGTGCGCTGCTGATCGTGCGCGACCATTGATTTTCTGATGCAGTTCTACTGGTTGCTCGCGCACGGGCGCTGACCTTGGTCGTGCACGACCACTGGTCGTGCGCCAGTAGTCGTGAGCCCTATTTATTCTGCAAGCTATAAAAAGCCCTGTTCCGCGAATTAGGGTACGGACGTTGTTACGAAACCTCCGCCAGTCCGCCGTTTCGCCCTCCAGCAGTTCCATTCGCCTCCACCTTCATCCCTACCATCGGGAGGACCTTCTCCGGCGATTCCAAAGCATTCCGCATCCTCCGGTGATCCTCCCGGCCATTGAAGCATTCTTCTCCGAGCTTTCCACCAAGGAAGAAGACAAAGCATACCTAGAGAACGGAATTACAGGCCCTCGAGGTGACAGCTCGGTGGTACCGGAAGCCCTCCTCGGACTGCGCTTGGAAGCAGATTGACAACCCGCACCTCCGGCCAACAACCGCGGTGGATCTTCAATCTCGTGGTTTTGCATTTTCTATCTTTTCTTGTTGCATGGAATGTTTATGCATGTAATGAACATCAATTTCTAGTGTTAATTTGATCGTTTGTGTTTCATCTTGCTTATGAGAATTATTCTTTGATGCGCCTCGCTCCATCTCGCTCCACTCCACATGTTCGTTTCACTCATTTTCACTCCGCACTAATCACCTCACTCGCTAGACTTCTGTCCACTCACCAATCGAAGTACGATATCGCGGCCGCTACATCCATCTCGCCTTGAGAAGCGGTGACTGCGACCCGCATAGTTTACGTTAGTGTAATCGGTCGTAAGACCACCAACCAAAGCCCCTTCTTTTTTTGTTTATTTCAATTAACTCTCATAACAATAGTTTTAGAGTCTAAATCGTTCGACGCTAATTGCATTCCTCAAGAGACCGACATCCGGGGATTCATTCCCAACTTTATTACTTGTGTGACCGGTACGCTTGCCGTATTTTACGCGCATCACTACTCTCACACCCGGAGAAGGGTGATTTTAAATTAAATGGTCATAGACTTAAATTATATTTTGCTAATGATTCTGTGTCTCCTGGAAAGCAGAATCTTATTCTGGACTCTTGAATATTTTTATTCATGTGGACTTTTATTTTATTTTATTGGACTTCTTAATTATTCTCAAACTTTTATTATTATTATTCATACTTTTTATTATAAAGAACACTCTTGGGAGCTTGCCCAAGTATTTTCTACTTTTATTTTTATTTTTGCTCTTCCTCCCAGTGGCCAAACAACTGCAAGTTCGTGATCGCCGCTCCGATGTTGTTGATTTCGAGATGGATCAAGTAAAGTCTGCTGATGATCAAGTGCATTAAAAAGCAAGCACTAGGGAGCGACATCCACCTTCACCTCACAAACACGGGGAAGTACTGTTATTTATTTACTTTACTGCATTTTATTTTTTTCTCTCCTTCTCAGTCTCCTTCTCTTTCTTGTTTTTTTTGTTTCTTTCATTGAGGACAATGAAGAATCCAAGCATGGGGGAGGATTTAGTTGTCTTCTTTCTTCGTTTCTTTAAAAAAAATGCTTTAAAACAAAATCACAAAAAAATAGTTTTGTTATAATAAGCCTTTTTAGGAGTATTATTTTATTTAACTATATAGAAAAACTAGAAAATTCAGAATCAAAAAAAAAAATTGAAAAAAAATGCTAAAATCTATTTGAAAATCAAAATCAAAAAATATTTTCAATCTTTAATTTTATGTAGGGCTGAGCATATTATTCAAAACTCGAAAATCGCTCGAAAATCGTTCGAAATTTGAGCCGAATCGGAATCGGTTAAAATTGATTCGACTTAATTTGAGTCGATTCAATTTGACTCGAATCTGATTTCGAGTTGATTTCGAGCCAGCCCCGAATCGCTCGAAATATGATTCGAATCTACTCGAATTAATTAAAAAAAATATGTATTTATTAATATATTCTTATTTTAAGATTAAAAATAACAAAATTTAAACATAAATAAAAAGAATGAAGGCTTTAAGTGTTTCATTTGCTAAATTTATACATTGCCCAATTTTATTTTGCACAAACTAGGAATAAAACGAAAAATTGCTAAATTTCGAGCCGACTTGATTCGATTTCGAGCCGACTCGATTCGATTTTGAGCTGACTCAATTCGATTTCGAGCCGGCTCGATTCGATTTCGAGTCGGCTCGATTCAATTTCGAGCCGACTCGGAATCGAGTCATTTCGAGTCGAGCCGACTCGACTCGAAATCAATTTCGATTTCGAGTCGATTTCGAGCCGTGTTCGAGTCGAAAATTTCGATTTCGAGCCGAGCCAAAATCGCTCGAACTCGACTCGATATCAGCCCTAATTTTATGTTTCTTCTAGTGATGTGTAGGCCTGTGTAGTTTTGTAGTTCTATATAGATTTCTTTGAAACGGTTTTCTAAATTTATCAATTTAACATAGCATAGTTTTACTAATTTCTTGTTCTTAAGTATAGGCATCTGTCTTTTACGTTCTAAGTGAGCAATTTATAGTTATGTCTTTTTATTCGGTTAGTTGCTTACGAATGATTGCTAGGTAACAGTATCTCTTTTTCATTTGTGTGGTAATACTTTCTTGGTGTCTAGAACTTTTCCTTAGCTACTCTTGAAACATTTGCGCCGTTTTTAAGTACTTTAGAAATAATTTAGGCCACCCTTTGACCCGTTTGAGCCTTTTTGCCCAGCAAACTATTTCACCTTTGCAAAACAATTTTTGGGCCATTTTCCATGTTTCTTTGTTTTTAACTCCACCTTTCATTTCATTATTTCACCAAAGCCAAAATACCCTTCCTATTTGCACACTACACTATGAGCTTAAAATATTATTGTGTTGGGTTATATCTTTGAAATGTAAAGGAAAATTATTAGTTTGCATTTGGAGCTCTCTTTTATGAAAGAAAGAAAAAAATTATTATAAAAATGTTATCAAATAAAAAAAACTCAAAAAAAAAAGAGAAAAAGTTTATTTGTGGCCAAATTTTGAAAAGAAAAAAATTTCATGGCCTTGTTTTGTAGTTTGAATTGGAGAAATGACATACTTGTCATTTCTCATTTTTTAATCATGTTTATGTTTATTTTGAGCTCACCCTTGGTATAGTATGTTTTAACCATCATGTTTATCTTTGATTTTCAACTCCTAATCATTTACCTAAGACAAGTCTTAAAGCCTATTTTAAGTCCTTTTGATCTTTAGACGTAATTTCGCGTAGTGGAGAGAGTGTGAACGGACAAGCCTATGGCCACCATCATTGATGGATTTCTTTGGAGTTTATCTTGAGGTTTTTAAGGGTAATCGTTATTCTAGTAACCTAGTAATTCGTTAATGCGCCATTTATTTAGAACTTCTACTTTTGTTTTTCTTATTTTCATTAATTTTGGATGCCTTGTTTTAGGGATTTAGAAATGTGTAACTCTTCTTTATGCTCTAATGATAATTTTAGGTCTCCACTTTCAAATTTTCTATTGTGCACTTCTCACCCCACTAGTTGTTTATATGAACAATAGGATAGTTTAATTTTTCATGTTTTGGTTTTCTTAATCTATGAAACCTAAATTTGCTTTGTTTACTTTTAATTACTCTTCCCTAGTTTTCAATTCCATTTGCTTGAGGGCAAGAAAATACTCTAGCATGGGGGAATTTGATGACTTGTTTTAGTCATCATTTTTTGGGTTTGTTTAGTTTAAATTTTCCTAGGTTTAAGTATTATTTTGATATATTTTATGAAGGCTATGTTTTAATATTGTATTTTTTATAATATGTTTTAATATTTTATGTTTGTTCGTTATGTTGCATTTTGTGTTATGTTTGTTGGTTTGTTTTGTTCTTATTATTTTAGTCTTTATGTTTTTGTTGTTTATTATTTTTTGTTTTACCATTTTTTGATATCAATGTTTTAATTATCATAACATAACTAATGCTTTTCTTTTATTTTCATGTAGGTTCAAGCCCCCATGGAGCTGCCCTTCTCATTGATGCAGCCCGGCCAAGATGTTGGAGTAACACACCTAGCCCTCCCCGAGCCTACAACAAAGTCCAAGCCCTACCCGAGCCCATATTGGTGCAGCCCGAGCGTTTCATTTGGAGCAGCCCACCATGCATCCTGAGCCCACTAACCATACAGCCCTCTTGAGTCGCCACCTTGCATGGTTGGCCATGCATTTCCCCAATGCATGGTCGGCCACCTTATCACAACCCACATTTTTCCCAACAATTTAGTTATATCAGAGCAAGGGGAAAATACGTGCCGTGATGCCACGCCGTGCAGGGTATAAATACAGACGTTTAGGCAAGACTCCAAACTCGTCAATTTTAAAAGAAAACATAAATTGTTATGGATGAAATCCAGTTTAAGTTATGATGGTAGCTGTATCCCTCGGCATAATGGTTCATTTAGTCCACGAATCAAAATATAATTATACGCTACGGAAAATACTTATTTAGATTGACTCCCACATCCTACATGAGTAAAGACATCCCCAGAGGAAAACTCATGCTATGCATGACACTAAATTTATAATAGTAGTAAGGATTGCTTTTACGGTCGCTAAATATAACAAGTTAGAGCTTTTAAATTATGCAATGCATGAATTAATAGTAATAGATTTTATTCTTAAAAATACCTAACATGCATTCCTAGCATAAATTCTCACAGAGAGCAAGTATTCCACATCCACATAAAGGGAAATAAGCAACTAGCAAGTATCAAATAAATAACCAACTGTGGGCGCCAAAACTGACACAAACCCACTAACATGATAGTAAGTCTGAACCAGTAACAAAAACGAAACAACAAACTACCTCGTAGAGATGAGGTAACAACCACGTCCAACACTGCCGCCCAGAAACACCAAAACAAGCTCTGCTATCTGCTACTATTCTGAACCTGAGGCATTCCAAAGAAAAAAAGAACACCTCAGCAAGAAAGTAAAAATGGTGTCAGATAATAAATAAGCCAAAATAAACAAAGATCAAGGGGCACCAACCCAAGACCAACAGTACTGAAATAAAGCATAAAAGAGGTACAATTTATCATCGAGAAAAAGAACACTTACGTGATTCATCACGTATAACAATAGTACACCAGACGCCCGAGCCTGTAAGGTTATAACACGAACCATCCACAAAGAAGAAATACAAGTCCTTATTAGGCACCTGTGGTTGACTCTACCCAAAAACACGGGTGAGGCGGTCACTCGTGGACAAAATACTCACAAACACGGGCTAGGCGGTCACTCTTAGACTCACTACCCAAAACATGGGCGAGGTGGTCACTCTTGGACTCACTACCCAAACACACGGGCGAGGTGGTCAATCTTGGACACACCACCCAAGAAAACACAGGTAGGCTTCCACAGGGCACTAATGAAGGAAACCAACACTGTGGAGGTGGAATCATCCACTAACTCCCGCAATCAAGAAACCATCAAGAAAACACCACATATCTTGAGATTTGGCTCGTCGGATTCTACTTGACATTTCTAGATCCATGACATTGTTGTTCAACTCTTAAGAACTATTTATAATCCTAAATAACTCTAATCCATTGAATAATGAATTCTAAGGCGTTTAAAGCCATCAATAAGACGGTTCAAGAATGATCAAACATATTCGGACAAAATTGAGTTCATCATGACAAAATGTTACAACTTCAAGTGATTTGAGAAGACTAATTATAACAATAATTTGGATAAATAAGCGTAGAAAATTTAAGGAACATGAAAAAACATAGTCGTTACCATCAAGTCGACAAGGAGAAATGAGGGGAAACAACCACTTGCCTTGGTTTTACCGGAAAAGTTCTCCGAATCGCTCCGCGTCGTAGATCGGGGCAAAAGAACACGGGAGGAGTTGAAATCAAAACAAAAATGACCGAGAAAGGAAGTTAGGGCCGAAAAATCCTAACGATAAAACTCAAGGAAAGGGGAAAAATTTACCACGATAGCGTAGCTCTCGGTGAGAGCTTTCCGGATCTATATTCAGATGAAGATTTCGAGCACCGGAGCACCATCGGCGTCCACCGGAAGGTTCACGAAATAATTTCTCTCTCACGCTCACGCCTCTCTGGTTCGGGACGGAAGGAATCAGAGAAGATGAGGTTCTATTCACTTAAAAGTCCAGATATATATATAAATATATACAAACGTACTTATATTTTTTTTCCTAAATACAGGAAAAAACGTATAATTTATGAGTGGCTACGGGAAAACCGAAAATAGAGGTCTACTATGATTCCAAATCAAAAATTGTCCAACATCAAAGTTGTAGATCTCGTCGAGACGACCAAATTGCATGTTGACTAATTGTTCGTACGAAACCGTTTTGACCATCAAAATTGTGTTCAAACACAGACGGTACAAAACAACTCGAGAGAAAACAGACTTTTCGAATTGGAGGGGTTGGCTCTCGAGAAATAACATAGTTTTTGAGAACAAAAGTCATATTTCTCGAGAAGAACATCATTTCTCTAGATGGGGAGGCTTGGCTCTCGAAAACTAACCTTAGTTCTCGAGAACAAGGCTTAGGACTTGAGAGAATCGATCAAACATGCTAACTGCGTGCAGTCTCGGGAGAATCAGAAATAGAGGCCTAATATGGCTCCAAATCAAAACGTGATCAACATGAACATTGTAGATCTCGTCGAAACGAACAAATTTCATGTTGACCATTTTTCCATACAGTGCCGTTTTCACCCTCCAAAATGCGCCCGAACGCAGACTATACAGGACTACTCGAGAGGGAAGGGGCTTCTCGAGAAATAGAGCAAAGTTCTCGAGAACAACTCATACTTCTCAAGAACAAAAAACAATTTCTCGAGAGGATCATGCATTTCTCGAAAATTAGGCCATAGTTCTCGAGAATAAGTAATAGTTTTCGAGAACTACTGGGGTTCTTTGGTAGAAATAAAAAATGCAGTCTGTTTACGAGCAGTTTCGGGAAAATAGAAAATAAGAGTCTAGAATGACTTCAAATCAAAAAGTGGTCAACATAAAAGTTGTAGATATCGTCGAGACGAACAAATCTAATGTTTACCATTTTTTGATAAGTTGTCGTTTTGATACGCAAAACGGCGCCCTAACGCAGGCCGAAACGGATATATCGAGAACAACATCGGACTTCTCGGGAACTAAGATAGACTTCTCGAGAACTAGAGCAGGTCTTCTCGAAAACTTGGATAGACTTATCGATAACTCAGAAGGATTTCTCGAAAACACTAAGTCATGACTTCTCGAGAACTCGGGCGGACTTCTCGAAAACACTAAGTCATGACTTCTCGAGAACTAGGACGGACTTCTCGAGTACAAGCTGGACAAATCGCAAAAGTTCTGATTTGACTAACATTTTGGAGTAAATCATTGACTGTATGAATTGACAGCGTAGACAACCTTAGTATCTGACGTACCATTATCGAGATTTTAAATTACGCGTCGAGACTACAAAAATGCTCGAACTGCGACGAAACTTGACAAGCAAGTCCAAAATTTCAAAATACAAGAATTTTCCCAATACAACAAGAATTCGGCCGACTCGATCGCAAAGGCACGAAAATGCCGTAACGGCATTGCGCCTTCAACTCGACATTAAAAGTAACGCCACGATGTCGTAAATATGACGTTTTACTTTTTGAATAAAATCATCGGAAAATCGGGGGCGTTACACCCCTTCCTCCCTTCCCTCTTCATTTATTCCAAATGCATCTCTCTTTTTCCCTCTCTCTTGCTCTTTAAAGCTCATTTATCCCCCCTTTTATATTTTATATTTTCTATAAATTACATGCATTGAACCTCCTCTTTTCTATCCCTTCATTTAATGCCATGCATGCTTCCTCTCCCCTTTGCTTGGCCGGCCACCCCTTGTGCCCCTTATTCTCCTCTTCATTCTAGAATCTTCCCTCCTCATCTATAAAAGGAGCCCATGTCTCATGCTTTAGGAAGTTGGATTTGAGAGAGAACAAGTGGAGAGTACAAGTCAAGAGAGCTTTTGTAATTTTATTTCTTAGTTTGCATTGTTGCAATCTCATTTTGTTTAAGTGATATAATATCATTTTGTTTTAAGCATTATGTACTTTTTCTTTTAGTATAAAAAAATGAATTTTTCTTTTCTTATTATTATCGTTCCCTTTTCCAATATGTGTAGCTAATTTTCTTTTAGCATTTGATCATGAGGATCCATGAATTGAGATGAGAATTCTACTTATTTTGTAATTTTATTTTTGTTAAATTTTGCTCGATCCTTCTTTGATTTATTTTGTGTCAACTCCGTATTTCCGGCATACGGTAGTAGGCCTTTGATATCATTTCTTAGTAGTTGAGAGACTCATTGTTTTGAAATATCACTCAAAGAAGGAAGGAGTTACACACAATTCTAGAGATAGGACGACGTAATGTAAAGCCCCGAAACTCAAAAGAGGGACGAGAGACATTTTAAGCCATGTCTGGCTTTTGGAGCAGGTGATACGGGCGTGACACGGGTGTGCCACGGGCGTATTCATCCACGGGTCATGTGGTTGACATTTTGACGATCGGCGATTGTCGAGGTGAGGCACACGGCCTGGGACACGGGGGTGTCCCAGGGCGTGTCACGCTAGGGAGTTTCTTGAGTCTTGTACACGGACCATGACACGGGCACAGACACGGGCGTGTCACATGTGACACGGGCGTGTCGGGTGCCGTATCCTCCTTGGGAAGCAAGTGTGGGTAGTTGTACACGGGCCATGATAGGAACAGACACGGGCCATGACAGACACAGACACGGGCATGTCACATGTGACACGGGCGTGTCGGGTGCCGTGTCGCAGGCCGTGTCCTTCTCGGAAAAAGAATGTTGGTCGTTGCACACGGGGCATTACACTGGTCGTGACACGGCCGTGTCGCATGCGACACGGCAGTGTCAGAGGCCATGTTGAATGTCGTGTGCTGGTTATCGCGTCGGTCGAGACGGTAAATGGATGACACGGCTATGCACACGACCGTGTTGCATCCCGTGTTCGGCCAAGATTTTGTAATTTAAGGCCTAATCGTGGTCGTTCGTTTCCTTGGCTTGCGATCCGACGGCTGGGAGTGGATGCTGGAGGTTTAAACCCAGAAATAGGGTTTGCAATCCCTCATTTCATCCCCTTGGTTCTCATTCTAAAGTCTAGAGAGAGGGGAGAGCAAGGAGGAGGAGGAAGGCCAAGATCCGGCCACCAGTGGAGCGTCAAAGCTCCGAATCGCGATCCGAGTACAGATCCGTGAAGGCGACGCCGTTGGGGTGCTTTCCAACCACGTAGATTTTTCATGGCTCCGCGGAAGAACGTAAGGGTAATGATTTCTCATCCTAGGGCATGTGAAGCCCTCTTTTCCTTTGCATAGGAAGCCGTCTCTCGCGAGTGACCGAAGAGTTGGAGCATTCCTTGTGGTTGATATGTAATGTCCCCCTTGTGTAGAGTCCGTATGCGTAAACGGACATAGGCATGGTGTGTGAAGCCTATCCGGACAAGTTGGTCTGGATCGGTGATGTTGCATTGCATATGAACCGGGGAAGACTCCGGGTGTTTGGGCGTTTTTTGGGTTTTCTACGTGGTAGATTGCAGCAGGGAGCCTTGGAGATTAACTCCAAGGTACACCCGGAAAACTGGCCAAAAGTGAGTTTTGCCAACACGATGGACGGGGAGCCAACGTGAACATAACCGGGTTATGTGATTTTTATGGCGGAAACGGGACTCGGAGAGTCTTGACCTGCGCATATGACGTAAATTGTCGTTACGGAATGAGCACGGGTCAGGCAGAACCGTACCCGATCTATGTCGTTCGGTGGGAGCGTTGGCATGGATGAGAGTCTTCGGCGGGCTATGGCTTAAATTGTCGTGACCAAGGCCAGGAAGACAAAATGCTCATATGATTGGCCGTCCAAGGGGCGGTGGTGGAACGGGAACGTCTATGGCATGAATTGACGTGACGTTGGCTGGTTCACCGTGAATGTGCCCTACGCGAGGTGTGTGGCCGGGCGAGCCTATGCCTGTGATGAAGTGTGTTTACACTATTATGATGCTATACTAATAAAGTGCAGGGAAAGAGCATCGCCGCCCCGATTTTGGCGGCGGGATCGTTATAATTTGGTCAGCATAGCTGACCGTTGCTTTTGTTTACCACCATGCGGTGGATTGTTGCTTGAAGGTGTTGCGGAGCCAAGCGGTAAATAGCGGGCTAAAGCCCAAGTTGCTGCGCCGGCCCTCGAAGGCCTAAACTTTTGAGTGATTTCTTATTTGCTCATGTATGGCCGGCCTGCGTGCCTAGGTGTGAAAGTCATGTTTAATTAAGCAAACATTGTAAGGCCTTAAGGCTAGTTGTTTTGTGTATTCAACATTGCTATGTTTTGGTTCAGTGTACATTCATGTTAGCTGGGTTCTTAATTGTGCAACTTATTAATTGCTTCCGCTAGGTGCTGTGTAGGACATTGTGATTGGTTGAATGGTTTCAACGCGTAACCAACCGGTCTGTCCATAGTATATGGCGTTGGGACCCGGCCGGACCTACTACTATATGCCATGTGACGGATAGGGGTGTTTCAAATTGGTATCAGAGGTAGGTTTCAGTCAAGCTTAAATGAATTCGTGGGCGAATTCACTTTAAGGGGTGGTGAGCACATGTGTCTGTCATCGTTATAACATGAAAAGAACCCATGAATGTCCACTTAGGAATGAAAATACACGTGTTTGAGGAACCTGCGTGTTTCTATAATTGCTCTTTGCAATATTGTTTGGTCGCTTATCTGTGTTTTGCACGTTTATAGGTGACCAGAAGTGGTGCTGGACCGTCGAAACGTCCAGGTTTCGAGGCAAGCAGCGCACCAAGTGATGCGCCTGCAAATCCTCCGTCTGCCGAGACCATTAGATTGGTGGCAGAACCTATATTTGCTATGATCAACGCACAACCTGCAAGGCAGGTGTAGCAGCCTGCTCCTGTGGTGGAGCAAGTGCCGCTCCAAGCGGTGGAGCCTAGAAGGGTTGAACAGGTGGCAGTGGAGCTTGAGTTGCCTCGGAGAGCAACTGAGAGACAGCTTAAGCATGTGATGGGCTTCCATCCACCGGTGTTCTCGGGAAAGGGAACCCCGACCCAGGCCGAAGATTGGCTCTCAAGAGTCAATAGGGTGATGACAGCAACAAAAACGGAAGAGTGGCATAAGACACCCGATAGCAACGTTCCTATTGGATGGGGATGCAAGATTATGGTGGGAAGGCCTAGAGCTACACCAGTTGAGGGGAAGGCCATTGGCCGAAGTACCTATGGAGGAGTTTTCGAGATTGTTCATGGCTCGATACCTCCCCTCAGTACATTGGATTGCATTGGAGAACGAGTTCCAAAAGCTGGTGCAAGGAGATAGCACTATCGACGAGTACCTCCACGAGTTTACTCGATTGGTGAGATATGCTAGTGCTACCTTTGCTGACGAGGAGCGAAAGACTAACCGCTTCTTTGAAGGGTTAAGAGATGAGCTGAGGCTGCTACTATCGGGGCCCATGACACAGGGTTTCATGACCCTGGTCACCTCGGCCCGGTCCTTGGAGAAGGACATGAGAAATGTGCAAGCTAAGAAGGAATCTGGTGGGAAGAAATCGGAGTTCAAGGCGCCGACTACGTCAAAGTCAGGCTACCGCAGATTCTACAAGAAGGCTAGGACGTCAGGTCCAGCTTCTTCTGCAGGTTCCTCGGGGGAAACTACCAATCGAACCTCGGGAGCTTGTTTCACGTGTGGAAAGACGGGGCACTTTGCCCGCGATTGCTGGAGCGGACGCCCAAAGTCCGTGAGAAAACAAGGAGCTACCTACGAAGAGAAGGGCAAGGCGGTGGAGTCAACTGCGTCCCATTATGCTCCGACCCAACCTAGAGTGTACAACTTGGGCCAGCAGGAGGCCATTAAACAAGCTGACGTGGTGACAGGTACGAGTTAATTTATAGCAAGTTAACTTTAAATACTGTTATCTATTGTTTGTTAGCCTAATATGGTTTGCTTAGGCTTTGTTTTGATTAGCGATAGTCCGGCACGGGCACTGTTCGATACGGGAGCTTCACACTCCTTCTTGTCCGAAAATTTTATATCGCGTATTGGAGTCCCTTCTTCGATGGAAAAGGACAAGTTGGATGTGCTGCTACCGAATGTGTGCTCGATGCGAGCGGACAGAGTGTGCGCCATAAAGGTTCACATTAGGAGCCAAGAGTACGACTTGCTAGTGTCATTGCTGCCGCTAGTAGAGTTTGACGTTATCTTTGAAAGGGATTGGCTTTCGGAGCAGAAGTCTTTGATTGATTGCAATAGTAAGGAGGTCAAGATGGGTGTTGGACGGGAGACAACATTCACGGGACTGAAGGGGTCGAGCAGGACGCTGATGTCTCCTCTTTAGGTGGTAAAGGCAATTCGTAATGGTGCAGAGCTGTTCTTCGTAATAGTGGGGGTTGTAGAGCCAAAGTCCGCGTTGGATAGTATCCCCGTGGTTTGTGAATACCCCGATGTGTTCCCGGATAGTCTACCCGGAGCCCCACCGCAGCGAGAGATTGATTTCACTATCGAGCTTGTTCCAGGTGCAAAACCTGTGTCACGTGCTCCTTATAGGCTGGTGCCGAAGGAAATGGCAGAGTTGAAAGTTAAGCTAGAGGAGCTAATGGAGCAAGGTTATGTGCGTCCAAGCTCGTCGCCTTGGAGCGCACCGGTCCTCTTCATTAAGAAGAAGGACGGGAGTATGTGGCTGTGTATCGGCTACAGAGAGTTGAACAAGCTGACGGAGAAGAACAAGCACCCGATCCCGAGGATTGATGATCTCTTCGATCAGTTAGTCGGATCGTCTGTATATTCTAAGTTGGACTTGATGTCGGGGTACTATCAGTTGAGGATTAGGGAGTGTGATATCCCGAAGAAGGCGTTCAACATAAGGTATGGGCATTTCGAGTTCATGGTCATGCCGTTTGGACTGACGAATGCGTCATCAGTGCTTATGGATTTGATGAACAGGACGTTCCTTGATTTCCTGGACCTCTTTGTGATCGTCTTTATTGACGATATATTTGTGTACTCGCAGTGCGAAGAAGATCACTTCAAGCACTTGTATCTGGTGTTGGAGACTCTGAGAAGGAATGAACTGTATGCGAAATTCTCTAAGTGTGAGTTCTGGCTACCCTCAAGAGCGTTCCTTAGTCACATTATCAGTGGGGAAGGTATAACGGTGGATCCGGCGAAGATTGTTGCGATACGGGAGTGGCCTGCATTGTCTAATGTCGCGGAAGTACGTAGTTTTCTCAGGCTTGCCGGATATTACAGGCACTTCGTAGAGAACTTCTCGCGGATAGCGCTACCTCTAACGAAGTTTACAAGGAAAGATCAGAGATTCTTGTGGACACAGGAGTGTGTGCAAACTTTTGAGGAGCTGAAGAGACGGTTGACCACGGTGCCAGTGCTTAGTTTGCCGAGTGGGACCGAGGGCTTCGAGGTTTATAGAGATGCCTCGGGTAGTGGTTTGGGTTGCGTTCTGTTGCAGCATGGGAGTGTGATAGCTTATGGATCGCGTCAGCTAAAAGTGCATGAAAGGAACTATCCAGTCTACGACTTGGAGTTGGCGGCCATGATATTTGCACTTAAGCTGTGGAAGCACAACCTATACGGTGTAAGGGACGATATTTATACCGATAACAAGAGCCTGAAGTACCTGTTGGATAAGAAGGATCTTAACATGAGACAGAGGACGTGGATGGAGTTCCTGGGGGACTACACCTTGAAGATTCATTATATACCCGGGAAGGGCAATGCGGTTGCTGATGCATTGAGTTGCAGGGCTCCCGCCCAAGCCAACTGGTTGTCGGTTCATGATAAGAGGCTAGTACGGGAGTTGGAGGCGTTGGAGATCTGTTGCGTGGACAAGCAGTCAAGCGCCAAGGCTTTGTTGAACTGGACGGAGGTTCAGTATGACCTGGCTGACCGTGTTTGGCAGGCATTGGAGTTAGAAGACTCCATGAAGAAGCTTATGGAGGCAACGTTGGATGGGTAAAATTCCCAATTTTCTATTGTGGATGGGTTTCTAAGGAAGGATCATCGGTTGTGTGTCCTAAGTGGGGGTAACCTACAGGCGGAGTTGATGTACGAGGCTCATCATACCAAGTACTCAATCCACCCAGGGAGCACAAAGATGTACCGTGACCTCAAGAAGCTATTTTGGTGGGCGAGGCTCAAGAAAGACGTAGCGCTGTTTGTGGCTAAGTGCCAAACGTGCGCCTTGGTGAAGGCGGAGTGCCAAAAGCCGGGAGGATTCTTGAAGTCCTTGCCTATAACGGAGTGGAAGTTTGACGACATATCGATGGACTTTGTGCATGGTTTGCCAAGGTCGCAGAAGGGGAACGAAGCCATCTGGGTGATCGTAGACCGGTCAACTAAAGTGTCGCACTTTATTCCGCATAGGAAGGATGACTCAGTGGAGAAGTTGGCGAAGCTATATGTGGACAATATAGTTAGACTCCACGATGTGCCCCGTAGCATTGTGAGTGATCGCGATGGGCGTTTCACGTCCAATGATTGGAGGTTGGTGCAATAAATGCTGGGGACCAAGTTGAAGTTTAGCACAGCCTTCCATCCGCAGACGGATGGAAAGACCGAGAGAGTCAATAGAACGATGGAGGACATGCTACAGATGTGTGTTCTAGACTTCAGGAGGTAGTGGGAGTACCACCTGTATTTCATGGAGTTTGCGTACAACAACAGCTACTAGGCAAGTATCCAAATGGCGCCCTTTGAGGCCCTATATGGTAGAAAGTGTCGCACGTCGTTATCGTGGTTTGAAACGGGTGAGGCAAGGTTGTATAAGAATCAGGAGGTGGAGAGTGATACCTCGTTAGTGCGGATCATTCAGGAGCGCTTGTTGATTGCTCAGGACAGGCAGGCGAAGTATTACAATGCGAAGCACCGGAACGTGGAGTTTGCGGTAGGCGATTGGGTATACTTGAAAGTGAAGCCGTTCAAGGGTGTTTCGCGGGTGAGACGCTTGAAGAAGCTAAGCCCAAGATACCTTGGACCCTTTGAGGTTCTGGAGCGGGTCGGCGAACCGACATACTGTTTGAGGTTATCGGAGGAGTTAAGTGGACTACACGATGTGTTCCATATTTCCGTGTTGCGGAAGGCGGTGCAAGAGCCTTCGCTAGTGATCGCATTTGATCAAGTGCCGGTGGACGAAGGGTTGACGACAAGGGTCAAGCCCGTTCGTATCGAAGACTTCGATGTGAAGAGACTCCATAACAAGGAGATCCGGATGGTTAAGGTCCGGTGGGATAATTTTGGTCGGGAGGAGCTCTCTTGGGAACGGGAGCAGACTATGCTGGAGGAGTACCCGGAGTTATTCCGCTCAGGTACCGTTAAAAGCTTTCAGTTCCTATTATTTTCCTTTAGTAAAATTCGTGGGCGAAATTCTTTTAAGGGGGATAGAGTTGTAACGCCCCGAAACTCAAAAAAGGGATGGGTGACGTTTTAAGCCAAGTCTGGATTTTGGAGCAGGTGACACGGGCGTGTCACGGGCGTGCCACGGGCGTGTTCGGCCACGGGTCATGTGGTCGACGTTTTGACGATCGACGATCGTCGAGGCGAGGCATACGGCCTAGGACACGGGCGTATCCCAGGGTGTGTCACGCTATGGAGTTTCCTGAGTCTTGTACACGGACCATGACACGGGCACAGACACGGGCGTGTCATATGTGACACGGGTGTGTCGGGTGCCGTTTCGCAGGCCGTGTCCTCCTCGAGAAGCAAGTGTGGGTAGCTGGAAATGGGCCATGACACGGGAAAGGACACGGGAGTGTCACATGTGACACGGGCGTGTCGGGTGCCGTGTCGCAGGCCGTGACCTTCTCGGGAAAAGAATGTTGGTCGTTGCACACGGGGCGTGACACGGGTCGTGACACGGCCGTGTCGCATGCGACATGGGCGTGTCGGAGGCCGTGTCGAATGCTGTGTGATGGTTATCGCGTCGGTCGAGACGGCGAATGGTTCACACGGCCATGCACATGGCCGTGTTGTAACCCGTGTTCGGCAAAGATTTTGTAATTTAAGGCCTAATCGTGGCCGTTCGTTTCCTTGGCTTGGGATCCGACAGCTAGGGGTGGATGCTGGAAGTTTAAACCCAGAAATAGGGTTTGCAATCCCTCATTTCATCCCCTTTGTTCTATTTCTAAAGTCTAGAGAGAGGAGAGCAAGGAGGAGGAGGAAGGCCAAGATTCGGCCACTGGTGGAGCGTCGGAGCTCCGAATTGCGATCCGAGTCCAGATCCACGAAGGCGACGCCATTGCGGTGCTATCCAACCGCGTAGATTTTTCATGGCACCGCGGAAGAACGCAAGGGTAACGATTTCTCATCCTAGGGCATGTGAAGCCCTCTTTTTCTTGGCATAGGAAGCCCTCTCTCGCGAGTGAGCGAAGAGTTGGAGCGTTTCTTGGGGTAGATATGTAAAGTCCCCCTTGTGTAGAGTTCGTATGCGTAAACGGACATAGGCATGGTGTGTGAAGCCTATCCGGACAAGTTGTTCTGGATTGGTGATGTTGCATTGCATATGAACCGGGGAAGACTCCGGGTGTTTGGGAATTTTTTGGGTTTTCTACGTGGTAGATTGCAGTAGGGAGCCTTGGAGATTAACTCCAAGGTGCACCCTAAAAACTGGGAAAAAGCGAGTTTTGCCAACACGATGGCCGGGGAGCCAACGTGAACATAACCGGGTTATGTGATTGTTGTGGTGGAAACGGGACTCGGTGAGTCTTGACCTGCGCATATGGCTTAAATTGTCATTGCGAAATGAGCACGGGTCAGGCGGAACCGTACCCGATCTATGTCGTTCGGGTGGACCGTTGGCATGGCTAAGAGACTTCGGCGGTCTATGGCTTAAATTGTCGTGACCAAGGCTAGGAAGACAAAATGCTCATATGATTGGCTGTCCAAGGGGCGGTGGTGGAACGGGAACGTCTATGGCTTATATTGACGTGACGTTGGCCGGTTCGCCGTAAATATGCCCTGCGTGCACGAGCTGTGTGGCCGTGCGAGCCTACGCCTGTGATGAAGTGTGTTTACACTATTATGATGCTATACTAATAAAGTGCAGGGAAAGAGCATCGCCGCCCCGATTTTGGGGGAGGGATCGTTATAATTTGGTCAGTATAGCTGACCGTTGCTTTTGTTTACCACCGTGCGGTGGATTGTTGCTTGCAGGTGTTGCGGAGCCGAGCGGTAAATAGCGGGCTAAAGCCCAAGTTGCTGTGTCGGCCCTCAAAGGCCTAAACTTTTGAGTGTTTTCTTATTTACTCATGTATGGCCGGCCTGCGTGCCGAGGTGTGAAAGTCAAGTTTAATTAAGCAAACATTGTAAGGCCTTAAGGCTAGTTGTTTTGTGTATTCAAAGTTCCTATGTTTTGGTTCAGTGGACATTCATGTTAGCTGGGTTCTTAATTATGCAACTTATTAATTGCTTCCGCTAGGTGCTGTGTAAGACGTTGTGATTGGTTGAATGGTTTCAACCCGTAACCAACCGGTCTGTCCGTAGTATATGGCATCGGGCCCCGGCCGGACCTACTGCTATATGCCATGTGACGGATAGGGGTGTTACATGTAAATCCTCCGAATTGGAGTAAAATTCAATAGTGCGGATCACCTCGATAATGAATTTTTAGGACACTTTGATTTGTAAAGAGATTTCGATCAAAGCGTCTATAAGTTAGGAGACTTAATGCTCTAGCGAGATTTTGTCTTATTTTCGGATCCGTCACGGTCGAGTTTAATTCGCAATTATAAATTATATTATTATTTCTCTTATCTCTTTTCATGGTGAATCATAGAACAAATGCTATCTTTTAATCCATAGTTTCGTTTTAATTTCATTTCAGTTTAATTTTAATTTTTCAAAACCCCCACCAGTAATCTTTTCGGTAGAATAATAGTAGAAGCGTGAGTGGCAGTACTTGACAGCCCCGAGTTTAAATACGACCTTGGTACTACAATTCGATAGGTACACTTGCCTCTTCGGGTTGATAGTCATTCATTCAACCACTCTACCCCCGCTTTTAAAAATCAAAGATCCGCTGCCATTTTAAAAATTCCACCCTCTGCTTAAGAAGTTATCACCCCTCTCTCTACATTAGAAAAAGATCTCACTCCACCACCCATCTATATAAATAATCCGACCCCGCCTTACCCTTCCGAACTTAATAAACAATGTCAGGACGATCAGTACTCTCGTTTCTTAGAAATGTTCAAGCAAATCCACATAAATCTGCCTTTCCATGAAGCGATTTCACAGATGACGAAGTACGCCAAGTATCTTAAGGACCTCCTGACCAACAAGAAAAAGTTAGAGAACCTTTCGCATGTCAATTTATGTGTCGAGTGCTCCGCTGTTTTGACAAACGGTTTGCCGAAAAAAATCAGTGACCCGGGTAGTTTTTATATCCCGCGTGTCTTCGGTGATCTTTTTGTCAAACACGCGTTAGCTGACTTAGGTGCTAGTATTAACCTAATGCCCCTCTCATTGTTTAAAAAGTTAGGAATTGGTAGCCTCAACCCTCACACGCATGAGTATTCAACTCTCTGACAGATCCGTTAAGTACCCGTTAGGAATAGTGGAGGACGTTCTAGTAAAAGTCGAAAAGTTCATCTTCCCGGTGGACTTTGTCATTTTGGACATCTAAAAAGACGTCGAGGTTCCCCTGATCCTTTGTCGACCCTTCCTTGCCACCTCCCGAGCCATCATTGACGTAAGCAATGGTAAGCTCTTCATTCGAGTAGGCGATGAAGAAGTCACTTTCTCCATCACACCTTCGATGAAAAACACCTTAGCAAAGGATGACTCCTGCTTTTTCGTAGACGCCTTAAGTGATGAATCCTCCTATTGCCTCTCCAAATTTGAAAAGGAATTTTCTGCTTTTTGTTCCTCCTCTTCTCTTCCAATTGAATCGTTGCAGGAGAGTGTAGAATCCCTTTATCTTCTATCTGATTTTGAAAAGGAATTTTCTGATTTTTGTTCCTCTTCTACTTTTCCAACTGAATCGCTGCAAGAAGCCGCCTTGGCCACCAGCTCCACCCCTTTTAATTTTCCATATAAAAAAGTCTACGAAGATATAGTATTCGAAAAAGAATGAATTTCTCAAACCTCTTATGAAGAACCCCCTACCCTAGAACTTAAAGAACTTCCTAAACATCTCAAATACGCTTTCTTAGAAAAGAACTCCAAGCTGCCAGTTATAGTTTCGGCCTACCTCACAGACGTCCAAAATGAAAAACTTCTTTTAGTTCTACGTAAACATCGCCGAGCAATTGCTTGGCAGATTTCTGATATCAAGGGCATAAGCCCATCTTTCTGCACTCTTAAAATTTTAATGGAAGATAATTTGCGTAACTCCATTCAACCTCAGCTCCGTATAAACCTGAACATGGAAGAAGTAGTTAAGGGCGAGGTTATGAAATTATTAGACGCGGGAATTATCTACCCTATATCAGATAGTAAGTGGGTTAGCCCTGTTCAGGTAGTACCATAGAAGAGAGGGATAACAGTAGTTATTAATGAAAATAACGAATTAATCCCAACACGGACGGTGATGGGTTGGCATATGTATATAGATTATAGGAAGCTGAATGACGCCACCCACAAGGACCACTTTCCTTTATCATTTAAAGAAAAAACTTTTAGAACGAATATTCGGCCATAGCTTTTATTGTTTTCTCGGTGGCCTCTTGGGGATTTCAAATCCCCATCTCTCCCGAGGACCAAGAGAAAACAACGTTTACTTGTCCCTTCGGCACCTTCACCTACAGAAGAATGCCGTTTGGAATATGCAATGCACCAGCAACATTCTAGTGATGTATGATCGCTATCTTTGACAAGTACGTAGAAAGCATTATGGAGGTATTTTTGGACGATTTCTCCGTGTTCGGCGATTCCTTTGATAGATGTTTAGAAAACCACGAAAAAGTCTTAGAACGATTCGAAGAGACTAACCTTGCCCTAAATTGGGAAAAATGCCATTTTATGGTGAGGGAAGGGTTAGTTTTTGTTCATAAAATTTATGCGAGAGGTATTGAGTTAGATATTGCAAAGATAAGAGTTACCGAGAAGCTGCCGCCGCCTACGAATATAAAGGCTATAAGAAGTTTCTTAGGTCACGCTGGTTTCTACCACCGCTTCATAAAGGATTTTTCCAAGATCACCAAGCCCCTTACCCATCTTCTAGAAAAATATGCCCCATTCATTTTGATGACTCTTGTCTTCATGCCTTCGAATTGATTAAAGAAAAGTTAATTAACGCACCGATTATGATAGCTTCGGTGTGGGATCTTCCATTTGAGATAATGTGCGATGCAAGTAATTTCGCGGTGGGAGCCGTATTAGGTCAACGCATATCTAAAAACTTCCACCCTATCTATTACGTTAGTAAAACGCTCACATCTGCACAGGAAAATTACACCACGACCTAGAAGGAGCTCCACGCTATAGTATTCGCATTTGATAAATTCAGTCCTTATATTACACTTTCGAAAATTATTGTTTTTACGGACCACTCGGCCTTCAAATATCTTCTTGCCAAAACAGATGCCAAGCCGCACTTAATTCACTGGGTCTTACTCCTCCACGAGTTTGACTTAGAGATCTGTGATAAGCGAGGAGTCGAGAACTTGGCTGCCGACCATCTCTCCAGATTAGACAATCCATTTATAGAAAAATTAAATGAAAAATCTTTTAATGATTATTTTCCTGATGAGAAGCTGCTTTCAATTAACAAATCTACTTCTCCTTGGTTCTCACACATCACCAACTATTTAGTGGCCCGGGTGCTCCCAAAAGAGTTCTCCTCTCAACAAAATAAAAAATTATTTTCTGAGCTGAAGAACTATTTTTGGGAAGACCTGCATCTTTTCAGAATATATGCGGATCAAGTGATAAGGAGATGTGTTTCTTATGAAGAAGGAGTTGATATTTTAAAACATTTACATGAAGGTCCGACAAGTGGGCACTATCAAGCTGCTCGCACTGCTCACAAGGTACTTTGCGCGGGTTTTTACTAGCCTAGCCTGTTTAAAGGTGCGCAAGCCTTTGTGAGTAGGTGTGATAGTTGCCAACGGTCAGGCAACATTTCCAATAAAAATGAAAAGCCGCAATATTATTTCCTTGTGTGCAAAATTTTTGACCTTTGGGGAATCTATTTTGTCGGCCCCCTTCCTTCTAGCTTCAAAAACAAGTATATTTTAGTTGCCGTTGATTATGTTTCACGATGGGCAGAAGCCCAAGCTCTGCCTATGAACGACTCCTGGGTTGTAGTCACCTTTTTTAAAAAATTATTTTCTAGAATCGGTACAACGCGCGCCATCGTTAGCGATAGGGGTTCCCATTTCTGTAACGCACAATTTTCAAAAATCCTTACGAAATACGATGTTACACATAAGCTTTCAACTGCCTACCACCCCAAACTAACGGACAAGTCGAAGTAGTGAATAGAGAAATAAAAAGAAAATTAGAAAAGATAGTTTCAACTTCTAGGAAAGACTGGTCAGCCAAATTAGACAATGCTTTATGGGCCTACCAAACAGCGTACAAAACCACCCTCGGATGTATGCCGTATCAGCTGGTCCATGGAAAATCGTGCCATCTACTCATAGAATTAGAACACCATGCTTTTTGGGCCTTAAGATTTTTAAACTTCGGTCCCCACTCTGTCGGTGACCTTAGAAAATTTCAACTTAATGAACTCGACGAGTGGCGCTCTTACGCTTACGAAAATAACAAACTTTATAAAGAGCGGATGAAGCGTTTACACGATAAACATTTAAGGCATCCGAAAACATTTAAACCGGGCGACCAAGTTCTTTTATATAATTCTCGATTGTGTTTATTTCCTGGAAAATTAAAATCTCGTTGGTCTTGCCCCTTTTCTGTTTTATAAGTTTTTCCTTATGGAACTGTTTTAATTTCTCACCCTGATAAGGGTAATTTCAAAATGAATGGTCAGCGTCTTAAACTTTATTTCTCTGGTGATGATGATGTCAGTCCAAACATTATTAAGTATCTGCTACATGAACTCTAACTTTGAACTTTTATTTTTTTGTTAAAAACTACTTTATTTCTGGACAAAAATATTTTTGGACAATATTATTTTTGATGCGTCGAGCTCAATGATGCTTTAAACAAAGGGCGCTCTTGGGAGGCCACTCAAGTTATCTTTTTTTTGTTTTCTTTATTTTACAATTTTTCCCCGGACGGCTACGACAAGATGAACCTTCTGCGATCGCCTGCTCCAACATTGCTGAATCCATCATGAAGTCCAAATAAGACATTCGGGGGAGCGACATCACTCAGTTTTCGCAGCGAATAAATCCGGGGAAGTACCTGTTTTTCAATTCTGTCTTTAAATTCTGTACTTTAATTTTCTCTCCTTCTCCAATCGCCTTCTTTTGCTATTGAGGACAATGCCCATTTTAAGCTTGGGGGAGTACTTCCTCCTTCATTTTTGCTTAGTGTAAATATTCTTGTTTTTAGTGTATATTTCTTTTCAAAAAAAATTGAATATCTTAAAATTCCAAAAAAAGAAGAAAATATTTCCAAAATCCAAAAAAAAGAGAATATTTCACAAATTAAAAAAAATATGCTCTTTATTTTTACTTTAATAAGTTTAGACATTTTGGTATTTCAATAATACCCCTTGTTTTTGTTTTGTTTTACTCAAAATTTCCTATAAATAACTTAGCTAATTATAATCTAATCATTCTTTTTAATTATGTTTCACAAGTAAAATGTTGGCCATGCTGTGTTTCTAATTCACGATAACATGTTAAGGTAAAATATTTTTCTAAAACTTGCATTTCTATTATGGTTTTTCGTTCTTTATTTCCTTTACATTCTTAAAAATTCATCATCCACTATTTCCCTTTTCATTTCTGAATAATTTTTGAAAGGTCAACCTTTGAATAGCGTAGTAAATACGAACGATCCAAGTCACCTATTATTTTTATTTTCAAGATACTTTCATCAATCTTTTTTTATTATCTAGGACTCGTTTTTTGAAATTTTTCAAACCTTTGTTTTAAATAAATTTAAAAGCGTGAAAATGATTTAGGCCGTTTTTGTTTTCGTTTGAGCTTTCCTTCCAACCTAAAAACTTTTACCACTAGTTAGCCGCTTTTGATCCATTTTTCTGATTTCATTTGATAGCTCCTCTTTTCATTTCATTTTCACGAAAGCCATAATTTCCAACCTATCTAATCACACAAGCCTTTTAGAGTTTCATAAATTATTTTCACGATTTTGATAGGTTATTTTGTGATTTTTGCGGGAGAAAGGTTTTTGAAAAAAGTATGCTCAAAAGATATGTTTGTTTTTGTTTGGCTAATTCAAAAGGAAAATAAAATATTTACGGCCTTTGTTTTGAAAAAAGAAAAAAATGGAGAAAAGAAGAAAAAGAAAATTGGTGGAGACGACGAACTACAGCTTGCTGAAGACCCTCCCTCGTCTCTAACAAAGGACTCGCGTCGCCATGGTGCCCACTCGGGGCGACGTTATAATCTCCGCCCTCGGCTCAAGCCCGTCTAATCCTTTTATTTATGTCATTTTAAATTTCGTATTTGTTGTGCCACTTGTTTAGGCATTTTATTAGTCTCTTTAAGTTTAACCAAAAAACATTATAACTTTATTTTTCATTTTGGGCTACTAATAGCCGGATGTTGGTTGTAAGCCTATATAAAGGCATAGGATGTTTCCTTTTGGGGTATTGAAGAAGAAAATTGAAAACCCTAAACCTATCTCTCTACTTTCTCCTCTCTTAGCCGCCCCCTCTCTCTCCCTCTTCCTCCTCACTATTTCGGCCGCCCCCCTCTCTCCATTCCCAAAAGCCGCCCATCTCCTCTACCATTCTCCCCTCTCCCTATCTCCTTCCTCAACACCACTTCCCCCTCACAAGCCGCCCCATACCCGACCACCAACCTTCACCCATTCGGCCACCACCACTCTTGGCCGACCTCCATTCCCCCATCCTCTTGGCTGACTACCTCCCCTTGGGAGGAGGTGGAGTGTTTCTTGCTCCGAGGAACTTGGAGGCGGCGTGACGCGGCAACGACGGAATCTCTTACTCCATCCGGCACAACTCCGGCGGAACCGCGGGCAAGTGATCCCTTGGTAAAGCAGTCGGAATCATCCATTCCGACTTGGGTAATGAACCTCTCCACTTCCGTGTGCTTCCCTCTTGATTTTTCTAGCGGCTGGAATAATTTTTGCATTGCTTGCGAATCGTTGAATTTTCGTGGGTTTTGCTTTAAGTGTTGCAACATCACTACGCTTTATTTCCGAAAAGGGTTTGGCGAACCCCGCACCTTTTTGTTGGGGGAGATCTACCATTTCTCGATCGTGTTTTCGGGTAGATCTTCTTTGGTACAACATCGCTCATCCGGACCGGGTGGGTCCCTTTTTCTTGAAAGGATAACGGCCTATAGCTGCTTGTTCGATCTTTCCGACGGTGTGGTTACCGTGTTGGCTTTCTTGTTTAGTTTGCATATTAGCGCGCTGCATTTGAGCTTTGTGTGGTTGTCCAAGTGGGTGTTAGACGTCTCGCGCATTAGAACGCTAAAGTGTTCACGTTGGCGGATAGTGGCCTGCATCAATTTTGGTATCAGAGGGAGGTTCCTGTCAGTTTCTTAATTGACACCCCCCTGTTATTTTTTGCACGTTAGCCCGCACTTCTGTTTGCACGTTTGGAGTCAAAAAAATCACAAAAAAAAACTTTTCCCTGGTCTGCCAATAGCGGTGTAGATTTTTTATTTTTCAGCGAAAAAAATCCAAATTTTTTTTTTAATAACCCTCATTTTATTTCCAGTAAGAAAATCAAAAATTTTTTTTATTTTTGGTACATTGTCTAGCGGGATTAATTCCTTCTGTGGTCTGTCTAAGTCTGTTTTCTTCACTTGTGCATGCGCACTAGGCTCGGTACGGAATATCCTCCGTCGTCTTCCAATATGGATGATGACCGGCCTGAGGGTCGTGCCCTCACTGAGATTGAGGAGCTCCTTCAGGATTTCACGGAGCAGATGACGACTATTCGGGAGGCTATACAGGCAATGGGATTACAACAAGGAGCACCCGGTAATCCACCTCCGCACCAACGGGCGGGAGAAAATCACAATCCTTACCCCCACCCCCCTAATGAGCACGCTCCTCGAGCACCATACAAGTTTGATCTTACTCGGGCTGTCAGAGTTAAGCCGCCATCCTATGATGGATTGGGAGACCCCCAAGTCTTCCAGGACTGGGTCATGGAAATCGAGTGTTACTTCGAATGGTACGCTCTCAACGATGCAGACAAGGTGCGTGTGGCGAGAATGAAATTATTAGGGCGAGCCAAGATCTTTTGGCTGAACGAAGAGAGGCGCTTGCGAGTAGAGAATGGTGCAAGGCCCATCGGTTGGGAAGATATGAAGGCTAGGTTGACCGAGCAATACGTTCCCACGCACCATCGAACACAGATGTTCGATGATTTGGCTACCCTTAAGCAAGGGGCGAGGTCGGTTTCTGAGTACATGAGTTTGCTCAAGGATATGATGGTATGTTGTGATGTGAAGGAGATGCCCGAGGTCACCCTGTCCAGGTTCCGTAAGGGCCTCAACCCCGATATCCAAGGGAAGCTATTGCGATACGGCCACACGGACTTACACGTGACATTCAACGCTGCGTTAGATATCGAAAAACATAATGCGCTTAAAGGAAAGTCACGTCCTTTCTAGAAGGGTAAGTCCATCTTAGGACCGCCCCCTGCAACCAGCTATAAGGATAAAGGAAAGTATCGGTCCTCCGATTCATCCTCCATTATGGTGACGGCTAAAAACAATAAGAGTCCGACAGGTGAAAGAGTGCCGATAGGAAGAGTCAGCAGGACGATCGTCTCCTGTTTTGCTTGCGGGGTTCAAGGACACTATGCTAGTGATTGTCCTACAAAACCCAATCCCCTAGCCCTGTTAGATGCCGCGGGCGGGTCTGACGACCTTACTTACGAAGCAGGTGATTTTAGTGAGTCGGACGGCGTGCCGAGTGACATGGATGACGAATCCCACATGATGGTGATGAGATGTATTTTGGCCACCCCACGGCCGTTAGACGAATGGAATAGGACAAATATCTTCACATTAAATTTCAAGAGCGGTGAAAAATGGTGTAGGCTGATCATAGATAGCTGTAGTTGCATGAATGTCATGTCTGAAGCCGTCGTGAAACGCATGTCCCTAGTTGCTGAACCACACCCTCACCCATATAAGGTGGCGTGGGTGAACAAGTCATCCCTCCCCGTGGCGAAGCGTTGTCTAGTTCCCCTCACCATCAAGGCCTACACCGAACCGGTTTGGTGTGATGTCATTCCCATGGGTGCGTGTCACGTCTTACTTGGGCACCCTTGGTTGTTTGACCATGACGTCACCCACTATGGTCGGGCTAATACTTATGAATTCAAGTTTAATGGCCGCATCATCGTCTTGAAGCCCTCTCCTCCGAAGGACCCTTCGACCCCGTCCAAGGACACCGTCATCCCAGTCGAGAAGAGAATGTTGGGTCTTATTGGTAGGAAGGAACTTACCCGGGCTACCTTCATGGACGGAGTCCTTTATGCTTTAGTTTTCCTCCAAGTCAAGGACGATGCGGCGTTATGTGCGAACTTAACCCCGGCATTGAAGTCGCTCCTAGAAGAATTTGTGGATGTGTATCCGGACGAGCTACCGTCTGAGTTACCCCCCACGCGGGACATCCAACACGCCATCGACTTCATCCCCGGCTCCTCCCTACCCAACCTCCCCCATTATCGCCTCAATCCGTCCGCGCATTTAGAACTACAAACCCAAATCACGGAGTTATTGCGAAAGGGATTTATCCGCCATAGCATGAGTCCATGCGCTGTGCCCGCCTTACTTGCCCCCAAGAAGGACGGCTCGTGGAGGATGTGTGTGGATAGCCGGGCCATAAACAAAATCTCTGTCAAGTACCGATTCCCCATCCCTCGTCTCGACGATTTGCTAGATATGTTGGCCGGCGCCACGATCTTCTCCAAGTTGGATCTTAGGAGTGGTTACCACCAGATCCGAATTAGAGAAGGGGATGAGTGGAAGACCGCCTTTAAATCTAAGGAGGGCCTTTATGAGTGGTTAGTGATGCCGTTTGGGCTATCCAACGCGCCCAACACATTTTCTAGGATGATGACCCATGTTTTCCAACCTTACATGGGGAAATTCATTGTGGTGTACTTCGATGACATCCTGATTTTTAGCACCTCCACGAGTGATCATGAGTCGCATTTAAGAATCATCCTAACCACGTTAAGATCTGAAAAATTGTTCGTGAACATAAAAAATGTACCTTCCACGTGACATCCGTCGAGTTCCTCGGTTATATCGTTAGTTCAAAGGGAATCCATGTAGACCCTAAGAAGGTGCAAGCCATAAAGGATTGGCCCGAGCCCGGTAACATTCGGGATGTGCGGAGTTTCCACGGACTCGCCACCTTCTACCAGCGGTTTATTAAGGATTTTAGTAGCATAATGGCCACCGTAACCGAGTGTATGAAGAAGGGTGAGTTTTCTTTGACGAAGTCGGCCGCCAAGGCTTTTCAATTAATTAAGATGCGCATGTCCGAAGCTCCCCTCTTGCGTCTCCCAGATTTCTCCAAGGTTTTTGAATTATCTTGTGATGCTTCGGGAGTGGGGATTGGGGGCGTATTGAGCCAAGAAGGTCACCCGGTGGGGTACTTCAGTGAGAAGCTTGCCAGCCCGAAATTGAACTATTCTAACTATGATAGGGAATTCTACGCGGTCATCCGATGCCTCCAACATTGGCGGCACTACTTGCTTCCTAAGGAGTTCGTCATCCTATCCGATCACGGGGCGCTACGATTTATCAATTCGCAGTCAAAGGTGAGCCCGCGACATACTAAATGGGTCTCCTATCTTCAGGAGTACACATTCATCATCAAGAATCTGAAGGGTACCCTCAATCGCGTAGCAGACGCTCTTAGTCGTGTCACGTTATTACTATCCACATTAGAAATTAAGGTGGTGGGCTTTGATAGGATTAAGGACGAATATGTCCACTGCCCAGATTTTAAGGACATATATTTCACCACTCAGGATAACCTGCCCACAACCATTTCCGCGTTTTACATTCGTGACGGGTATCTTTTCAACCACTCGAAGCTATGTATTCCCCGCTTATCCCTACGTCACTTCATTTTGTGGGAACTGCATAGTGGCGGGTTAGGAGGCCATTTTGGCCGTGACAAGACTATCGCGTTAGTTGAGGACAAATTTTATTGGCCCGACCTTAAGACCATGGTTAGTAAAATCGTGGGGAGTTGTCGGGCGTGCCAGTTGGCAAAGGGGAACAAGACGAACGCGGGGCATAATACCCCTCTCCCGATCCCTTCGACGCCTTGGGAAGACGTTAGCATGGACTTCATTCTAGGCCTTCCGATCACGTTTAGGCGTCACGATTCGATCTTAGTTGTCATTGACCGTTTTTCCAAGATGGCTTATTTTATCACTTGCAATAAAACTAACGACGCGTCACATGTCGCTCAACTTAATTTTAAGGAGGTAGTGGGTCACCGCGGCATTCCAAAATCGATAGTTACTGATAGGGACGTAAAGTTCACGAGCTATTTTTGGAAAACTTTGTGGAGGATAATGGGCACCAAGCTCCTATTTTCTTCGGCCTACCATCCGCAAACGGATGGGCAAACGGAGTTTGTAAATAGAAGTTTGGATAGTCTGTTGCGCTGCCTTGTGGGAGACCACAAGGGTACATGGGATCTTATCCTTCCGCATGCTCAATTGGCATATAATAATTCCAAAAATAGGTCCACGGGTCTGTCCCCGAATGAAATTGTGCATGGCTATAAGGCCCCGGTGCCACTTGACTTGATTCCGTTACCCCCATCTTTTAAATCAAGCCAATTCGCACAAGACTTTGCCTCTCACATCCATGACCTGTATAAACACATTAATGAGACGCTTACCGCACAATATGCGTCCTATGAAGTTCATGCCAACACACATAAACGAGCGTCTCCCCTGAAAGTCGGCAATTTAGTCATGGTCCGTCTCATCCCTGAACGGTTGCCTACGGGCACCTTAAAAAAGTTTGCGGACCGGCAAGCGGGCCCTTTTTGGATCTTAAAGCAGTTAGGCGAAAATGCATTTCTTTTGGAATTACCCACTGATTGGGGTATTTCCCCTATTTTTAATGTTTCGGATTTAACGCCATATATTGCTCCGCCGCTAGAATTATGTTCCTCCCCATTTACACCTACTACAGATTCTCTTGGGCGTAAGACTGAGTGGGGGTACGGGATCACTCGTTCCGTCGGTCTCTAAAGGAGGTACGCCGTATGTTGATGAATTAGATTTTCCCCGTTACTGCCTAATGCTTTTCCCAGGTTTGCCAGGACAGCTTTCTTGGCCGACCGGATTCTACAGGATGATGTACTTCCCATTCTGGATGGCGACGTGCGCCGTTTCTTGGTTCGTTGGCGTGGTCGCCCCGCCTCAGATGACTCTTGGCTCCCGGAATCCGAGGTCGCGCTCTTGGATGATGCTCTTCTACGATGATATCTGTAGGACAACTCATCGGTGATGAGTCCTTTTAAGGGGGGGAGGATTGGTGGAGACGACGAACCACAGCTTGCTGAAGACCCTCCCTCATCTCCAACAAAGGACTCGCGTCGCCATGGTGCCCACTCGGGGCGACGTTATAATCTCCGCCCTCGGCTCAAGCCCGTCTAATCCTTTTATTTATGTCATTTTATTTTTCGTATTTGTTGTGCCACTTGTTTAGGCATTTTATTAGTCTCTTTAAGTTTAACCAAAAAACATTATAGCTTTATTTTTCATTTTGGGCTGCTAATAGCCAGATGTTGGTTGTAAGCCTATATATAGGCATAGGATGTTTCCTTTTGAGGTATTGAAGAAGAAAATTGAAAACCCTAAACCTATCTGTCTACTTTCTCCTCTCTTAGCCGCCCCCTCTCTCTCTCTCTCTCTTCCTCCTCACTATTTCGGCCGCCCCCCTCTCTCCATTCCCAAAAGCCGCCCACCTCCTCTACCATTCTCCCCTCTCACTATCTCCTTCCTCAACACCACTTCCCCCTCACAAGCCGCCCCATACCCGACCACCAACCTTCACCCATTCGGCCATGACCACTCTTGGCCGACCTCCATTCCCCCATCCTCTTGGCCGACTACCTCCCCTTGGGAGGAGGTGGAGTGTTTCTTGCTCCGAGGAACTTGGAGGCGGCGTGACGCGGCGACGACGGAATCTCTTACTCCATCCGGCACAACTCCGGCGGAACCGCGGGCGAGTGATCCCTTGGTAAAGCAGTCGGAATCATCCATTCCGACATGGGTAACGAACCTCTCCACTTCCATGTGCTTCCCTCTTGATTTTTCTAGCGGCTGGAATAATTTTTGCGTTGCTTGCGAATCGTTGAATTTTCGTGGGTTTTGCTTTAAGTGTTGCAACATCATTACGCTTTATTTCCGAAAAGGGTTTGGCGAACCCCGCACCTTTTTATTGGGGGAGATCTACCGTTTCTCGATCGTGTTTTCGGGTATATCTTCTTTGGTACAACATCGCTCGTCCAGACTGGGTGGGTCCCTTTTGCTTGAAAGGATAACGGCCTATAGCCGCTTGTTCGATCTTTCCGACGGTGTGGCTACCGTGTTGGCTTACTTGTTTAGTTTGTATATTAGCGCGCTGCGTTTGAGCTTTGTGTGGTTGTCCTCGTGGGTGTTAGACGTCTCGCGCGTTAGAATGCTAAAGTGCTCACGTTGGCGGATAGTGGCCTGCATCAAATATATATATATATATATATATATCTTATTTTAAATGAGATTTTTTGTGAAACTCTTTATTTTGGTTTAGTGTGATTTTTAAGCCTTCACGTTTATCTTTGAATTCCGCTCCTAATCATATTCCTAAACCAAAAGTTTCTGTCATATTTAAGTTCTTTTGATTCACTCCTTTTGAATCTTATTTAACAAAAAAAAAGTAAATCAGTTTTAGTTTTGAATTTAAACTTAGATTATTATTTATTGAATTGATATAATTATAATGCGTTGCTTGGATCTAGTAACAACTCAATGCATTTTTTCATTTTCGTTGGTTTGCTTAAATCTATTTAAAGAATTTCGTCAAAAATTTTAATGATTTATTTTCATTAAGTAAAGTTTATAAAAGTTTTACCATACCTAAATAATTGTTTTAGATTTCCGTTTCACCTTTTCCCTACTTAGAATTTCGCATAGTACTTGTGTCGGCATAATTAGAACTTTTTGATTAGTCTTTTTTATGATTATCTAGTTTTGATATTTTTTCTTAGGGACAAGCAAAGCTTAAGCTTGGGGGAATTTGATAATACGTTTTGTAGCCTAAACTATTATCGTATTTTCTGTTTTATAATGTACAAATCATGTCTTATTACCTTATTTTTTATGTTTCTATGTAAATATTATTGTCACTAACATTTTCTTGCCTTTTTGCAGGTTTTCAGAAAATTGGCCAAAAAATGACCTGACACGCCCCCCCAAGTCACGCCCTCCCCGGGAGTGACCTAGGGCGTGTCGCCTGATCCCGATGATGAGTGTTGAAAGAGACAAAAAACCAGGAAAAACGGCTATCACGCCCCCCTGACATGCCCTCCCCGGGCATGTCCTCGAGCATGATATGGGGCGTGTCGCCCTCTGCCGCATAGCCTGTCGCTGCATTAAATGCCATTTCGCCTCAGCAGCTAATAGTACTGTCATGCCCCTGATGGAGACGACAACCCTCAACAAGTTGAAGACAAAGACGGCATGCTTACAGAAGTTATCTCTCCGCCTCCAAGTAAATATTTCCGGCGCCGTGACAATCATGTGGAGCGACGCCAAAAGATTCGCCCGCGGCGCAAACCAATCTAATGATAGCTTAATTAAATCATTTTTATGTTTCTTTTAATTTGCAATGTCTATGGCAATGTTTATGCCATGTTGTGTTGTAGTTTAATGTGTGTTGTTTTTATTTATTTATTATGGGCTGCAAATAGCCGAACTCTTGATGTAGCCTATATATAGGCAAGTATGTTTTCATTATGGATTAGTGAATGAAAAATTAAGAAACCCTAAACCTCCTTTTAAGATTTCTCTCTCTTCCTCCTTCTTGGACGCCCCTATCCTCTCCTCCCTCTTTGAAGTTCGGCTCCTCTTCCTCTCTTCCACTTGGCCGCCGGCCACCCTTCCTCTCCCATCCTATTTCCCGACCTCCCTCTCCTTCCCTCCTCCCTCTCCTTGGCCACCGACCCGTTATCTTCTCCTCCTTCCATCAACTACAAGTTTCCGCCACCACCACTCCTCCCTAGCCGCCATCTTCCTCCACCAACAACAAACCCGAGCACCTCCTTAACCCCACCTCCCAATTGGTTCGGCCACCACCTCATCCTAACCGACCCTTCATCTCCTCCAAACCACAAAACCGACCACTATCCATCACCCCCTACCCGGCCACTTTCATCTTCTACCCAACCCGACCACCAACAAGAAGATTTCCCATTGAGGATCTCCGACACCGGTGTGAAGCAACAAGGGCGAACAAGATTTTCATCTCCTTCCGGCATGAATCCGGCGGAGCCGTTGAGGGACGATCCAAGTAGAGAGTAATCGGAATCACCCATTTCGATTGGGTAATGAATCCTTCCTACCTCCCGTGTGATTTCATTTCTTAGATTAAGTCTTGTTGTGGATTATCTTTGGTGTTGTTTTTGATAACCTTGAATGGTATCGTGGATTTCGTTGCATGCTTTATAATTCCCTTTATTATCATTTTATATTCGAGAAGGTTTGGCAAACCTTGTTTGGCTTTTGTTGGGAGAGATCTACCCATTCCGAATCGTACTTTTTGGGTAGAACTCTTTTGGTACAACACCGCTCGGTCGGACCCAATATTGGTCCTTTTAGCTCGATCGAGCATTGGCCTTATAGCCCTTGTTGGATCCAAACCGGATTGGCTACCCGTATGCTAGCATAAAATTGATAGACTTAATTGCGTTGTGTCGCGTAGAGCGATTGTGCAAGTGTAGGGATTGGATCGAAGAGTGACGTGGCGTTGGACCGTATTTCTATTCGGTGTGAAACGTGCAAGCCTACATTAATTTGTTATCAGAGGGAGGTTCACGTCAATTTCCTAATTGGCACCCCTCCTCCATCTTGTGGCACGTTACCCGCACTTCTGTTTGCACATTAGTTGTCAAAAATCACAAAAAATTATTTTTGGTCTGCCAATAGCTGCTTAAATTTCTTATTTTTCAGCAAAAAAATATAAAAAAAATTAATTAATAACCTTCATATTTTATTCTGCAAGAAAATACATTTTATATTAATATTACCCTAGTGGTTAAGCGGGAACAATTCTGACAATCCTAATTTATTTGGGCCAATTTACTTTTCTTTGCATGTGCACAAGTATCAGATCGAGTTTTCTCTCCGGTTCTTACGATTATGGCCTATGACGTTCACGTGTCCCGTTTGGACTATTGGTATGAAAAATCCATGGCTAAGCCTCCCCTAGGTAATGCCACATAACTGATGATTTTGCTCCCCTACAACAAGGGAATAAGTCGGTCTCAGAGTACATGCAACTATTTAAGGATATGATGGTTAGGAGCGGTATGAAGGAATTGCCCGAGATGACCCTCTGTAGGTTTCGTAGGGGGGTTAAACCCTTACATCCAGAGTAAGTTATTGCGTTATTTGAACACCGACCTAGACACCACCTTTAGTACGACGTTGGAAATTGAGAAGCACCATATTCCTAGGCCTAAGGTTTCCTCGTTACGGACGACAACTACTACTTATGAGTCTAGTGGCATATCTGATTTTGGATCTATTGAGCGATCTCCGCCGATTATGCCTGTAGAGCTTTTTGAGTCTCCCCCTGAGTTGTCTAGTCTAGTTGTTGACTCTCCTGTTGAGTCTAAGGTAATGTCTAGGATCGTGCCCGTCACTGAGGGCGAGGCTGTTACCTCTGACGATTATAGCGATGATAAGGGTATTGGTTACCCTAGTGACCTGGATGAGGATTTCACCTCTGAGGAATCCTCTCCACTCCCCGTCGATGATATTTTGGAGCCATCTCCCTTGGTTATTATGGAGTCTTCGGTCGACCCAGTGTTGTTAGATGTTTCAATAGTGTTGGAAGAGTATTCGTGGGATGAAAGTTTATCTTGGGGTGAAGATAGCCTGATATGTGAGAATAGCACCTTGCCTATCTTTAGCCATACAAGTGTTGTGTCTGTTCACCCTAGTTTTCAGAGCCCTCTCCAAATATGAACCCCGTCGTGTTAGAGTGTAATATTACACCTGCTAAGAAAATGCACGAGTCGGTAGGCATTTTGGTTGAGTCAGTAGAGTCACCTTACATTGAGAGATTACCTTGTAGTGACTTGGAGGATGACCTGTTCGGACTCGAGATGGTTCCTTTTAGAACGAGATATGTTGAAGGTTATTTTGATGACCCTGTTGTATTGGACATTCCGACTGATTGGGAAACTTTACTGTTTGTGAACGAATTATGTTTGGATAATTTTGGCGCTATGAGCCCGAACGATGGTTCCTTGATGAAAACACCTTTATCTGAAGTTCCTGAATTAAAATTTTCATCGGGATTGATTTTCCCCTTTTATGAGACCATTACTGATTCTAAATTAATCGACGAGACTAGCGTGTTAGACGAAATGGCAAGCGAGGAAGTGGTATTTTTGGGCAATTATTTAGTCTTACCCCCGGTTGAAAGTTCTTTGATGTTATCTTCGATTGGTAAAATTAATTCTGATTTGGATTTTCCGGGTTTGATTTCACCAACCCTTCCTCCTATTTTTGTGCCCGCTTTCGTAGATGTTTTAAGCAGTGGGATCAGATGTCCTAGACTGATTTGTTGTGACACGCCCACTATAGTAGTTCTTGTATTGACGATGTCCCTGTGCTTAGGTCTTAGTCAGGTGAGCGCGCTAGTTTCTGGTGTGTTCTCCGCTCTGCATAGATCTGACGATGCGCCACATTTGACTATTCTTTTCTCTATGTGTACAAATACGCATCTACCCTCGTGTACTCCTCATTCTTTGTCTATTTTGACACTAGAGGTGATGTCGCTTTCACACACTTATATTCCACACCCGGTTGCGCGAATTTACCCCCCGCCATTTGATTACCCCTTTTCCCACTCGTTAGTGACCACGATCACGCCACATGAGTTGTATCGCTCACACCTGTTGCTACACCCAAGAGCGTTCAGCTCTACTAGTATTTATGATGAGCGGTTTTCCTTGGCGTATCTTCATGCCAAACAAGATTATTTTAATTATAAAAGTAGAACTGCGACGCTCACGCCTATGAAAATCATCTTTGATTTTAAGGCTCCCATCCCTCCGGACTTAACTCCTTTATTCTCTGAATTTGGGGTGAGTCACATACCCCATGGTTTCACACCACACGGTAGCAAGTTATCTAAGCGCATTTTAATAGAATTAATCACTCTGGTGGCGTCTCATTACTTACCCTCTAGTTTGGCGGCGAAACTCAGTCCAGATTATGCTCGTTATGATCCCCTCTTATATAAGCACACTAGTAAAGCGCTAGCCATTCCAATTATTTCGTTTCATATTCATGCTAGCATACATAAAAGAGCATTTCAATATAAGGTGATCGATTTAGTTTTGTTGCATCTTGACCCTGAACGGATGCCTTCGGGCACTTTAGAAAGTTGGCAATTTGGTAAGCTGGACCTTGGTCGGATATTAATGAAATTTGGAGAATATGCATATCATGTGAAGCTTTCCATTGAATGGGGTATCACCCCTAATTTTAATGTTTCTAATTTAACGCCTTATGATTCTCCACCACTTGATTTATCTATCTGTCCGTTTGGGTTCACTTTGTTCTCTTTGGGGTTGGGTTGTATGTTTATGCTTGGATTGTTTTCTTCTTCGGGCTTCCCTGGAGGTACGTTGGTTGTTGATGATGATTTTTGTTTTACTTTATTTCCTAATGCTTCTCCAAGGTTCCCTAGGAACATATTTTTGCATGACAGGATACTCCAGGTTGTTGTGCTCTTCTCTCAAAGTGGGGTTGTCTGCCACTCGTAGGTTCTATTGGATGATGCTTTCCCGCACCGGTACTTTCAGACCTACTCATCGGTGATGAGTACTTTAAAGCGGGGGAGGTTTCATGGACACGACGGCCCTCAACAAGTTGAAGACGAAGAAGGCATGCTTACGGAAGTTATCTCTCCGTGTTGGAACCCTGGTTCTGATTTGGGCTAGGATCTCTATTAAGTTGTTTTAGTTTAGTTTATTTATTTCCAGTAGTTTTAGCTTTTGAAAGACTTAACCCAAATAGGGGGAGATTGTTGGTACCCTAGTTTGGATTTGAGTTAAGTCTTTCCTGTTAGTCTCTTGACCCAAGATTTATCTTTGGTCAAAGGTTAGTTTTAGTGTAGTCACTTATCCAGTGAAATCTGGCTAAGTTAGTTTTTGGTTCGACGATAGTCGAACGCCGATCGACTATCGTCGATCAGCCGGTCGACGATCGTCTGTCTCTAACCAGCTCGACGTTCTGCTAGATCGTCGAGCTCCGGTCGACTATCTCTTGATAGTTCGACGTTTTCTGTCTTGCCCGAGTCGGTCGACTATCTTCCTGATAGCTCGACTATCTCAGTGGGCCGTTCGACGATCTCTAAGGATCGCTCGACGCTTTCTGTTTTGTTTGAGTCGGTCGACTATCTGACTGATAGCTCGACGATCTCAGTAGGTCGGTCGACGATCGTCGAGGATCGTTCGACTATCTTTTGTTCTGCATATGTAATATTATATGTGTTTTATTCGTTGTTTTATTTCCTATATCCCTAGCATATCTTTATTATAGATTATTTAATTGATCTTATGCATATATCTAAAAGATAAAGATGCTTATACCTTTATGCATAAGTCAATTCCTTTCTGACATATCTTTTGTCTTATTATCTGACTTTACTTTTGCAAGCTGTCCTTTATAGCCGTTGGCTTTAAAGAGTTATCTGATGTGACATTATTTATCAGATTTAATATTACAGCTGCTGTAGCTTTATCTTTATATAGAAATATATATCTGCAAGACTTGTTTTGTCTTTGTGATAATTGCAGCCCAGATTCAAGATTCCAGATAAAGACAAAAGCTCATCTCAAATAATAGAGCCGTTGCTGCTGTTATTATATAAAGAGTTCTTTTGGAAGAACAAACATAGGAATAAGAGTGAAGGAGTTCAACCTGTACAACATACAGAGAAAGAACCAGCTTACAGCACAGCTGCTCTCAGCAATCTTCATTCAACTGAGAAGTTATCTCTTCTGCTCTTCTTCAACCTGAGTGCTCCTGTTCCAGGAAGATTACACTCAGAGATATTGAAGAAGAAGAAGAAGAAGGAAGCTGCTGAAGAAGATCCTTTTATTTTATATTCTATTATCTTCTTCTTAGCTTTATTCCTTCAGAACTTCAAGACAGTATTCTGTCAGAAGTTCTGAAGAGACTCTTGTGCTTCTCTAATCTATTGTAAAATAGAGAAGACATCTTAACCTTCTTCCCCCTCCTGTACAGGGTTATTACTACCTTCAAAAGTATCCCTTGGTGGCAGGGCACCTGATCAAAAACCTGTGCTTGGTTTTTAGACACCTGATCAAAAGTCTAAAGGGTCTGTTTGATCTACCTGAATCAGATCATTGGTGGCAGGGCACCTTAGCAAAAACCTGCAGTGGATTCCTACCGTTTGGGTAGAAGAGTGGATGTACCCGGTGTTTGGGGAACCACTTTAATATCTTGTGTCGTCTGGTTTCCTTGTTTAATTAATTATGTTGTGCTGTGTATGAAAAATATCTAGAACAAGGTTTAGGTCTCACTTTCACTCCGCCTCCAAGTAAATATTTGCGGCGCCGTGACGATCATGTAGAGCGATGCCAAAAGATTCGCCCGCGGCACAAACCAATCTAATGATAGCTTAATTAAATCATTTTTATGTTTCTTTAATTTGCAATGTCTATGGCAATTTTTATGTCATGTTGTGTTTTAGTTTAATGTGTGTTGTTTTTATTTATTTATTATGGGCTGCAAATAGCCGAACTCTTGATGTAGCCTATATATAGGCAAGTATGTTATCATTATGGATTAGTGAATGAAAAATTAAGAAACCCTTAACCTCCTTTGAAGATTTCTCTCTCTTCCTCCTTCTTGGCCGCCACCATCCTCTCCTCCCTCTTTGAAGTTTGACTCCTCTTCCTCTCTTTCTCTTGGCCGCCGGCCACCCTTCCTCTCCCCTCCTCTTGCCCGGCCTCCCTCTCATTCCCTCCTCCCTCTCCTTTTCCACCGGTCCCTTATCTTCTCCTCCTTCCATCAACTACAAGTTTCGGCCACCACAACTCCTCCCTAGCCATCGTCTTCCTCCACCAACACCAAACCCAAGCACCTCCTTAACCCCACCTCCCAAGAGGTTCGACCACCACCTAATCCTAACCGACCCTCCATCTCCTCCAAACCACAAAACCGACCACTATCCATCACCCCCTACCCGGCCACTTTCATCTTCTACCCTACCCGACCACCAACAAGAAGATTTCCCGATGAGGATCTCCGACACGGGCGTGAAGAGACAAGGGCGAGCAAGATTTTCATCTCCTTCCAGCGCGACTCCGGCGGAGCCGTTGAGGGACGATCCAAGTAGAGAGTAATTGGAGTCACCCATTCCGATTGGGTAACGAATCCTTCCTACCTCCCGTGTGATTTCATTTCTTAGATTACGTCTTGTGGTGGATTATCTTTGGTGTTGTTTTAGATAACCTTGAATGGTATCGTGGATTTTGTTGCATGCTTTGTAATTCCCTTTATTATCGTTTTATATTCGAAAAGGTTTGGCGAACCTTATTTGGGTTTTGTTGGGAGAGATCTACCCATTCCAAATCGTACTTTTTCGGTAGAACTCTTTTGGTACAACACCGCTCGGTCGGACCCAATATTGGTCCTTTTAGCTCGATCGAACATTGGCCTTATAGCCCTTGTTGGATCCAAACCGGATTGGTTACCCGTATGCTAGCATAAAATTGATAGACTTAATTGCGTGGTATCGCGTAGAGCGATTGTGCGAGTGTAGGGATTGGATCGAAGAGTGATGTGGCATTGGACCGTAGTTCTATTTGGTGTGAAACGTGCAAGCCTACATCAGCCCCCTGTCATGGGCGTGATACGGGGCGTGACCCCTCCTTTTTCGATTACTGATGGATTTCTTACTAATGATTTCGACGCGACGTACGTGTCAACCCCCCCCCCCCCTACACGGGCGTGACTATGGGCGTGTCGACCGACGACTAAAGCAGTCATCCTTCTCACCAGATTCAAGCGCCCGAGGTCAATGTCGTACCTATCACGCCCCTTGACACGCCCTCCCTGGGCGCATCGCCGGGCATGACCAACCCATGGATTTTTCCTATAAATTCAGATCCCCCCTCCATTTCAGAGAGCTTGGGTTGAGAGGGGAGGTGCTGCCCCTTGGTTTCTTGCTTCCTTTTCTTATTTTTTTATGCTTTTTTCTCTCTCTCTCTCTCTCTCTCTTTCTCATTTTAGTTTTTCTTAATCCTAGTTTAGTTTTACATTTTGTAATAGCTTTTGTTGTAATCTTTGCTCTTGCTTAGTGCTAATGGTAGGGCTAAAATTTGATTTTTATTTCATGCAAATGTAATTTTCATTTCCTAAGTGTAGCTCTCTTGATTATTAATAAAAGTGTTGTTTTTTTCTCTCCTTGTTTACTTTGTGTTATCATGCTCCTCTACTCATCTCTCCCCCTCCACTTCACCATGAGTAACTAATCCTCCTTGTACTCGATCTTGATGATCCGAGGTTCGAGCGATTAAGTTATGATGCTTTGAATATACCTTTTCTTTTTAGGGTTTAGGCCTTGGATTACTCTTGATTTTTCATGGGTTGGAGGTATATTATCGATATATACTCTCCACCTTTGCTTTCATTCTGGGCTAGCCGAGAGGCTTATCGAATAAATGAGAATTCAAGAGTAAACGGATTTGTACGCACCCATCGAGAGAGGCAGACGTACAAATCTCCCGGATTGGAGTAAAATTCAATAGTGGGGTACATCGCGTAAAGCGAGAGTTAGGCCTCCGATTTAGACGAGAGTCGGTCGGACCTTCCTAAACTCAGTTGGGCACGACTTCGAGAGAAGCGTGTTTAAGCATTAGGAACCTCCATGGTAAAGGACCTTTACCTTATTAAGTTTAGGTTTATTTTTATCGCATTTCTTAGTAAACTCTTGCTGAGGTGATTCTTGATCGAGTGCTCTTCCATTTCATAGTTTCAACCTTTTATTGTTATCGCTTTTAATAGCTCTTTAATTAATTGTGGTAGTACACTTTTTAGCATTAGCATTCTTTCCTTTATTACAATTAGTTTCTCAAAACCCAGTTTTTCCGTCGATAAAATAATAGTCTTCGTGTGAGTAAGCATACTCAACAGTTCCCGGATTTCAATACGACACTTGTGTCCCCTAGCTACAGTTCGATAGGTATACTTGCCTCATTGGATTGCTAGTTTGGTTGCATTTATTTTCTTCGAAGCTAAACGACCACCAGCACACAGTCAAGGACACAGGCGTGTACCTAGGTCGTATGCTTCTCAGGAGAGTTGGTACTGTGTCGAGTTAGGAACACGCACCTCAACACAGGCATGTACTTACTGACACAAGTGTGTCACGGCTTAACACGGGCATTTCTTAGCTCATGTTATGGTCTGGATTGAGTCGGTTCTTTGCTTCTTAGGGGAACACGGCCTGTGATACGGGCGTGTCACAGGCTGTGTTAGCCCAGGAAAAGTGATTACAGGGAATATCTTGGCCACCCAATTCCTTCAATTTGGATCCTATGGTCCAAGCTCCTCCCTGCAATGATAAGACAGTGGAATGAGATGTATTTCTCATTTGGTCTAAGATCACTCTCTTTCTAAGTAAGATAGAAGGGATAGCTTGGAGGAGGATGAAGGAGAGGATTCCGGCAGCTGGTGGAGCTTCAGCAGTTCGATTCGAGATCTGAAGCCAGCATTGTTGAGGCAAGGCCGACGCGGTGATTTCCATTAGGCTAGTTTCTCCATGGCTCCGAAGCGATCGTCAAGGGTAACGATCTCCTTCTTGGAAAAGTGAAGTCCTACGTTATGCATGTGCATGGGATCCTCCACCAAAAGGTGGAAAGCGTGAGCAATTCTAGCGGTTGAGTCTGCATCTATACCCAGAAATGTGTAGTACAGAATAGGCATGCTGTGTGAAGCCCATCTGGACGGGTAGTCTAGATTGGTGATGTTGCGAACCGGAGAAGACTCTGTGTATAAAATGAGTATCTTGTGGAGATGGTGATGACGCTTGTGAATTGTGGTGAGGAAGCTTGGCATAGCTCCTTTGGTTGTATGCTCGGCACGAGATGGATGATGGATTGGAAAGCGACACTATGTGCCGGTGTTGTGAGTTGGATTATGGATACCTCTGAGAGGATGGGCGTGAGAGGTCTTCAATGGGGGTTTGGAGGCTGATGCCCATGGCCAACAAGTTAAGAACCTCTGATTGGGTGGGCCACCCAACAAGTTCAGTGGTACGATCGGGTGAGCGGTCGATTTGTAGCACTGCAAATGGTGGGGCTTCGGGCCTTCCCGGCATGTTGCATTACGGGTGTTGATCGATCTATCGTGCTCACTAATTATCGTGAGGTGAACGCCTCTGAGTAGGTTGGGTGCGTGAGGTCTTCAATAGGAGTTTTGAGGCTTATGCCCTGTCAACAAGCTAATCACCTCGAACTAGTGGTGGGACCTAGAGGATTTCGGTACACCGTAAGCGTGCCCTGAGTGCACGGAGCATCTGGCATGAAGGTTAGAATTTGTGTTGTGTTTGTGGCTTCTTTATATGTTGTGATTGAAATTCATGCAGGGAAGGAACCACTGCCCCGGTTAAGGGGTAGGGTCATTATAATTGGTCAGCTGAATGCTGACCATTGCTTTGTTTATCACCCTTGGGGTGGATGTCCATATGCAGGTGTTGCGGGATGATTTGATTGAGCGAGATGAAGCCCTCATTGCTGCTGTTGTTTGTAGGCCCTCGAAAGTCGTGCCAAGTATTGGAATTCATTTGTGGCTGGCCTGCATGCCGATGTAGGAAACAATATTTTGTAAAGAAAAACTTGTAAGGCCTTAAGGCCGTGAGCGTTGCACTCTTGTATACATTCCTGGTGTTATATTTAAATGAGTTGTTTATATATTCGAGAGGGTAAGAAGCTCACCGAGTTGTCATGCATGCTATCCAATAGCCTCGTATGCGGTGTTTGCGCGTTGCTCCAATCCATAGTCGAACATTGCTTATCTAACCTTGTTTGACGCTCTCCAAAGGAGTCTACCATGGATCCACTACCTAAAGTGTTGAAGTTCCTATAGAAAACGAATGAGTCAACACCTCCAAATCTTGAAAGCTCCAATGATCACTCCACAAAAATTCCTCAAAATTTCATCTCCACTGTTATCATCCGAGTTGCTTCATGAACAAACAAAGGACTGGGGAAGGTCTTGAAGTTGGCTTCTTAGACAAGAGGTCAGACTAGTTTGTAGGAAGAGATAGATAGAGGTAGGTTATGGTGTTGTAAGGTTGGACTTGGAGGGATTCCGGCCTTGTGAGAGGTCGTATCAGTAGATCTTATCGTGGTTGGGCTTGCCACGAAGAAGCGGCACCGAAAATGTTGAGAAGAATGGCTTGGACACTATGGAGGACATTGGCGTTGTCTTTAGAGAGAAAAGCTAGAGAGAGTTCATGGAGTAGGTGGGATTTTCGGCCATGAGAGATTGTCACGGAGATGGCCGAAGTGAATCTCATAGAAGATGGAGATGTTGATGAAGGTGGTCGGAACTTGAGAGGGGAGGCAAGAGATGTTTGATCGGGAATGGAGAAATATGTGCAGGTGGCCATCGTCAAGAGAAGCAGGGAGGGATCGGGAGTGCTGCTTCTAACCTATGTTTTATTGTGTGTATATATATATAAAGTAATATAATAATATTACTATTATTATTCTTCTTATTATTAATAGTACATTCAAACACTCGTATCTCGCTTTATAAAACTCAATTTTTGTCTCAGAAAGACTCGTTACAACCGTCTCATAGACACACATCCAATGGAATTATTCACGATCCAATCCGAGTTACTATTCTCATTTTACAATCCCCTGAGCGTTTGCGGACAATTTTCTTAAACTTTAAATTTGTCCATGGTTCCTAATCCCTAGGGATTGAAGGTATACCTGACTCGAAGAGATCCTAGTACGTAATCCTGTGGCTCCCATGTGTGATCCAATTCCTCAAGGTTACTCCACAAGACATTTACCAGAGGGACCTTCTTGTGCCGCAAGACTCGCACTGCTGTATCATCGATCCTGACCAACTCCATACTAACTAATCGATCTGAAGCCACCACGCCATCTGTAGTGGAGATCAACTACTAAGGTCATAGTAGAGCCCTCCAACGTGAAGAGGCATGGAAGACGTCGTGCAATCGCACTAACAATAGTGGTAACTCTAGTTTATAAGCCATGGGGCCGATCCGCTCCAGGATCCTTTAAGGACCCATGTATTTCGGACTGAGCTTCTTCCTCCCGCAAACCCGCGAGACTCCATACATCGGTCATATCTTTAAGAAAACCTACTCTCCCACTTGGAACTCCACTTGACGATGTCGCGCATTATAGTATTTGGCCTACTTGCTCTGGGCATCAAGCATCCTATCCCGGATCAATCTCACCTGAGCATTAGTGTCCTCCACGAACTCCGAGTCAAGTGCCTTTGGATCCTCATCCTGGATCCAAGATAGTGGGGTACTGCACCTCCGGCAATATAATGCCTCGTAAGGGGCCATGCTATGCTGTTCTGATGGTTGTTGTTGTTTGAGAACTCCATCAGCAGAAACAGTCTCTCCCAGGGCTCATCGCGGTCCAAAATGCATAGGCGCAGAACATCCTCCAGTGTCTGGTTGGTGCGATACGTCTGCTCTTCTTTCTGAGGGTGGAAGTCAGTACATAACGTCAACCGAGAATCCAGATAAGCTTGAAAAAACCTCCACTCCTTGGACGTAAACCGTCCATCCAGATCTAACACGATCGTCTTTGGCACTCCATCGTAACGGACAAACTGCTCGACAAACCTCCGCACTAGAACACTGACTGGAGCATCCTTCCTAACTAGAATAAACCTGGCTACCTTCATCAAGCAATCGATGATTACCCAAATCGAATAACTCCCCGCATGTGATCGGGGTAGCCCATGTATAAAATCCATGGCTATGTCACCGAACTTCCACTCCGGCACCGTAAGTGGTTGTAATAATCCGTCCGAACTCTTGCACTCCGCCTTTATGAGTTGCCAAGCCTCACAATGCATCACGAAGTATAGAATATCCTTCTTCATGTCCGGCCAATACATCGTCTCTTCAGATCTGCTGTCATCTTCGTGATCCTAGGGTGCATTGAATATTTGCTTTAGTGTGCCTCTGTCATGTTATCCTCCCAAATTTGTCATCCTGCCACTATGTAAACTTGCCTCTAAAGCATAGAATCCAACCTCTCAATTAGTAAACCCCTGTCGTGCCTTCCTCCAAGGCCCTAAATATCGGTTCCGTCCTCGCATCCAACCTTTGCCTGTCCCTGATGCGATCCCGGATATCATCGGTGGTACTCATTGACTCTAGGTACTCCTCATACAACTCCAGATCATCCTCGGACACGAGAGATATCTGTATCTCCTCCAATGTCCGTACTAGCTCCATAGCCATCACCCGAGGTCCGGGTCCTAGTGTAGTGGATCTCAAGCTCAGAGCGTCTGCCACTATATTAGATATCCCAGGAGGATAGTGCATAGAATACTGGTAGTCTGATAAGAACTCTACCCATTGTCTCTGTTTGATATTCATCTCCTTCGGTGTGTCCACGTACTTAAAATTTTTGTGATCCAAGAAAATATCACAATGGACTCCATAAAGGTAGTGCCTCCAGATCTTCAGAGTGAAGATAACCGCTCCCATCTCCAAGACATGTACAGGGTAGTTTTGCTCATATTTCATTAGCTGTCTGGAGGCATAAGCTATCACGTGCTCGTTCTGCATCAGAATGGTAACCATCACTTGATATTAAGCGCCTGTATAGACCTGAAATCCTTCCTTCCTTCCTAGATGGAAGGGCAAGGATAGGGGCTGATGTGAGCCGACCCTTTAGCTCCAGGAAGGCAGCCTCGCACTACGACGTCCAAACAAATGGAGTCTCCTTCTTCATCAGAGATGTGAGTGGGAGGGCAATCCGAGAGAAACCCTCTACGAACTTCCTGTAGTAACCCTCAAGTCTTACGAAACTCCTCACATCGGTGGTTGTCTTCAATGGTGGCCAATCCCATACTGCCTGAATCTTTGTCGGATCCACTACCAGTCCTGCCCCACTAATAATATGGCCCAAGAAGGCCAACTCCTTCAACCAAAACTAACACTTGCTTAACTTAGCATACAACATGTACTCTCGGAGCTTCTCTACAGTCAATGCCAAGTGACATGCATGCTCCTCCTCCGTCCTCTAATATATGAGGATGTCGTAAATAAACACTACGAAGAAGACATCCAGGTAGGCTTCAAACACCCAGTTCATCAAACTTATGAATGTGGATGGTGTATTCATGAGCCCGAAGGGCATCATGGTGAATTTGTACAACCCATATCTACTGATAAAAGCGATCTTCGGGATATCTTCCTCCTGAATCCGCAGCTGGTACTATCCTGACCTCAGATCAAGCTTTGAAAAGCAGTGAGCTCCCTCCAACTGATCAAATAACTCATCAATCCTCGGCAGTGGGTACGTGTTCCAGACCGTCAACCTATTTAATTCCCTATAGTCAATGCACAGTCGGAGTGCCCATCCTTATTCTTCAGGAACAACACCAGAGTTCCCCATGAAGAAGAGCTTGGCCGGACAAACCTCGCTTCCACTAGCTCCTACAGCTAGCTCCGAAACTCGACCAACTCTTTCGGGGCCATCCGGTAAGGAGCTCTGGATGCCGGCCTAGCCCCCGACACCAGTTGTATCTAAAAGTCCATTTCTCGATGCGGAGGCAACCCGGGAAACTTCTCTGGGAATACATCAGCAAAGTCTCACACAATCGGGATATTAGTAATGGAATCCTTGCCCACGGCTAACTCAAACAGGACCAGATGAACTTTGTCTCCTTACAGATGGGCCTTGACGACCTGAGAAGAGAGTAGAAGACGCGAAACTGAGATAATACCCTCGATATTTGTTTAAGTGTCGCCGTGTTTCAGCATGACCCTCCTTGCTGGGCAATCAATCTGCACATGGTTCCAGGCGAGCAATGCCATGTCCAGGACGAGATCAAAATCTGGCATCCTAAGGATCATTGTCGGAGCCTCAAAGATTACACCATCAATGGTAAATCTCAGAATGCACATGGTTGTAGACTAGATCTCCATCCCGTTGGGGAGGCGCACCCTCCTAACGACTACCTCAAAGTTCTCTATCTGGTCCAGGTTTCTAGCAAACTCCTCCAAGACAAAATTGTGTGATGCTCTAGTGTCAATGATGGTGTGTGCAGGCTTGACACACAACTTCACTATCCCTGAGTTATTTAAGTTTTTCCTCTTAGATATCTAGTTTAAGAGTCTTTCCCTAATTCTATAGTTTTTATTAATGAAGTCTAGCTTCTAGGAGGACAAGAAACTTAAAATTTATTGGTGCCCTTCTATCACTCTATCCAGGTTCCAAGGATGGGCTAGGTCCAATGAATACACCTGCCCTATATTCTGTCGGCGGTTTCCGCCCTAAAATCCACGTCCTCAGTCGCGTCCTCGACCACCAAACTACCGTGCAGGTGGGGCATCATAAAGTTATAGCGGGGATTCTTCCCTCATTAGGCAGTTCCTCTTGAAGTGCCCGACTAGTTGCACCAGAAGCATGTCTGTGCCTCCTCCACTTCCCCCGACATTTCCCATATCTGTAATGGTTGAGGAGTTAAAACCACAGGGTTCCTCTGCTCCTGCCTGTCCTCCTAGCGGGGTTGATCCCCATTCCTCCATTCTCCAATGACACGACACTTAAACTGGTCTCTCCTGCCACCAATCACTGATTCATTGGTCGGTCTCTTCTGACCCCGAACTATAAGCTGGTCTGCATCCCGCTTCTTGGCCATCTCCAAGATCCTGGCCTAGCTCCCATCAGAGACAAAGAGAAGGGCCTGCATCATGTCATCGTGAAGTCCCTTGTAGAACCTCTTTGCGTAGCCTGCATCCTCTAGCTGATATGAGTCCGCAAAGTGGGCTAGGAGTATAATCTCCCTGTAGTACTCCAACACCGTCTTGCTTCCCTAACTCAACTCCAGGAATCTGTCTTCCAGCTCATCCCTCGCCGACTGAGGTACAAAAAGCTCCAACCGAGATGCTATGAACTCCTCCCAGGCGATGTCTGCGTAATCCATCCCAATAAAGGTGGTGCCTAGCAGTGACTTACACCATCTGTTCGCATGCGATTCCAAGCAGGAAATTTCCAAAGCCATTTCCTCCTCTATCGGGCATCAAATCCCGGCCAACATCTCGTAGATAACGTTGAGCCACTCCACAGTACGAACTGCTGACTCTATCCTAAGGTAGGATGGAGGAGTAAGCCCCCGGAAGGCGCTTCGCTAGTTATCCCCGGGATTTGGTTGTGGAACTGGAGCCTTTTAAGCCCTGAAAGTCTCTAGAATTTCCATCCGTGTCTGCCCCATCTTTGTCTGCTAGAACAGAGTCAGAGCCGGATGGGGTGGAACCATGTTCTGTGCTTGGGGTGTACCCTGTTAAAGATTAGGGTTCATTGTAGGCTACAAGGAAAATTCCAATTGTTAGTTAATGTACAAGTGGAACTAATGAAAAGTGGAGTGTTGCATGTGCTTATCCCTTATGGGCACACCATTGTTTTCGCTGCTAGTTTATGCTAAATCTAAGCTAGCATGAGGTGGCCCAGGGATTTGTGGACTTCTTCTCTTTGGATTGATGTTTGCTCTGATACCAGTTTGTAAGACACCATTTTTTTTCTTTTTAAACAACCGGGTCTTATGCCCATAATCGTCGTTTTGCGGTGACACCGACACTCGGGAAGGTCATCACTACAAAATGCCGATTTTATCGGCCTTTATGATCACCAAAGAAAGAGAAGCATATACAAAAACCAGATATATCAAAGTCCACACATCACATATAATATATACATATGGAAATCAAAGCAAGTCCACATGATAAAAGATGTACTAAAATTGAACAGTACATAGTGATATAAACGGGCTTAATCCTTGTACATCAAATCCTCACTACAAGACTCTCGTGGAAGCTAATAAAACTAACATTCACAGGGCAAGAGGCCTGTGCTCCTATACTAGACTAGCCCACCTCCATGTGCACTGTACTGCGCTAGTGTTGTATCTCCTTCTAATGCTCCCTGTCCCACATCTGGAGCCCCCAAAATGTTTGGTCAACCGACCATTAGTCAAAAAACTAAGCCTGATTTCCCCCACCCCTCCCCAAATGGCTCCTAGGCACCGTGCAGGAGGAGTGATAGGAAAGCTATGAAGGTGGAGAGTGTTCAAAGTAGATGACGGTGGACCTATTCTAGCAGGCATATAGTAAATATACCGAGCTGTAAAAGTAAGAAAAGATAACAGTTCTATAATAAGAAAACGGTAGAGTAAACAAGTGAAACAGAGCAGCAGTATATGAAAAGTAAACTAAGAAATAATTAACCTTAACTTATATGAATGCCCATACAAACATATAAGTTAAGGGTCTTTTGCAAGGCTCCCATCACAAAAAAAGTACAATACCAAATTATACGTTGAGGTGTCAGGTTGTATGCAAGTATGAGTGAAGTGAAAAGTTATGTCATTATTCATGCAAATGCAACACACGCACTCAACTCTATGTGCACAGACCTTTAGTTCCCCCTATTTGGAAGCTAGCATTACTCCTAGGAGCCTCCGCCGTGGCAAACAGAGACAGTGGGTCGGGCCTCCCACTCATAGGCGGGCATCCATATATTAGGCCTAGCCCTATGTATGCCTCTGAAGGACACACTAGAGTCACCACGCACTATGCTGACCCACCGCCAGACCTTTTCTTGGCTAAGTGTCCACCACACCTGCCGAGTCAGTGTATAGATGTTGGTGTGAACGACCGTAAAATACCTAAGACCCACCACTTTATGCACATGCAATCATTACTTTCCCGATCCATCGGCTCCCTGGACTATCCTGTCCGTTAAACCTACCTTCCGAGCTTTTGGCTCGCCGGGCTAACACACCCATTTCCACAACCACCGAGCCGATGGAAGTGAATCACTAGTTATACTAGTTGCTCTTTAATAATTATTCGTATGGTTTAGGTTAACCTTGGACTACCCAGGGTATATCCGGTGAAGTGCTCTCACGGGGCACTAGGAACTATGATGGTTCTGAAACCCATCGTTCCCTTTCTCAAGACACTTATTGTTATTGGTATCTACCCAGGTCCTAATTCCATTTTATGTTATACTAAATCTAACCCTAGTGTATTTGACTCTTTCTTTCACCCTATGAAAGATGATCTTTCGTCGATCCCGAGCACCTCATATCACTAGACAACTCAACAATATCCTCATCATGAATCTTAATAAAGCTCACCTTTTCATCTTACCAAATCAACATATCATTACTCCCAACTTCCTATGACCATCCCACATGTTTTCATAAATCTGCAGATTTACTATGTGTAGACCAACCTAAGCTATATGATGGGTATGAAAGGTGACCCCTTCAAATATCCTTCCAAATGTCCTAGAATTTTTACTGGGGGTCTATCATGTCATATTTAGACTTAATCCAGAAACGTGTAATTTTCCTAATTAATTAATATTTATTAAATTTAACACAAAATCAGACCATGGATGGTTTTGAACATGAAGTACTTGATTCCTTGAGTTGTGGTCTTCCAAAAAAATTTTGGTCACTATATGATGTCAAAATATCAGAGAGTACCAAGTTGTACAAACTTTCATAAATATATTATCCCTTAATTATTTAATTCAAGATATTTGCAGTAATTAAAGGTAAAGAAGAAAGTACCACCAATCATAATCCAAAAATTACACAAAAATTATCTGTCTTAAACATCGTCATAAAACATGACTGACTGAGTTTTATACAATTCCAAGTTAGTTTAACCATGAAATTATCCAAAATCATCAATAGGGGCAACGAAAGGTTATAACTACAAGTATGAGCTACTATCTTCCAAATACCATACAATAAATTCTAGAGACTCATAATGATATAGAAACTCTTCTTCGAGAATTTCCTAAAGATCCAAGGTCATATGACTCCTTCAATTTTTCCATAAAAAGTATAGGCCTAAATAATCCACAATTGATTTAAGTTGTGTGCCTATGTCTAAAAGTCACAAAATTCCTTCCTAGGGCTATTCACCACCCTATGACCTCATAGAAAAAACTCCAAGTCCATACATGGACATATCACACCATATCCTTCACAAACTCCAAAAGTTCAGCCTTAGGGTTTAAACTAGGATCCTAGTGTAAATCCACCCCTATCTATCTAAAACTCCATGAGGGGGTGTTTAAACTAACCCTGGGGCTCTTGCCAAGGTCCTAACCCATTTGGGTGACTATTGGTCCCTCCATATCCCAAGCACACTTTTGCCCTAATTGGTCTTTAAAGGGCAACACTTTTGTCTGACCAAAACCTATTCAAATCAAACCCAATTAGGCTGAGATTTTTATCAAAGTCATGTCATGACCCTAGAAGACAGCCACCAAAAGTTTGGTGGGTTTATAGGTCATTAGACCACTTACGCAATTCATACATGGTTTATTAAATTTCTTCAAAACTTTAGGAAAATGTTTTCCAAAAATTCCCATTTTTGGATATGTAATAGGAATAGATAAGAGTGACCATCACTCAAAATCTCAGGTCATTTGGATGACTGGTATGATGGGGGCACTTAATTTAATTTTTGCTTATCCTTATGTATATGTTGCACCAATTTTACAGTAAACTAGACATTAGGGGCCACAACTTTCATGTAGGCACTTTAACCTTAGTGGTCTCTACGTATTTTTAGTATTTAATTCTATCTACTGCAAAAACTGTGACAGAAATCCTTATATAAATGGATTAATAATAACAGCTTGCACGAATCTTAAAGCCCGATTTTACAGGATCGCTTCGTCTTCCCCAACGACCCAGATTTACCCATCCTGTGCCATTTTGGTTGGCGATTTTCTGGCCACCCGCGCCTCCTCCCGGGCGGCCTCCGCAACCACCACCTTCGTTGAGGTGGTGGCTAGCGATTCGTTGTGGTTGGCCGGTCGATGGTGGCCGGAACAGTGGTTTGTAGGTGGAAGAAGAAAGCTTGAAAATCAAGCTTTCGACCATGCCATACTTGGGCCAATTGGCCTCAATTCCGGCAGCCGTTAAGAGTGGATCTATACACTAAAGAAGGAAGTGAGGGAGGACCTTCTAGGGAAGCTGGAGTCAAGCCCACCGCCGTACTTCAATTGACAGATTTTGAGTTTGCGAGTGCTCTATAATAGTACTACCATAGGGCTTAATTTCTCTAGAGTAAAGGTGGAACCGATTTCTCTTGGCCTAGGGAAGCTTTTAAGATTGCTAAATGGGGAAGAGGGGGTGTAACATCAATGGACAATAATGGCCATTAAGGTGAAATTTCGGCCAATGTGGTTCCATGCATCCAGCCACTGAAAGGGGCCTGGAGAAACTCTTGATCTTCTCAGCACTTATGGGGGAGATGAATCAACTCGATCATTGGAATGAAGAGAGAGGGCCCTTGGCATCCCTTGGCCATAAATGGCTCTCTTCCTATTTTTCTCTCTCCTCCTAAAGGGGGAGTGGAGTTTTTCTCTCTCCTAATCATCAAGGAAAAATTTGATGACTAATTGAGCATAAAGGAACCCCACTAACCCATATTATTAATTAAAATAAGGTTAGCCTAAGTGGATTGGGCTTGAGCTTGAGTTAGCCCATTTGAGCTAGTTTTACTTAATACTAGGGTGGAGTTGACCTTGGTCAAATTGACCAAAAGGGTTACCCACATTGGGTCCTTGATGACCCATTGGCCTCCCGTAAGCTCTAGGTAGGGTTGGCCTGGCACCTTGGAGGTCACTTGAACTTTAATTAGGGCACTATGACCACTTTGGGGCTAGGGTTGACTTAGGTCAAATTGACAATTTGGGTTGACCCCAATGGGTCCTTGGTGACCTAATGACCTCCCTTAAAAGTTAGGAAGGTATAGGTGCGGTCCATTTAGCTATTGGAAGGTCAATTGGCCCTATGTAGGTCAGTTTGACAAATTTAGGATTTGGGTGAACTTAGGTCAACTTGACCACTTGATTGCCCCCCCCCAAAAGGGTCCTTAGTGACCCGATAGACCACACAAGGAGTTAGGGGTGTTGTGGTGGGGTTATGGAATAAAGTTCAAGCCCTAAGGTCAAACCCTATGTCTGGTGGTGAGGTTGTTTCATAGGCAGACCAAGGTGATTTTCACCTTGTATCATTGCTCAATTGGTCTTTTGAGCTTCTTAGGGTTTTGTCATGTCCTCATCATTGCAAAACCACTCCTAGGGGTCTAGCGGTTTGAGGGATGTTACAATGTGATAATGTGTGTTTATGTCAGTTTGTTTATGTATCTGTATGTGATTATGTTTGTCCCAGCACGACGACGCTCCTACAACTCGGAAACCCCCGCACGCAAAAATACACACGTTATAATTGTATGAAATGTCTACAATAGTTATTCACGGAGGTTTGTGAGTTGTAGGAGCACCATCGTGCCAGAGAAATATTGAGGTGTGGGTACTGTCTCGCGGGGAACAAGGGATTCTTGTTCATTGTCAATTGATCTAGTGTCCGAGATCTAGCCGACAAATTTGGGCGGAGGTAATTCATATTTTAAAAAAAATACATGAATCTCATTTTAAAAAGTACTTTTTATTTAACACACGTGCGGAGAATGGACGGAGAGCAAGCGAATGGAATGAACACACGTGCAGAGAGTGAGGGTCATAATCACCTCTTCAACCACCAACACTAGCATTTGCTGGAGTGGTTCTAGTGCGCGAGTGGAGTGGATGTGAATGGAGGCGAGTGCATCACAGCTAACAAAAGAGGATGTAACTAACCCAAGAAAAATTCATTCGAAGACAAATAAAAGCAAGTTCAGGTTCATTACAAGCTTTAGAATACAAATCACTATGGAGAAGAGGTAGAATAAATCGAAAGGGGGAAATCCTAGCCGTGGTTCTTGGCCGGAATGTTGGGTTGTCAGTCCACTTCTCGACTCAGACCGTGGTTGCTTCCGGAGGTAAATGGGTTGTCAATCCACTTTTCTTCCTCCGTCTTCTTCCCTTTCCTTCAGTCTTTTCTCCCTTTTTGTCCAAATGAGTAGTACCGAAAGATCTCTGTTATACACTACTAATGGTCGGAAACTCTCCGAAAGGTTGAAGATGACTTCGGATCACATGAGAAGGCTTCCCTGAGGGTGGAGATGAATGTAACACCCGTGGGGAAGAGAAACGGCATTCCGCGTGCAGCAGCGGACCAAAAAATTAGATTTCGTGCACTAATTCGCGGTAGAACATGCTTAAATACGATCAGCAGACAATCAGAGCGCACAATCTGTGGCGCACGACCGGTGGTCATGTGCACTTTTGGTTGATGATCGTGCGCTCTAGTCCAGAGAAACTAGTAGCTGGACAAAAAAAATTAATATATATGTGCACGATTAGTGGCTCACGAATAGAGGTCATGCGTACTGGATCCGATGATCATGCTTTTAGCAATGGCAGAACTCCAGAAAAAATAGATAAATGCGCATGCGTAGTGGCACACGACTATAGGTCGTGCACACTATGCCCAATGGTCATGCGATTGCCCCAGATAGAACTTGGAAAAATGGAGAATAGTGCGTACGATCAGTGGCTCATAACTAGTGGTCCTGTGCCGTTTGGGGCTCGATGAACTGACAGCGCATGACTAGCGGTCGTTCGCCTAGGAGTCCACTGACCGTGCGCGTGTAAAAACGCACTATTTGTGGCCCTTAGGCAAAAAACATTCCCAAACAATCCTGGAACAATCACACGACCTTTGTACCAATAGTAAAAATAGAAGAGCCACCAAAATGGGCATTCCACATTCTCTAGACCCAGAAAAACACCAAGTAAAGGGAAAAAGTACAATAACTACGAAATCACACTAAAAATGGGCCTAAAGTGCACTTTACATGGAATGGAAATTATAACACATATGAACAATTATGGATCTCAAGTGTAGTTCATCAACGAGAAAACTAGCCCAAATGAGTCCAAAAATATGTATATAACTTGGACTCATCACAAAGGCAGTTAATACTGCATGCTATGTCCTGAATAGGGCTTCTGTCAAAAAATATCACAAGAATACTCCCAATGATATCATGAAAGGCAAAATACCAAACATTGCCCATTTTAGGATCTTTGGTAGCAAATGTTATGTGCTCTATAATGAAAAGTCATATCTAACTATGTTTACTGCCAAATCCTAAGAGGGGATATTTTTTGGGTAGAACAATCATAGTAAAGCATATAGGATATACAACTTAAAAAATCAAGTTGTAAAAGAATCTGTTAATGTAGTTTTTGATGAATCTTCTATAATTAACAACGAGTTGTCTACCTCCTCATCTAGATCTACAGGTTTAGAACAGGTGATGGACAAACTAACCATCAAAGATGCTCCACATGCTACACTAAATTAAGATGATGGTGTATGTGTTCCTGAAGAAGGATAAATCTCACAAGACATGGATGAAGATTAGTAGGATCAAGACATTGAAGTCAATATTACTAAAAAAAGATTGCCTCTAGCAGTTAGACATCTAAAGGATCATCACAGGCATCAGATCATTGGTGATGCCTGCCAAGGGGTTACAACAAGTAGCAGAAGCCTGAACATAACCATCTACTCTAGGTTTTTGTCTCAGATTGAGCCCAAAAGGTTTGAAGATGCCAACATAGACCATTTTGGATTGTTGCAATGCAAGTGGAATTGAACCAGTTCAAGATGTGTAAGGTCTGGAAGCTGGTACCCAGACCTCACGGACATAGCATCATTGGAACCAAGTGGATCTACAAAAATAAGTTGGATGAGAATGGTGTTATAATTAAGAACAAAGCTAGAATGGTGTCTAAGGGAGATATACAAGGTTTTTGTCTCAGATTGAGCCCAAAAGGTTTGAAGATGCCAATATAGACCATTTTGGATTGTTGCAATGCAAGTGGAATTGAACCAGTTCAAGATGTGTAAGGTCTGTAAGCTGGTTCCCAGACCTCACGGACATAGCATCATTGGAACCAAGTGGATCTACAAAAATAAGTTGGATGAGAATGGTGTTATAATTAAGAACAAAGCTAGACGGGTGGCTATGGGAGATATACAAGGGAAAGGTATTGAATTTGATCAAACCTTTGCCCTAGTTGCTAGACTAGAAGCCGTAAGACTATTTCTTGCATATGCTTCACACAAGGGATTTGTGGTCTACTAGATGGATGTGAAGTCAGCCTTCCTAAATGGTGACCTAAGAGAGGAGGTCTATATTGAGCAGCCATCATGTTGTAGAGAAAATAAGAAAAGAAATTCTGGCTCCTATCAGTTTTTGGGTGGATGACTTGTATCATAAAGCAGCAAGAAGCAGACTAGTGTTGCAATATCAATATCTGGGTTATAATATATATTAGTAGGGAGTTGCTGTGCCCAGCTACTGTGGATCCAGCACCAGCTCTAGGACTATAACCTAAAGCTAAGTAACACTCTTATATATAGTGATTCTACTAGTACAATCTCTATTGCCAGGAATCCTGTCTCATATAGCATGACTAATCACATAGAGATTAGGTATTACTTTATCAAAAAGCAAGTGGAATGTGAAGTCATCAGACTTGAATTTGTCCCTACTGACAAGCAAGTAGCAGATATCTTCACCAAACCACTAGATGAAGCCCAGTTCAACACCTTCAAATTTGAATTAGGCATGTTGAATTTAGTTCAGCTTTAGTAGGTCTCCATATATTTTTGTTTATTTCATGTAGTGTTAATATCAAAAGGATAAACAAAGGAGAAATGGACTAAGAGTCCAAACATCGGGAGCACGGAGACATGATCAAGCGTATAGTGTGCTGAGTCTACGTGCTCAGGCGTTGAGTACGTTGAATCAACTATAAGCTTTGAGAGCATTGAGTGCGTCAAATCCACTAAACACATGCTCATAGTGACGTGTATTTGCGGCTAAGTATTGGTATCAATTCCAACCATTGATCAATTCTGAATCATAAAGAGGTATGCGCCTCTCCATCTTATAAAATAAGAATTACTATAAATAGAAGGTTGTGTGTGCAAAATAAAGTACATTGTGCCTTGCCCTTCTCTTGAAGAGAATGTAAGAAGAGGAGGAGGAATTCTCACTCATCTCACCCAAAACATCCATGTCCTGCAAGGTGTCATATTCAGGGAGACAGTATGTAACGACCCCATCCGTTAAATGACGTATAGTAGAAGGTCCGGCCGGGGCCCCACACTATATGCCACAAACAGACGGTGAAGTCACAGGATAATACCAAACCATACGAATCCTAACTCAGAGCATTCTAGCGGAAGCGTTAAGTTACAACTTTGAACTCTAAACAGGAATGTCCAATATATAAAACCACTTTATATATAAATCCATGGAATGTACAACAAAGGGTTTGGCCTTAAGGCCTTACAGTTCCTCTTTACATACAACATGTTTTACAAACCTCGGCGCGCAGGCCGGCCATACATGAGTAAAAGAGAACAAACACAACATTCGCTTAGCCTTCAAGGGCTAGACGCAGCAGCAGCAGCAACAGCAGTAGGGCTTCAGCCCATCACTTACCACTTGGCTCTCCAGCACCTGCACGGGAACAATCCACCCAACCGGTGGCAAACAATGCAACGGTCAGCATTCAGCTGACCCAATTATAACAATCCTACCCCTTTCTCGGGGCATGAGCATTCTTTCCCTGCAAAGCATGGCATCATCAAATAGCAACTATGTGCGCGCAGGCACATTCAAGCCATCACAACTATCGGCCACACGGCCCGACAGTCCGTGCACTCAGGGCACATTCTTGGTGTACCGGAATACCAGGGTCAACACCACCGTCTACACGGTATTTGAGCATTCTAGTCTTTCCGGCGCGCGGGCCTAAGACTCTCATTAGGCGCTCCAACAAAACCTATAACCAGGCTTCCAAGTCGGACGGACCTAACGCAGGTACGGATCAGCCACCCCCCGTTGCTCAAGTCGCCGTGCCACCTTGAATACGGAAGTATCCATGGCTATTTATAGGCGCGGGTCGGTTTCACCTTTCCTGTTCGGCAATCTGCCTTTTCATCGAGTTGCAGCCCAACAGCCCAACCGCTCATAAAGTGGCAACGCACGACCACAAGAGTTGCATCCAACCCTCTTCATTTCCTGGACATCGTCCAGTACTTCCTGCCGCAGCACCAAGCAACAGGTAGGCACAAGGCATCACAAGCCATAATCACGGAGCCTTCTTCGATATGCAAACAAGCATCACCAATCCAGACCATGTCCAGATGGGCTTCACACAGCATGCCTAGAGCCGTACTCCAATTCCGGCCTCTAACAAGGGGGACTTCACATATCTACCCCAAGGGACACCACAACCCACCGCACACTCGCGGGGAAGGGTTTTCCCTATGCAATGCAGAAAAGAAGGACTTCACATGTCCAAGGAGGGAGATCGTTACCCTTGTCGATCTCTTCGGAGCCATCGAAAACTAGCCGGTGAGAAAGAACCGCAGCAGCCTTGCCTTCACAACGCCGGCTTCGGATCACGAATCGGACCACGGGAACTCCGCCGGTGGCTTGCTCTCCTCCTCCTTCTTCTTCCTCCTCTCTCTTTCTCTCTTCCTTAAGAAAAATGAAGAAGGACTTCTTCCTTGACGAATTTAATCCAGCCAGGAATCACCTGAGCCCTTGGATCAAAAGAGATAATCTGAACGGCCACGATTTGCCCAAAAAACCCAATTTTTGGCTGACACGGCCTGTGACACGCCCGTGTCACAGGCCGTGTACCCTTAAGCGGCACACGCAGTTTGAACCGACTGAACAACACGGGCATCGACACGCCCGTGTCGAACCTGACACGCCCGTGTCATTCTGAGACACGCCCGTGTCAAACCTGCTTCATCGAGCTGCAACCAGTACATGGGTCGAAACACGGCATCTGACACGCCCATGTCCAACCTGACACGCCCGTGTTCATGGCCGTGTTCAAGGCCGTGTACTTTTCTGACTCGAATAGGCTAAACTCGGAATTTAATTCGGACACGCCCTGGGATACGCCCGTGTCGAAGGCCGTGTCCCAGGCTCGACGATCGTCGACTAACCTGAACACACCCTGGGACACGCCCGTGTCCCAGGCCGTGTACCCCCGACACGCCCTGGGACACGCCCGTGTCCCAGGCCGTGTAAAATTACCTGTACCTCAAAAATCATTTTGAGTCCTTTGGGGTCTTTTTGGGGTGTTACAACCCTCCCCCCTTAACAAAATTTCATCCCGAAATTGCACGGTAAGGAAACAAGAACCAGCAATGCTATAACTATGTTATAACAAAAAGTACACGGTCTACAGTTTATACAAACAACTCGGGAAATTCAGCTCGCATGGTCTGCTCTCGCTCCCATGTTAGCTCTTCACGGCCACAATTGTCCCATCGGACCTTGACCATCCCAATCACTTTGTTCCGCAACTGTTTCTCGGCTCGATCCTCGATCCGAATGGGTCTAACCCTCGTCGTTAGCCCATACTCGACCGGTACCCGATCATTCTCCACTACTTGAGCTGGATCCTTCACCGCCTTACGAAGGACTGAGATGTGAAATACATCATGTAATCCACCCAAGTCTGCTGAAAGTGCTAGTCGATAAGCAGCTTCCCCAACTCGCTCCACCACCTCAAACGGACCAAGATACCTCAGACTTAGCTTTTTCAAACGCCGAATCCTGGACACACCTTTGAAGGGTTTGATCTTCAAATATACCCAATCACCCACCGCGAACTCCACGTTCCGATGTTTGGCATTGTAGTACTTTGCTTGACGATCTTGGGCTATCAGTAGCCTCTCCCGAATAGAGCGTATGAGCGAGGTAGCTCCTTCGACTTCCTTTTTCCCATTCAGCTTAGATTCGCCTGCTTCTGCCCAAGCTAACGGTGTACCGTATAGGTTATGGGCCCACCACGCTTCCGCTGCGCCACTCTGATACCAAAATGTAACGACCCCATCCGTTAAATGACGTATAGTAGAAGGTCCGGCCGGGGCCCCACACTATATGCCACAAACAGACGGTGAGGTCACAGGATAATACCAAACCATACGAATCCTAACTCAGAGCATTCTAACGGAAGCGTTAAGTTACAACTTTGAACTCTAAACAGGAATGTCCAATATATAAAACCACTTTATATATAAATCCATGGAATGTACAACAAAGGGTTTGGCCTTAAGGCCTTACAGTTCTTCTTTACATACAACATGTTTTACAAACCTCGGCGCGCAGGCCGGCCATACATGAGTAAAAGAGAACAAACACAACATTCGCTTAGCCTTCAAGGGCTAGCCGCAGCAGCAGCAGCAACGGCAGTAGGGCTTCAGCCCATCACTTACCACTTGGCTCTCCAGCACCTACACGGGAACAATCCACCCAACCGGTGGCAAACAATGCAACGGTCAGCATTCAGCTGACCCAATTATAACAATCCTACCCCTTTCTCGGGGCATGAGCATTCTTTCCCTGCAAAGCATGACATCATCAAATAGCAATTATGTGCGCGCAGGCACATTCAAGCCATCACAACTATCGGCCACACGGCCCGACAGTCCGTGCACTCAGGGCACATTCTTGGTGTACCGGAATACCAGGGTCAACACCACCGTCTACACGGTATTTGAGCATTCTAGTCTTTCCGGCGCGCGGGCCTAAGACTCTCATTAGGCGCTCCAACAAAACCTATAACCAGGCTTCCAAGTCGGACGGACCTAACGCAGGTACGGATCAGCCACCCCCCCGTTACTCAGTCGCCGTGCCACCTCGAATACGGAAGTATCCATGGCTATTTATAGGCGCGGGTCGGTTTCACCTTTCCTGTTCGGCAATCTGCCTTTTCATCGAGTTGCAGCCCAACGGCTCAACCGCTCATAAAGTGGCAACGCATGGCCACAAGAGTTGCATCCAACCCTCTTTATTTCCTGGACATCGTCCAGTACTTCCTGCCGCAGCACCAAGCAACAGGTAGGCACAAGGCATCACAAGCCATAATCACGGAGCCTTCTTCGATATGCAAACAAGCATCACCAATCCAGACCATGTCCAGATGGGCTTCACACAGCATGCCTAGAGCCGTACTCCAATTCCGGCCTCTAACAAGGGGGACTTCACATATCTACCACAAGGGACACCACAACCCACTGCACACTCGCGGGGAAGGGTTTTTCCTATGCAATGCAGAAAAGAAGGACTTCACATGTCCAAGGAGGGAGATCGTTACCCTTGTCGATCTCTTCGGAGCCATCGAAAACTAGCCGGTGAGAAAGAACCGCAGCAGCCTTGCCTTCACAACGCAGGCTTCGGATCACGAATCGGACCACGGGAACTCCGCCGGTGGCTTGCTCTCCTCCTCCTTCTTCTTCCTCCTCTCTCTTTCTCTCTTCCTTAAGAAAAATGAAGAAGGACTTCTTCCTTGACGAATTTAATCCAGCCAGGAATCACCTGAGCCCTTGGATCAAAAGAGAGAATCTGAACGGCCACGATTTGCCCAAAAAACCCAATTTTTGGCTGACACGGCCTGTGACACGCCCGTGTCACAGGCCGTGTACCCTTAAGCGGCACACGCAGTTTGAACCGACTGAACAACACGGGCATCGACACGCCCGTGTCAAACCTGACACGCCCGTGTCATTCTGAGACACGCCCGTGTCAAACCTGCTTCATCGAGCTACAACCAGTACACGGGTCGGAACACGGCATCTGACACGCCCGTGTCCAACCTGACACGCCCGTGTTCATGGCCGTGTTCAAGGCCGTGTACTTTTCTGACTCGAATAGGCTAAACTCGAAATTTAATTCGGACACGCCCTGGGACACGCCCGTGTCGAAGGCCGTGTCCCAGGCTCGACGATCGTCGACTAGCAATCGTCGACTAACCTGAACACGCCCTGGGACACGCCCGTGTCCCAGGCCGTGTACCCCCGACACGCCCTGGGACACGCCCGTGTCCCAGGCCGTGTAAAATTACCTGTACCTCAAAAATCAATTTGAGTCCTTTGGGGTCTTTTTGGGGTGTTACACAGTAGGAGGAGAACGCAATGGCTGAGGCTTCCACTATGGAAGAGGGATCAACCTCCTCACAAAAGATGATACACTCATCATTGAATTGAGCATAATGCTCCAAGTCATCCTGAGATACTTATGAAAACTCGTCCCGCACAAGCTTAGAAAAAGAAGGGGGTCACTAAATAAATGAGAAGAAAGACATAAATAATCAAAAATTCGGGGAGTGGTATCGATCTCACTTCTAATAGGATCCAAGCAAAGATCACTGTCGGTATCATATGCGTCATAGCAAGGGGAATCTAAGAGCTCCAGGTCCTTGGTGGTGAGTTGGACCTCCTCATCAGAAAGGATTTCCTCCTCATCCCCCTTGGTGCATCATCATGTTCCAAGAAGTCACACTCCCCATCGAAGAGAATAACATCCTTGCCCCACTTTGGCGCAACCTCAAGCTTCGAATCAACATCCTGCATAACATCATTAAGTAACTCACAAAAAATAGTAAGAGATAATTCTTGAAAAGAAGGTGGTGGAATAGAAGTGATAGCATCATTAGAAAAAATGTGCACAGGTTCCTCCGGGGGTGATTCCAAAAGAAGTGACGAATGCACCAAGAGAGTAATCTCCACCACGTCGTCACACCGACTAGTAGTAAGTCTGATGTGAATATCCATAGCAGTCCCCCATTGAAAAGGTGGTACTTATCTTCAGAATCTGAAGTGGCAACCAAATGAGAGGTGGATAGAATAAATCGAACATCTGATTCATCATCCATCTCCATCTGGCGCTGAAATCTTGTGCAATCTTTCATTGCATAGTCAGTGCTACAACAACAAAACACCATTTTCCATTACTCCTCGGCCCTTGCGGGGCCGGAGAGGAATACACAAATGGTAAAAACGGCAAAGAAGAGTAACCATAACACTTGGTTATAGTGTATGAAGGACTGTAAGACGATTTTGCTCAATATACTAAACCACGAGAATTATGCCTACACTCTTAGGTGGGACACTCATCACTACAATAACTATAATCCCCACACCATCTACAACGGATATTCAGAATAACAAACATGGTACAGCGGGAGAGAATTCACCAGCAGAAATATTCTAAGCAAGAATTAACTACACACAAGAAAATTAAAATGAATGTCTATATAAGAAAAATTACAAACTAGGTTAAGAATAAAAAAATAATAAACAAAAAATTCTAAGAACTGAAATAAATAAGAAAATGGTATATACAAATTGAAAAGGTCTTCTATCTTACGACCCCCTCTCTAGAAACTCCCATGACTGGGTTCCCAGTCAACGACACCAAAAACTTGATGTGCGGTTACGATAAGTGCACTTGTCACACATGTAATATAAAATGTAAGTCATCCGCAAGTTTCGATCTCAGAGGAGCGCAATTTATGGTGTGTTATTCAATTGTTTAGAAAAATGATTGTAAGTGCACAACAGAGCTATGGGGGGTTTTTGGTTTGGTTAACTTACAATATAAAACCTAATTTAACTATGTGGGTTGCCTTCACCGCTTCGTACTGGTGGATACCCAATTGGGAAAGCTTGTGGAAATAAGTTATTTTGGTGAGTGTCGCAAGCATCGATTCTCTACGCACGCTCCTAGCAGTCGCTAGGATTACACAAACACAAAGGAAACAATAATTAAATGGAAAGGGGATGCTACTCACAAGCATGAACCACAAAAGATCCATATAGACATGAATGATTTTACAAAAAGCAAATTAGGGTTCATACACATCAACAAAAATCCCAAATAAACAAAGATAAATCAACAAAAAGAAAGGAAGGAAGAATACAACTGATATACAAAAAATCATTTAGGTTCATTGCCGGAATCGAGGTATGTCAAGCCTCGTCCGTGCTCGGACTTCGACTGTCATCCGAGGTCGAGGAGAGTTGTCACCTTTTCCCAATCTACCCGTCTTCTTTGTCAATACTCGCCGACCATGTTCTTCAATGGAGAACTCCCGAGGTGTGGCAAGAAATCCCATGAAAGGGAGCTTGGAGGTTTTTTGTTCATGAAGGAGGCCGAGGAGGATTCCCTAGCCTTTGAATTGCAAGAAAATTGTGGTCAGAGCTCCTCCCTAAGGTGGGAAGCACTGTGGGGATGAAAAATGGCGGAACTTTTCCCTCTAGATGCGAGGAAGATGATCTCTAACTAATAGGGTGAATAATCACGCCTTAAATAGTATACGTTAGATTTTAAGAGATGTACGACCAAACGCACGATCGTGCGTTTGGATCATGTGATTATAACAACACAGGAAGCACAACCTGAGAAGAGAATATAATCGTGCATTTTTTTATCACGCTTGAGCGAATTGCTCATGCATGAACAAATCACATGGGGATAAAAAGAACTCAAAATTTGAGGCGATACAGGAAGGTCGTGCATTTTCCTTCGCGCACAATTTAATCCAATTGTGTGTTAAGAAAATGCATGATGGTTGTTCACTAAATGGAACTTGAAGCAATCGCACGACCAAAACGGTCCTGCATCAACAAAAATGCACGAATGTGCGATTTCCTTAGATAATAATTCTAAACATAAGGAACAGCCCACCAGTACACAATCACAACAAAATGGAGTACACTTCTAGCACAAGCCAGAATATAACACTGTAAGCAAAAAAGGGCATTAGGAGCACCATGTTCTTACCCCAAGCAAGATGAACAATTACACAACCCAATGTGCCAAAATGTGCACTTTATGTGAGAATCGTGGATAAGTGAAATATATTAAATAAAGATATGAAAGCGAGGTGCATATGCTAGAAAACTAGCCCAGACGTGTCCTCAAAACCCTATATAAATCAGAATCATCAACCACAGCCTTTTTGACTTCCTTAGAGAGCATTACCAATTCCACCACCTCAATAGAAACTCTTTTAGCATGGAGGTCCTCTTGGAGCGAGTCATTAGCAAAGGACTCTCCCTCAGACTTAGCAGGCAATCCTTATATATCAGACACTCTATCATGTGTCGATCCCAAAATAACTTGTACTTTTGGCTGAACATCTGGCTCAAACTTAACTTCAGGTACTGGAGATTGAATTTCTGTTTGTATTGGTGGAATATTAGATTGTATTAGTGGAATGACAAATGTCTCAGCATCTACAGGTAGAATCTCCCCCTCAATAGCTGCACCAACAATCTAAGTTGCTTCATGGGGGGTGGGGGCACATCTTTCTATACGGATTTAGTGTGATGTTTTTCCTACAATCAAGAACCTTAACCCATCTCTCTCTCTCTTCCCTATGCCTGGGAATTCTCCTTTCCCCGAGCAAAGATTGATGCACCTATCTTTTTCAGGGAATGAATTTAAATACTAGTGGACATATCAAACTAATTCGTGTCTAGCAGGTTGAGGTAGAGTGTCACAACCCGCATTTTCTCTGGTAGAGCAAGTATCAGAGTATGAGAAAACACGCGTCGTGATGCCACGTCAAGCAGGGGATAACTGCCGACGCTCAGCCGACGGAAACTATTACAATAAAAATATTCATAAGTTTAATGATTGAAAAGCTGCTTATATATATATAGGCCGTATCCCTCGGCTCAGTGGTTCATTAGCCCAATAGAAGGAAACATAATTTACGCTGTGGAAAACACCGTGATTCAATTAGTTTAACATTCTACATGAGTGCAAGCATCCACAAAGGACATCCCATGGTATGCAAGACTCTAGATTTAGTATAAGTAAGGAAATACCTTTTTACGCTAGTTGTAAAGTATTTCTTTTAAGTTAAAGACATGAGGTGTATGACCTGCTATTATTAGGGTTTAATACTCAAATAACTAACATGCATCCTAGCATAAAACATTCCCCAGAGACAAGTAACCGCTCCCAATTGGATAACCAAACAACATAGAAGTGTATACAGTAGACTGAGAAAAACAACCACCGAAGGGCGCCAACAAACTGACACGAACCCCTCGGTGTACACAAAAGTAAGAGTCAACAAGCAACTACAATCTCACCTAAAGTGAGAGGATCACTCCTGCAAAACGGTCGACCGAAACGCAGCTCCAAACTAGCTGCTCAAACGGCCGCAACCTGGACCTGAGGCATTCAAAGATAGAATAACTCAGCACAAGAAAAACAATGCAAGTGGCAACAAGAGATAAAAGCTCAAAGTTAAATAAAAGATCTACAAATAGGGAGGAATCAACCCTCTACAAGCAAACTGTCAAACTCTGCAACAGGTCAGCAATGAACAAGACTATAATAAGCAAAACATCAATAAGAGCTGAAGAAAATGCACCATGTGCTACAGGGATACAACCCGCTTCGGCTCAAACCTACTGGAGCTAAGCAAGAAAAGGCAAGCCAGCCAACATCCATAGTCAGGATAGGAGAAGTAATCCAAGAATCAAGATATGACAATCATTACACTTAGTGATCCTTGTCTCGGAGGAGTGGGTAACTTCAAAGAAATTAAATAGCTTGTAACGACCTGGCAAGCTAAGTGGCACAGCGTCGCCTGGCCCACTAGGAACCCATGGAGGACCCACGGCGCTCCGGTGGTATAGCCAGAAACTACAAGACTTGCCACAGAAATCAACACCCACTGAACACCTCACAAAGACCTCGGCATCACTGCATGCTAGCAAGGCGATACAAACCGACTGTTCCATCCACATTAACTTCTTACGGCGTCATCTGGACACACTTTCCAAGGATTGGGGTCAACAACCCAACACAAGCCCCGCAAGGACCTCACTCAGCGAAAACGAGGAACGACGGACAACTCCTTCGGAATTCGTCAAGTATCACCATTGATACTCGACGGATTCATCAAGAATTATCGATGAAGCCGAAGGGAGTCGTCGAGTATCGCCACGATACTCGACGATTTTCCCGAAATTCGTCGAGTATCGCGACAATACTCGACAATTTTGCCTGGGATTATCGACGATTTGGCACAATGATTCTCGCCGAATTTACCTTAGCGCTCGACGAATCTACCTTGTCATTCTCGTCGATTTTAACTTAGCGCTAACGTCTCTACTGGTGATTCTCGACGATCCTTACTCGACGATTTTGGCTAGCGATTCTCGATGACTCCAACCCGATACTCGCCGACTCTGCCTGGGGATACTCGCCGATTCTACCTAGTCAATCTCGCTGATTTTTACTTAGTAAACCTTGGACAGCCAAACCACGGGTAACGAGGATACTCGACGGTTTCCTCTCGTAGTGCGGGAAAGATCGCATGTTCGCCCTATAGCGTAAACCTACTCAAAATAAAGGAGAGAGAACAAAGATAAAGGGAAGCACCGGAGCAAGCAAGGGAAGAAAATCCACTTACCTCAAAACCCATGAAGAAGACGCCGCCCGACCCGGCCGCTTCCAGATCCGGCCACGAGGAGCACCGAGCAACGATTCCTGAAACTTTTGGGGACGAAATCAAGCCAAAACCCATAACACTAACCTTCAAAAGTTAAGGAAACGGACAAAGCTTACCTCTACCGAGAAGCTCTCACCGAGAGCAGCCCGAAAATCCACTCGGATGGGGGAAACGAGCCCTCCTGCTCCGCACACTGCCGACCTAAGCCACGCCGAGTCCGCCGATCTGAGGTTTTGCGGAAATGAACTACCGTCGGGGAAGAAGACACAGCGGACCGGTCCAAACCCTATCCATCCTATTTATACTCTAATAAAACCTAATATATTATATAATATAAAAATATATAACAACACACAATCTTAATACACCGCCCAACACAAACGAACTCGGAAACGCGCATAACTCGTGCCGTAGCCAAAAACCAACGCTACGAACACAACGGCGAGGTCGAAATCCCAACCCGATGAGCAGAACTCAAGTAAACACCTACCAAAGCCAAAATACAAGCGGCTCCGCGGAGTCACCAAAACAGACCCGGCCTGCTAGGAAATCTCGCCAACAGGCTAATATACAACCCTACAGAGAACTCAAAGAGCCTAATCATGCTCTAACAATGGCATACGCCAAACACGTGCTAAGGTAACGCTTCTAAGGATATCGGAAAAAACCAGGGGCGTTACAGTCACACCCCCTAAAAGGAAGTTTCGTCCCGAAACTTAGATCACGAAGCGAAGAAAAGACAGAAGAAAAAGCATAACAGAAGAGTTCTAAAACGAGAATACTAACCTGAGAGGACTAGGAAAAGAACTGAGGATGCGATCTCCTCATCGCGAATTCCAACTCCCATGTTGCACTTCTAGCATCTTGGTTTCGCCAGAGAACTTTAACCATCGGAATTGTCTTTTTCCTTAGCACACGATCTTGCGTTTCAAGAATACGGATAGGGTCTTCGACATATGAGAGGTTAGGCTACAACTGGGGCACTGAGTCTAGAACATGAAGATTACTACGAATACACTTCCACAACTGGCTCACGTGAAAGACGTCGTGAATGCCAGGGAAAGAATCAGGTAAATCCAGTTTATACGTAGAAATCCCGATGCGCTCCAGAATCTGAAAAGGTCCCACGTACCTGGGATCAAGCTTATGGTTCCTTCCAAACCTCTTAACACCTGGCATCGGAGAGACTTTTAGAAAAACCATATCCCCAACAACAAATTCCAGATCAACTCTGCGCTGATTGGCATACTTCCAGTACCTCTCCTGAGCCAACCTCAGCTTTTCTCGAATATGTGTCACCGAAACGCTCATATCTTCCAACGCTTCTGGACCGAGCAAGGGTTTTTCACCAACCTCTGCCCAAAACAAAGGGGTTCGACAACGCCTACCATATAACGCTTCAAAGGGTGCCATCTGTAAGCTCTCCTGGTAGCTATTTTTATACGCGAATTCCATCAATCCGAGGCGTTTATCCCATGCTCCACCATGGTCCAGAATATAACATCGAGTCATATCCTCCAAGATCTGGTTCACTCTCTCTGTCTGTCCATTCGTCTGAGGATGATAAGCAGTAGAATATCTAAGGTCTGTGCCTATGGCTCCCTACAAGCTTTGCCAGAAACGAGATATAAATCGGGAGTCTCGGTCTGACACAATGCTTGTAGGTACACCATGCAGTCTGATAACTTCGTCCAGATACAATTCAGCTATCTTTTCCATAGAATTATCAATCTTAAAAGGCACAAAGTGGGCACACTTGGTTAACCTGTCCACGATGACCCACACTACATCATGATCTCGGGGAGATCTCGGTAAACCGGTTATGAAATCCATGGATAGACTCTCCCATTTCCAGCTTGGTATGTCCAAAGGCGTTAGCTTACCACCCGGCCTCCTATGATCTGCTTTGACACGCTGGCAGGTATAACACTCAGATACAAACTTTGCAATGTCGTTCTTCATACCCGACCACCAAACAATCTGCTTTAAGTCTCTATACATTTTGGTGAACCCAGGGTGATAAGCAACACTGGAACCATGCGCTTCACTACATATTCTCGCTTGGATGTCCCCAAAAGCGAGAATACAGTATCTTCCACGATATCTAAGGGTACCCGAGTCATCAATGGAAAAGTCAGGTAATTCCCCTTTTTCAGTCCTACTGAGGAGGTGCAGCAGATTAGGATCTTCCTTCTGATGAAGTCTAGTGAGAGTAATCCACGAAGGTTCTTCCACCTCTAAGCTGCTCGACGAAGCACTATTCCCTACCGTTATGTCCATGAGCAAAAATTATTCGATAAGGGATTGCACCGAGATATTAAAGATACGCGGACTTCCGGCTTAACGCGTCTGCTACCACATTAGCTTTACCGGGATGATAGAGGATATCTACATCGTAGTCCGCAACATACTCCAACCACCTACGCTGGCGCAGATTCAACTCCTTCTGAGTGTATACATACTTCAAACTTTTATGATCTGAATAAACCTTGCACGACACTCCATACAGCAGATGTCTCCACAACATTAGAGCATAAATGACAGCGGCAAATTCCAGGTCGTGCGTAGGGTAGTTCTTTTCATGCACTTTCAACTGTCTTGATCCATACGCGATCACCTTACCGTCCTGCATCAATACGAAACCGAGTCCAACTCGCGAGGCGTCTATATACACAGCATACTCTAATCCTTGCACCGGCATTGCCAACACTGGAGCAGAACACTGTCTTTTCTTGAGCTCCTGAAAAGCTTCTTCACAAGCCTTACTCCATACAAAGGCTGCGCTCTTTTGCGTAAGCCTGGTCAATGGCGTAGAGAGCACCGAAAATCCTTCCACAAACCTTCTGTAGTAACCTGCCAATCCTAGAAAGCTCCTTATTTCCTTAGGCGATGAAGGTCTCCTCCAATCTAAGACTGCAGCTATCTTTGTAGGATCCACGGAGATACATTCCTTACTTACTATGTGTCCTAGGAATGACACCTGAGACAACCAGAACTCACACTTGCTAAGCTTCGCATACAGCTTGTGCTCCCGTAGAGTAGACAAGACTAAGCGCAAGTGCAAGGCGTGCTCATCTGCATTTCTGGAATACACCAAGACATCATCAATGAATACCACCACAAATTTATCCAGAAAATCCCTGAACACTCTGTTCATCATGTCCATAAAAGCTGACAGTGCGTTTGTTAATCCGAAAGACATTACCCGAAATTCAAAGTGTCCATAGAAAGAACGAAAAGCAGTTCGCGGGATGTCCGACTCCCGGATTCTTAACTGATGGTAACCTGAACGGAGGTCAATCTTCGAAAATACGGAACTACCTCGCAACTGATCGAACAAGTCATCGATCCTGGGTAATGGGTATCTATTTTAACAGTCACTTTGTTTAGCTCATGGTAGTCGATGCATAGCCTCATCGTTCCGTCCTTTTTCTTCACAAAGAGCACTGGCGCACCCCAGGGGGAAGAACTGGGTCTAATAAAGCCGCACTGCGACAACTCATCTAGCTGAGTGCGCAGCTCCTCTAACTCACGCGGCGCCATTCCGTATGGTGCCTTAGCAATAGGGCGAGTGCCCGGCTCCAGGTCTATAACAAATTCCACTTCTCTTTCAGGAGGAAGTCCGGGAAGGCTAACAGGAAAGACATCCGAAAACTCACTTACCACAGAAACGTCCTCAACCTGAGGCTCAACCGAAGCAGCTTCCAAAGCAAAAACGGAAACAAGGAAAGAATCACAGCCATACTATAGAAGTTTGCGAGCACATACCGCAGAAATGATCGAAGATTCCTAATGCGGAGAACCAAACACACTCATGGGCTGGCCATTGCCACCTCTAAAGTCCATGCGCTTGTGCTTACACTGAATGACGGCATCATAGTTGGACAACCAGTCTATGCCTAAAATCACGTCAAAGTCAGCCAAATCTGGCACCTTCAGATCCGCAAAGACTAGAGAACCACTTAGGAAGATGGGGCATTTCTGAATACCCTGGCATGACCTCACCAGCTCTCCTGAAGGAAGCTTGATGCTTAGGGAAGCATCTAACGAGTCGGGAGTCCAGCGGCGACGGTCTACAAAACTCCTTGCCACAAAGGAGTGAGTAGCGCTCGAATCGAACAAAACTCACGCCCACTTACCGTTCACCTTAAAGTCACCTAAACACATAGCGCGCGTAACTAAATTACGGAAAACTAAGAATCTACTAAGAGAGTTAACTACTAAACCAGAGACTAACCTGAGATCACTTGAGTCGAAGATTGGGCTTCCTCCTTGGTTAGCACATTCAACTTTCCCTTCCCTTTGTCCACGTGTGGTACTGGCGGAGGTAGAGTCTATAATGGAACTGCATTCAGCGCGGGTTGGCTCTGCGGACAATTAGCTCTCTTGTGCCCCTTCTGTCCGCAGAGGAAACAAACTCCAGCCTTCTTGCGACAATGGGCCGCATTATGCCTGCTCCTCTGGCAATAAGAACAGACCTGACTCCCCTTTGGAGCATCCTGGATCGCGTGGACCTGAGACAACTTCTGCGCATCAAGTCTCTTAAAGCACCTCTCGAAGGGGGGACCTGGCCTGCCACAGAAACTACATGCTTCTTTCTTATCTTTCTTCGCCGCAGGGCCAGATGTCTTAGTACTTCCCTCTTCATCGGATTTCTTCTTATCCTTCTTTGCATGCGTTCCCCTATTCTTTGCATTCTCAATCGCCTCAACCTTCAAGGCATCTTCAACCGCTTCTGCAAAAGTCTCCGACTTGTACGCGCTAACCAACTGCTGAATGTCATATCTTAGACCACCTAGGAAATGTTCTACCCTGCCTTCTTCAGTTGCTACCAATGTTGGGGCAAAAGGACTGAGCTTGCTAAACTCCACTTCGTAGTCACCCACAGTAAGTTTTCTCTGCTTCAAGTGCAAAAAGTAGTTCATCAGGCGGTCCCGCTCGACCGATGGCAAAAACTTCTTCAGTAGCATAGTCTTGAATGAGTCCCATGAACATCCATCAACAAGGTTCTCCTTCTCTTTAATCCACCAACTCTTCGCAAGAACTTTAAGTTGATATGCTGCAAACATCACCTTCTGATTGGTGGAGATGCCGGAATAATAAAACATTTCCTCGATGGCGATGATCCAATCATCTAATGCCATGAAATCTGCTCTACCGTCATATGAAGGAGGTCCTAGTCGCTGGAAGTGCGAAATAACATTCATCTCTGGCGGCAGCTTAGCTGGGGGAACTAGAGCAATAGGGGGAGAAGGGATAGCTTGGCCCTGGTCCACAACGGTTTCCTGGGCTCTAGGCTGCTGCCTGGTGACCACAGCCAACAACGATTGTATCTGAGACTGCATATCCACCATCTGCCTTGTCAGGGCTTCATTACTTTGTCGCAACCCTTCAATCACAGCTTCATTCTGAGAACCAGAAGACTCCCCTTCTGACTGGGGGTTCGATCTCGTCACAACGCGTCTAGGCGGCATTCTACAGAACAAAGGGGCATCTAGTCAAAAAAGTTGCCTAAGGCATCGCAAACTGGGAGAAATTCCCCTTGAAACTAATCGGGCTAAAAACCTACCGACTTCAGCAAAAGGCTTAACAAGGACCTAGCTCACAGCACCGAAGCTAGAAAACTTGAATACTCAGATTCAGATTGGAATCAGAACGAACAACCGACACTTACCATGCAACGGCCTGGCCCGTAAGCTCAGAGGCTGCTGCACCCGCTATGCGCCGCACAGCATGGCAGTAAACCAGCGCCGCTACAAGACAGTAGCCCGATACACCCTCGATCAGAACTAGAGGAGGACAAAACTAACACTTGATGTTACCTTGCTCTGGGAGATCATAGAATGATGTCATGCCTCTAACTTGTGCCTATGATATGAATGAATGAATGTTTAAATTTCTATTTCAAATCATGAGTGTACATATGTCATCTTGCAAATCTTTAACTTGGAACGTGTGCTTATGCGATGACATGCTATGGATGTTTTGCTATGCATTCTAGGAAAAAGGCCTTAGTGCATGCTATGAGCGGCGTACACATACAATGTTATGCATCCCATACTACATAATATTGTATGTAACGAAGAAAATTAAACGTGCTAATGCGCATCCATGTGATGGTGGTTATGCATCCCATACTACATAACCGTCACATGTTGCCTCTTATGGTGGATTCATATACAAACACATATTATGCATCCCATACTACATAATATGCCCCGTATACTTCTTTTCATGCTATGAGTGTAGTGTCCATGCTTCCATCAAGATCTACTGATGACATATCGGTGTGTGTATGCAAAGGAATGCTACCACAAGGGTTTTGCTCGGGGCAAGTTGTTCGACTGACCTGCCAAACCAACCGACCCTTTGCAAAACCTCCCTCTGATACCAACTACCACAACCCGCATTTTCTCTGGCAGAGGAAGTATCAGAGTATGAGAAAACACGCGTCGTGATGCCACATCAAGCAGGGGATAACTGCCGACGCTCAGGCGACAGAAACTATTACTATAAAAATATTCATAAGTTTAATGATTTAAAAGCTGCTTATATATATATATATATATATATATATAGGCCGTATCCCTCGGCTCAGTGGTTCATCAGCCCACTAGAAGGAAACATAATTTACGCTGCGGAAAACACCGTGATTCAATTATTTTAATATTCTACATGAGTGCAAGTGTCCACGAAGGACATCCCATGATATGCAAGACTCTAGATTTAGTATAAGTAAGGAAATACCTTTTTACGCTAGTTTTAAAGTATTTCTTTTAAGTTAAAGACATGAGGTATATGACATGCTATTAGTAGGGTTTAATACTCAAATAACTCACATACATCCTAGCATAAAACATTCCCCAGAGACAAGTAACCCCTCCCAATTGGATAACCAAACAACATAGAAGAGTATACAGTAGACTGAGAAAAACAACCACCGAAAGGCGCCAACAAACTAACACGAACCCCTCGGTGTACACAAAAGTCAGAGTCAACAAGCAACTACAATCTCACCTAAAGTGAGAGGATCACTCCTGCAAAACGGTCGACCGAAACGCATCTCCAAACTAGCTGCTCAAACGGCCGCAACCTGGACCTGAGGCATTCAAAGATAGAATACCTCAGCACAAGAAAAACAATGCAAGTGGCAACAAGAGATAAAAGCTCAAAGTTAAATAAAAGATCTACAAACAGGGAGGAATCAACCCTCTGCAATCAAACGGTCAAACTCTGCAATAGGTCAGCAATGAACAAGACTATAATAAGCAAAACATCAATAAGAGCTGAAGAAAATGCACCAGGTGCTACAGGGATACAACCCGCTTCGGCTCAAACCTACTGGAGCAAAGCAAGAAAAGGCAAGACATCCAACATCCATAGTCAGGATAGGAGCAGTAATCCAAGAATCAAGATATGGCAATCATTACACTTAGTGATCCTTGTCTCAGAGGAGTGGGTAACTTCAAAGGCATTAAATTGCTTGTAACGACATGACAAGCTAAGTGGCACAGCGTCGCCCGGCCCACTAGGAACCCATGGAGGACCCACGGCGCTCCGGTGGTATAGCCGGAATCTACAAGACTTGCCATGGAAATCAACACCCACTGAACACCTCACAAAGACCTTGGCATCACTGCATGCTCGCAAGGCGATACAAACCGACTGTTCCATCCACATTAACTTCTTACGGCGTCATCTGGACACACTTTCCAAGGATTAGGGTCAACAACCCAACACAGGCCCCCCAAGGACCTCACTCAGCGAAAACGAGGAACGGCGGACAACTCCTTCGGAATTCGTCGAGTATCACCATTGATACTCGACAGATTCGTCAAGAATTATCGACGAAGCCGAAGGGAGTCGTCGAGTATCGCCGCGATACTCGACGATTTTCCCGAAATTCGTCGAGTATCGCGACAATACTCGACGATTTTGCCTGGGATTCTCGATGATTTGGCACGACGATTCTCGCCGAATTTACCTTAGCGCTCGACGACTCTACCTTGTCATTCTCGTCGATTTTAACTTAGCGCTAACGTCTCTACTGGTGATTCTCGACGATCCTCACTCGACGATTTTGGCTAGAGATTCTCGACCACTCCAACCTGATACTCGCCGAATTTGCCTGGTGATACTCGCCGATTCTTTTTAGTCAATCTCGCCGATTTTTACTTAGTAAACCTTGGACAGCCAAACCACGGGTAACGAGGATACTCGACGGTTTCCTCTCGTAGCGCGGGAAAGATCGCATGTTCGCCCTATAGCGTAAACCTACTCAAAATAAAGGAGAGAGAACAAAGATAAAGGGAAGAACCGGAGCAAGCAAGGGAAGAAAATCCACTTGCCTCAAAACCCACGAAGAAGACGCCGCCCGACCCGGCCGCTTCCAGATCCGGCCACAAGGAGCACCGAGCAATGATTCCTGAAACTTTTGGGGACGAAATCAAGCCAAAACCCCTAACCCTAACCTTCAAAAGTTAAGGAAACGGACAAAGCTTACCTCTACCGAGAAGCTCTCGCCGAGAGCAGCCCGAAAATCCACTCCGATGGGGGAAACGAGCCCTCCTACTCCGCACACCGCCGACCTAAGCCACGCCGAGTCCGCCGATCTCAGGTTTCGCGGAAATGAACTACCGTCGGGGAAGAAGACACAGCAGACCGGTCCAAACCCTATCCATCCTATTTATACTTTAATAAAACCTAATATATTATATATTATAAATATATATAACAACACACAATCTTAATACACCGCCCAACACAAACGAACTCGGAAACGTACGAAACTCGCGCCGTAGACAGAAACCAACGCTACAAACGCAACTGCGTGGTCGAAATCCCAACCCGATGATCTGAACTCAAGTAAACACCTACCAAAGCCAAAACACAAGCGGCTCCGCCGAGTCACCAAAACAGACCCGGCCTGCAAGGAAATCTCGCCAACAGGCTAAGATACAACCCTACAGAGAACTCAAAGAGCCTAATCATGCTCTAACAACGGCATATGCCAAACACGTGCTAAGGTAATGCTTTTAAGGATATCGGAAAAAACCAGGGGCGTTACATAGAGAGTGTTGATTCTTCCAAAATTCGGGGCTGAGTAGAATCCTTAATTCTATAAAAAATAAATGTTGCCCAGTTCTTTATTTCTCTATAGGTCATAACTATTGAAAGTCTTTAAATACAAGTTAACTAATCACCTAGAAGGGGCGGGGTTAATAGGTTTTCTATCTTTTATAATTTTCCCTCTACTTAGTGGGTTGTGGGTGAGTTAAATATTGATTCTAAGACAATCACACAAAGCACACACAAAGTTTATAGCGGTTTCCTAGATTATGGGTACGTCCACTTTCCCTCACCTTTCTATCAACTTGTTAGACAAGGCCCCTTATCTTAAACTAGGCTCCTTAGAGCTTACAACATAGATCCATCAGGACCTCTCAGTCTTCTCCAAGACATACAACTCAGGCAAAAAGTCCTACCTCAGAGCAAGCTTGCTCCTACAACTCAGTGGTCAAAAGACCATCTACCTCATACTTGAGCACATGTCCTTCAACTCAGGCTATGGAGGTTAGCCCTACAACTCAAAGTGTAACACTCTCCTACCTTAAATCTGTTAAGATCCTACCTCAGGCCAAATGCCCTACCTCGGGGACATAGGCCCTATACTCAGATCCACACAGGGATCCTACAAACTCAGGCATAATAGCCCTATGCTCATATCCACACAAGGATCCTACGAACATAGGCTCAATAGCCCTACACTCAGATATACATAGGGATTCTACCTCAGCCTTTATAAATCAAGCTTACAACTCAGATCCAAAAGGATCCTATAGGAAGAGTAGTTGGTTGGTGTTGTTGATTTGACACTAGAGAAATTTCTCTGTATTTGCCTTTTGAGCTGAGTTAATAACCCTAACCTTCTTCACAACAACAAAAAATATATGTTCAGTAAGAACCTTCCTGTGCTAAAGAATCCTAGAAACATATTTCTGAACTTGTTGACGAAGACTAAATATTTGATAGTTCTTATGTTCTTCAATCAGCTTACCTGGACTTGCAGAAACCTGAAAGCTCTGCTTATTCTTCTTAATTAGATCCTTATCTGAACTTGATATAGCAAAATAAATTAGCTATACTAACTTGAAAGAACTTTTAGATCAGTTGATTTGACTTCAAGCTTCAAGCTCTGTAATAATGACGAGGAAGAAGAACTTCAGCCATAACTTTTTGAAATGAGAAAACCCTAAAAAGTTAAAGTTCCTACAGTCAATGTTGTCCCTTTTATCTTCCGCCGATTAACGGCTCCAAGAAGTAGTGGGGACCACCTGTGGTTGACAGCTACACCTTACTTTAATGGAAGAAGACGTACAACAGACCTACGACACTATTTGTCGTGTTGTGTAGCTTTCCTGCAACTAATTTGAACTTTTTTGACCCTGTTGACTTTTGCTGATGTCATCAATTATGAACTTAGACAAATCCTTATATTCAACTCCAGGCTTTGAGTGTGTTAAGTGAATGATATTCACTCAACGAATCTGGACTTAGTCAAATTCTCTGCACCATTTAGCGTTGAGTGCGTTGAGTGAACTGGCTTCACTCAACGCCTCTAAACTTGGCCAAATTCTTCTGCACTACCACATGTTGAGTGCTTTGAGTGAATCTTCATCACTCAATTCCCTTGGACTTAGCTTCATCTGTCTTTGTCTACTAGGCATTGAGAACATAGAGTTAAGCTTCATCACTCAAACTTTTGTACTTAACCGCTTCTTTGAAATCTGCTTGCTTGCTGAGGCGTTGAGTGCGTTGAGTGATCTGTCATCACTCAACGCTTCTATACTTAGACAGAATTTTTTGTCTATCTCTTCTTGAGCTTTAACATCACTCAATGCTTTCTTTTCTGGCGTTGAGTGAGCTGTATTCACTCGACCATTCTTGACTTAGCCAGATTTTTGACAAAATCTTCAACTGCTTGAGCTTGACTCAACGCATCTATCATCAGGCATTTAGTGAGCTGTCCTCACTCAACAATTCTTGACTTTGTCGATTATTTAGCTAGCCAATGCTGAGGCTTTGACAGACTCAGCTATACTCGATGACTTTTGATATATGGCATTGAGTGTACTACCTTCCCTAAAAGCCTATGGACTTATCCATAGAATTATCTCTGCAACCTGCGGGCTTTGACTGTCCTGTCTTTACTCAGTTCTTTTGCTGCCTCGCGTTTAGTGAATAGGCTTCACTCAAAGGCTATGGACTTTGCCGCAGAATTTCTTTATAGATTGTTGGGCATTCACTGTCCACACATTACTCAACGCTTTTTGGTATCTGGCATTGAGTGAACTGGCTTCACTCAATGTCTATAGACTTATGCGATTTTCAGCCTTTCTAGCATCCTTCTTTGATAACTAGCATTGAGTGAACTGTCTTCACTCAATGCCTATGGACTTAGACAGATTTTCGTCTCTCCACCTCTCTACCCTGTGACCACCGGTCACAACCACTTAGACAACCTGTCTAAACTTGTTCCATGGAACATCCTGCACATTTGTTCTTTAACTACATCAAATACAACTATGCTCTTAGTGTTGTTGGTGATGCCTCTTAAAATCACATCTAGGGAACATTGAGGGAAATATTCCAAACAATCTCCCCTATTTTAAGAAGGAAGAACACAAAGCAATACTAAGAAGCATTAACATAAAAAACATATTAATTTAATGCTGCTGTAAGCTATATCTGCGACATCTGCAAGCTTATGCTACTTTAATTACCAGCATATCAATTCAATGTACTCTATTTAACTACATTGACTCAACATGTCAAGTCAATGCATTATCATACCACTTGAACAATTGCTCAAATATTATGCACTCTCCTTTATACCACTAAATACTTAAATAGAGCACCACTAGAAGCACTTACCTCATAATATACACTAAGTCAACATGTAACATCCCGTTTCGTGCTAGACCCCTCGCACGTGTTTTTGAGTCAAAGTAGTTGACTCAGTGTCTGGGTGCGCCATACTCGATAAGTAAAATTTGTCAGATATCCTCACTTATATCCGACGAATTCGTCGAGTATGGTTTGTGAAGTTGAGACCAATACTGTTCGTTGAGTATCGGACGAATTTGTAGAGTATATGGACTTAGAAATTATTCGGGAAATTTGGCGTTGAGTGGACTCAACACCACTCGACGAATTTGGACTTAGAAATTATTCTAGAAAGTTGGCGTTGAGTGGACTCAACCCCACTCAACGTTGCGTAGAGTGCGTTGAGTGCACTCAACACCGTTCAACAAAACATGTTGAGGCATTGAGTGGACTCACAACCACTCAACACGGTATTGAGTCCATTGACTGCACTCAACACCATTTGACTTAGAAGAGATCTCAGATAACTTACATCGAGTGCGTTGAGTGCACTCAACGCCTTCAAGCTGAAAGGCGTCAGGTGCGTTGAGTGCACTCGACTCCAATCGACTATTTATCGAGAAAAGAAGGTGCACTCGACAATTTTTACTTGGAAAGTGTTGTTCTTACATATGGCGTTGAGTGGTGTCGATGAATATCGACGATTCGTTGAGTAAGAGTATAATACTCGACGATTCGTCGAGTAAGGATTGCTTACTCGATGAATCTGACTTAGTAGATTTTCTGGCACAGTCAATTTCCTATCACTTGGCCGGTCTAAACCAGATTTTCGGGAATTGCGCCAAACTGACTTAAATGGGTCTCATCCTTTCAACATGACTAATTTAAAGTAATATTAGGCGGTCTAATAATAGGACGACATGTGGCAAAGAAATTAACCCTAATTTCTAATTATAAAAAGGGACTTGCGGAAAACCCTAGCCGGCACTTTGCCAGTTTGCCAAATAGTTGTCTTGCCGAGCCCGACGAAAAAGAAAAGCCACCGGAGAGAAGGGTGACAAGGTCCATGGTCGGAAATGGTGGACACGACGGAGACAAGGTGAGCTTCTTACCCTCTCCCTTGGTGCTATGTCTCTAGTTATTTCTAGGAAAGATATCGACTCAAAAGAGTCTTGATTTGTGAGGCCATGCTAGGACTTGTGTCCTAGCAACTAGATGTCTTCAACATCTCCTTCCTTCTCTGCGAATATGGCGTCCAGTTTCATGAAGAGAAGTGGCCTTATGAGGGTGAATTCGGGAGAGAAGATGAATCGATGCCGTTCATTTTGCCTTAAGATGTGCACAAAAATCTGTTTTCTTCGCGCATTGACATCAAACGACGCCTTTGTTATATTCACTCGACGCCTTCTGTTATATGGCATTGAGTGAGATGTATTCACTCAACACTTGTGAACTTGGTCGATTTTTCTGCTGGCCAATGCAGAATCTTGACAACACACGACGCTTCTTAACATCTGGCATTGAGTGAGCTTGCTTTACTCAATGCCTTCGTGCTTAAACAACATTTCTTTGCATATAGCGTTGAGTGAGCTTGCTTCACTCAATTCCTATGTACTTTGCCACTCTTCTCTGATTCTAGCATTGAGTGAGCTTGCTTCACTCGATGCTTGTTGACATAGCTACACTACTCTTATCCTCAGTTGGTAATATCCGGACTTAAGATCTAATTTTGAGTACACCGATGACCCAACTAACTGATCGAACAGATCGTCAATCCTTTGGATAAGATACTTATTCTTCTCTGTTAACTTATTCAGCTCTCGATAATCGATACAAAGTCGCAAGCTTCCATCCTTCTTCTCAACAAAGAGGACCGGTGCGCTCCAAGACGACGAACTTGGACGCACATAACCCTGTTCTAATAGCTCTTTAAGTTGAACTTTCAGTTTTTCCATCTCATTAGGTGCTAACCGATACAGAGAGCGTTACACAGGGTTGCCACCTGGCACTAGCTCAATAGAGTATTTGATTTCTCGCTGAGGTGGGGTTCAAGGGATATTGCTAGGGAACACGTCAGGATACTCGAAAATAACCGGGATACTGTCCAAACTAGTCTTAGGCTTTGAAGCCTCCATTAGTGTGAAGAACAGCTCTGCACCAGCATAAAATGTCTTAACCACCTGTAGAGCAGACATCAAAGTCTTGTTCACCCCTTTCAAGCTCGTAAATGTCATCTTACGACCAGTTCCCAACTTGACCTCCTTGCGGTTGCAATCAATGTATGCCTGCTACTCCGAGAGCTAGTCCATACCAAATATCACGTAGAAGTCCACTAACGGCAGTAGCGATGCTTGCAAGTTGAATTATTGACTCCCAATCCTTATCTTTACGCAGCAAACTCTTTCTGCGGGCATTGAGCACCCATTATGCAACAACACATCCAATTTGTCCTGGCCATCGAAGAGTGTACTCCGATGCGTGATACAAATCCTTCAGACAAAAAGGAGTGCAAACTGTGCAAGGTAACAAGTATTTAAAGCGAAACTGCTATAAATTTAAACTGTACCTATCACCACGTAAGCTTGCTTTATGGCCTCTTGCTGGCCAAGTTCCTAAACAGTAGGTTGATCTAGAGCATAATGTGATGCGGTTGACTCCACCACCTTGCCCTTCTCCTCATAAGTGGCTCCAGGCTTCCTTTCAGACTTTGGGCATCCGCTTCAGCAATCCTAGGTAAAGTGTCCAGACTTTCCACAATTATAGCATGTGCCCGGGGTTCGGGCTGTAGTCGCCCCAGATGCACAAGAAGATAGGGATGGACCCGAAGTCCTAGCCTTCTTATTAAACTTAAGAAAACTGCGCTTCGAGGAGGTCAGCACCATGAACTTTGTCCTCTTTGTACTAGAATCTTTCTTCACTTGTACATTCCTCAGATCTTTCTCCACCGTCTGGGACGTATTGACCAGGGTCAAGAAGTCGTGCGTCATAAGACCTGAGAGCAGTAGCCTTAGGTCATCCCACAGACCCTCATAGAACCGGTTTGTCTTACACTCCTCATCCGCGAACGTAGAGCTAGCATACCGACCCAACCGTCAAAATTTCTGGAGGTACTCTTCCACGCTACTGTCTCCTTGCGTCAACTTCTAGAATTCATTCTCCGTCGCAATCATTTGAGCCGAGGGAAGGTACCTTACTAAGAATAGTCTCGAAAATTCCTCCTTCGAGACGTCTGTGAGTTGCCTTCCACCCAAGTGATGTAGTTGTAAACCTTCCCACCACAACCTTGTATCACCATGCAAAAGGAAAGTGGCTATGGTGGTCTTCTACCACTCCTCCGTTTCCATAGCTGTCAAGACTCTCTTTACTTGGGAGAGCAAATCATAAGTTTGAGAAGGGGTTCCAATCCCCAAGAACACTAGAGGGTTAAAGCCCATAACATATTTGAGTTGCTTTTCAGTCGCTCTTCTAGGTATCAACGGCTCCACCACCACTTGTTTAACCCTTCTACGTTCTACCACTTGAAGCGGTACCTGCTCCACCGTAGGGGCTGGGTGCTGCACCTGCCTTGCTGGCTGGACACTAATCATTGCAAACACTGCATCAGCAACAAATCTTATAGTTTCTACTAAAGGAGGTGTTGTAGGCACATCATTCGATGCGCTACTTGCCTCAAAATCCGGGTGTTCTGATGGCCCTACACCACTCCTGGTCACCTATACACATACAAAACACCATTAATTGACCGAACATATTGCAAAAAGCAATTATATGAACACACAGGTTCCTCAAACATGTGTATTTTCATTCTTAAGTGGACATTCATGGGTTATTTATATGTTATAATGATGATGCGCATACGCTCACCACCCCTTAAAATAATTCGCCCACAAATTCCAATAAACATGACTGAAATCAGTAGTATGATACCAAATTGTAACACCCCTATCCATCACATAGCATATAGCAGTTGGTCCGGCCGGGGCCCGACGCAATATACCACAGACAGACTGAAGGGTTACTCAATGAAACCATCCTTCCAATAACACACGTCAAACACAGAGCACATTCTATCGGAAGCATTTTTAATGTTGATAAAAAGAGAACCCAAAACACAACATGAATTTCCACTAAATACTCAAAATAGGAATGAGCATACAAATACACAAAGTACGTGGCCTTATGGCCTTAAATGAGTTTACTTAAACAAATAGTGTCTTTAAAACATCGGCACGCAGGCCGTCACACATGAGAGTAAAAGTAAACATTCGCAAAGGCCTTCAAGGGTCGGCTCAGCAATAATGGCTTCAGCACGCTATTTGCAACTAGGCTCTGCAACACCTACAAGCAAGAATCCCTTGCAATGGTGGCAAACAAAAGCAACGGTCAGCTAAAGCTTTCCAAATTATAACGACCCCACCTAGGATTTGGGGTGGCGGTGCTCCTTCCCTGCAGTTTAGTAGAATATCCAAATAATATAGTGAGAGTACAATAGCAGTACACTTTACCAACAGTGTAGTCACGGACAGGAACACACCCCGTGCTCGCAGGGCACTTACTCAGTGAAACCAGTCCCAAACTAGTCCGTTCCGCGGTCCACCACCTCCCCCAAGACGATAAACATGCCAGCATTAAAGTCCTTTCAGCAGAAGCCTAGACTCGCTCTCCAAGCCAACTTTCATTGAACCACTTGGAGTGGGTAAGGTTCCACCCACACGTTGCACACCTCGCCATTACAATACAAGTAATCGGCACGGGCCAATTTTCCCCCCATCCCATCACATCGATCAAACAATCATACATAACCCGGTAATGTACACGGCTAGCTCCTAGGCCATCGTTATGGAAGAACTTCACTTCTGCCCAGATTTTCGGGTGCACCTTGGAGTTAATCCCCAAGGATCCCAACTGCAATCTACCACGTAGAAAACCCTAAAACAACCATCGGCACAGAGTCTTCTCCGACCATTCATGTATAATGAAACATCACCGATCCAGAGCAACTTGTTAGGGTAGGCTTCACACACCATGCCTATGTCCTTATGTCGATTCCGGACTCTACATGCAATATAACGGGGACTATTCATGTCCACCCGAAGGAATACCTCACACTAATCGCATACCTCCAAGATCTGGCTTCCTACGCAAAAAGGAAAAAGGACTTCACATGTCCAAGAAGAGAATCATTACCCTTGAAGTTCGCTTTGGCGCCATGGAGATCTAGACAGATGAAAAGCACCGCAATGGCCTCGCCTCCGTAGATTTGGACTCGGCTTTCGATTTGGGGCTCCGAAGCTCCTCCGACGGCTGCAATGGCCTCTCCTTCTTCCTTGCCCTCCCCTCTCTCTAAAGGTTTTTGAAAGAGAAATCTTAAATAAGAATAAGGGTTTAAAACCCTATTCCCTGCCTTAAATCAGCAAGGACAGATCTGGGCCATTAGATCCCAATAGAAGGCAACGAACGACCATAATTTGCACTTAAAATAACTTTTCTGGGCCAAACAAGGCTTGTGACACGCCCGTGTCCTATACCATCTGCCTCAGTCGACATTAAAACCATTGCATCTCGACCAGGATACGGGCTTAGACACGCCCGTGTCAAACTTTTGCACGCCCGTGTTAATCAGTACACACCCGTGTTGCGGGGCGTGTTCCTCAATCGACACAGGACCAAAACATCCTGAAAAGGATACGGGTTCTCGACACGCCCGTGTCAATTTTGACATGCCCGTATCATCTAGAACACGTCTGTGATCCAGGTCGTGTTCCTTGCCCGACACAGCCCGGCTACCAACCCGAGATGGACACGGCCATGGACACCCCCTTGTCTCAGGCCGTGTGCCCGACCTCCAATGACCGTGGATTGTATTTCATCGACCATGCAAAAAATCGTCCAACTCATAGCAGGATACGGCCATGGACATGCCTGTGTCCAAGTCCGTGTGACCCTTATTAGGCCCTAGATTGGCCTTAAGATGTTACCAGATCATTTCCAAATTTTAGGGCATTATATGATGCCTCTTCAAATCAAGTCTAAGGAATATTGAGGGAAATATTCCCAACACTGGTAGAAATGTTAGCCTATTCCATTCTGCACAGCACTTGAATCACTTGAAAAACATGATACCAATGAAGGTATACCACTTGAAAAATCTTCAAACAACTGAAGGTCTTTTCTGTTTGCAAGAGGTAGCACAACCTGAAATAATAACAACACAAGGAGAAACTAAAGTTATTCTAAGTTCAACATACCCAACGCAAACTTGAAGGTGTTGAACTTTGCTTTATCTAGTGGATTAGTGAAGATGTCAGCCACTTGCTTGTCTGTAGGGACAAACTCAAGACTGATATCTTCACACTTTACATGCTCCCTAATTAAATGATACCTAATCTCAATATGCTTAGTCCAATTATGAGAGATAGGATTCTTAGCAATTGAGATTGCACTAATAAAATCACAATATAATGGAGTTTTACTTATCTAGAGATTATAATCCTAGAGTTAATGCTGGATCCATAACAACTGTGCACAGTACCTACCTGCTAAGATGTATTTTGACTTAGCTGTTTAGATTACAACACTAGTATGCTTCTTGCTGCTCCATAAAACTGTCTTCCTCCTAAGAATCGACAGCTGCCAGAAGTGTTATTCTATCCACTTTATAGTCTACAAAATCTGCATCTGAATAGCCTGTTAGTTCAAAATCCCTATTTCTAGGGTACTATAGGACAAGATCAGGTGATCCCTTAAGATACCTCAAAATTCTCCTAGTAGTTGTGTAGTAAGATTCTTATGGGCTAGCCTGATACATAGCACAAACATATGTAGCATACATGATGTCTTGCCTATTTGTAATAAGATATAGAAGAGAGCAAATTATCCCACTATACAAAATTTCATCAACAGGTTTCCTTGCCTCATCTTTTCCTATAGGCATACTTGACCCCATGGGAGTTTTCATGATGGAAGAATTCTCTATACCAAACTTTTTGATCAACTGCCTGGTGAACTTAGACTCTGATATAGACAAGCCATCATCAGTGTATCTTACTTGGAGGCCCAAGGATAACTTGAGCTCACCCATACTGCTCATCTCAAACTTCACTTACAAATGTTTGGAAAACTTCCTAAAAAGGTTGTCATTAGTAGATCCAAAGATTATATCATCTACATAAATCTGGACTAGGATTATTTTGCCCTTAGATTCCCTTAGGAATAGGGTTTTATCTATTTTTCCCCTTGAAAATTTATTCTCAATGAGGACGCTTGCCAATGTCTCATACAATTCTCTAGGGGCTTTCTTTAACCCATATAGAACTTTCTTAAGTCTGTAAACAAATTCAAGTGAGTTAGAATCAACAAAACCTGGAGGTCCTCAACATAGACTCCTTCCATTAAGTCACCATTTTGGAAGGCTGACTTCACATCCATCTAGTACACTATAAATCTTTTGAATACAGCATATGCAAGGAACGGTCTGATGGCTTCCAATCTTGCTACAGGGGCAAATATTTGATCAAAATCAATACCTTCTTCTTTTTTGTACCCCTTAGCTACTAGCCTATCCTTTTTCTTGATTATAATGCAATTTTCATCAAGTTTGTTCCTATAAATCAATTTGACTTTAATGACATTACGTCCTTATGGTTTAGGAACCAGCTTCCATACCTTGCACTTGCTACCAAAGAACCTGAGATAGTACAGGTTTGGTTTTATACCCTTCAAGATCTCATAGGGAGTCTTCTAGTGGCACTTGGTGACAGAGGCTCTATTAAGGACATGACATGCAGTATTCACTGCCTCAGGCCATAAATATTCTGGGAGAGATATGTCACTCAAAAAGTTCCTTCCACCCCCTACGAGAGTTCTATTTTTCCTCTCAACAATCCCATTTTGCTGGGGTATTCTTGGAGAAGAAAATTCTTGATGAATCCCTAGCTCTTCACAGAACTTTGTCATGCTATCAGACTAGAATTCAGTTCCATAGTACTTCTGATTTTGACCACAGTACTATCAAACTCATTATGAATTTGCTTGATAAACATCATGAAGACATCAAGTGTTTCATTCTTTTTCATAAGAAAGAACACCCAAGTAAACTTAGAATAGTCATCAACCACCATAAGGGTGTAGACTTTCCTACCTATACTATGAATTAGCATAGGACCAAATAAGTCCATTTGCAAGAGGTATAAACTCCTAAAAAAGTCTTTGGTCCCTAGGCCCTTGAAGGAAGCTTTGGTCTTCTTGCCCTTTTGGCATGCTGAGCAAATGCTTTCCTTGCTGTATTTCATCTTAGGATCATTCCTAAATAGCTCTTTACTAAAGACCATGACAATAGTTTTATAATTCAAATGAGCTAGCCTCTTATGCCATTGCACATAATAAAAACATTCTCATTTATCACTAAATAAATAGGAGATTCTGTATCTAGACAAAGGAAATTTAAGCAATAAATATTTCCACTCCTAATGACTGTCAAGGTGACCTCTTGGTCACTTGACTTCTTAATCGGGTACTCTTCCTTGTGGAAGACAATGACATAGCCAAGATTAGAGAGTTGGCTTAAACTTATAAGGTTGTGTTGCATCCCTTCAACTTAAGCCACTTTTGAGATGGTGACTATGTCATTGGTAATCTTACCATAGTTTCTTGTCACTCCTCTATCTGAACTACCAAAGATAAAATTGGGTCCATCTTTCACTAGAGAGTACTAATGCGCGCCATGAGTGCCTGTTTTTTTTTTTAGCTTTATAAATAGAAGAGAAGAGAAGGGTTTTTATTTAGATATAAGAGGGTGGAGCTCGCGAGCGATTTTTGTTTTAACGAAAGGAGGCAAGTACACCTATCACGTGTAGTACAGGATATTCCGGTGGGGAATATCGTGGTCGTATTGTTCTCGGGGACAGGTTGACTATTTCTACTCTTTCCCTGGAGGGACTTTTATTTTAGCGATGATATTTGGGTCGGTGTTGTTTAATTAAGGCAAATATATATGAAATGTAGAAAATAAAAGCAGAAAATGTCAATGAAGAAAATGCGCAGCGTACTGATGGAATTTGAATGAAAATAACTTTTAATAAGTAGATATCCTAAATTTCAAATTAATTAAAGGGCAACTTTGCCGTGGATGCTCTAAAAGAATGAGCTCACGTAACTATAGGGATATCGCTCACCTGAACATTAATACTATTTGACTTAACTCTCGTCCGACGAAAGATTCCTCTTAATGCCCGCATTATGCTAAGAACCCCGCTATTGGGTGGGGAACCCAATCCGGGAGAATTACGTTTATCCTCTCTCGAGGTTATGCACGCATTTCTCTTTATCCAAGGGTGATCGGTCCATATACACGGCCTCTCGGCAAGCTAACATATGGATAACGAAAATAGAGCACACAAATCGATATGTGGTCCTACGTGTCGTATACCCGAGGCAAACCTTAAGTGCTTTAATTAAAGCGAAAAATGAGACCTTTAATTATTTAAAGCAATTTTATCTGTCCCAATGCTCTTCGATACTAAGGTCTAAGAGCGATTAGCCACTCATCGGAATGGGGATAGCTTAAAAAAAGAAAATGCATAATTGAAATGCAAGTCCTACTCAACGAGTAGGCGAGAAATTAAAGAAGTAAAGAAAGCTAAAAATTAAAGCAGTAAAAGTGCGAGTCCTACTCCAACAAGTAGGCAGGAAATGAAAGCTGTAAAATTGCGAGTCCTACTTAAACGAGTAGGCGGGAAATGAAAGAGATAAAATGACAAGTCCTACTCATACGAGTAGGCAGGAAATTACGAGTCCTACTCAAACGAGTAGGCAGGAAATGAAAAGCTGAAAATGCTATCTCATACACACACACACTCTACTTGAAAGAAATGCACACACTGTACAAAAATAAAACACACACACTCTACTTGAAGAATAAAAACAAGAAAATCTAACTCATACACTCAAGCACACAAGCGAAAATGGCGAAAAAGACGAAAAATGAAGTGATCTAAAAAAAAACAAATATATTTTTACCGTTAGAACTTGATAGAAATGCATAAAAAGAAGAAAAAAATTAAATAAGCAAAAGTTTTTCAAAATAAAAGCAAAAATTAAAGTGTTTGAAAAATTAAAACGATAACATAATCATTCTTATAATTTCATAAAAATGCTTAAAAAGTTGAAATAAAATTAAAAGGACCCAAAAGTTTAACAACCTAAAAATAAACTACGTTAAAGGAAAATAAAAACTACTTCAAAAACATTTTTATAAACTCATATGAATGAAACATAAAAAATAATATCCTATATCTAAACATAACTAAGTAAAAATAACTAAACATAAAAGCATGAAATCTAATCTCATACATACACACACTTAATAAAAATAAGAGATAAAAGATTACTCAAAGGTGGGCACTCAAATGGACTTTCATAGCAGGGTAGGAAGATAAAAATCTAAACATTTTATTAGTTCAAAAACAAGTTTGCAAAAGCTAAAACAAACACTTAAAGAGAGGGGGAGAAAGTCTCCTTACAAAGCTTAGAATCCACCAAGACAGCACCTATCCTAAGCAACATGGTTGAAAAAAGAGAACATTGGTGCTTACAGAAAATTTTTTTTTATAGACAAAAAAGAGGGGGTGACACGCCCCAGGTCACGGGCGTGTAGGGGGAGTGTAGGGGGCGTGTTGGTTTGGCGTGCTGAAGAAGTCAAAAATCCTGGTGAGCTGTCTTAGTTCTGGAAGCATTTGGAATGGGACACGTGTCAGTCACGGGCGTGTCATCCTTTTTCATGGGCATGTAGTGGGGTGTATAAGGGGCATGACAAGACGCACTGCAATTTGATATCGGCAATAACTAATCTTGGATGGGTGGAGTGGTCACAGCCGTATAGCCTATTGGACACGGGCGTGACGTGCAGTTTTGACGAAGGTTGAACATCGAGCTGGGATCGATGCAGGTTGAACGTCGATGGGCGTGACACGGGCATGTCAGTATGGCACATGGGCGTGTACTTTGATTTTTTAGGCATTTCCAGAAAAAATTCTGAAAAAAAATAAAGCTAAGTTAGAATAACATTTACAAAAAAGAAACATTTTATGGAAAAAAAATATCTAAAAATAATGAAAATAAACTAAAACGACCTAATAGAAGTACTAAAAAATACATATATTTACTACTTAGTAAATACCCCCATACTTAAGCTTTTGTTATTCCAAAGCAAAATTTGGAGATATACTTATAAGGAATTAAAGAAATCCTATGTTTAGCTACCGCTTGAATTAATCGAAAGAAAGATCAAAATAATTATTCGGGGTATAAGAGTTATGTCCTAAATTATGACAAAAATTTAAATAAAGGAAGAGTTTTAGCTAAAAAAACTTCTCGATATAATCAAATAGAAAGCACAAATTGTATTTGTTTGGTTATCAAAAATAAACTGGAACAATACGAACATTAGCTTGTGTGAATTAAAGGAAATAATGCAATTTAAAAATTATGCTCTTAATAAGTTTTTAAATTAAGTCTAGAATCGTCGAAATTGGTTAAGAGTTTGTTTTGGTTTATGAAAAGGGCTTTGGTATAGTGGCGAGATATTTTTTTTTTCTCAAACCTCCACTTTTTAGTATTTTTGGATTTGGATGTTAAGGAAAATAAAATCTTATTTTCCTAACAAATAATTTTTTTAATGAACTTCATATAACCCAATGTATATGTATAAGAGTAATGAATTTTATCCTCTTACTTCGTAACATATATTCTTTTTAAATATTGGATGTCTATATTTACAGAATGAAATCTTATTCTCATTGACATATGTTTATTTAAGGATAAGAGGGGATTAATCATGTCAAGTAAGACATGAAAAAAATGGGAGATGGGTTTATTTTTTCTCGAGAAGAAAACTAGATTTTAATAAAAAAATTTTGAGTGCAACCTTTGTAAATCGAACATTCCTATAATTTTAAAAAAAAATTGGAGTAAACATTATTGAAGTCTAAGGTTGTTATGTTTTAACAAAATACACGTGCAATTATTTAGATAAATTAGAAGTGTGTTGAAAAACATGTCCCTTATCTAAATAAACAATATAAAGCATAAGAAATTCTTTAAAACTTAACCCCAGATATCTAAATCTATCGATCTCAAATTAAAAAATGAATAGTAAACAAAAAATAAATGAAATTCGCTTATAAATAAACTCGCAAGAAAATTTTTGGAGAGCGAAAAGGGGTTAAGAATGAGATATTCGATTTATTTGTTTCATATTAAATGACATTTTTTGTATTTTAGGGTTTTTATATTTTTTGTGTTATTGATTATTATATTTTTTGGATTTTTAGAGTTATTCTCTTTTTTGGGATTTTTTGATTTTCAAATTTATTATTTTTTAAGTTATTTACAAAAAAGGGGAGAAAAAGATGTGTTATTTACAAAGAAAAGAGGGGGGAAAGAGAAAGATTTTTTACAAAAAGATTTACATTGTAAAACAATATTTTTCTTATGATTTTTTGTTTTCTAAATTTTTTTTTTATTTTTTTTCTTTTTTATGAATTTTTTTATGTTTTTGATTATAAAAACAAGCAAAAACTTTTTTAAAGTTTTTAATTTATGTTTTTTTTTTCATTTTTTGTAGGTGTTTTATTAATGTAGAATATAAAAAGTGCAAAATAAGAAAACACCCCCATACTTAAATCCAACATTGTCCTCAATGCAACGTAAGTATGCGAAATGATAAAAAATAAAATGCTGGTATGTACAAAAATAAAAGACAGGAGGGAGGAAACTTCCCTGAAAATGCGTTTGGGGAGGCCCGTTAAGAAAATCCTGCAAAAGTTAAAGTAAAAGCAAAAAGATAAGCATGAGATGCCTCCTAGAAGCGTTTTGGTTATAGTCGTGTAGCTTGACTATTTATGCAGGGGTTATAATTATATGCGGGATGTTATTTAGGGAAGTGAGAAAATTATTTTAAGGGCGGCTATATAATAAATTAAAGTTTTTTATTTTTTGAGATAAAAATTTTCATATTTTTTTTTGGATTTTGAGATTTTCTAAAATAAAAGAGGAAAAAAAATAAAAAAGTCGGCCGACATTTATTTTTAAAATATATATAGTATATATATACAATATATTTATACTTTAAAATAAAAAAATAATTTTGATTTTGATTTTTTTAAGTAGAAATAAAAATGTTAAGACAAAGGGGGAAGATATATTATTTTTTGATTTTTAATTTGTTTTAAAACTTTTTAAAGTTTTTTAGTTTAAGATAATAATAAATATTTGGTTTGTTTTTTTTTTTACATAGTTTTTTAAGTTTTTTAGATTTATAATTTTTATATTTTCTACTTTTTTTAGTTTTTTTGATTTTGAGATTTTTAAGTAGTTATTATTATTATTACTATTATTACTATTATTATTTTTATATATATAATTTTTGGTTGGCAATTTTTTTATAAATATAAAAAAAAGGTAAAAGTAATAGTTTTCCAGAGATTCAAAAGAACAACTCATAAACTCCCTGGCAATGGCGCCAAAAACTTGATGCCCGCTGCGAGTGCATGTGTTTTATTTTAGCTTTATAGATAGAAGAGAAGAGTTTTTATTTAGATATAAGAAGGTAGAGCTCCCGGTGATTTTTCGTTTTAACAAAAGGAGGCAGTGTACATATCCAGTGTAGTACAGGATATTCCGGTGGGGAATATCGGGATCGTATTGTTCTCGGTGATGGGATGACTATTTTAACTCTTTCCTTGGAGGGACTATTTTTTTACCGATGATATTTGGGTCGGTGTTGTTTAATTAAGGAGGATATATAAAAAATGGAGAAAATAAAAGCAGAAAATACGGATGAATAAATAGCGCAGCGTATTGAAGGAAATTGAACGAAAACGACTTTTAATAACCAGAGATCCTAAATTTCAAATTAATTAAAGGGAGACTTGGCCGTGGAGGTTCCAAAAGAATGAGCTCACCTAGGTATAGGGATATCACTCACCTGAACATTAAGACTATTTGACCGAACACTTGTCCGATGAAGGATTCCTCTTAATGCTTGCATTAAGCTAAGAAGCCCGATATTGGGTAGGGAACCAAATTCGGGAGAATTATGCTTCTCCTTTCTCGAGATTATGCACGCAATTCTCTTTACCCAAGGGTGATCGGTCCATATGCACGGCCTCTCGACAAGCTAGCATATGGACAATGGAAATAGAGCCCACACATCCATATGTGGTCCTACGCGTCGTATACCCGAGGCAAACCTTAAGTGCTTGATTAAAGCGAAAAAAGAGACCTTTAATTATTTAAAGTGATTTTATCTGTCCCAATGCTCTTCGATACTAAGGGCTAAGAGCGATTAGCCACTCATCGGAATGGGGACGGCTTAAAAAAAGAAAATGCAGAATTGAAATGCAAGTCCTACTCAAACGAGTAGGCGGGAAATTAAAGTAGTAAAGAAAGCTTAAAATGAAAGCAGTAAAAGTGCAAGTCCTACTCAAATGAGTAGGTAGGAAATGAAAAGCTGAAAAAAATGCTATCTCATACACGCACGCACTCTACTTGAAAGAAACACACACACTCTACTTGAAGAATAAAAACAAAAAATTCTAACTCATACAATCACGCACATATGCGAAAAAGGCGAAAAATGAAGTGATCTAAAAATTATAAACAAATATATTTTTACTATTATAACTTGATAGAAATGCAAAAAAAGAAGAAATAAAAACTAAAGATGCATAAGTTTTTCAAAATAAAAGCAAAAATCAAAGTGTTTGAAAAATTAAAACGATAGCATATTCATTCTTATAATTTCATAAAAATGCTTAAAAAGTTGAAATAAAACAAAAAGGAACAAAAAGTTTTACAACCTAAAAATAAACTAAGTTAAAAGATAATAAAAAGCACTTCAAAAATCTTTTTATAAACTCATAAGAATGAAATAGAAAGAACAAAGTCCTAAATTTAAATAAAACTAAGTAAAAATAACTAAACATAAAAGCATGAAATCTAATCACACACACACACACACACACACACTTAATAAAAATAAGAGATAAAAGAATATTCAAAGTGGGGCACTTAAATGGATTTTCATAACAAGGTAGGAAGATAAAAATATAAACATTTTATTAGTTCAAAAACAAGGTTACAAAAGCTAAAACAAACACTTAAAGAGAGGGGGAGAAAGTCTCCTTACAAAACATGAAAACCACCAAGGCAGCCCCTACCCCAAGCAAAATGGTCAAAAAAGAGAACATTGGTGCTTAAAGAAAACTTTTATTTATAGACAAAAAAGAGGGGGTGACACGCCCTAGGTCACAGACGTGTAGGGGGCATGTCAGTCTGGCGTGCTGAAGAAGTAGAAAATCCCGGTGAGCTGGCTTAGTTCTAGAAGCATCTGTAACGGGACACGTGTCAATCACGGGCATGTCAAGCTTTGTAACGGGCATGTACTAGGGCATGACAGGTCACCTTTGTTGGGTACATTGGAAAATGTGTACCTGATTTGAAGAAGCCCAACCTAGCTCAATGATATATATCAAGGTGTATTTGATGTTGTTTTAAGTTGACATGTGCAGGTGAAGAATTGATAAAGTATGCAGAAAAAATTCTAAGTCCAAGTGTCGACACAGAGGAAGCAGTGTCGACACATAGAAGAAAATAGTCGACACAACACTGGGAAGCAGTGTCGACACATAGCAGTTAGTCTACAACTACACTGGGAAAAAGTGTCGACACAGAGGAAGCAGTGTCGACACATAGCAGTTGGTCTACAACTACACTGGGAAAAAGTGTCGACACAGAAGAAGTAAGTCGACACAACACTGGGAATTTGTGTCGACACAGAAGAAAAGCGTCGACCTCAACATTGGGAAAATGTGTCGACACAGAAGAGTATAGTCGATCTCAAGATTGTCGACACCAGCTGGATGTGTCGACACAGAAGAATGTAGTCGACCTCAAGTTTGTCGACACCAGCAGAATGTGTCGACACATTGTGATTGAGTCAACACATTATAGCAAAGTTAAAAGAAGACTGTGTCGACACCTGAAGGCTAAGTCGACACTTACTAAGTTATGATTCTACAACAACTGTGTCGACACACAGGACTTGTGTCGACACACTGAAGAGTCAAGACCAAGTTATTTTCAGAAGAAGCTGTGTCGACTCAAAGGCAACTTAGTCGACATCACTGAAGACTGTGTCGACACCAAAGTCAATTGTGTCGACACAAATAGACAGATGGTCTCGACACTTTCTGACAGACTGTCTCGATAACTTATGGTTCAAGACAAAGGCACAGGACTTGTTTGGAGACTTGACAGCTGTGGGTTGCCACCGGTTAACTGAAGCTGTCAGACTTGTCAGAAAACGGTTAGAAACCGGATCAGCCGGTTACCATGAAGAAAGTCTATAAATAGACAGATTCAGAAGAAAACAAAAGACCTTTTGAAAAACATTGAATCAAAAAGTGGAGAAGGATTACAATCCAATTCATTTCAAGAAAGTGCTAGGCACTTAAGAAGATCTTCTCCGGGAGATCTAAGAAGACTATCTAAGGATAGATCAAAGAAGAGTTCTAATCAGAATTCAGAAGAATCATTCAAAGTGCTGGATAGAGAGAGATCAAGCCAGAATTTGAAGAAGAAGAAAGAATCCACCAGTGGATTCTCAAGAAGCTGTTTGGAAATCAACTCAGCTAAGTTCATATTCAAGAAGCTTTGAAGAAGGCTCAGATACAGTTGATTGCATCAGCTGATCAAGAATTGTCTTGGCCTTTTCTCTCTCTATTTTGGCAAGACAGTTAAATAACCTTTTCTATATTTCTGTAGGATCTGTTTACACAGATCTGAGTTGTAAGCCTGTGTTATAAAGGCTGAGTGTAGGAGTGTTGAACTCTGAGTGGTAGGGCTGTTTGCCTGAGTGTAGGAGAAGGGTCTTCTCTGAGTTGTAGGCCTTGGGGCAAGGCTGAGGTAGGGCAGTTGTGCCTGAGTTGTAGGAACCAGTTGGGTTCTAAGTTGTAGTATCTGTTGATCTGAGATTAGTGGAAGTTTGGCCGAATCTAGCATACTGCTAGATAGGTGAAGGGGGAAAGTGGATGTACCCAGACCTTGGGGAACCACTATAAAACATTGTGCAATCTGTGATGTTTTATTTTTTGTGATTGCTGTGATTCTTTTGTTAGTCATTGAATTGAATTCTGCCTAGAAGTTTTTATAAATAAGCAGAACCTATTCACCCCCCCCCCCTCTAAGTGTTTAGGCTGCCTTGAAAGTTAAACTATCAAGTGGTATCAGAGGGAGGTTCCTCAAAAAGGACTTAACAGTCTGAGGTAGATCTGAAAGGCAGGTTCAAGATTCAAGATTCTAGAAGATTGGTTCTGGAGAGAATCATAAGGAGCTAGGGTCTATGAAATTACCCATATGCAAGAAGGAAATCTTTGGGATCTGGAAAGAAAGAGTCAGATTGTTTATGGAGGCATCTGACCCAAGGATTTACATCACAGTACAGGAAGGCCCCTTCATTCCAATGAAGATATCTGTTCTTGATGCAAATATCCAAATACCAAAGACTTATTCAGAAATGACCAAGGATGAAATCACCTTGGCAACCATGGACAAAAGGGCACAGAACATCATTGTTAGTGCCATAGATGATTCAACATTTCAGAATCTGATTCACTGCAAGACCTCCAAGGAGATGTGGGACACATTGATTGTCTACATGGAGGGATCTGAAGAAGTAAGGCTGGACAGAAAGTCTATGCTAAATCAGGAGTATGAAAGCTTTAGATAAGGAAAATCTGATAGCATAACTGAGTGCTATAAGAAATTCTATAGAATTGTGAATGAGCTAATATCCTATGGAAGAGTCTTCAGTACCTATGAACTGAATGACAAATTCTTAAGATCCTTATCAAAGGATTGGGATACAAAGATCTGTGCCATAAGAGAAGTGGCTAAATTGGCAGAGATATCTCCTCCAACCCTGTTTGGAAAGTTGCTATCCTATGAAATGCAACTTATGGTAAGGAAGGAGGAGGAAAGAAACTCAAGAGGAGAGCATAGAGAAAAGACTGTGGCATTTAATGCTGAAGCCACTAGAAAGAATAGGAGGAAATCACCATCTCCTCCTAAGGAAGTTGAAGAAGATAGTTCTGAAAATTCAGATAAGGGTTCAGAAAGCTGTGATTCAGATGCAGACTTTGCTGCATTCACAAGGCAATTTCAAAGGTTCTTGAAAAAGAAGCAATGGAAGTCTAGGCCTTCCACATCACAGCAAGTTGATGACTATTATCAGAAGAGAAGGTCATCAAGGAAAGAGAAAAGCAGATCAAAGCCCAGCAAAGCCACTACTTCAAAGATTGTCTGCTATTGTTGCAATAGGCCTGGACATGTAGTGGCTGATTGTCCTGACAAGAGGAAGGAATCTTCAGAAAAGAAGAAGACTTATCAGAAAGGCAAGAAGGAGAAATCCTTTGTAGCAAAGAAAGATAAAAGTCTGTCAGACCAGTCAACTTCAGAATCAGGATCTGAAGCTGAAGCATATATTGGACTATATGCTGCATCTGAGGAAGAGGAGTTTATGCAGTTGCTAGACTCCATCAATGAACATCAATGCATGGGGTTGATGACAAGATCAGAAGAGGACATATGCCAGAATCAGTCTGGTCCTAATGAGGTAAAATGTCCTTCCAGTATATCTGTTTGTAGTACAAGTGAAGAATCAGTTACATCTGCATCAAATGATGAAGATGCATCTGAATCTGAAGGAGATGTCTATCAATTGATAGATAAGTATGGGGACTTGTTGCAGGCCCTTAAGAAAAGCAAGAACCTGGTTAAATCTCAGGCTCAGGAAATTGCTGAACTAAGGGTTGCAACAACTGAGTTAGAAAAAGTCCTTGATCAAAAGTTGACTGAAATTGCCAAGCTGAAGAATATAACTATTATTCAGATGGGCACAATTAATTATACTAATGATCAAGTAAAGAGTCTGGAGGCCAGACTTAAATTTGAAAAAGATTTAGTGGCTAGTTACTCTAAGCCAAAATCTGTCATACCCTTGATAGATGAGTTTGTCACTCAAAAGGGTAAGGCTGGATTAGGATTTAAAGGTAACACCAGGGCTGGCAACTTCAAGAGGAAAGGTAAAGCTCCTATTCAGCCACTAAATTTTTCAGTCCCTATAAAGTTTAGAAAGGAGGAAGTGCCTTCTAACAAATATGATCATGAGAATACTCAAGGTCATATTAAGACTAGTATTCAGAATAACAAGGGTGTAAATGCCAGCAGGCCTATCTATGGTCATAAACCCAATGGTTTTAAGAAATCAATGGGTAAGGATGCTGCAACACAAGCAATGGACAGACAATTTTCTGTCAAGAATGTATCTAGGAATAGATACAATAAGTTTGAGTGTTGGTGCTGTGGCAAGAGAGGCCATTTTGCACTAGATTGCTGGTTTAACACAAGTGGTACAAAGAACAACAGTCTACCTGCTAAAAGAGATTATGGTAGCTTTGTTAATGCTAATCTGAACCAAGGACCCAAGACTCACTTGGGTTCTAAGGGTAAGTAATTCTGTGTTGCAGGATAGTCCAAGTGCTCATGCCCCTATATGGTACTTGGACAGTGGTTGCTCCAGGCACATGACTGGAACTAAGGGGCTGCTGAAGGAGTATTCATCTGTCAAAGATGGACCTAAAGTGATCTTTGGTGGATCTGAAAAAGGAGTCATCAAAGGGTTTGGTAACATTTCTTCTAACCTAATTACTATCACCCAAGTGGCCTATATAAGAGGTTTGAAACATAATCTAATAAGCATAAGCCAGCTGAGTGATCTAGGATATGACATTTCATTTGGTAAGGATGGATGTCATATCAAAAGGTCAAGTGATCAAGAGATCATATTGACTGGGTATAGGAAGAGAAATGTGTATTGCCTTAATTTTGAATGTGAGAATAAGGCTTCCCCCATTTGTCTTGTAGCTGATGACAATGCTTCTCATTATGTTAAGTGGCACAAGAGATTGGCTCATCTAAACTACAAGACAATTGGCCAACTCTTTAGTAAAGAACTAGTGAGGAATGGGCCTCAAGTTAAGTGTATAAAGGAAGGGGTATGCTCAGCTTGTCAAAAGGGCAAGCAGACAAAATCCTCATTTCAAAGCCTTGAAAACAAGGATTCTGTGAGGTGCTTATACCTCTTGCATATGGATCTTTTTGGTCCTATGCCAGTTCACAGTCTAGGTAGGAAGGTCTACACTCTAGTGGTTGTAGATGACTATTCTAGATTTACATGGGTGTTCTTTCTGAGGCAAAAATCTGAAACCCCAAGTGTATTACTTAATTTTGTAAAGCAAATTCAGAATGAACTGAATAGTAAAGTGGTCAAAATCAGAAGTGACCATGGTACTGAGTTTCAATCTGAAAGCATAACAAACTTGTGTATAGACTTTGGGATTTTCCAAGAGTTCTCCTCACCTAGAACACCTCAGCAAAATGGAATTGCTGAAAGAAAGAATAGAACATTAATTGAAGCTGGTAGAACTCTATTGAGTGACACCTCTCTCCCAGAATATTTTTGGGCTGAGGCAGTTAACACTGCTTGTCATGTCATCAATAGGGCTTCTATCACCAAAAGCCACAGAAAGACTCCCTATGAGATTGTGAAAGGCAGAAAACCAAATCTATCCTATTTTAGGATCTTTGGTTGCAAGTGCTATATACTTAACAATGGCAAGTCATATTTGACTAAGTTTGCTGCCAAATCCCAGGATGGGATATTTGTTGGGTACATCACAAATAGTAAGGCCTATAGAGTCTTCAACATAACTACTCAAGTTGTTGAAGAATCTGTGCATGTTGTATTTGATGAAACAAGATTAATCAATTGTGAGTTGTCTTGTAGATCAAATGACTCAACAGGTATAAGCAAGAAGATGGACAAGCTCTCCATTGCTGAAGCTTCAAAGGAAGATGGAGCATTGGAAAATGAAGGCTACTGTCCAGGGGGAGTACAAGAGATAATGGAAGCTGATGAAAACTAAGTGGTTCAGCAGAATGAAGAAGCTGGAGATGCTCAACCTGAAGGGAATCTTCCTCCAGCTATGAGATATCTAAGAGATCATCCTACTGATCAGATAATTGGTGATCCAAGACAAGGAGTGCAAACTAGAAGCAGAAATCAAAGCACAGTTTTGCATTCTAGTTTCTTGTCCCAAATGGAACCTAAGAAGTTTGAAGAAGCTATCCAAGACCAGCACTGGATTGATGCTATGCAAGAGGAGCTGAATCAATTCAGAAGGTGCAAAGTCTGAGAGCTTGTTCCTAAACCAAGAGGCCACAACATAATTGGCACTAAGTGGATCTATAGGAACAAGCTAGATGAAAGTGGGATAATAGTGAAGAATAAAGCAAGGTTAGTTACAAAAGGATACAGGCAGGAAGAAGGGATTGACTTTGATCAAACCTTTGCTCCAGTAGTAAGGCTGGAGGCAATCAGAATGTTCCTTGCCTATGCAGCCTACCAAGACTTCAAAGTATACCAGATGGATGTGAAGTCAGCATTTTTGAATGGTGATCTTAAAGAAGAAGTATATGTAGAGCAGCCATCAGGTTTTGTAGATCCTCTTAAACCTGATTCTGTGTATAAGCTTAGGAAAGCTTTGTATGGGTTAAAACAAGCTCCAAGGGCTTGGTATGAAACCCTGTCTACCTTCCTCATTGAGAATAAATTCTCAAGAGGAAAGATAGACAAAACTCTATTCCTTAGGGAATCCAAAGGAAAGATCATCTTAGTCCAGATCTATGTTGATGACATAATCTTTGGATCTACTGAAAACAACCTTTGTAAAAAGTTTGCCAAACTTATGCAAGGGAAGTTTGAGATGAGCAGTATGGGAGAACTTAAGTTCTTCTTGGGACTCCAAGTAAGACAGACTGATGATGGATTGTCCATATCCCAGTCTAAGTTCACCAAAGAATTAATTAAGAAATATGGTATGAAGTCATCCTCCACCATGAGAACTCCTATGGGAACAAGTATGCCTATATGCAAAGATGAGGCAGGTAAACCTGTTGATGAATCATTGTATAGAGGAATAGTTGGGTCTCTACTATATCTCACTGCTAGTAGACCTGACATTATGTATGCAACATGTGTCTGTGCTAGGTACCAAGCCTGCCATAAAGAATCTCATTATACTGCAGTCAAAAGGATTCTGAGATATCTAAAGGGCACTCCTACTCTAGGTCTTTGGTACCCTAGGAATAGAGATTTTCTACTAACAGGCTATTCAGATGCAGATTTTGCAGGATGTAGAGAGGATAGAAAGAGTACTACAGGTACTTGTCAATTCCTGGGAGGAAGACTAATATCTTGGAGTAGTAAGAAGCAGACTAGTGTGGCAATTTCCACAGCTGAGTCAGAGTATGTTGCTGCTGGAAGCTGCTGTGTACAGCTATTATGGATGCAACATCAGCTTAAGGATTATGGTATTCAGGTAAGTAGAACACCCCTTTTATGTGATTCAAAGAGTGCTATTTCTATTGCTAATAATCCAGTTTCTCATAGTAGAACTAAGCATATAGAATTCAAATACCATTTTCTTAGAGAACATGTAGAAAAAGGAGACATCTCATTGGAATTTGTAAAAACAGATTATCAAATAGCAGATGTATTTACTAAGCCTTTAGATGAAACCAAATTCAATAAATTCAAAATTGAATTAGGTATGTTAACCATTGATTAATGTATTAACAAAATCATTAACAATGCAAGTGAAGTGGTTGGTGGAGATGCTATGTAAGTAAGTTAAAGTAATAACAACAGAAATTGGCTAAGTAAGAATGTGTCGACACATTCAGTAATAATGTGTCGACTCAGAGAAATAATGTCGACAAGTCAGAAATATTGTGTCGACACAGAGAATATGTGTCGACACTTAAGAGTTATATTATCGACTTAACCAGAAATGTAATGTCGACTCAACCAGGATAATGGTGTCGACACTTACAGAATATGTGTCGACACTTATCCTTAGAGTCGACACAGAATTTCTATCTTTCTATTATGTATCCAAGGTGTCGACATAACCACAAATTGGTGTCGACACATAGTAGGCTGATGTAATGTCGAGTCAATAGAAGTTTGTGTCGACACATTCCGTCTGTGTCGACACATTTAGACTGTTTTTGGCGCCTTTTGAACTTCTTTCAACTGAAGCTATAAATAGGTCAAAAACTCTTTCTGTCGACACGCTTCCAAGGTTTTCGAGACTAAAACCCTGTGTCGACAGTCTATCTTTCTCTCTTCTCTCAAGCTTTCTCGACGAATCGATGGCGCCAAGGATTGAAGACAACATTAATGAAGGGTATGAGTTGGTGCGCCAGGCCTTTGCAGAGGCGCCGCCAGATGTTCAAGGGGTTATCACCCTCCTCTCTGAGTCAGGGTTAGAATTTCTCATCTCAGAACCAACTAAAATCTGGAAGAAGGAGGTGCACGAGTTCTTTATCTCTGCATCAGTCCACTCGACTGGCCTCAAGATTAAGTCCAATGTACAAGGGACTAAGGTGAAGATTACTCAAAGAAGTTTAAGAAAGATCTTTCAATTGCAAGTAGTTGAGAATGAAGAGGAAGTTCCTAGTTCTAAGACAAGGGAAGCCCTTCAATGGTGTGGACTGGACTCAGGCTTGAATATTGGAGCTGCATTCAACAGGAAGGGTATGAATCAGCAAGGGAAGTTCTTGTCTGAAATAGTTGGGAAAGTGATCCTCTGCAAGACAGGTGGACATGATAGGATTTCTGCCTATATGTTCAGCCTTATGACCAGGATTGTTTTTACAATTCCTACTGATTGGTCAGGAGTACTCTTTGACAAGATCAAAGAAGGAATCAAGAAGCCTAACATGGCCAGGATCATGAGCTTATACCTCACTGGAGTGATTCCTGAAGTAATGCAGCAACTGCAAGGGACTAAGATTAATCATATGAGAAGAATGGATATGAGACTGTTCTCAAGGTGGGATAGGGTGCTGTCCAAGGATGTGCCTGAAGAGAGCAGGCCAGACACCCCTGTGAAATCCCCTACTCAAAATCAAGAAACTGAACAACTACAAGAAGACCCACTGAGGACACAGGTTGAAGAACAGCTTGACTCAACTATAGTCCAGCAAGTGTCAACACCTGCACAGATGCAGGGGGAGCCAGTTTCCACTCCTGCTCAAAAGGTATCTACTCCTGATAAGGTACAAGTATAGGGGGAGCTAATGTATTTCACTATAAAAGACATTGCTCATATTTTTGTTACTGCACAGGTTGAGGGGGAGCTAGTGTCCACTCCTCCTCTAGATACTATAAATACTGAAGTACAAGTGCAAGAGGAAGCACAGTTAAACTTATCTCAAGATTTAACTGCTGCAGAAGTTACAGCTCAACTGGAATTTACTCTAGAGGAGTTATTCCCTGATGTTGATACTATTACTGATAAAGTCGGAGGTGGACCAGAAATTGAGAAGTCCATAGGTATGGACATTGATCAGGAAGCTGAAGTTGAGCCATAGGTTTAGGGGGAGCCAGTGAATGTTGAGGCTGAGCAACAGGTCACTGGGACAGATACAATTAATCCTCCTCAAGAGAGAATTCATTTAGATACTTCATCTGAAACTGAAACTGAAGATGCCAGGATGGCAAAGAAAAGAAAACTTGTTGTATTTAAGAGAAGAAGCAAGAATTATAAGCAGGCTTTACAAACAACACCTCCACAAGTATCTCCAGCCTTTGATTATAACAAGTTTATGGTCGATCTACAGGTAAAATTGGATGAACAAAGGATGGCTCTGGAAAAGTATGTTGATGAAAATAGCAAGTCACTTCAGTTTGACTTAGCTCAGGATATAAAGTCCATCCAGTTTCAAGTCAACATGCATAAAAAGGAAATGACAGATTGCTTCCACAAGGGTGGTAATGCTGTGGTTTATCTAGCTCAACAACAGGAGGCTATTACTACAAAGGTGGATGACATTGCTTTGAAGCAAAGCTATGTCTTGGAAAATCAGATAAGAATGAATGAGAATTTAACTGAATCTCATAATGAGATCATTAAGGAGGTAAAGAAGATTGTTCCAGGTCTGCCTGCAGATAGAGCCAAAGAAAGGGAAGAATTTGATAAGAATTTTCAAGCTGCCATTGCTTCTGTTAAGACTACCATCACAACCTCTCAAAAAGAAATATCTGAAAAGCTTCAAAAGTTAAAACCATTTTTTAAAGAGGGTGTGAATTATTTGGATGGCCAAATCAGATTTCAAAAGGAAGATCTAAGAGATCATGTCTCTAGAGAAGCCATAAAGGGGGAGAGGATGCTAATTCATGCAGGCTCAGAGCACTCCAAATGGGTGACCAATAGTATCCAAGCCACATTGGGATATCCCCCATTGTGTGATGATGCTATGGTGGCTGAGTCAGGAATACAAACAAATCTACTTGAAGGCAATCAACCTGAGGTTGCCCAAGTCATTTACCCCCCTCCAGATTTTGACATGATTGATCAGTAGGTTCAAGGCATGTATAGTCCTCCAAAGGAGGTTACTAATATTGTCATTGGGAAGGTTGATAAGCCTGAGGCTACTTTGAAAGAACAGCAAGATGCTCTATTACCAAAGAAGAGATTCAGAGAGCAGGCTGCACTCAAGCCAGATTATGAGCAGTGGAGTCCTACTTCAAGGAACATAATACTCACTGCATGGAAAGCTGTACAAGACAAAGTTCATGAGAGAGGGAAGTGGTACAATGAGATAGAATGGCAGAAGTATGAGGCAAGACAGGAAGCAATAGTACAATTCAGAAGGAAAGCTAAGCTGGGAAGGCTGCCATCAGATGCTAAGGAGCCAAGCAAGTACTTCCCAAAGCCTTTTCACTATTTTGAAAGGCAAAGGATCTAGGAAGAAGCTCAGAAGAAAGCTGATCTAAAAGGAAAGAAGATAGCTGAAGAATCAGAAGCTCCTGTGACAGCTACAATTCAATCTGGCAAAGGGATTATAATTAGAGAGCCTGATCAATTCTGATTATGTTTTAAGTTCCTTCATAGTGTTTTGTAATGTTGTGATGTAATCATTAAATGTAAAACAATGTAATCAAACATTACCCAGTTATAAACAAAATGTTGTTTGGCATATTATAATGTTCATTCTGTGATGGATTGTTTTTATGTTTTGTTTATATTAAGTATTCCTGTCATGTCATATATCATCATTTAGTACTGTTTATAAAATGGTGTATATCATTGGCTATAAGGGTTATGACTTCTCCAAATAGGGGGAGATTGTTGGGTACATTGGAAAATGTGTACCTGATTTGAAGAAGCCCAACCTAGCTCAATGATATATATCAAGGTGTATTTGATGTTGTTTTAAGTTGACATGTGCAGGTGAAGAATTGATAAAGTATGCAGAAAAAATTCTAAGTCCAAGTGTCGACACAGAGGAAGTAGTGTCGACACATAGAAGAAAATAGTCGACACAACACTGGGAAGCAGTGTCGACACATAGCAGTTAGTCTACAACTACACTGGGAAAAGTGTCGACACAGAGGAAGCAGTGTCGACACATAGCAGTTGGTCTACAACTACACTGGGAAAAAGTGTCGACACAGAAGAAGTAAGTCGACACAACACTGGGAATTTGTGTCGACATAGAAGAAAAGCGTCGACCTCAACATTGGGAAAATGTGTCGACACAGAAGAGTATAGTCGATCTCAAGATTGTCGACACCAGCTGGATGTGTCGACACAGAAGAATGTAGTCGACCTCAAGTTTGTCGACACCAGCAGAATGTGTCGACACATTGTGATTGAGTCAACACATTATAGCAAAGTTAAAAGAAGACTGTGTCGACACCTGAAGGCTAAGTCGACACTTACTAAGTTATGATTCTACAACAACTGTGTCGACACACAGGACTTGTGTCGACACACTGAAGAGTCAAGGCCAAGTTATTTTCAGAAGAAGCTGTGTCGACTCAAAGGCAACTTAGTCGACATCACTGAAGACTGTGTCGACACCAAAGTCAATTGTGTCGACACAAATAGACAGATGGTCTCGACACTTTCTGACAGACACATCTCGACAACTTATGGTTCAAGACAAAGGCACAGGACTTGTTTGGAGACTTGACAGCTGTGGGTTGCCACCGGTTAACTGAAGCTGTCAGACTTGTCAGAAAACGGTTAGAAACCGGATCAGCCGGTTACCATGAAGAAAGTCTATAAATAGACAGATTCAGAAGAAAACAAAAGACCTTTTGAAAAACATTGAATCAAAAAGTGGAGAAGGATTACAATCCAATTCATTTCAAGAAAGTGCTAGGCACTTAAGAAGATCTTCTCCGGGAGATCTAAGAAGACTATCTAAGGATAGATCAAAGAAGAGTTCTAATCAGAATTCAGAAGAATCATTCAAAGTGCTGGATAGAGAGAGATCAAGCCAGAATTTGAAGAAGAAGAAAGAATCCACCAGTGGATTCTCAAGAAGCTGTTTGGAAATCAACTCAGCTAAGTTCATATTCAAGAAGCTTTGAAGAAAGCTCAGATATAGTTGATTGCATCAGCTGATCAAGAATTGTCTTGGCCTTTTCTCTCTCTATTTTGGCAAGACAGTTAAATAACCTTTTCTATATTTCTGTAGGATCTGTTTACACAGATCTGAGTTGTAAGCCTGTGTTATAAAGGCTGAGTGTAGGAATGTTGAACTCTGAGTGGTAGGGCTGTTTGCCTGAGTGTAGGAGAAGGGTCTTCTCTGAGTTGTAGGCCTTGGGGCAAGGCTGAGGTAGGGCAGTTGTGCCTGAGTTGTAGGAACCAGTTGGGTTCTGAGTTGTAGGATCTGTTGATCTGAGATTAGTGGAAGTTTGGCCGAATCTAGCATACTGCTAGATAGGTGAAGGGGGAAAGTGGATGTACCCAGACCTTGGGGAACCACTATAAAACATTGTGCAATCTGTGATGTTTTATTTTCTGTGATTGCTGTGATTCTTTTGTTAGTCATTGAATTGGATTCTGCCTAGAAGTTTTTATAAATAAGCAGAACCTATTCACCCCCCCCTCTAGGTGTTTAGGATGCCTTGAAAGTTAAACTATCAACCTTGCAATTTAATGTCGGCAGTAACTTATCCTGGATAGGTAGAGTGGTCACGGGTATGTAGCATATTGGACATGGGCGTGACGAGCAGTTTTGATGAAGGTTGAAGTCGAGCTGGGATCGACGCAGGTTGAATGTCGAGGGGCATGACACGGGCATATCAGTATGGCACATGGGCGTGTACTTAAATTTTTTTTGCTTTTTCTGAAAAAATTCTGAAACACAAAATATAGCTAAGTTAGAATAATTTTTACAAAAAAGAAACATGATATTGAAGAAAAATAAATAAAAACAATGAAAATAAACTAAAATGACCTAATAGAAGTACTGAAAAATATGTATATTTACAACTTATCAAGTACTCCTTTAAGTTGCTCCTTGTCCCAGTCATGTGTCTGGAATAACCACTGTCCAAGTACCATATAGGGGTATGGGCACTTGTACTAACATGCATCACATAAATTTTTTTACCTTAGAACCCCAATATCTATTAGATCCTAGGTGCATGTTAGTCTCAAAATGGACTTGTCTACCAGTCGCTTTTCTGACTAGTGGACTAACAAAAGCTCTCAACATAGTAGGATTGTACCAGTAATCTAAGGAAAAATGCCACACCTTCCCACAACACCAGCACTCATGAATATTATGCCTTCTCTTCTTAGCAGGTCCTACTATTGGGTTAACTGATGACTGTACATATGAAAGAGGTGTAACAGCCTTCTTCAAGTTCCATTCAGCAAGGATCTGACTGAAGGTGAGTCTTTCAACAGGCTTTCTTGGCTTGCTTTGACTGCTATTTACAACAGTCTTCTTTGTAGATGACATGCTGTTTATAGTATCTGAGATAGCTAGATCTGGCTTGCTGATAGTCTTTCCCTTGGTCTTGGTCTTTGCTGGATGGTCTAGAGGGTTATCCACTGCCTCTTTCCTGAGTGAAGGGGCAGGTTCGCCAAACACAAATGGTCCATGATGGGCCATTTGGATTTCCTCATGGGGAGCCTTAAAGGCACTCACTCCCCTACTATACCATCCACCATAGCTGTGAACCTTTTTTTTCACACTAGTGGATCTAACATTCATCCAGTGGCCATAGATGCTCTCTTGATCATACCTGTTTGAAGGTAACTGAACTTTCATAAAATGATTGGGAGGCTTGGAAGCTAGAGGCTGAGCTAGAGCTTTGCCCTTCCCTTTGGAAGGGGCAACTCTAGTGTTTCCCTTAAACCCGAACGCCTTCTTACCCTTCGGAGAGGAGGAGTTAATTCAGGGAAACATTGTATTGGGCTTAGAGAAACTAGTTACAATTCTCTTCTCCCTCTAGAGCTTCTCTTCAACATCCCTAATAAGACTATTCTTGTACTTGATGAAGCCTATCTGGATGAGATTCAAGACCTTAAGCTGGCTAATTTGCTTATCATTCTAATCCAGCAAAGATGTCTCAGCAGGCTGGACAACAGCTAGCTGAAGAGAAGAAATCTCCACAACTTGATTTTTAGTAAACTTCTTGCACTTCTTAAAGGCATCTAGAAGTTCACCATACTTGTCAATAAATTGATTGACATCTTCCTCAGAAACTTAGCCCTCTTCACCACTAGATGAAGAAGCATCAGAGTCTGGACTAGTCTCATAATCTGAGTTAGAAGATGAGCTGGATAAGGAATGTACCTTGACTGGACTAGGCTATCCTTGGCTAGATTCATGATTAGACCTTGCCATCAGCCCATAACAGCTGATTCTATCTTCTTCATCTTCATCATCCACCTATGAATAGCTACTTGAATGTAATAGAGGGACCCTGAAATCTATCCTAGTAGCAAGATAGTCTTCAGCTTCTGCTTCAGGTCCTAATTCAGCAGTAACATCAACCAGCAAAATAGATTCTTCTTCTTCTTTTGTCTCTGATAAAGATGAGTAAGTCAAGCTCTTCTCCTTCATTGAAATGAAGGACTTGTCCTTCTTTCCCTTGTGCTTGTGAGCTTTTTTCTCACTAGCCTCTTTTCTTGTCATTGTGCAGTCAGCAATAAAATGTCCAGGTTTGCTGCAACAGTAGAAAACAACTTTAGAGGAAACATATTTACTAGGCTTTGAGTCAAACTGCCTCCCTTCGAGTGCTTCTTCTCTGCCTTATAGTAGTCTCCCTTGTGATGAGAGGAGGAGGAAGGTCTGCTCCTCAACTACTTCCTCTTAATCAATTTTAGAAGTTGAATGGAGAAGGCACCAAATTGCTTATCTAACAAGCTGCTGTCAGATAAATTACCCCAGAGATTTCTTAGTCAGCAGGCCTCCTTAGAGGAGAGGCAATCCTATCCTTGCCCTTCTTGGTGCTCTCTATTATGAAGGCTAAAGAATTTTCCTTGTCCTGGGATTTGCTGATGGACTCCTCCTCTTTCCTGGCAGCTAGCTGCATCTCATAAGAGAGCAACTTTCCAAATAGAGAATAGGGACAAGTATCAGCTAGCTTGGCAACCTCTCTGATGGCACATATCTTTGTTGAAACCAAAAATTCGGTCTCTGTAGAGTTCGACCCTTGGGGAAGGTGTTAATGAACACTTAATTCTATCTCACAAGCTAAACGACCAAGGACTTAGCACAAGGAACAGACCCAAGTCTCCAACACAGATGTCCAACCACACACCCGGAAGATCCTAGATCATTTCGTCTCCTTAGCCAAGTGCTGAGCAAAAGATACCTCAGAAAGCGCAAGAAGACTTGGGCCAAGTAACCATGCCTTTTGGGGTACCCCCTTTTGGTCTATTTATAGTTTTTTGAAGTTGGTCTTCTAACAGCACACCTCCATTTTTTTGGAATGTCTATATGCACCCAAAAGTGGTCTGCCAACAACGTAACTCCATAGTTCTAAATAGTTATATTCATACCTAATTAGGTTAACCACGTGATACATGCACACCACACTTAGGGGACATATGGACCAAGTCGCCACTAGCCTGGGTGGACGCAGGATAGAGAACGCAATTCGCCGATATCGTTAGGTGAGAGAAAGTTGGCTTGTGTGAATCGCCCACCCTTCCTGATGGAAGCGGGATCGTAGTCCTACTTCGCCAGCCAACCTGGCGAGTACAGGTTCGTTGCACAAGCTTGCTCTCTTGCCTAGCGGGTGCGGGCCGACTGTCCTATCTTTCTCGCCTACCTGGTGGGTATGGACTGGTTTCCCTAGCTCCCTCGCCTGCCTGGCAGGTGCGGGTAAGCTGCCCTAGCTCTCTCGCCTGCTTGGGGGGTGCGGGCATGATGCCCTAGCTCTCTTGCCTGCCCGGTGGTCAAACTCAGTGAACACTGTGTTGTATACAATCCCCACTCTTTTTGAGCTTGGCAAACCTCGGAATGAATCATCAAACCCCACGTGTTCGGTGAGTTCTTTCCGAGCTAAAGGGAATCTTTTGGTGGGTCCCATCAATATGCTATAAATATGCCACCGAGCCTACAAGAAAAATCGCGTCTTATTTCCTTTACTTTCCTTGCAAACTGTAGCTGAGCGATGCCCAAGTCAGAAGAGATGCGAGAGTGCCTAGCAGCCGCGAGGGAGGGGATGTAGGAGCAGGTCCTTGATGTTGCACCTTGGTTGGCACGTGGATCACCTAGTCCCGTCTTTAGACCAAACAAGGCGAAGATGATTAGGCGATCTCTCCCAAACAACGCCCCTATGACTAGTTCGACCGTCGGTACCGAGGCCGCCCAAGAGGTATGCGGGTCTCTTGCCTGATTTGTTACTCCACTTCTAATCTTTTTTTCCGCAGGAGGCACCCTACAAAAATGGAGGCGGAAGAATAGAACTGGGGCATTCCTCTCCACGTATAATATTGCTGGTTGCCATCCCTTTGACCATGGGTCCCGCCCCTCCCTCGATTCCTCCATTGTCAACAAGGATCAGGGTAGGGAAATCATTTGCAGCTCTCGAAGGCATGTTCTTCCAGGGCTAGCCAGGTTCCTCCCGCCCTCATATAAGAGAGGGGAACGTGTCATTCCCTGGTGAGTTTTTACGCTTGCTTTTTTTTCTATATTTTCTACTTTTGTAGACTTCAATGTGATCTCCTCCTCTGATGTTGACATTACCCGAGGATACTTGCCACCCCTTCTGCGGACAACATCTCAAAATACCTGGGCGACCCACAGGACGCCAAGGAGATGAAGAGGCGGGTGACACAGTTGTTCTAGAAGCAATCCTTGATTCTACAGGAGGTTTACGATATGGTGGATGAGGATAAGGCTCTGGAGGAGGAGTGGTTTGCGGTACTGGAGGGCATGAGGCGCCCAGTTCGCGAGTACTTTTATCTTAGCATGCTGCCCCATTCTAGGGCGCGAGCACAGGGTAGGTGGACGTGGATTCAGTACTGAGTCACCCACCCTTTCCTCACTATCATCCGGAAGGCATGGGAGCAACTGTATCTTGGATCATCCCATGTGATAGGACCATGAACTTGATTCATCTTCTCTTGGGAACCTCGAACTCTTTCTTATTTGTAAATATTTGGGACTTCTCGCCCGCTGAAGGCCTTATGTTTGTTGTATATTATTTTCATATCTTATTACTACTTAGCTTTCTCTAGGCAAATGCGGATGAGGTGCCCTTTCTCGCCCGTCTGCCAGACATGAGCAAGCATTACTCGTATTCCTCTTTAGTGGATGAGAATCAATACGGCTCGCCCGTAACTAGAGCGGATGCGAGTCAGCATGGCTCACTACCGCATAACTTTTGTAGGGTCATGGTGAGATGGCGGGAACTAGTGATAGGCCTTGAAGTCGAAGCGCCAAGGCATATTTTTTCTATCCACACATTTCCCACCGATTGGACATTTTCCTGCCCATTCCTATCCTATAATTAGGCCCCTTCTCTTCTTCCTACCTATCGTATTTAGGACTTTCCGTTCCTTCTCCCCTTACCGCGACTCCCTACCCACCCCTCTTTGCGAGAACTCCAGCGTTCTGCTTAGTTATCTGCCTGCGAGATGGGATGCAGTGGTAGAGATGCCGAGGGGCAAAGAAAGTGTGCCTATACATTCTCCGACCACTCCTTCTTCTGCGCCACCACCACCGAAGCCGAATTCATCGATGTGGTCGGTGACTTCATCCCTCCTTACTTTGAGGCGTGGTGGCGTGGAGAGGAAGATAAGTTCAAGGATATTTCTATCATGGAGCTCGCCATTCTTATTTCCCATTTTGATGCAGGCCTCCAGCTGCCCCAATGAAAAGAGGTCAGGATGGTACTGAAGTATTTTGGGGATATCCCTGGCCAGATGACTCCCAACTTTGTAGCCTCCATGCTCGGGTTCGCTTGATACCTAGAGGAGGAGAGGATCGAGTTCATCCTTGTAGTCTTCCACAAGGTGTTCTCCTTCCGAGAGAACAAGGATGTCATCGCCCATTTCTCTAGCACACATGTCAAGGAGTGCGAGACGGTGAACAAGAGCCATAATTTGCTCATGAAGTTTGTCTTCTTCAAATGAGAGTTTGGCAATGTTCCGTTCTCACCGGTACAACTCAACTATGCAAGATACGCCCCCTAGCCTTTGGGGACATGAAGCTGAGCAGTGCGGGTTCTTCCAAGGGAAGAACTTTGAAGACACGTTCCTCAACAGGAACGTGGATAGCCTCGCCCCCGTCCCGCCCGGGGGAGGTAAGCTACTCGCATTTTACCCTTTTCACTTAGCCCAATCATTCATTGACCTAACCCTCATTCTGGAGGTGAGCGAGACATTCCCGTGCACCCTCCATACGAGAGTGTTCGAGCCACGTCTGGCAAACTCGCGTAAGCCGAGGCAGTGGCTACCGCGCATCGTGAGGCCTCGAACATTGCTATCTAGAAGCGGACTACCCGTGATAGCCTCTACCATCGCTGCCGCCCAAAAAGCCAAAAACCGCGGGCGACACAACTCCCGTAACCCAAAAGAAAGGCAAGGCTCCGACGGGCCAACAAACTAAAGAGCCTGCAACCCCGAGCATTTTGACCGGCGACCGTTCTAGCGAGGCGGCCGACACCTCCAGGTCGTATGGAAAGGTGTTCGTCGCTAAGCTTGAGCCGAGAGAACACCATAACTTTGGCTATGGCGAGAGGCCTCTGTATTAGCTCGGCGAGCCCCTCCTCCAGTGGGATAAGGAGGTGAATCGAGCCTCTATCTCCACCATGCTGCCGAGCTGGTTGGAGCAAAAAACCATCAGCGAGGAGGCTTATGCCTTCTCTTTCGACCTCTATGCGCGGGAGTACGCTGCAATTTTTTATAAGGAGGCCACGCAAGTTCCGTACAAGAGAGCTTGCGGGCCTAGCTCCGTGGCTTGGAGCTGGCTCATATGGTGGGCAGGCAGTGCACGTAGGTGGAGCGGAACTCCACCTCGCTCAAAAGCTAGCCAGTTGATGCAGAAAATGCCTCTACATGCTCGAGAGTGCAATACATGTGATCCGGGTTGCTACGATAATGGGGGGTTGATGAGGAATTGTGAAAGTGAGGGATAGATCTAACTTTACTCTAGAGGGGGGGGGGGGTGAATAGAGTATTTTAAAAACTTTGATTTATTTTTATAGCGGATTTTAAATAAAGTGATAAATATATATATATATATATATATTTAAATATATATATATATATATATATATATATATATATATATAGAAAAAAAATAATAGAACACAAATAAAAAGAATAAAAACCACAAACAACACAAAGAATTTTATAATAGTTCACCAATAAACTTGGGTACATCCACTCTTCTACCACCCTAGTATGCATCCACTACAAGTTTTTGCTCATGTGCCCTGCCACTAGAAGATCTATTTTCTAAGTGAGATCTTGCAACTCTTTGAGCTTTTGATCAGGTACTCAAAAACAAATCTTAAGAATTTTGATCAGGTGACTTATGAACTAAGAGATAACTTTTGAACGTTGTTAAAAACCCTATACACGGTTTAAAAAATAAACTAAAAGTGTGATGATATCTTCTCTATCAATTATCTCTGAGAAGACTACTGGATGATGAAGATAAATGCTCCCCCTGATTAGAATAAAGATTTGTGATCAGGAGAGGAGGCTTTTCTTCAGGGTGTAGGCCTTCTTGTATTTTACTGATGAGGACTTTGCACTTGCAGGGACTGAAGTAGAAAATCTGATAAAAATATGTTGATCTATAGGAGAGTGTGTGCATGTTAGTCTTGTAACTCTTTGAAGTAGAAATAATTTTAATATATAAACTCTAAGAAGATTTCAAACATTTTAATTTAAAATCATATTAAAATTCTTGAAGAACCTCTGAGAATTATAACTTCTCATGGGAATTAATTTGAATTAAAATCTGAAATAAAACTTTATTTATTGTTGCCTTTAAATGGATATATTTATTAAGAATATTTAACATTAAATATCAGAGTGTAACTGCCTGAGATTAAGCCTTGAAACCTTTCTGCCTTCAGTAAATAAAACTTCCTTAACACTGCAAAAAGTACATCGAACTGCGCCTGGAGATCGTCGAATTGAGCCTAGAGTTCGCCGAACACAGCCTGGAGTTCGTCGAGCTGAGCTACTGAGATATGATCAGTGTTCTTCGAACGGAGCCAAGAGTTCGTCGAGCTAAACTAAGAGTTTGAACTATGAGTTTGTCGAACTGAGCTCTGCGTTCCTCGAACTTAGCTCAGCTTTCGTCAAACAGAATCCTTCATTCGTCGAACTACATTTCTCTGGAACTCTTATGAATGAACAACCCTTGTAATAAAACACCCTAGACTATACATATTGGGTCAAACTAATCATCCTAAAACAAATAATAGTGATCCTAGCCCAAATCAGTAATAGGGTTCCAACAATAACCCCATATTTGTGTGAGGATACTATCTAAAGTAGAAAAACACAGGGCAGAAAATATCTAGCATAACTAAAACATTTAGCAGATATATTAAAAGTGATTTGAGAGTTCAAAAACAATAACACAGTTTAAAAACATAAAATAAGAAATCAAAAGTCTTTCTTAGGAGCTTCAGAGGGAGAATCTGAAGATGATTTGGTGAAGACTAGCTTTCTGTTTGGATCTTTAGCTTCCCTTTGGCTCATCTTTAAATCCTTAGAGCCAATAATCTTCAAAGAGGTAGCTCTGGGAACTACTGCTTCAGGATGCAGACTCATGTACTTATCCACATTGAACAAGCTCTTCTTTGAATATCTGTCAAGCTCCTTTTGCCTATATGGGGACAAGGTGGTGAACTGTGAAGTGTCCTTGCCTTCTGCTTTAGATTTCTTAATTTGTGAAAGAGCAACCGGCTCTTTAAACCTTGCCATTTTGAAATCAAGATCCATATTTGGATCATATAATAGAGAAGGTGGCCTATCTTGGCTAGATTGTTGTTGTTGATTGCTTTGACTTGATTACTGTGGTTGGTTGCAAATGACCCAACTACTGGAGGATGGGGAGGAGGAGGTCCTCTACTAGACCTTGCAGGTGAAGAATATCTCCTCATCTTCTTATTGTTTTTCTGTTCATTCTTGGAGTTCCTCATCCAGTTTGGAAGGTCTGGAGTTAGAGGTATCCCATGCAGAATATAGTACGGAACATCTTCTTTTAAAGAAGGTTTAGGAGCAACCTTAACTGGAGCCTTCTTCTTGAATTTTCTTTTCTTAGAGCTTGAGTCTTCTGACTCATCAGACTCTGAGTTATCATCAGAGTCTACCTCTGGTTGATCATATAAAATATCAATTTGTTTTAATAAATTAGTTTGATCAACATATTGAGCCTCTGGCTATACAGTTACATTGTCTTCTTCCTACTCCATATCTTCATTAAGAAAATCATCATAATTTGGCATAGGGGATTCATCTCATGAAAAAGAAGGAGGGGAACAAGACTGCTCCATTATATCAGTTACTACAGCCTGAGTGGTAGAATCAAAACTAGTAGAAAGATCTTGGAGTATAACAGTGTAGTAAATCACAATCTGATAATAAAGAATATATATCAACTGTGGGATTAATAATTAAATCGCCAATAATTATAACTTCTGGAAGATCTGAAACTATTATCTCTGAATCAGGCTCTTCAATAAAAATAGTTGCTGCAACCTGAGATTCTACATATGGAGCTTCTTAATTAAACATCTCCCCCTACCTAGATCTAGGGAGACCTTAATCTAGGTCCCCAGAAGAAGGTGAAGAATTGGAGGAGGCTAGCTTAGAAGAAATATCTGAGAAATAAACAACTAGAGGAGCCAAGGATTCATCTATTAGTTTCTTGAGGGTTAGAGTGATGAAGTCGAGAAGGTTAGATTCAATAGATGAGAAATCAAAATACATATACTTGGAAGGATTCTGAGTAGATGCATAGGATGGATTGGAAGTAGATTTAATGGAACTATTAGCACAACTGTAACATATAATGAATGCTTGAGGAATAGATGAAGGAGGGATGACAGGGGGAATTGCATTTGGAATAATGTCCTGGATAGGTATGTGTGGTGGAGATATATGAGGTAGAGATGAATGTGGTGGAAATGAATGTAGTAGAGAGAAGGGAGAAGGAGATGAAATTAGTAGAGATGTAGGTGGTGACAGATGAATTGGGGATTATGTATGAATTGAAGTGGATGTAATTTCTTCAATGAGATGAGGTGGTAGAGATGACTGAGGAACAGTGGAATCAACTTGTCGAGTTGATGATGGAATTTGTTCAGGAAAAGTTGTTTGTAGAGAAGATGGTGTAACATCCCTCAAACAACTAGACCCATATGTCTTTGTTTTGTCATAACTAGGTCATGACAAAACCATCAGAAGCTCAAGATCAAGTGGGCAAGGCCAAAGGTGGAAATCACTTGTGTCTGCTTATAGCACATCCTCAACATCAAACCTAAGGTCTGACTTTAGGGCTTCAACTTGACCCCATAAATATACCATAACAAATTTAACACCTTGGCTAGTCCATAGGGTCGCTAAGGACTCATTGGGGTCAACCAAAAAGAGGCCAAGTTGACTAAAGTCCGGGAAGCGTCGAGTGAGTTGATGAGAAATTACAAGTAGGTCAATTATTTACTTAGACATGTTTTTCTGCTCGGGCGTTGAGTGCATGGAGTGCACTCAATGCCATGAGCTGGTGGCGTTGAGTGTGTTGAGTGCAATCAACGCCATCTTACTTAGGAAGAATTTTGAGCTCGGGGAATTGAGTGCGTTGATTACACTCAACACCATGGGCTGAATGGCATTGAGTGCACTCAACACCATTTTTACTTAGAAGGACTTTTGGGCTCATGGCGTTGAGTGCATTGAGTGCACTCCACACCATTGGCTGAATAGCACTGAGTGCATTGAGTGCACTCAATGCCAATTAACACGGAAGGATTTTCTTGAATCATGGCATTGAGTGAGTTGATCTCACTCAATGCCATAGACTGAATGGCATTGAGTGAGTTGAGCTCACTCAACTCAATAGCCTGAATGGCATTGAGTGATGTGAGCTGACTCAACGCCATTTTACTTAGGAAATTCCTTGCGATTTTGGCGTTGAGTGTGGAGGCTTGTCTCAATGCTTTTGCCTTAGAGAAATTATCGGCCTTGTTTGCTGGCTCGTATGAATTGGATGAACCTGGGTCTTTCCGGGAATTGCGCCAAGATGAATTAATTGGCACCGGTCCTTTCATTAGGACTTATTTAAACAATAATAAGTGGTCCAGTATTTGGGTGCAACGTGGCAGATGGCTTAACCAAAATTCCATTTTTAATGGAGAGAGGGAAAGTGAGGAGTAAATTCCATTCATGGCCTGGAAGGCCAAGGGCCCACTCTTCATGATGGAATCACCTCCCTCGGTTAGTTAGGAGAAGGCCAAGGGTTTTCTCGGCCATGACAACAACTAGGGGAGGAGAATTGCAATTACCGAAAGGCTCTTCAAGGGGCAATAATGGCCATCACTAGCTAGACCCCTCCCCTCCCCAATTTTTATCATTTTAAAAGAATCACGGGACTAATAGGATTCGTTTCCACCCATTACCTGAAGGAGACAAAGGACTTCACTGAGTTGTTGCAGAAACCGAGCGCCGCCACCACCACCAATGGCTTCCTGACGATCGACGCATCTCCAGGCTGCAAGCAAGGTCCTCCTCTACTCCTTCTATGGGTAGATATTAGGAGTCTTTTAGGATGATAATCGGGCTCAGTTGAGCCCGATCAGGTGAAGCTTTTCCAAGGATTTTCCGTGAAAATGATGTCCGGGTAAGCCGGAAACCGCCCCTCCGGCGGCCGTGCCGCCGCCCGGCGATAGCCCCCACCTCAACCGAGGTGGTAGCGGTAGTGGCGAGCCGGGGAGGGGGATGGGTGGACGGGAAATAAGCTTGGGATAGGCTCTAGGTCGGGTGAAACCTTGCCTTTGGCTAGAGTAAGAAGAAAGCCAGGAGCCCCACGATTGTGCTTTTAGATGTGTGTTAGTGATATATTATTAATTCCGGATTTTGTGTTTTATGTTTACTAATATCAATCACCTTGAAATAAATATTAAAAATACTTAGAGGAAAAAATAGAGAAAATGGTCAACATGAACTTTTTAAATCTTGAGGGTAACTTTAATTTAAAATTTGTTTCAACCACTTTAGATAATTGGTTTGACCACAAGACTCATTTTGGTGCAACCTATACCTAGGTGTCACCAGTCACAAAAATTATTTCCCACACCAAACCACTCTCCCAAATTCTTTAAAATTTAGGAAATAAGCTTTTCATAACCTTCCCCTCATATTGTCCAAATATCTGAATTTTTGGACAATAAATTTTCTATAATTTTGTGAATAATTTAATAAATCATATGGAATTTAATCAGTTGTCTTAAACTCCTCAAAAACCGCCAAAATTTTGGTGGGTGATCTTGGGGGATGGTATAAGGCTCAATATTTATTTTCATCACTTTTGGTGATGGTTTAGGATGGAAGCAAGCAAACCCTAAGTTGGCTCAATAAGGGGTATTTAGGTCAAATGTGCACTTGTCGGTTTAGGTGGCCAAATCACCTAAACAGAGGTTAAAATTTGGACCACTGAATTGGCATGACTTTTAACACCCTCCCACAGAAGATGGGGTGGATTGGGGTAGATTTTTCGTAGGATCCAAGACCAAATCCTAAGGATGCTTTTTGGTGTCTTGTGAAGGGCATGTGGTCAAATGACCTTGCAATGATTTAAAATTTGGTGGAGAGGACTCTAGGATAGTTAGAGTCCTCTGGTAGAAATCTTATTGGATTTAGAAGTTTTTAAACCCCTCAAAATCCTAACCATAGTTTAGGTCACAAACCTTTTAGTGGTAGAATAGGTTATTAAAACTCATTGAATAGTGATGAAACATGGGTGGTGTAGTCATAGGGCTAGTATGAACTCTGGAAATTTAATTGGGAACTTTGGAACATTAATCTTAGTACTTCCTTTGTAATACATGAGTTAGCCCTACTTAATTATTAGGATATTGTGAACTCATTGTCCATTGGAAAGTCATAAAAAATTTTGGCAGAGGGAGTTTTAGACCATTATGCTCATGTATGAATTTTATTAGAAATTTTAATACATATTTACAGTACATACTTCTTGAAACTTGTTCAATAATATATTCAAAGCTCATTATTTACAGTACAAACTTTTCAGAATTTTTGGAAGTATATTTGTACTACTTGTCTCTTTAAAAGATTAATGCAGGTTGTATTTAAAATTAGATTTAGAGGCCTAAACCTTACTAAAAAATTGGGAAACTCTTATTTTACTATTCAACAGTCATCATGTAATTATCATAAATTTTGTAAAGCATTTGCATTTCTGAAAGGGGTACTTCATATTCAAACTTGGGTCTTGGATTACTTAGGAAAAATTAAATAAATTACTAATTAAGTTAGGAAAATTATGAACTTCTGAATTTAGGCTAAACATGTCATTATAGACCCTCAATAATTAATATAGGGAAATTAGATGATAATTTTGAGTACCTCCCATTATATACATCATACAACTTAGGATGGACTACGTTTAGTAAAACTGCAGAAATCAAGATATGGTGGAAAATGAACTCAGAGAGTTGGGATGTTTTTGTATTGATTTGGTAAATGGATAGGATATACTATTGGAAGTCTGGAAGAGTAGGTATTAGAGTGGCCTAAATTTAGGTGGTGCTCGGGATCGACGAAACTTCGTCTTCCCCGCAGAGAGAGAGAAAGAGTCAAAACACACTAGGATTAGATCTAAGGTAATAAAAAGGGATTGGGAATCGGGTATTAACATGTAAAAATAAGTGCCTTGCGAACGGGAGCTTTGGTCTTCAGCCCATCGTAGTTCCTAGTGCCTTTTGAGAGCCCTTCACGGGGTATGCCGGGGGCAGTACTGGGCTAAACTAAGCTGTAGGTAAAACTAAATTGCAAGAGTAATTAGCATAAATAGGGATTCACTTTCACTCTCCTCGATGTCTTGGGATGTTAGGATGGGTCACTCGGGCTGCAGGCCTGGTGGGTTTGGTGATGGGCAGGTTGGCCTAGCGAGCTTTTGCTCGGTTGTTGATTGTGATGGACAGGATGGTCCGGGGAGCTTTGGCTCGGTAGCTGATACATAAGTTGCATGTGCATAAAGTATTAGGTGGTGGGTCTATTGTATTGGAGTGTCGATGCACCAACGCCAATACGTTGTCTCGGCAAGTGTGGTGTTGCACTTGGCCAAAAAAAAGTCCGATGCGCCAGCCGACAAGAGTACGCAGGAGCTCCGCTTAGTACACCAGCGTTGAGGCCTACGATAGGTCTGACTGCTAGTGCAATTACCAGTTTAGAGGTGGGCGAGGCCCAACCCACCGCTTCTGTTTGCCACTACGGAGGTATCCTAGGAGGTTCGGCTCCAAAAAGGGGGAACTAAAGGTCTGTGTACACAGAGTCGAGTGGGTGTGTTGCACTTGAATGATTCACATCATAGCATACTTGCATGTCATAGCATAACCATTGCATATAAACTCTGACATCTTTTGTATAAAGTGGTATGGGACGCATTATACAATTGGCCCTACAAAACGACCCTTTGGTTTATAAGTTCGCGCGAACGTGCTTATAAGTTAATGTTTTTATTCAGTAATATATATATCATGCTTGCTAGAAAACCGACACCCTATCGTATAAAATGGTATGAGACTTTTTATACGATAGGAGCCTTGCAAAAGATCCCTCGGCTTATTTTCTTTCATATAAGCAAAGGTTACTTATTTCTTGAATAACTTTTCTTACCTTTGTTATTGCAATATTTATACATGCTCATCAAACTGCTAGTCTAGTTCTGCTGTCACCAACATTTGCTATTCTCCACTATCATGTCCTCTCCTTTCTTCCTCCCCGCTCGTTCCAAGGAGCCATGGGGGAAGGAGCGGGGGATGATAGAACTTAGTCTTTTAGACTAACGGTTTTTGAACCACATCATTTTAGGCGACCGTGGAGCCAAACATGGAGGAGCAGCCCCGGAGGTCGGTACGCTTGGAGATGGCACAGTCTAGTATCGGAGTTCATACTACTGGGACTGTAAGTCTCAATCGTTAGTAGTTTATTAGTTTTGCTTCCGCTATGAGTGATTGGTGACAGCTAAGCTTCGAAGAAAATAAAAGCAACCAAACTAGCAATCTAATGAGGCAAGTTACCTATCGAACTGTAGCTAGGGGACATAAGTGTCGAGTAAACTTACTCACACGAAGACTATTATTTTATCGACGGAAAAGTCTAGGGTTTAGAAAAACAAATTGCAATATAGGAAATAAAGCTATTCTAGAAAGAGAACTACCGCAGTTAATTAAAGAGCATAAAATAAGTGATTACAATGAAGGACTGAAACTATGAAATGGAAATGCACTCGATCAAGAATCACCTCGGCTAAAGATGATTAAAAAAATGCGATAAGAAAAACCTAAACTTAATAATGTAAAGGTATAATACCCCATTTTTTTTCTTTTTAAACACCAGGGTCTTAGGCACAAAACCGTCGCTTTGCTGTGACACCTGCACACCCTGAAGGGTCATCACCGCGAAATGCCGATTCTGCCGGCAGATTCGATCACAAAAAAGCAACAAAAGTAGTGAAAAACAAGTGAGGTAAAACTCTAACAAAAAGTCCACAATAAAATCACATCAGAGTAATAACATCTCCACAAAGGGAGAGTCCACAAACTATAATGTACTAGAAATAAGGGCTTAAGCCCGATACATCAAATCCTCACTACATAGTCACTCAAGCGGAAGAAAAATAAAACACTACTAAAGTCAAGGACTCACAGTCTCAGCTGTCTGAACTCCTGAGCTAGACTGCCCTATCTCTAGACGGGCCAACCTCCGGGGCTGCTCCTCCATGCTAGGCTCCACAATCCCCTAAATGATGTTGTCCGAAAACCGTTAGTATATAATACTAAGTCCTATCATCCCACACACCTTCCCCCATGACCGCTAGGCATCGAGCGGAGAGGAAGAAAGGGGAGGACTTGAAGATGGAGAGTAATCAAGAAATAGATGACAGTGGACCTATATTAGCAATTTTATAGTACATGTGGTAGTAAAGTAAATTATGAAAAGTAACCTTAACTTATGTGCGGAAATGCATAAGCCTAGGGATATTATGCAGGGCTCTCATCGTATAAAGAGTCCCATACCAATTTATACGTTGGGGTGTCAGTTATTAATAACGATATATATATAAAGAATTTGACCTTAATTTATAAACTTGCCCACACAAGCTTATAGACCAAGAGGTCATTTTGCAAGTCCTATTGTGTAAGCATCCCATACTACTTATACAATATGTGACAGGGGTTATATGCAATGATAATGCTATGACATGCTAGTGGGTTATGTTAAAATCATGCAAGTGCAACTCACCTACCCGACTCTGTGTACACATACCTTTAGTTCCCCCTTTCTGGAGCCTCACCTCCCAGGATACCTCCATAGTGGCAGACGGAAGCGGTGGGTTGGGCCTCGCCAAACTCTAAACCTATAAGGCACTACCAGTCAGACCTATCGTACGCCTCAATGCTTGGTGCACGAAGCGGACTCCTGCGTACTCTTGTCGGCTGCCGCACCTGACTTCTGTTTGCGAAGTGCTTACCGCACTTGCCGAGCCAACGTATTAGAGCCGGTGCATTGACATCGAACACCGAGGGCCCACCACATTATAACTTATGCACATGCAATATTAATATATTTCCCACCGAGCCAAATCTTCCCGGACTATCCCGTCCATTCCAATTATCAACCGGGCCTCCAGCCCGCCGGACTATCCCGCCCGTTTCCATAACCACCGAGCCTACCGCTTGAATATCCTAGTCAAACTAACTTCCCGAGACACCAGGGTGTGTGAAAGTGAACCCCTAATTATTCTAGTTGCTCTTTAAGATTTATCACTCCTACAGTTTACGTTAGCCCAGGACTACCCCCGGTATAGCCCGTGAAGGCTCTCAAAGGGCACTAGGAACTATGATTGTAGCTGAAGCCAATCGTTCCCTTTAGCAAGGCACTTATTGTTATAGGTTGATTACCTTACCCATTCACGTTTCATGTTACACGAGATCTATCCTAGGGTGATTTTGACCTTCCCACTCAACGGGATAAGACGATCTTTCGTCGATCCTGAGCACCACCTAACACTAGTCAACCTCACACTCTACTAATCCTGTCTTCCAATGATGAACTACTTTATTTACCCAAACCATCAACCTTCTAAGGTTCCAACTCTTCCAATTCATTACCAACTCTAGTTCAGTTTCCGTGGTTACTATATGTAGACCACCCTATACTATATAACATGTATAAAGGAGGTACTCTAGATTGTCTTCCAAATCTTCTATAAAATTTACCGGTGGTCTATCATAACAAGTTTAGTCTAAAATCAGAGATTCATAATTTTTCTAATTAATTTGATATTTATTGAATTTTCACAAATGTTTGGTCATGGGCAATTTTGAACATGAACTATATGATCTACTCAAGTAATGTCCACCCAAATATTTTGATCACTAAATAACAGAGATATATTACAAGATACTAATTTCCAAAAAAATTCAGAAACCGTTTGACCTCTAAATAATTTTTCCAAAATAATTTCCTTAATCATATGTAAAGAAGGAAGTACCAAAATTTTTCATTAGAAAATTATATAAAAGTTATAGAATCTTAATATGGTAAAGAAAGAGTCATTGTGAAAAAATCATAATTTTACAGCCTTACTAGACACCAAAATAAATTTAATTAAGTTTTCATGGGAAACAATACTTAATGAAGCAACCCTTAGAAATAATCTTCCAAAAAATCCCATAAAAATTTACAGAGCTTTAAAACATAATAAAAAGTCCTCTGGCTAAAGTTCATCAATTTCCAGCAAGTAGTTACTTCATAATAAATTTCTAAGTAAATAATACAAATTACTAAATTGTTAATGAAGTAGCAAAAATAATAATCCTAAATTCATAACAAAATCTCCAGAGCTTGTACTAACTTTAAACACTACTCTACCCAAATCTCATCACTGTTCAGTGAGTTTTAGTGACATTTTCTATCACTATATGGTTTGTGCCCTAAACTATGGTTAGGGGTTTGAGGGATCGATTCACCTTAGAATCTATTTTAGATTTATTCTAGAGGATTCTACCTACCTTAGAATTCTCTCTCCCAAGTTTCAAATCCTTTCAAGGTCAACTGACCCCTTGCCCTTCACAACCCTCAAAAGTCCTCCCTTAGGGTTTGAGTTTGGATCCAAGGGTAAAACAATCCTAAACCACTCCATATTCCCTAAGAGGGTGATAATGGTCCCACCAAGTCAGTGGTAAAAATCACAGCCTCTGTTGAAGTGATTTTACCACTCAAACATCAAAATAGCTCTTTGACCTAAATAACCATATAAGGTTATACCTAGGGTTGGATCAATACCTAACCAGAACATCTCTAAATGATATAAAAATTTTACCAGAGCCCTAACATGCCCTCGAAAACCACCCACCCAAATTTGGGTGAGTTTTGAGATGTTTAGGATACCTAATTAATTTATTCATAGATTATTAAATTTTTCTAAAAACTATAGAAAAATGTTCTCAAAAATTCTCATTTTTGGACAGGCCCTAGGTAAAGCTAGGGCAGATTCCCTGCACAAATTTCAAATCATTTGGACAAGGGGTTAAGGGTGGGCATCTATTTGAATCTTAGGATAGCCCTAGGTATAGGTCCCACCAAAATGGTTTCTGTGGTCAAACCACTTACCCAAACGAGTTGAAATAAAATTTAAAATAATCTACACTCAAAGGGCTACAACTTCCGTGACTAGCCATTTTTCCTAAAACGGCCTATAAGGGCCTCATTTAGTGGCATCAAAATGAGATTGATAAAGGGTAAATAATTACTATAAATTATATATAAATATATATATCATAAATCAATGTTCATCTTCTTAAAAACCCGAAAATAGTAAACCCTAAAATGCATAAAACCTGAAGCTTTCCAATTGGATTTTCCATCCACCCAGCCATCTCCCTGTCCGGCCACCACCACCACCACCACCTCCATTGAGGTGAGGGCTACCGTTAGGGGGCAGCACGGCCGCCGGAGAGGCGGTTTCCAGCGAACCCGACCACCATGTTTTTTTTGAAAAAAACATGGAAATGAAAACTTGGATCGGCTCAATTGAGTCCGATTCTTGTCCTAAAAGATTCCTACGATCTACCGATGAAAGAAGGAGTAGAGGAGGACCTTTAACCGAGCTTGTCGGCGAGTGTGGTGGTGGTGCGACATGGCCGGTGGTGGAGCTTTCCTATGCTTTGCAACTACACTACCAACTGACTCGGCTCCTTCAGTGGGATTGTGGAAACTCCTCCTCTGAGTCCAGGGATGCTTTTAATAAGGCTAGATGGGGGAGAGGAAGGGTGTCGCACCAATGACCATTATTGGTTATGAATGTGGAAAATTTGTCAACCCATGGGTTCAATAAAATCGGCCATTTCGTGCTGATTAAGGTTGTTGATCTCCTCTTAATGATCTAGGGAAGGTGAATCCAGCAAATGGAGGTGAGGAGTGGGGCTCTTGCTCTCCTATGGCCATTAATGGCCTTCTCTCTCCTCTTTCTCTCTCTTCCTTATGGGAGAAAATAAATTCAGCAACTTTGGTGGCTGGATATTATTATTCAACTCCTCAAAACTGATAAGGGAGAGTGTACCCATCAATTGGAGAGGCCCTTGGCCCCCCTTGGCCATGAATGACCCTTTTAAACCACTTTCTCTCTCCTCCATTAAAGGGTAAAATAGAGTTTTCTCTCTCCTAATCATCATGAATGAATTTTCTCATCTCCCTAGCCTATTAGCAGACCATAAACTCATGTTATTAATTAAAATAAAGTTAGCCCAAGTGGGGGGAAAATGGGCTTGAGCTTTGGTTAGCCAATTTGGGCCAATTTGACTTAACCTTAAGGTAGAGTTTACCTTGGTCAACATGACCATTTGGGTTGACCCCAATGGGTCCTTGGTGACTCATTGGCCTCCCCTAAGATCTATGTAGAGTTGGGTAGGGTTGACTTGGTACCTTGGAGGTCACTTGACCCTTAGAAAGGGCACTTTGACCACTTCTGAGCTAGAGTTGACTTGGGTCAACTTGGCCTCTGGGATTGAACCCAATGTGTCCTTGGTGACCCATTGAAACCACTTTAGGTCTAGGAAGGCTTGGGAAAGGTTGGTTGGGTACATTAGAGGCCAACGGCCGTTAGTTAGGGCACCTTGCTCAATTTAGGCCTATGGTGGTCCTAGGTCAAATTGGCCACTTTGGGTTGACTCTAATGGACCCTTAAGGCTCTAGTGGACCCTCTAATATGTTAGTGATGTTGTGGTGGCGTCATGGAGTCATGGTGAAGCCCTAAGGTCAATCCCTAGGTTTGGTGATGAGGTTGTGCCATAGGAAGACGAAAGTGATTCTCACCTTGGCCTTTGATCACCTGGCCCTTTTTAGCTTTCTAGGGTTTTGTCCTAACCTAGTCATTACCCAAACCACTCTTAGGGGTCTACTTGGAAATGAGATGTTACAAATCCCAATAAACAAAACAAAAATTTCGTCCCTGAAATCAAGGTTAATTCTACGGGAATATCTATCGAAGGAAAAGAAACTTATAACATCCCAAAAGAAGTGAAAGATTACATCACAATGCCTTGTTTGTTAGGTGAGGTTTAAAAGGGAAACCTAAATCTATGACTAATTCACCCAACTGGAAAAGCCAAGACCACAATAAACAAAAGATTAGCCTCTAATCTTCCTAGGGCAGTCCTACAAGTTTAAAACAAGATGGTAAATTGAACATCCTGAGAGGTTGTGAGGTATACCTGACTGAACAACTCTGGATACTTTTGTCGCATCTGGTCTTGCAGTTCTTAGGTATGCTTTTCCTCGCCGTGGTTCCTCCACAGAACTTTGACTAATGGAACCTTCTTACGACGCAAGATCCGTACTCCTCTGTCCTCGATCTGAATTGGCTCCAAGTGAACTGACCGGTCTGAAGCTACCTGCCCATCTGTGGTCGATATATGCTGCTCTGGGCGTAGTAGAGCCTCCTACGTGAAGAAATATGGAACACATTGTGTAAACCTGCCAATTCCATTGGCAACTCCAGCTTGTAAGCTAGGGGCCCGATCCGCTCCAGGATCCTGTAAGAGCCCATATACCTAGGGAAGAGCTTCTTCTTCCGACCACACACCCGGGAAACACCGTGCATGGGCCGGATCTTCAAGAAAACCTGGTATCCCACCTGAAAATCTACGTGACGGTGTCGGGCATCGCAATACTTAGCCTGTCAGCTCTGTGCTTCCAGCATCCTATCTTGAATTAGTCACACCTAGGTATCTGGGTTCTTCATAAATTTCGAGTCGAGTGCCTTTGGATCATCATTTTAGATCCATGACAATGGAATCCTGTACTTCCGCACGAGGGTGGAAAGTTGTGTTGAATGTCGGCCGACAGTCCATATAAGACTGGAATAATTCTCTCTCCTTGGATGTAGACCATCCATCTTATTTGATACAGTCATCTTGAGAACACCCTGATAATGAACAAATACTCAAAAATCTTATGAAACACCAACGAGATTTTTCTTCTGGGTCTGGGTGACATTAGCTACTTCGGCAGTCTATCCTCGATGTTCCCTTTATACTTATGCCCGGAGTGGGGACGAGGAATCCTGTGTATGAAAATCCCTAATTTTACCCTCGAACATCTACTCCAACTTGGGCAGTGGCTGTAATAGTTCCCCAAAAACTCTTTCACATAGCCTACATCAACTGATGGACCTTAACCTACATCACCAAACCCATTACACCTTTCTTCACTCTGGGGGTACATGTTCTGAGATACACCATACATCCGATGATACAACATAGCGATTAAATTCTTACCTTCTCAGATATCTTGAATCTTGTTACCCGTCATCTAATTTTACGTGATAATAGTTAATCCTCATAATTACTGCGTCTTATTACAATGCCATTGTCTTGGTAATGCTACAGGTCAACATTCCAAACATGTTTTTACAAAATCTTATCTTCGCCCGAATAATGTCGAATTATATCGACTTCAATCTCACTATGTTTGTTACGCCACATTCCCTAAACTAGGTCCAAGGGAACCCAAGCCAATACTAATTTGCCCAATAAACATATGTTTAGCTCCCAATAAACAAAAGATAAGCCCTTACCTACCTTGGGCTAAGCATCTTTGATATTACCATATTATATCCGTCCCAGCTGGGTGCACAATCCCTAGGGCATCAATCTTCGACTTGGGGTTCCAACTTGAAACTTGTTGATATACTCCATACATAAAACTCTCTGAGTCACATTTACGACAACCTTATCCCGGTCAAAATGTTCCCAATCCCAAATGGGTATCTTCCTAACTTGAATTCCTATCCGACCCTCGGGGTTTGTCTTGGTCGTTGTCTCCGAGTAATCTTATTAATAGTATGAGGGTTGAGACTATGTGTCTTCTACTATTCTACTAATGGATTATTGGTCTCAATTTTCCTTAAAGCAATCCTACCAATTTGAGTAATTGATCATAGGGTCACCTGAGTTATCTATTATGTTGTCATTCTCATGTTAAACTCCTCCTTTATTCTCATTGGGTATCTCCTTACATTAACCAAGTCCATACCCATGGTCTAATTCAGACTAGGACATACTATATGTCGTCATGGTTATTAGTGAGTCCTAGAGAGCTGGGTGTAACTCGTTGACTAGATAATTATATGATATGTTCTTTGTAGTCGGAGGTGCTTCCTGCTGGGGGTAGGGTTTACCGTAGGCTACAAAGAAGAATTCTAATTAATGAAGAAGTGGACTTTTACATGTGATTTCCCTTATGGGCACACCACTGCTTCCGCTGCTTAGTTTGTACCTAAACTAAACTCGAGCGGGGGTGACCCAGGGTTAGTGGACTACTACTCTTTCGATCGAGGTTTCCTCTTATACCACTTGATTAAAATACCCAAGTAATATTAAATAATAACAAAAATCATAGGACAAAGTATCTCAAAAAATTCCCATTTTTGGACTGGCCCTAGGTATAACTAAGGATGACCCCCTGCCCAAATTTCAGGTCAATTGGACAAGGGATGAAGTGTGGGCACCCTTTTGAATCTCAGGATAGCCCTAGGTATAGGTCCCACCAAAATGGGTGCCCTGGTCCAACCAGAGGTCCAAATTGGTCCAAATTAATTTTGGATAAAAGTAGACCCATAGGGCTACAAAGTTGATGTTGATGACTTTTCACTAGAGGGGACTAAGTATTTTTAAAAATTAAAACCATCTACTGCAAATAATGTGACAGAAATGAAATTAAAATAAAATGAATTATTAATCCGGCGCACGAATCATGGCGCAAATCCAAGGGCTGTCGAGTCGTCTTCTTCCTCCAGCCAACGATCCCGATTGCTTGCGCCTGGGCTGACTTCAAATCGCCACTGCCAGCCATCCGACCACTTCCCTGCCCGGCCACCGCCACCACCACCACCACCTTCGTGGAGGTGGTGGCAACCTCCAGCCGGCGGCGTGGCCGCCGGTGATGACTATTCCGGCGATCCCACTAAGAACATTTTCGACCCAAAACCATGAAAACTAGAGATTGGTTCGGGCACAATTGAGCCCGAACCTTTAACCTAAACATCTCTATGATCTAACCATGAAGTAAGGTGAGGAGGAGGACCTTGCCGATGGCCTGAAGGCGCGACGATCATCGGGAAACCATTTCTAATGGTGGCTCTGCTCGACTTCTGCAACAGTATAGCGGGAGGGCTCGAAATCTTTAGGTAAAGGCTGAGAAATGTTCCTCTTTGTCCACTGGTGGTGTTTAAAGGCTCGGTTGAGGAGGGGAGAGGCCAAAACTTCAATGTCCATTAATGCCATTAAAAGCTTGGGCTCAGGTAAGGAGGGGGGGCTGAACCAACCCCTAAGTTATCGGGAAATGGCTGGAAACTTCTCCCCTTCCCTAGGGGAGTTGAATCCAGCCATTAAGGGTGGCTTTTTGCCTCCCTTGGCCGGGTTTATTTGCCCCTTCATTCTCTCTATTTCTCTCTCCTCCATTACCATGGAATGGATCTCCTCTCTCTCTCTCCTAAACACCAAGTTGACTTGGTCAACCTTGGGGTCTATTGGCAGCCCACACATACACATAATATTCCTAATTAAGATATATGAGGAGGCTTGAGCTTATGCTAGCTCATTTGGGCTAGGTTGACCCAAACCCACTGGTCGGAGGATCGAAACCTCCCTCTGATACCCTTATAAGACCCCATTTTTTCCATTTTAAACACTAAGGTCTTAGGCCCAGAACCGCCGCTTTGTGGTGACACCGTCACGACCTGAAGGGTCATCACCGCGAAACGCTAATTCTGTCGGCCGATTCGATCACAGAAAAACAACAAAAGTAGAGTAAACACAAGTGAGGTAAAACTCTAACCAAAAGTCCACACTAAAATTACATCAGAGTTATAACATCTCCAAGAAGGGAGAGTCCACAAAATATAATGTACTGGAAATAAGGGCTTAAGCCCGATACATAAAATCCTCACTACATAGTCACTCAAGCGGTAGCAAAATAAAACACTACTAAAGTAAGGGACTTGCAGTCCCAGCTATCTGAACTCCTGAGCTAGACTACCCTATCTCCAGATGGGCCGACCTCCGGGGCTGCTCCTCCATGCTGGGCTCCACGATCCCCTAAATGATGTTGTCCGAATACCGTTAGTCTATAATACTAAGTCCTATCATCCCCCACCCATTCCGCCAGGGCCGCTAGGCACCGAGCAGATAGGAAGAAAGGGGAGGACATGAAGGTGGAGAGTAATCAAGAAACAGATGACAGTGGACCTATATTAGCAATTTTAGAGTACATGTGGCAGTAAAGTAAAGTATGAAAAGTAACCTTAACTTATGTGCGTAAACGAATAGGCCAAGGGATCTTCTGCAGGGCTCCCATCGTATAAAGGGTCTCATACCAATTTATACATTGGGGTGTCGGTTATTAACAATGATATATATATAAAGAATCAGACCTTAATTTATAAACTTGCCCACACAAGCTTATAGACCAAGAGGTCGTTTTGCAAGTCCTATTGTGTAAGCATCCCATACAACTTATACAATAGGTGACAGGGGTTATATGCAATGATTATGCTATGACATTCTAGTGGGTTGTGTTGAGATCATGCACGTGCAACTCACCCACCCGACTCTGTGTACACAGACCTTTAGTTCCCCCTTTCTGGAGCCTCACCTCCTAGGATACCACCGTAGTGACAGACGAAAGCGGTGGGTTTGGCCTCGCCCACCTCTAAACCAGTAAGGCACTACCGGTCAGACCTATCATATGCTTCAATGCTTGCTGCACGAAGCGAACTCCTGAGTACTCTTGCCGGCTGGCGCACCAGACTTCTGTTGGCAAAGTGCTAACCACACTTGCCGAACTAACGTATTAGCGTCAGTGCATCGAACACTAACACCGAGGGCCTACCACCTTATAACTTATGCACATGCAATATTAATATGTTTCCCACCGAGCCAAAGCTCCCTGGACTATCATGTTTGTTCCAATTATCAACCGGGCCTCCGGCTCGCCGGGATATCCCTCCCATTTCCACAATCACCAAGCCTACAACACGAATATCCTAGTCAAACTAACTTCCCGATACACCGGTTGTGTGAAAGTGAACCCCTAATTATTCTAGTTGTTTTTTAAGATTTATCACTCCTACAGTTTATGTTAGCCCAGGACTGCCCCGGTATAGCCCGTGAAGGGCTCCCAAAGGGCAATAGGAACTATGATGATAGCTGAAGCCCATCGTTCCCTTTCGCAAGGCACTTATTGTTATTGGTTGATTCCCTTACACATTCCCGTTTCTTGTTACGCTAGATCTATCCTAGGGTGATTTTGACCTTCCCACTCCACGGGATAAGACGATCTTTCGTCGATTCCGAGCACCACCTAACACTAGTCAACCTCACACTCTACTAATCCTATCTTCCAATGATGAACTCCTTTATTTACCCAAACCAGCAACCTTCTAAGGATCCAACTCTTCAAATTCATTACCCACTCTAGTTCAGTTTCTGCAGTTACAATATGCAGATCACCCTATACTATATGAGAAGTATAAAGGAGGTACTCTAGATTGTCTTCCAAATCTCCTATAAAATTTACCGGAGGTCTATCATTACAAGTTTAGTCTAAAATCAGAGATTCATAATTTTTTAATTAATTTGATATTTATTTAATTTTCCCAAATGTTTGGCCATGGGCAATTTTGAACATGAACTATATGATCTACTCAAGTAATGGCCACCCAAAAATTTTCATCACTAAATAACAGAGATATATTACTAGATACTAATTTCCATAATTTTTCAGAAACCATTTGACCTCTAATTAATTTATCCAAAATAATTCCCTTAATCATATATAAAGAAGGAAGTACAAAAATTATTTATCAGAAAATTATATAAAAGTTATAGAATCTTAATATGGTACAGAAAGGGTCATTGTGCAAAAATCATAATTTTACAAGCTTGCTAGACACCAAAATAAATTTAATTAAGTTTTCATGGGAAACAATACTTAATGAAGCAATCCTTAGAAATAATCTTCCAAAAAATCCCAGAAAAATTCATAGAGCTTTAAAACATAATAAAAAGTTCTCTGGCTAAAGTTCATAAATTTCCAGCAAGTAGTTACTTCAAAATAAATTTCTAAGTAAATAATACAAATTACTAATTTGTTAATGAAGTATCCAAAATAATAATCCTAAATTCGTAACAAAATCTCCAGAGCTTTTACTAACTTTAAACACTACTCTACCCAAATCTCATCACTGTTCAGTGAGTTTTAGTGATATTTTCTATCACTATAAGGTTTGTGCCCTAAACTATGGTTAGGGTTTTGAGGGACCGATTCACCTTAGAATCTATTTGAGATTTCTTCCAGAGGATTCTAACTACCCTAGAATTCTCTCTCCCATGTTTCAAATCCTTTCAAGGTCAACTGACCCCTTGCCCTTCACAACCCACAAAAGTCCTCCTTTAGGGTTTAGTTTGGATCTAAGGGTAAAACAATCCTAAACCACTCCATATTCCCTAAGAGGGTGATAATGGTCCTACCAAGATAGTGGTCAAGATCACAGCCTGTGTTGAGGTGATTTGACCACTCAAACATCAAAATAGATCTTTGACCTAAATAACCCTATAAGGGTATACATAGGGTTGGATCAATACCTAACCAGAACATCTCAAAATGAGATGAAAATTTTACCAGAGCCCTAACATGCCCTCAAAGACAACCCACCTAAATTTGGGGGAGTTTTGAGATGTTTAGGACACCTAATTAATTTATTCATGGATTATTAAATTTTTCTAAAAACTTTAGAAAAATGTTCTCAAAAATTCCCCTTTTTGGACAGGCCCTAGGTATAGCTAGGGTAGACTCCCTGCCCAAATTTCAGATCATTTGAACAAGGGATGAAGGGTGGGCATCCATTTGAATCTCAGGATAGCCCTAGGTATAGGTCCCACCAAAATGGGTTCTGTGGTCAATCCACTTACCCAAATGAGTTGAAATAATTTTTAAAATAATGTAGACTCGAAGGGCTACAACCACCGTGACTGGCCATGTTTCCTAAAACGGCCTATAAGGGCATCATTTAGTGGCATCAAAATGAGATTGATAAAGGGTAAATAATTACTATAAATTATATATAAATATATATCATAAATCACTGTTCATCTTCTTACAAACCCGAAAACAGCAAACCCTAAAATGCATAAAACTTGTAGCTTTCCAAGTGGATTTCCTGTCCACCCAGCCATCTCCCTTGCCGGCCACCACAACCACCACCTCCGTTGAGGTGAGGGCTACCGTTAGGGGGCGGCACGGCCGCCGGAGAGGCGGTTTCCGGTGAAGAGGACCACCATGTTTTTTTGGAAAAAACCACGGAAATGAAAACTTGGATAGGCTCAATTGAGTCTGATTATTGTCCTAAACGATTCCTACGATCTACCCACGAAAGAATGAGTAGAGGAAGACCTTTAACCGAGCTTGTCAGCGAGTGTGGTTGTGGTGTGAAATGGCCGGTGTTGGAGCTTTCCGATGCTTTGCAACTAAACTACCAACAGACTCGGCTCCTTCAGTGGGATTTTGGAAAATCCTCCTCTGAGTCCAGGGATGCTTTTAAGAAGTCTAGATGGGGGAGAGGAAGGGTGTAGCACCAATGGCCATTATTGGCCATGAAGGTGGAAAATTTAGCCACCCATGGATTAACTGAACTCGACCATTTAGGGCTGATTAAGGTTGTTGATCTCCTCTTAATTATCTAGGGAAGGTGAATCCAGCAAATGGAGGTGAGGAGAGGGGCTCTTGCTCTCCTATGGCCATTAATTGCCTTCTCTCTCTTCCTTATGGGAGAGAATAAATTCAGCCACTTTGGTGGCTGGATATAATTATTCAACTCCTAAAAAATTATATGGGAGAGTGTACCCATCAATTGGAGATGCCCTTGGTCTCCCTTGGCCATGAATGACCCTTTTAAACAACTTTCTCTCTCCTCCATTAATGGGTAAAATAGAGTTTTCTCTCTCCTAATCATCATGAACGAATTTGCTCATCTACCTAGTCTATTTGCAGACCATAAACTCATGTTATTAATTAAAATAAAGTTAGCCCAAGTGGGGGGGGGGAATCGGCTTGAGCTTGGGTTAGCCCATTTGGGCTAATTTGACTTAACCTTAAGGTAGAGTTGACCTTGGTCAACATGACCATTTGGGTTGACCCCAATGGGTCCTTGGTGACTCATTGGCCTCCCCTAAGGTCTATTTAGGGTTGGGTAGGGTTGACTTGCACCTTAGAGGTCACTTGACCCTTAGTAAGGGCACTTTTACCACTTTGGGGCTACAGTTGACTTGGGTCATCTTAGCCTCTAGGACTGAACCCAATGTGTCCTTGGTGACCCATGGACACCAATTTAGGTCTAGGAAGGCCTGAGCAAGGTTGGTTGGGCACATTAGAGGCCAACGACCCTTTGTTAGGGCACCTTTCCCAATTTAGGCCTATGGTGGTCCTAGGTCAAATTGGCCACTTTGGATTGACTCTAATTTACCCTTAAGGCTCTATTGGACCCTCTAAAAGGTTAGTGATGTTGTGGTTGGGTCATGGAGCCATGGTGAAGCCCTAAGGTCAATCCCTAGGTTTGGTGATGAGGTTGTGCCATAGGCAGACCAAAGTGATTCTCACCTTGGCCTTTGATCACCTGGCCCTTTTTAGCTTCCTAAGGTTTTTTCATGACCTAGTCATGACCAAAACCACTCTTAGGGGTCTAGTTTGAGATGGGATGTTACAAAAGGTCCTTGACCGTGGAGGTTCCTAAAGCTTAAACACGCTTCTCTCAAAGTCGTGCCCAACTTAGTTTAGGAAGGTCTGACCAACTCTCATCTAAATCGGAGGCCTAAATCTTGCTTTACGCGGTGAACCCCACTATTGAATTTTAATCCAATCCGGGAGATTTGGATGTCTGCCTCTCTTGAGGGGTGCGTACAACTCCCTTTACTCTTGAATGCTCACTTCATTATATCGATCTCTCGGCTAGCCCAGAATGAAAGCAAAGGTGGAGAGTATATATCGATAATATACCTCCAGCCCATGAAAAATCAAGAGTAATTCAAGGCCTAAAACCTAAAAAGAAAAGGTAAATTAAAACATCATAACTTACTCTCTCGAACCACGGATCATCAAGATCGAGTACAAGGAGGATTAGTTAATCATAATAGAGCGGAGGAGGGAGGACGGGTAGTAAAGCATAGTAAGAACACAAGTAATAAATGAGAGAAAACAACACTTTTATTAATACTAGAAGAGAACAAAACTTTCATGGAAATGAAAACTACACTTGCATGAAATTAAAATCCTAATCTTGCCCTACATTTAGCAACTAAAATAAGAGCAAGGATTACAATAAAAGCTTAAACAAAAGCTAAACAAAACTAGGGTTATGAAAGATTACAAAAAGAGAAAGAGAGAGAGAGGGAAAACATGAAAAAGAACAAGAAATAAAGGGGCAGCACCTCTATAATGCCCCGAAACTCAAAAGAGGGACGGGTGACGTTTTAAGCTAAGTCTGGGTTTTGGAGCAGGTGTCACGGGCGTGACAAGGGCGTACCACGGACATGTTCGGCCACGGGTCATGTGGTCGACGTTTTGACGATCGGCGATCGGCGATTTGAGGCACATGGCCTGGGACACGGGGGTTTCCCAAGGCGTGTCACCCTAGGGAGTTTTCTGAGTCATGTACACAGGCCATGACACGGATACGGACACGGGCGTGTCACATGTGTCACGGGCATGTCGGGTGCCATGTCGTAGGCCGTGTCCTCCTGGGGAAAAAGTGTTGGTAGTTGTACATGGGCCATGACACGGGCACAGACACGGGCGTGTCACATGTGACACAGGCGTGTCTAGTGCCGTGTCGCAGGTCGTGTCCTTCTCGGGATTAGTGTGTGGGTCGTTCCACACGGGTGCTGATACGGGTTGTGATATGGCCGTGTTGCATGCGACAAGGGTCATGACACGGGCGTGTTGCATACGACACGGGCGTGTCGGAGGCCGTGTCAGAAGCAGTGTGTTGGTTATCATGTCGGTCGAGACGGCGAATGGGTCACACGGCCATGCACATGGCCGTGTTTCAACCCGTGTTCGACCCAGATTTTGTAATTTCAGGCCCCGATCATGGCCGTTCGTTTCCTTGACTTGGGTTCCAATGGCTGGGGTTCTTTCCTGAAGGGTTTTATCCGGGAGTTAGGGTTGTAAGCGCTCATTTCTCTTGGGTTCATCTCTCTCTAAGTTCTAGAGAGGGGAGAGCAAGGTGGAGGAGGAGACCAAGATCCGGCCATCGGTGGAGCGTCAGAGCTCCGAATCGCGATCCGAGTCCATATCCGCGAAGGCTACGCTATTGCGGTGCTTTCCAACTGCGTAGATTTTTCATGGAGACGCGGAAGAACGTAAGGGTAACGATTCTCATCCTAGGGCATGTGAATCCCTCTTTTCTTTTGCATAGGAGGCCCTCTCTCGCGAGTGAGCGAAGAGTTGGAGCGTTCCTTGGGGTAGATATGTAAAGCCCCCCTTGTATATAGTCCGTATGCGAAAACGGGCATAGTCATTGTGTGTGAAGCCTATCCGGGCGTGTTGATCTGGATCGACGATGTTGCATTCCATATGAACCGTGGAAGACTCCGGATGTTTGGGCATTTTTCGGGTTTTTTACGTGGTTGATTGCAACATGGAGCCTTGGAGAATAACTCCAAGGTGCACTCGTAAAATTAGGCAAAAGAGGGTTTTGCCAACATGATGGTCGGGGAGCCACCGTGAACATAACTGGGTTATGTGATTGTTGTGGCGGAAATGGGACTCGGTGAGTCTTGACCTGTGCATATGGCTTAAATTGTCGTTACGGAATGAGCACGGGTCAGGAGAAACCGTACCCGATCTATGTCATTCGGTGGCACCGTTGGCATGGATGAGAGTCTTTGGCAGTCTATGGCTTAAATTATCGTGACCAAGGCCAGAAAGACAAAATGCTCATATGATTGGCCGTCCAAGGGGCGGTGGTGGAACGGGAACATCTATGGCTTGAATTGACGTGATGTTGGCCGGTTCGCCGTGAATGTGCCCTGTGTGCATGAGGTGTGTGGACGTGCGAGCCTACGCCTGTGATGAAGTGTGTTTACACTATTTTGATGCTATACTAATAAAGTGCAGGGAAAGAGCATCGCCGCCCCGATTTTTGGGGTGGGATCATTATAATTTGGTCAGCATTGCTGACCGTTATTTTGTGTACCACCGGGCGGTGGATTGTGGCTTGCAGGTGCTGCGGAGCCGAGCGGGAAATAGCGGGCTAAAGCCCATGTTGCGGTGTTGGCCCTCGAAGGCCTAACCTTTTTATGTTTTCTGTTTATCTCATGTATGGCCGGCCTTCGAGCCGAAGTATGAAAGACACTCTTGTTTGAGGAAACTATTGTAAGGCCTTAAGGCTAGTACTTTTGTATTAATCATTCCTATTTTCTCTGAGTAGTGGACATTCGTGCTTGGCAGGGTTCTTATTTTTGTGCAACTTTATAAATTGCTTCCGCTAGGTGCTGTGTAGGATGTTGTGATTGGTTGTATGGTTTCAACGCGTAACCAACCGGTCTGTCCATAGTATATGGCGTAGGGCCCTAGCCGGACCTACTGCTATATGCTATGTGATGGATAGGGGTGTTACAAATTGGTATCAGACTACTGGTTTTGGTCAAACTTAAATTAATTCGTGGGCGAATTCACTTTAAGGGGTGGTGAGCACATGTGTGTGCGTCATCGTTATAACATGAAAATAACCCATGAATGTCCACTTAGGAATGAAAGTACACGTGTTTGAGGAACCTGCGTGTTCCTATAATTGCTGTTTGCAATATTTTTTGGTCGCTTATTGGTGTTTTGCACATTTATAGGTGACCAGAAGTGGTGCTGGACCGTCGGAACGGCCAAGTTCCGAGGCAAGCAGCGCACCAAGTGATGCGCCTGCAACACCTCCGTCTGCCGAGAAAACTAGATTGGTGGCAGAAGCTGTCTTTGCTATGATCAACGCGCAACCTGCAAGGTAGGTGCAGCAGCCTGCTCCTGCGGTGGAGCAAGTACCGCTCAAAGCGGCGGAGCCTAGAAGGGTTGAACAGGTGGCGGTGGAGCCAGAGTTGCCTCGGAGAGCAATTGAGAGATAGCTTAAGCATGTGATGGGCTTCCATCCACCGGTGTTCTCGGGAACGGGAACCCCGACCCAGGCCGAAGATTGGCTCTCAAGAGTCAATAGGGTGATGACAGCAACAGAAACGGAAGAGTGGCAGAAGACAACGATAGCAATGTTCCTATTGGACGGGGATGCGAGATTATGGTGGGAAGGCCTAGAGCTACACCAGTTGAGGGGAAGGCCGTTGGCCAAAGTATCTATGGTGTAGTTTTCGAGATTGTTCATGGCTCGATACCTCCCCTCAGCACAGAGGATAGCATTGGAGAACGAGTTCCAAAAGTTGGTGCAAGAAGATAACACTGTAGACGAGTACCTCCACAAGTTTACTCGATTTCGGAGATATGCTAGCGCTACCTTTGCCGACGAGGAGCGAAAGACTAACCGCTTCTTTGAAGGGTTAAGAGATGAGCTGAGTCTGCTACTGTCGGGGCCTATGGTGCAGGGTTTCATGACCCTGGTCACCTCGGCCTGGTCCTTGGAGAAGGACATGAGAAATGTGCAAGCTAAAAAGGAATCTAATGGGAAGAAATAAGTGTTCATGGCACCGACTACGTCGAAGTCGAGCTACCGCAGATTCTACAAGAAGGCTAGGACGTCAGGTCAAGCTTCTTCTGTAGGGGCCTCAGGGGCAACTACCAATCGAACCCCGGGCGCTTGTTTCACGTGTGGAAAGACGGGGCACTTTGCCCACGATTGCTGGAGCGGACGCTCAAAGTCCGAGAGAAAACAAGGAGCTACTAACGAAGAGAAGAGCAAGGCGGTGGAGTCAACTGCATCCCATTATGCTCCGACTGAACCTAGAGTGTATAACTTGGGCCAGCAGGAGGCTATTAAACAAGCTGACGTGGTGACAGGTACGAGTTAATTTATAGAAAGTTAACATTAAATACTGTTTTCTATTGCTTGTTAGCCTAATATGGTTTGCATAGGCTTTGTTTTGATTAGCGATAATCCGGCACGGGCACTGTTCGATACGGGAGCTTCACACTCCTTCTTGTCCGAAAATTTTATATCGCGCATCGGAGTCCCTTCTTCGATGGCGAAGGACAAGTTGGATGTGCTGCTACCGAATGGGTGCTCGATGAGTGCGGACAGAGTGTGCGCCGTAAAGGTTCACATAGGGAGCCAAGAGTTCGACTTGCTAGCGTCATTGCTATCGCTAGTAGAGTTCGGAGTTATCTTTGGGATGGATTGGCTTTCAGAGCAGAAGGATTGGATTGATTGCAATAGTAAGGAGGTCAAGCTGGGTGTAGGATGGGAGACAACATTCACGGGACTGAAGGGGTCGAGCAGGATGATGATGTCTGCTCTTCAGGTGGTAAAGGCAGTTCGTGCTTGACCAGAGCTGTTCTTCGCAATAGTGGGGGCTGTAGAGCCAAAGTCCGCATTGGATAGTATCCCCGTGGTTTGTGAATACCCCGATGTGTTCCCGGATAGTCTTCCCTGAGCCCCACCGCAGTGAGAGATTGATTTCACTATCGAGCTCGTGCTAGGTGCCAAACCTGTATCACGTGCTCCTTATAGGCTGGCGCCGAAGGAGATGGCACAGTTGAAGGTTCAGCTATAGGAGCTGATGGAGCAAGGTTATGTGCATCCAAGCTCGTCACCTTGGAGCGCACCGGTCCTCTTCGTTAAGAATAAGGACGGGAGTATGCGGTTGTGTATCGACTACAGAGAATTGAACAAGCTGACGGAGAAGAACAAGTACCCGATCCCGAGGATTGATTATCTCTTCGATTAGTTAGTCGGATCATTAGTATATTCTAAGTTGGACTTGAAGTCCGGGTTCTATCAGTTGAGGATAAGGGAGTGTGATATCCCGAATACGGCATTCAGCACAAGGTATGAGCATTTCGAGTTCACGGTCATGCCGTTTGGACTGACGAATGCGCCATCAGTGTTTATGGACTTGATGAACAGGACGTTCTGAGATTTCCTAGACCGCTTTGTGATCGTCTTTATTGACGATATATTAGTTTACTCGCAGTGCGAAGAAGATCACTTCAAGCACTTGCATCTGGTGTTGGAGACTCTGAGAAGGAATGAACTGTATGCGAAATTCTCCAAGTGCGAGTTCTGGCTACCCTCTGTAGCATTCCTTGGTCACATTATCAGTGGGGAAGGTATAGCGGTGGATCCGGCAAAGATCGTTGTGATACGGGAGTGGCCTGTGTTGTCTTCTGTTGCGGAAGTCCATAATTTTCTCGGGCTTGCCGGATATTACAGGCGCTTAGTAGAGAACTTCTCGCAGATAGCGCTACATCTCACAAAGTTGATAAGGAAAGATCAGAAATTCTTGTGGACGCAGGAGTGCGTGAAAGCTTTTGAGGAGCTGAAGAGACGGTTGACCACGACGCCAGTGTTTAGTTCGCCGAGTGGGACCGAGGGCTTCGAGGTTTATAGTGACGCCTCGGGTAGTGGTTTGGGCTGCGTGCTGTTGCAGCATGGGAGCGTGATAGCTTATGGATCGCGTCAGCTAAAAGTTCATGAAAGGAACTATCTGGTCCACGACTTGGAGTTGGCAGCCGTGATATTTGCACTTAAGCTGTGGAGGCACTACCTATACGGTATAAGGGTCGATATTTACACCGATCACAAGAGCCTGAAGTACCTGTTGGATCAGAAGGATCTTAACATGAGGCAGAGGAGGTGGATGGAGTTCCTGGTGGACTATACCTTCAAGATTCATTATGTACCCGGGAAGGGAAATGCGGTTGCTGATGCGTTGAGTCGCAGGGCTCCCGCCCAAGCCAACTGGTTGTCGGTTCATGATGAGAAGCTAGTATGGGAGTTGGAGGCATTGGAGATCTATTGCGTGGACAAGCAGACAAGCGCCAAGGCTTTGTTGAACTGGATGGAGGTTTAGTATGACCTGGCTGACCGTGTTCGCCAGGCATTGGAGTTAGATGACTCCATGAAGGATCTTATGGAGGCATCATTGGATGGGTCAAATTCCCAATTTTCTTTTGTGGATGGGTTGCTAAAGAAGGAACATCGGTTGTGCGTCCCAAGCGGGGGTAACATGCGGGCGGAGTTGATGTACGAGGCTCATCATACTATGTACTCAATCCACCCAGGGAGTACAAAGATGTACCGTTACCTCAAGAAGCTGTTATGGTGGCCGGGGCTCAAGAAAGACATAGCGTTGTTTGTGGCTAAGTGCCAAACGTGCGCCTTAGTGAAGGCGGAGTGCCAAAAGCCGGGAGGATTCTTGAAGTCCTTGCCTATACCGGAGTGTAAGTTCGATGACATATCGATGGACTTTGTGCATGGTTCTCCAAGGTCACAGAAGGGGAACGACGCCATCTGGTTGATCGTAGACCGGTTAACTAAAGTGTCGGACTTTATTCCGCATAGGAAGGACGACTCGGTGGATAAGTTGGTGAAGCTATATGTGGACAATATAGTTCGACTGCATGGTGTGCCCCATAGCATTGTGAGTGATAGCGATGGGCGTTTCACGTCCAATGATTGGAGGTTGGTGCAAAAAATGTTGGGGACCAAGTTGAAGTTCAGCACAACCTTCCATCCGCAGACGGATGGGCAGACCGAGAGAGTCAATAGAACGATGGAGGACATGCTACGCATGTATGTTATAGACTTCGGGAAGCAGTGGGAAGACCACCTGTATTTTGTGGAGTTCGCGTACAACAACAGCTACCAGGCAAGTATCCAAATGGCGCCCTTTAAGGCCCTGTATGGTAGAAAGTGTCGCACGCCATTATCATGGTTGGAAATGGGTGAGGAAAGGTTGTATAAGAATCAGGAGGTGGAGAGTGCTACCTCGTTGGTGCGGATCATTCGGGAGCGCTTGTTGATCGCTCAGGACAGGCATACAAAGTATTACAATGCTAAGCACCGGAACGTGGAGTTCGCGGTAGGTGATTGGGTATACTTGAAAGTGAAGCCGTTCAAGGGTGTTTCGCGGGTGAGATGCTTGAGGAAGCTGAGCCCAAGATACCTTGGACCCTTTGAGGTTCTGAAGCGGGTCGGCGAAGCGGCATACCGATTAAGGCTATCGGAGGAGTTAAGTGGACTACACGATGTATTCCACATTTCCGTGTTGCGGAAGGGGGTGCAGGAGCCTTCGCTAGTGATCGAAGTTGATCAAGTGTCGATGGACAAAGGGTTGACGATAAGGATAATGCCCGTTCTTATCGAAGACTTTGAGGTGAAGAGACTCCATAACAAGAAGATCCGGATGGTTAAGGTCCGGTGGGATAATTGCGGTCGGGAGGAGCTCTCTTGGGAACGGGAGCAAACTATACTGGAGGAGTACCCGGAGTTATTCCACTCAGGTACTGTTAAAAGCTTTCAGTTCCTATTGTTTTCCTTTAGTAAATTTCGTGGGCGAAATTCTTTTAAGGGGGAGAGAGTTGTAACGCCTCGAAACTCAAAAGAGGGACAGAAGATGTTTTAAGCCAAGTCTGGGTTTTGGAGCAGGTGTCACGGGCGTGCCACGGGCGTGTTCGGCCACGGGTCATGTGGTCGACGTTTTGACGATCAGCGATAGTCGAGTAGTGGCACACGGCCTAGGACACGGGCGTGTCCCAGGGCGTGTCACGCTAGGGAGTTTTATGAGTCATGTACACGGGCCATGATACGGGTACGGACATAGGCATATCACATGTGACCCGGGCGTGTCGGGTGCCGTGTCGCAGGCCGTGTCCTCCTCGGGAAGAAAGTGTTGGTAGTTGTACACGGGCCATGACACGGGCACAGACACGGGCGTGTCACATGTGACACGGCGTGTCTGGTGCTGTGTTGCAGGCCGTGTCCTTCTCGGGATTAGTGTGTGGGTCGTTGCACACGGGGGTGACACGGGTCGTGACACGGCCGTGTCGCATGCGACACGGGCGTGTTGGAGGTCATGTCGAATGTCGTGTGCTGGTTATCGCGTCGGTCGAGACAGAGAATGGGTGACACGGCCATGCACATGGCCGTGTTGCAACACGTGTTCGGCCCAGATTTTGTAACTTCAGGCCCCGATCGTGGCCGTTTGTTTCCTTGACTTGGGATCCAATGGCTGGGGTTCTTTCCTGAAGGGTTTTATCCAGGAGTTAGGGTTATAAGGGATCATTTCTCTTGGGTTCATCTCTCTCTAAGTTCTAGAGAGAGGGGAGAGCAAGGTGGAGGAGGAGACCAAGATCCGGCCATCGGTGGAGCGTCGGAGCTCCGAATCGCGATCTGAGTCCAGATCCGCGAGGGCTATGCCGTTGAGGTGCTTTCCAACCGCATAGATTTTTTATGGCGCCGCGGAAGAACGCAAGGGTAACGATTCTCATCCTAGGGCATGTGAAGCCCTCTTTTCCTCTGCATAAGAAGCCCTCTCTCGCGAGTGAGCGAAGAGTTGGAGCGTTCCTTGGGGTAGATATGTAAAGTCCCCCTTGTATAGAGTACGTATGCGAAAACGGGCATAGGCATTGTGTGTTAAACCTATCCGGGCAAGTTTATCTGGATCGGCGATGTTGCATTGCATATGAACCGGGGAAGACTCCAGATGTTTGGGCATTTTTCGGGTTTTCTACATGGTAGATTGCAGCAGAGAGCCTTGGAGATTAACTCCAAGGTGCACCCTGAAAACTGGGCAAAAGTGAGTTTTGCCAACTCGATGGCCGGGAGCAAACGTGAACATAACCAGGTTATGTGATTGTTGTGGCGGAAACGGGACTCGGTGAGTCTTGACCTGCGCATATGGCTTAAATTGTCGTTGCGGAATGAGCACTGGTGAGGCTGAACCGTACCCGATCTATGTCGTTCGGTGGGACCGTTGGCATGGATGAGATTCTTTGGCGGTCTATGGCTTAAATTTTCGTGACCAAGGCTAGGAAGATAAAATGCTCATATGATTGGCCGTCCATGGGGCGGTGGTGGAACGGGAACGTCTATGGCTTGAATTGATGTGACGGGTGCCGGTTCACCGTGAATGTGCCCTGTGTGCACGAGGTGTGTGGCCGTGCGAGCCTATGCCTGTGATGAAGTGTGTTTACGCTATTTTGATGCTATACTAATAAAGTGCAGGGAAAGAGCATCGCCGCCCCGATTTTGGGGGCGGGATCGTTATAATTTGGTTAGCATTGCTGACTGTTATTTTGTGTACCACCGGGCGGTGGATTGTGGCTTGCAGGTGCTGTGGAGCCGAGAGGGAAATAGCGGGCTAAAGCCCATGTTGCAGTGCTGGCCCTCGAAGGCCTAACCTTTTTATGTTTTCCGTTTATCTCATGTATGGCCGGCCTACGAGTCGAAGTAGGAAAGACACTCTTGTTTGAGGAAACTATTGTAAGGTCTTAAGGCCAGTACTTTTGTATTAATCATTCCTATTTTCTCTGAGTAGTGGACATTCGTGCTTGGCAGGGTTCTTATATTTGTGCAACTTAATAAATTGCTTCCGCTAGGTGCTGTGTAGGACATTGTGATTGGTTGTATGGTTTCAACGCGTAACCAACCGGTCTATCCATAGTATATGGCTTCGGGCCCCGGCCGGTCCTACTGCTATATGCTATGTGACGGATAGGGGTGTTACAACCTCCCCCCTCAAGATAAGCTTGCTGAAATGGAAGGGGGTCTGAATTTATAGGAAAAGTTCACGAGTTGGTCACGCCCTTCGACACGCCCTGGGTGGGCGTAATAGGTACGGGGTTGACATAGGGCTCTGGATTCTGGAGGGAAGGATGATTACTTCTATACGTCGGTGGACATGCCCTGTATCACGCCCGTGTAGGGGGAGCGTGACACACACGTCACATAGAAATCATTTGTTGGAAATCCGTCAATCATCGGAAAAGGTGGGTTCATGCCCTGTGTCACGCCCGTGACATGGGGCGTGACTGTACTGTTGGCATGCTGAGATGAAATGGCATTTAATGCGGCGGCAGGCTTCAGGCAGAGGGCGACACGCCCCGTTTCACGCCCAGGGACACTCTTAGGGAGGGCATGTCAGGGGGGCGTGACATCCGTTTTTCCTTGTATTTTCCTCTATCTTCTGGAATCCTCTCGAAAAGGTGACACGCCCTAGGTCACGCTCGGGGAGGGTGTGACAGGGGGGCGTGTCAGGTCAATTTTTACTATTTTTCAGAAAAGTTGCAAAAAGAGATGAAAAAGTTAGGGGCAATAAAATTAACATAAGAAAGATAAAAATAAAGCTTAAAATACAAGATTTGTACATTAAAAACTAGAGAAGTACGATAATAGTTAACAACAAAACGTACTATCAAATTCCCCCAAGCTTAAGCTTTGCTTGTCCCCAAGCAAAATATAAAAACTAGAAAATCGTAAAAAGGACTAATCAAAAAGTTCTAATTATGCCCACACAAGTACTATGCGAAATTCTAAGTAGGGAAAAGGTCAAACGTAAATCTAAAACAATTATTTAGGTATGGTAAAACTTTTATTAACTTTACTTAACGAAAATAAATCATCCAAAATTTTGATGAAATTTTTTAAATAGATTTAAGCAAAGCAACAAAAATGAAAAAACGCAATGAGTTGTTACTAGATCCAAGCAACGCATTGTAATTATATCAATTCAATTATCAAAAATCTAAGTTTAAATCTAAAACTAAAACTGATTTACTTTTCTTCTTTTCTTAGTTATTAAATAAAATTCAAAAGGCGTGAATCAAAAGGACTTAAATAGGACAGAAACATTTGATTTAGGAATATGATTAGGAGTAGAATTCAAAGATAAACGTGAAGGCTTAAAATCACACTAAACCCAAACAAAGAGTTTCAAAAAATTTTCATAAAAATATATATTTTCTTTTCTTTCTTTTTATTTTTTTCTCAATTTTTTATTTTTTTCCAAAACAAATGCCATAAATATTTTTATTTTCATTTTGAATTGGCCAAATAAAAACAAACATATCTTTTGAGCATACTTTTTCAAAAACCTTTCTCCCAAGAATATCACAAAATAACCTATCAAAATCATGAAAATATTTTATGAAACTCAAAAAGACTAGTGTGATTAGATAGGTAGGAAATTTTGGCTTTGGTGAAAATGAAATGAAAAGAGGAGCTATCAAATGAAATCAGAAAAAAGGCTCAAAAGTGGCTAACTAGTGGTAAAAGTTTTTAGCTTGGCAGGAAAGCTCAAACAAAAATAAAAACGGCCTAAATCATATTCACGCATTTAAATTTATTTAAAACATAGATTTAAAAAATTTCAAAAAGCGAGTCCTCGATAATAAAATAAGATTGATGAAGTTGTCTTGAAAATAGAAATAATAGTTGACTTGGATCGTTCACATCTACTACGCTATTCAAAGGTTGACCTTACAAAAATTATCCAAAAACGAAAAGAAAAATAGTGGATGATGAATTTTTGAGAAAGTAGAGGAAATAAAGAACGAAAAACCAAAATTGAAATGAGAGTTTTAGAAAAATATTTCACCTTAACATGCTACTGTGAATTAGAAACACAGCATGACCAATATTTTACTTGTGAAACATAATTAAAAAGGACGATTAGAAATATTATAATTAACTTTGTTGTTTATATGAAATTTTGAGTAAAACAAAACAATAACTAGGGCTACTATTGAAATACCAAAATGTATAAACTATTAAAGCAATAACAAAAAACATATAAATTCTTTTAAATTTGCGAAATATTCTCTCTTTTTTTATTTTGGAAAAAAAAGAAAAAAAAGCAAAATATTTACACGAAGCAAAAAGGAGGAAGTCCTCCCCCAAGCTTAAAATGGGCATTGTCCTCAATGGCAAAAGAAGGGGATTGGAGAAGGAGAAAAAATTAAAATACAAAATTGAAAGACAAAATTGAAAAATAGGTACTTCCCCGGATTTATTCGCTATGAAAGCTGAGTGATGCCGCTCCCCCAACTGTCTTCTTTGGACTTCGTGATGGATTCAGCAACGTTGGAGCAGGTGATCGCAGAAGCTTCAGCTTGTCGCAGCCGTCCGGGGCAAAAATTGTAAAATAAAGAAATCATGGAAAATATAACTTGGGTTGCCTCCCAAGAGCGCCCTTTTTTAAAGCGTCGTTGAGCTCGACGCATCAAAAATAATATTGTCGAAAAATATTGTTGTCCAGAAATAAAGTAGTTTTTAACAAAAAATAAAAGTTCAAAGTTAGAGTTCGTGCAGCAGATACTTAACAATATTTGAACTAACCTCATTATCACCAGAGAAATAAAGTTTAATACGCTGACCATTCACTTTGAAATTACCCTTATCAGGGTGAGAAATTAAAACAGTTCCATATGAGAAAACTTCTAAAATAGAAAAGGGCCCAGACACACGAGATTTTAATTTCCCCGGAAATAAACGTAATCGAGAATTATAAAGAAAAACCTGGTCGCCCGACTTAAAGGTTTTAGGGCGCCTTAAGTGCTTATCATGCAAACGATTTGTCCGCTCTTTATAGAGTTTGTTATTTTCGTAAGCGTAAGAGCGCCATTAGTCGAGTTCATCACGATGAAATCTTCTAAGGTCACCGACAGAGTGGGGATCGAAGTTTAAAAGTTTTAAGGCCCAAAAAGCGCGGTGTTCTAATTCTACGGGTAGATGGCACGATTTTCCATAGACCAGCCGATACGGCGTACATCTGAGGGCGGTTTTGTACGCTGTTCGGTAGGCCCATAAAGCATCGTCTAATTTGGCTGATCAGTCTTTCCTAGAAGTTGAAACTATCTTTTCTAATATTCTTTTTATTTCTCTATTTACTACTTCGACTTGTCCGTTAGTTTGGGGGTGGTAGGCAGTTGAAAGCTTATGTGTAGCACCATATTTGGTAAGGATTTTTGAAAGCTGCGCGTTACAGAAATGGGAACCCCTATCGCTAACGATGGCGCGCGGCGTACTGAATCTGGAAAATATTTTTTTCAAAAAGGTGACTACAACTCGGGAGTCGTTCGTAGGAAGAGCTTGGGCTTCGGCCCAACGTGAAACGTAATCAATGGCAACTAAACTATACTTATTTCCAAAGCTAAAAGGAAGGGGGCACACAAAAACGATTCCCCAGAGGTCGAAAATTTCGCACTCAAGGAAATAATTTTGCGTCATTTCATCTTTATTGGAAATGTTACCCGACCGTTGGCAACTATGGCAACTATCACTGTTGCCCGACCATTGGATATAGTAGTTCATGTACAAAGTAACCTAGGACACCTAATTAAATAATTTAATTTATGCTCCTAAATACTTTTAAAAATGATGAAATTCTAAATGATCAACTTCATACACGTAATAAACCCATTATAAATATTTAGGGGCCTTTTGCCCAAGGAATTGGAAGTCATCTCACACGGTTTAGAATAAGGTCATGGGCTGCGCTTAGTAAAAAGTGGCATGTAACACTAGGACCCAAAGGGAAATGATAGGTGGTTAGATTGAGAGATGTATTAGGAAGTTGAAACCCTTCTTCATGTCACGAGTATGTCACTACATAGTAACGAGTGATAGAGTGCAAGCCATAAGGAGAACAACTATAATAGGGTCCGATGAAAGATCATCGCTCTCCCAATCAATACCTTAAGTCATTAGGTTTACTCAAGAGCAACAACGAGATTGGAGTATTAACAATAGGTAAACACTAATAAAAGTAAGTGTCCTTGAGAAAGTGAGCTTTGAGTTTCAGCCCATTGTAGTTCCTAGTGCCCCCGAGAGTCGTTCACCGGGCATGCCTTGGGCAGTCCAAAGATTAACCCTAAACTGTAATGTTTAATAAGAATTAGACAAGATTAGTCTAATATGTTAAGAGAATGATGTGACAACCTCACCCGTATAGGGTTGGAGGATACAGGACAGGTTTTGTCATGTGAGCTAGAGGTTCGGATGTTTGGATACAGGACAGGTTTAGTCCTTCGAGCTGGAGGCTTAGGTGCTTACTTTAGGATGGGTTGGTCCTACGATATGGAAGCTCGGGTAGGAAATAATTTGCTTGTGCATAGAACATATTAGTGGTGGGTCATGCAGTACTGGCCAGTTGTCACATCGATGGTAGTACGGTTACTATGGCATGGTGTGATGGTTTGAGGGGTAAGCGGGCTATTTTATAGTGCGGTCTGGATGGCAATCCCTGAAAACGCACACTCGACCAAAAAGTCTAGTGGATTTGCCAGCAAATTAGTACGCAAAGACTCTAGAATGTGCACCTAGGACGTATACGGAGGCGTACGAAGGATTTAGGCCTGTTAGTGTGTATACCCGCCTTGGATGCGGAGATACCCGCTCCACTGCTTCCATAGCCATAATGGTAGTACCCGAGAGTTAAGCTAACTCAAAAAAGTGGGAACTAAAGGTTTGTGATCACAGAGTCGTATGTGTGAGTTGCAGTTGTATTAATCATAACACGCATAACACATCATAGCATACAAGGTGTAGGGTTGTCCCGTTGGAGACCTACACGAGTGGGGACTCTAACTCACCGTTCTACACGTCCATAAACTACTGCTCATACACAGGCATCTAGCGCACTCTTCCTCAGAATCGTTTCGAGCACAAATACATAACACAATAATGGGAAAAATGACTTTAAAACAGTGATCAAAATAAGTCGAATGCTTCCTAAAATAGCGCAAAGGTTGCCAACCCTTTTCAAGAGTGAAATCTATGGCTAGAGGCCAAGATCTGCTCAAGAAAAATGGATCTACCCGATCTGAAATGAGAGAAACTCAAAAAGAAATTTCAAGTTTAGATTTTAGCAAGCGACGACATTAACATTCTGGAAGAAACACTGGTTCCAATCTCCACCAAACTATTAGAAGAAACACACAAGATGGAGGAGAAGAAAGAGGTTACCCAACCCAAATATGGGATCTACACAAGATAGATGTGGGAGAATAGCTCTCTCCACGGTTCCACCAGCGTCGCACCGAATGGGGAAGCAGCCCTTCGTCCTAGGAGACACACCGAAGAAGAAGCTCACACTATAGAAGAGGCCACGCCTTGGCCGAACTCTTCAATGGAGGGAGCACGGTGGCGGCGGACAGGAGGGTTCTCCCTTGGTAGAAATCTTATTTTAGGGTTATAATCTTCTTGTCTTTCTTAAATAAAAGGCTCCTATATATAGGAGGCCCACACAACATTCAACCATCATGATTTGAGTTGAAATCTCATACTTCGGATGGTTATTAACACACCCTCAAATAATATATTAGCACACCAAAGCAAACATATAAAATATTACATTGGCCAACATAAAAAAAAAAGAAAGCTTGGAAAATAATGAAGAGGCTTTACGTGCGCTGTGGATGAAGATTATAAGGGCGCCTACCGGTAGCTAGTGCGGAGTCTTCAAAAGTCGCCTTTCGTTGATGAAAATCTTTATGTTGTTGGAGCACTTCCGCAACCGGGTCATCATCAAGTGGAGGCAGAGAGGCCACTTCATCAATCCTCCCCCGCTCAAAATCTCGTATCACCGAGACGTAGTCCTTGAGGTAGCGGTGAAGAAGATCGGCATCCAAACATAGAAGCTCCGGCTCAAGGATTCAAGAATCGTCTTAAGGGGGGCGATCACGCCAACGGATAAGGAAGCGGCGGGTAGCGCCGTCGGCAGAGGCAAGGGGCACGTCAGCTAAAATCCTGTCTGACAAACAAAAGGTTTTGGGAAACCTTGGAAACATGTTAGAAGAAGGAAGAAAAGAGTGCAACTCACCATCCGATGGGGAACCAGCAGGAACCGAAAGAGAGAGCTCATCCGAGCTATCATGTCCCAAACCCGTAAAGAGATTTGTAGAAGGAGAAGACGACATAGAAGTCAACTCAAGTGGAGGAGAAACAAACGGAGTTAAATCCGAAACATTAAAAATTGGGGAAAAAACCCCAATCGACAACCAAATCCAAAACAAAAGCATTCTCATCGAGTTTCATCAGAATTCAAAAAGGGCCGGCTCGCTTAGGCGCCAATTTCTTCACGGTACCGGTAGGCAAATGTGCGGGAACTAAACGAACTAGTAGTTGATCGCCGACATGAAAGTGGGATGCTCTCTAATGTAGGTTAGCATGTGCTTGATATGATTCGTATTGAGCGTCCAAGGTTGCCCGGATACGAGCGTGTAAGTCATGGATGTGCTCGACGAAGGATTGTGCGAACTGATTGGCCTTATAAGTTGGAGGTAAAGGAACCAAGTCAAGGGGCACATGTGACTTATACCCATGGACAATCTCGTTGGGCGACATTCCCGTGGATCTATTTTGAGAGTTGTTGTAGGTTAATTGAGCGTGGGGAAGGAGTAGGTCCAAAGTACCCTTGCGATCACTCACAAGGCATCTTAAGAGGTTCCCCAAACTGCGATTAATCACTTCCGTCTGCCCATCTTTTTGAGGGTGATAGGCAGCGAAAAACAATAATTTATTGCCCATTAGGATCCATAAGGTTTTCCAAAAATAACTGGTGAATTTAACGCCCTGTCCGAAACAATAGTTTCTAGCACCCCACGGTGGATAACTACTTCCCAGAAATATAAATTGGCGATGTGTGAAGCGTCATTAGTCTTACTACACGGAATGAAGTACGTCATCTTAGAAAACCGGTCCACTATAACAAAAATTAAATCGTGGCTGAGTAGTGTGGGGGGGAGGCCTAGGATGAAGTCCATACTAATGTCTTCCCACAGTATTGAAGGGATAGGCAATGACGTATACAATCCTACATTGGTCTTACTACCCTTTGAAACCTGACATGCACGACAACTACTCACAACCCTCCCAACGGAAGCCTTTAATTTAGGCCAATAAAATTTATCCTCAACTAGCGCGATCGTCTTATCTCATCCAAAGTGTCCACTCAACCCATAACTATGCAACTCCCAGACAATATGGATCCTTAAGGAGGAGCGTGGGACACACTACTTGCCGTGTCGAAACAAATACCCATAACGGATAACGTAGGCCATTATAGTCATATGGAAAACATCTTGGGAGGATAAATATGCCTCTTGAAAATCGGGGAAAGTGGCATATTCTTCCTTGACATGCTCGAAACCTACCACATGAACATGCATCATAGACAACAAAAGAGTGAGGCAACTAAGGGCATCCGCTACTCGATTGTCGGCCACTTTAATGTGCTTGAGGTTGAACGTATACTCTTGCAAGAAAGCGACCCATTTGGCGTGACGTAGGCTGATTTTCTGCTGGCCATTAATAAAGCATAAGGCGTCATGGTCGGATAAGATCACAAACTCCTTGGATAGGAGGTAGTGCCACCAATGATGCAGACAACGAACAACCGCGTAAAATTCCCTATAATAATTTGAATAGTTCAACTTAGCGCCTGCCAATTTTTCACTAAAATAACTTAGAGGGTTCCCCTCTTGACTTAAGATGCCTCATATCCCTGCCCCGAACGCATCACACGTAAGCTCAAAAACTTTGTTGAAGTCCGGTAAACGTAAAAGGGGCGCTTCTGTCATAAGTTTCTTAATATGTTGGAAGGCGAGTGTGGCGGATTTCGTTGACGTGAACTCTCCCTTCTTCATATAGTCAGTAATGGGCACCATGATACTACTAAAATCTTGTATGAAGCGACGGTAGAATGTGGCTAACTCGTGGAAGCACTGTACCTCCCGCAGACTCGCCTGCTGGGGCTGATCCCTAATCACTTGTACCTTGGTGGGGTCAACTCTAATGCCCTCAGATCCAACAATATAGACCAAGAATTCCACCTCCGACACATAGAATGTGCACTTCTTAAAATTGTGAAATAAGGTTTCTTTCCGTAGGGTGGAAAGAATCACTATCAGGTGGGCGATGTGATCGGCAGGGATGGTGCTGTATACAAGGATATCATCAAAATAAACAACAACAAACTTCCCTTAATATGGTTGGAAGACATGCGTCATCATCCGAGAGAAAGTGCTAGGGGTATTGGATAACCCAAAGGGCATCACTAGCCACTCGTATAACCCATCCTTAGTTATAAAGGCAATCTTCCACTCATCCCCCTCAATAATCCTAATCTGATGGTAGCCACTACGTAGATCCAACCTAGAGAAGAGGGTGGCACTAGTTAGGACATCAAGGAGGTCATCTAATCGAGGAATCAAAAATCTATACTTGATGGTGATCTTGTTGATAGCTCGGCTATCAACACACATCCACCAGGTGCCATCCTTCTTAGTGGAAAGCAAGGCTGGCATGGCACATGGACTTAGACTAGTCTTCATGAACCCCTTATCTAATAAACCCTCTACCTGCGCCTTTAATTCCTTATTGGAATCGGGGTGGAGTCGATAATGGGGCTGATTTGGTAAGGACGATCCTGGGATGAGATCTATAGCATGCTGAATGTCCCTAAGAGGGGGTAATACCGAAGGTAACTCAGCTGGGAAGACATCCTTATATTCTTCCAATAGCTCCCGCAACTCTCGGGGTAGACCTTCTAGCGAGCCCGAATCAGTTTTCTCACTCAGGAGAACTGATGTATACATAACTCCATCAAGAAAAGGGTCCCTCACAAAATCCTTCCTTCCCACTAAGATTAAGGTCTTCTTCACAGCTAGAACGGTGGTGTCCTTAGCCGGACCTAACGGCTCCTACGGGGCAGTCAGCCAAAACGTGATAATTTTTCCATTAAACTTAAACTCATAGGTATTGGCTCTCCCAAAATGTGTCACGTCACGGTCATAGAGCCACGGGCGGCCCAACAACACATAGCATGCGTCCATCGGAAGGACATCACACCAAACTTCATCGGAGTAGGCTTTGAGATCCAGGGGGACTATACAATGCTTGGTGACCGGAATTCTAATCTTGTTTATCCAAGCAACTTGATATGGTGTGGTGTGGGGCTCCGTGGTCAAGGCCATACGCGTGACTGCATTCTCCGAGATTACATTCACGCAGCTACCACTATCTATTATTAACTTACACAGTTTCTCATCGCTCTTAAAAATAAAGGAAAAGATACTCGAACTCTTCCAGTCGTTTAAATGGAGGGGGGGTGGTCAAAATGCAACGCATCACTATAAGGTGGTGATCGTCTTCGAGGTCACTTGGAAAACCCTCGGGGTCACTATCGGCGAAATCCTCATACACTATATCGGCGGAGTCTGTGGTAGACTCGAGGAGGGCTACAATATCCTTAGCCTTGGTCGGACATTCAAAGGCGTAGTGGCCTTGAATACCACAAGCAAAACATATATCGTTAACCTTACTAACCTTGCCTATTGAGACCCGCTCACTCTGTGGGTTCCTAGCATTCCGTGCAGTCATCACCACCGATTTAGAGTCAGTGGACCTAAATTTTCCCTTATCCTGATATGTGGAGGTGGACGCACCTAGGGTGGACTTTCCATTGGCTTGGGCGTAACGAGTGTGAGCCTTAAAGGCTAGATGTTTTTAATTGTCAAGGGAGGCATTGAAAGTGGCATTAAAATCAGTGTGCTCGTAGCGCTGGAGCTTCCGTTGTATATCCGATGAAGACCCTTGTGAAACCTAGACAGAGTAATCTCCTCAGCCTCTCTAACACCACACCGCACCATGCGGTCCTTCTGCTCTCCCATATATTCCGCCAAGGAGTTCGATCCTTGCCGGAGTGTGGCTAGCTCATCGAACAGTACGGTGGTAGGCGGGAACATACTGGTCAGATAGTAGGTTCTTCATAATAGCCCACCCAACTAATGGAACACAATGTCAAGTCCCTAACCTCCTCTCTTCGTTCAACCAATATATCTTAGCACGGCCTGTTAATTTCATTCTCGTAACATGGTCCTTTTGGTGGTCCGTAAGATGATGTCATTCGAAATAACACTACATATCAACAACCCAAGTGATGAACATTTGGGGATCTCCCATACCATCGTAGGTGGTTGTGTTGATTTCAATGGCCCAATTGAAGTCAAAGTCACGATCATGGTGATGATGATGATGGGGCACTCGGGGAGAGTGTCCCTCAGAATCAGAACCAACTTCCAACCGATGGGGGTTGGGCATTTCATCATTAACCGGAGGCACTCCCTCTTGGTTTTGGGGTTTTTGGCCCCGTTGGTTCAACAACACTTGTCCTAGTAAGGCTCGGAGTTCATTCATCTCTCGATAAAGTCCCTCTATGGCCTCCGCATTCGGACCCCCTTGTGGATTCGCAGCCATCCTGGACGTAGACATGGGCGCGTACTCCGTGCCTAGCCTTGTGTGCATACAGGTGTAAAATTTTTATGAAAGATTAATTTTCCTAGGGCTGGTAATAAAATGAAAATAATTTTTTTATTTATTTTCTCAGTGCTACAGTGACGCAGGAGGTGCAGAAATTTTATTTTCAAAATTTCGCTAAATAAAATAGATTTTAGGCCTCTATTGGCGGACCACCGAAAATAATATTTTTTTATATATTTCTATAGATCATATCGACCAACAAGGAACGCAGTGAGGATGTTTGCAACATGGAAGTTGAAACGAACACCTCTGATACCAAATTGGTGTAGGGTTGTCCCATTGGAGACCTACACGAGTGGATACTCTAACTCACCATTCTACACGTCCATAAACAACCGCTCCTACACTGGCATCTAGCGCACTCTTCCAAGGAATTATTTCGAGCACAAATACATAACACAACAAAGGGAGAAACGACTTTAAAACATCGATCAAAACAAGCCGAATGCTTCCCAAAATAACGCAAAGGTTGCCAACCCTTTTCAAGAGCTAAATCTATGGCTAGAGGCCAAGATCCGCTCAAGCAAAATGGATCTACTCGATCCGAAATTAGAGAAACTCAAAGAGAAATTTCAAGTTCAGATTTTAACAAGCCACGACATTAACATTCCGGAAGAAACACCGGTTCCAATCTCCACCAAACTATTAGAAGAAACACACAAGATGGAGGAGAAGAAAGAGGTTACCCAACCCAAATATGGGATGCACACAAGATAGATGTGGGAGAATCGCACTCTCCACGGTTCCACCGGCATCGCACCAAATGGGGAAGCAACCCATCGTCCTTGGAGTCACACCGAGGAAGAAGCTCGTGCCGGAGAAGAGGCCACGCCTTGGCCGAACTCTTCAATGGAGGGAGCAAGGGGGCGGCGGCAAGGAGGGTTCTCCCTTGGTAGAAATCTTATTTTAGGGTTATAATCTTCTTGTCTTTCCAAAATAAAAGGCACATATATATAGGAGGCCCACACAACATCCAACCATCAAGATTTGAGATGAAATCTCATCATCCGGATGGTTATTAACACACCCTTAAATAGTCTATTAGCACACCAAAGAGAAATATAAAATATTACATTGGCCAACATAAAAGAAAAGAATGCTTGGAAAATAATGAAGAGGCTTTATGTGCGTCGCGGACAAATATTGTAGCGGCGCCTTTCGGTAGCTAGTGCGGAGTCGTCAAAAGTCATCTTCCGTTGACAAAAATCTTTATGTTTTTGGAGCACTTCCGCAACTGGGTCATCATCAAGTGGAGGCGGAGGGGCCACTGCATCAAAATATACATACTTAAGTCATACATTCTGTTGGAACACCCTATTACTAATTTGGGCAAGGATCAATATGTTTTTAGGAAAATTGGTTTGACCTAGATGTATAGTTGAAAAGGTCAAATTAGAATGTGTCTAGGGCTTAGAACTTTGGTTTGAAGCTTCCCCGAGGACCATTCAAAGATCAAGACTTAGATCTGAGAAGAAGGCAATTTTCGTCGAACTTAGTTCGACGAAACGTCGAACTCCGTTCGACGCTCTCTGAGCTCAACCCTGCTAATTCGTCGAACTCCGGTCGACGATCTTTGAGCTCAGATCGACGATCTTCCTTCAGCTAGTTTCCTAGTCGTTGAGCTCAACTCAATGATCTTTGAGCTCAGATCGACGATCTGTGTACAGTTACTTTCCCAGTCACTGAGCTCAGTTCGACGATCGTAGAGCTAAGTTCGATGTTTTCTGTCTGCTGTGTTAATCCAACCTCTGAGCTCAGTTCAACGATCGTAGAGCTCAGATCGACGATTTCTGTGAGAGATCGACGCCTTCAGAATTCAAATTCAAGGACAGTTATGGATTATAATCAGAATTAATTCCTACATTGATTGCAAAGGATTTTCTAGCCGTTTCAATCAATCTGATGCAAGTTTCAAGGAAAGACTAAATGGAATATTGCTTGGGACTTTCCCTAGATACAGTTGTCTATTATGGAAGTCATTTATGACTGATTAAACGGCCGTCTAAGAGAATATCTGATATACTCCTTCAGTTTTCATTCTGATAATACAGATACACAAGATACAGTGATTAACACAGACAATACAAAGAGATACAGAAGAATTAGATTACATTATAGAAGATTGAACAACATAATTTCTCTGATCAAGATTTCAACTTCAATGATTTACAAATCTACTGAATCTTCAAGTGTTCAAAGGCTTCAACATCAAGGACTCCAGAAACCAAATATTTCAGCATGTGCTGGAATCATCTTCTACTGGAGATCTGAAGCTTCTGAAGACCTATCACCCTAGCAAAGCTCTCACTCCTGAACCATTCTACATCTCAGGGGGAGCTTTGACAACATCAATAATCCACAAGTCTTCTCTCAGTGATTTGAGACAGAGAAGACATCATCATCTCCTTCTTTTTCTTTTCCTACTGTAAAAAGGGTTATCAAAACTCCCTTCAAAAGTTCTTAATCTGGTTCTGAGAGCCTTGTCAAAACTCAGTGGTGGCAAGACACCTTATCAAAAAATCTAGATCTGGTTTTTGAGCACCTTATCAAAAGCTCATTGGTGCCCAGGACACCAGATCAACTCATCCTGTAGTGGATTCCTACCAAGGGTGGTAGAATAGTGGATGTACCCAGGCTTTTTGGGGAACCACTATAGATCCTTGTATCTTCTAATTACTGTGTGTTTGTTATTGCTGTGTGCTGTGTGATTCTTATTTCTTGCTTTAACTTTATTTTTCTACAAGCACCTTACACATATAATTAAATTAAATCTTCCACTGCCTTAAAATTTTAATTGTAAATATTATATAAAAATACTCTATTCACCCCCCCCCTCTAGAGTCAAGGTAGATCTTTCTCTCACTTTCAATTGGTATCAGAGGGAGGTTGGATCTTACAAGCTAACACCTGAACCAAAAGATCTCTGAAAAGATAAATCTTATATATAGTGGTATTATTTTATGTATTGTATTTATTTTCAAAAACCATGGCACAAAACAAAGACTATGCTAGCACCAGACCTACAGTGTGCAATCTTTCCAAGTTTGTACTTTGGAAGGCAAGGATTAGATATACATGAATTCTATTGATGAGTACATTTTAAATTCTATTTTGACAGTGTTTCCAAGACCTCCAGAGACCATAAGCATAAGTGCTGTTCCACCTCCCTCAGGAACAGATGCTGAAATAAAGAAGTGGAAAACTGCAGATGCAAAGGCCATGAATATTCTTGCTCAGACGATGTCTGATGAGATATTCCAGAAGGTTGTTGAATGCTGCTCAGCTAAAGATATATGGGATAAGCTTTCAGAAATTGTATCAGGATCTGCTGATGAAAGAAAGGACGGGAGATCCCATCTCATATCCCAATATGAGAACTTCAAGAAAGGTGAAGTTGAATCAGTTACAGACATGTACACCAGGCTCAGTTTGATAGTCAGTGAGTTAAAGTCATTCGACAAGGAAATCACACTCACTGAACTCTATGACAAGATCCTAATGTGCTTCTGCAGTACTTGGGATTCAAGGATCTGGCCAATTAAAGATGATAGAAGCCTAACTGAAATTACCACAGAGGCTCTTCTTGGCAAGCTCAAATCTTATGAGCTGCTCATCAAGAAAAGGGAAGAAGAACAAAAGGCTACTTCTCGAGTCATCAGAAAGGAGAAGACCATAGCCTTCAAAGCTACAGAAGAGAAGCCTGAAGACAAAGTTACAGGAAATGATGAGCTCCTAAGTCTATTGGCCAAAAGATTCTATAAGGTGGTCAGGAAGGACTTCAGAAAGAAGTCATTCAAAGGGCATGAGAAGCCTAGATATGACAAGTCCAACAGCAAAGAAATCATCTACTTTGGATGCAAGAAACCAGGCCACATTGTGCCTGACTGTCCAGAGAATAAAAATAAGGACAAGAAGGACAAAAATTAGAGAAGAAGAGACAAGGACTCCAGAAAGAACAACAGCAATAGATCCTCATCCAACAAAAATAAACATACAAGGAAGGGATTTGTAGCAGAAAGCTGGAGTGACACTGAAGAAGAATCAGAAGCCTCATCCAGCTCAAGTGATGATGAGGATGATGCTTAGGAAAAATAATTCTGCATGATGGCAATCAATGCCTCCCAGCAAAACTCTGATGCTGAACAAGAGTCTGATTCTGAAGCTGAAACTTGATCTTAAGAGGATGAGGTAATAAACTCTTTTGATTTTACTTATGAGGACTTTAAAATTGAATTTAAGACACTGTGTTTAGATTTGCTAAGGTCTGAGAAAGAGATAATCTCTTTCAAAAATCAATTATCTGACTACAGTGTCCTAAAATCAAATAACCTCAAACTCTCTGAGGAGTTAGATTATTATAGGGAGGAGATAGCTGCACTGAAATGTTAACTATATAAGGCCAAGCAGTTTGAAGAATCCCTTAATGGGAGAAGCATCAGACTGATGGACATTACAAGCACAGTGAACTCAAGATTATACACTACACTGGGCTTGGGTGCTTATTCCAGCCAACCTATAGTACTAACAACCCCAATTAAATTTATTTCTGATAAAGGAAAGGGTGTTGTAGAGGTAGCTAGGAAGAATCCAGATTTACCTAAGGAAAATCAAGCTCAACAGAAAACGTCGAACAGAACTCGATGACCGTCAAGCAGAGCTCTGCTATCTAAGGCTGGATCGTCAAACTCAGATCGATGACTTCTGAACTCTGAACTCTTGTATAGTCGATCTTCGAACGGAGCTCGACGATCTGACCCAAGATCGTCGAACTCGGGTCGACGATCGTCGAACGGAGCTCAGAGCTTTGAACCTTCTTTCAGAGGTAAATCTCAAGCCAATCCTAGAAGTCCCTCATCCCAAAGCTTCAACCCTTATACTGAATGGAAAGTACCTCCTAGGAGATACCATCCTTAAGGATATAAGAGTCAGCCAGGGATGTCTTTCTTTTCTGAATTTAAAGGCTATCAACTTAGACACAAGGTAAACTGGGTCAAAAACATATAAGCTGTTTATGTGCAGGTGAAGACCTATCCAGAGATGGCCGAACAATGGTATCTGGATAGTGGGTGCTCAAAGCACATGACAGGGAATAAGGAGAATCTATCATCCTTCATAACCAAACTTGGACCCAAAGTATTTTTTGGTGATTCAAATTTTGGTCAAACCAAAGGATATGGTGCTGTTCAGATAGGTTCAGTCACTTTCAAGAAGGTGGCATATGTGGAAGGACTGAAGCACAACCTGATCAGCATCAGTCAACTATGTGATGAAGGATATAAGGTGATTTTCAACAAATCCTTGTGCAAGTTCAAGTTAGAGGATAACACAACTGTGTTAACAGGTAAAAAGAAAGGTAACATCTATATTGTAGATTTTCTTTCAACCCATACAGACATTTGCTTATTTAATTCAGTATGCAAACCAAATGATCTATGGCATAAGAGACTAGGTCATCTAAATCTTAGAACCATTATTAGGCTGACCAAGGACAACCTTGTTAGAGGACTACCTTCTGGCCCTTACAAGAAGGAAGGACTCTGCAGGGCCTGTCAATTAGGCAAGCAAACTAAAAATAGTTTTAAGTCACTTAATAAGAGTGATTCACCTAGGATTTTGTATCTGTTACACATGGATCTTTTTGGACCCATTACAGTACAAAGCTTAGGAGGGAAATCTTATACTTTGGTGATTGTAGATGACTTCTCCAGATTCACTTGGGTATTTTTTCTGAGGAAGAAGTCTGATAACTTTAAGTGTCCCGACAGAGTTTCTCAAATGTATATAGATTGAGTTCAATACTCACATTGCCCTGATCAGAAGTGATCATAGGACAGAGTTTGATTCTCTTCTTATGCAAGAGTTCTGTCAGAGTGAAGGGATCAGGCAAACTTTCTCAGCTCCTAGAACTCCTCAACAAAATGGGGTAGCTGAAAGGAAAAATAGAACCCTAATTGAATCTGCTACTATATAGTTGACAATGCTCACCTACCTCTATCTTTTTGGGCTGAGGCACTTAACACCTCCAACTATGTGTTGAATAAAAGTCTAATACATAAACTGAAGTACAAGACTCCCTATGAATTGCTTAAAGGGAAGAAACCTAAAGTAGACTATTTCAGAATCTTTGGTTGCATTTGTTATATACACAATAATGACAAGAAATATTTAGCAAAATTCCAAGCTAAAGCTGATGAAGGAGTGTTTCTGGGATACTCCATGATCAACAAGGATTATATGGTATATAATAAATCTACTCTTAAAATAGAAGAATCTGTTCATGTTTCTTTTGATGAGACTAACATGTTTTATAAGAAGAAGTCTGCTTCTTCCATAGAACCATTGCAGGTACACTCTCTTTCAGAAATAATGGACAGATTACAGGTTAAAGAAAAGGATACAGCTTCTCCACCTATCCAGCAAAAGGATGAGAGCAGTGATGATGAAGAGGATGTACAATATCTAAAAGAGCCAGTTGTTGTTCCACAAGAGAAAACAACAACAATGGTTGGTGAACAATCAACACCCCCTATTGATTTAGTAACAACAAGAGATCATCCAATCTCCCAAGTGATTGGAGACATCTCAGCTGGTGTGCAAACCAGAAATCAGGTCAACCAGAACCTGATGCTTACTTGCTTTCTATCTCAAGTTGAGCCTGAATCCATTCAAGATGCAGAACAAGAAACCCACTGGATCATTTTTATGCAAGAGGAACTACATCAATTTGATAGGAATAAAGTTTGGGAAATAGTGGCAAGGCCTAAGGATCACTCCATTGTTGGAACAAAATGGGTGTTCAGGAACAAGTTGGATGATCAGGGAGTCATTTTAAGGAATAAGGCAAGGCTAGTTACTCAAGGATACTCTCAAGAAGAAGGAATAGACTATGACCAGACCTTTGCACCAGTTGCAAGGTTAGAGGCCATCAGAATATTCCTAGCTTATGCTGCTCACAAGGGATTCAAGGTCTACCAAATGGATGTGAAGAGTGCTTTTCTCAATGGAGACATCCAAGAGGAAGTCTATGTAAGACAACCTCCAAGTTTTATCTCTTCAACATATCCTGATCATGTGTTCAAATTGAATAAAGCATTATATGGTCTGAAACAAGCTCCTAGAGCATGGTATGAGACCCTAACATGCTTTCTTCTTGAAAATGATTTTATTAGGGGTAGAGTAGACCAAACTCTTTTTATTATAACCCATAGGTCCCATAACCTACTAGTACAAATATATGTAGATGATATTATCTTTGGTTCTACTGATTCAAATTTGTGCAAAAAGTTTTCCAAGCTTATGCACTCTAAATTTAAAATGAGTAGCATGAGTGAGCTTTCCTTCTTTCTAGGATTGCAAGTCAAACAACATGCTAAAAGCATATTCATTTCTCAAACCAAGTATGCAAAGGAACTGGTTAAGAAATTTGGTATGTCTGAAGCATCTTGTATGAAAACACCTATGCCTACTAATGTTGTATTAGATGCTGATGAACATGAAAAACATGTTGATCAGACAACATATAGAGCAATGATTGGCTCTTTATTGTACCTTACAGCTAGTAGACCTGATATAATGTTTGATACATATATATGTGCTAGGTTCCAAGTAAGCCCTAGAGAGTCACACTTAACTTTAGTAAAGAGGATTCTTAGGTATGTAAAAAGTTATCCAAATCTAGGACTCTCGTATCCAAAAGACTCTAGATTTGAATTAACTGGATTTTCAGATGATGATTATGCTGGATGTAGAGTAGACAGGAAAAGCACCAGTGGAACCCGTCAATTCCTTGGTGACAGACTTTTCTTCTGGTTTTGTAAGAAACAAACATATGTGTCTACTTCAACTACTGAAGCTAAATACATGGCAGCAGGCAGTTGTTGCTCACAAATTCTGTGGATTCAAAACTAGCTTCTAGACTATGGCTACAACTTAGAAGGGTCAAAAATCATTTGTGATAACACTAGTGCTATCTCTATAGCACAAAATCCAGTCCTCCATAGTAGGACAAACATATAGAGATTAGGCATCACTTTCTAAGAGATAATGTTTAAAAGAATAAAATTGATCTACAATATATCCCAACTGATTTGCAAAGGGGAGATATTTTCACCAAGCCTTTGGATGAGAAGAAACATACCTTCTTCCTCAATCAGTTAGGAATGCTAGATGGAGGCTATTTAAAATAAATTCCAAGGTTTTAAAAATCTAAAAATAGACCAAGACTAGGCTAAAAACTTATATTTTCTCTTGTCTATAGGTTCTGTTTTGTCTCTGAACTGCGCTCGAAATTTTTCCAAAAATCGTCGAACGGAGATCGATGCTTTCCAATAAGCGTCGACCGGAGTTCAGCATTTTCAAGGAAGCGCTAGGCTATCTTCCACTGGTCAACGATCGTCGAACGGCATTCGACGCTCTCCAGTATTGTCGAACGGAGATCGATGTTATTGAAGACTCTTCAGATTCCATTAGAAGCCCAGATCGTCGAACGAAGTTCAGCGATCCTTCCTTTCCGTCGTCGAACCCTAATATAAAAATCATTTTTCGTCGTCGTTCTTCGATTGCGCATTCATACTCTCTGCAATTTCTTTCTTTCCATCCAAACTCTACTACACTTGGTTGTGTTTGGTACTTTCTTGAAGGCACTCAATGGACGTGAATGTTGCTGTGCTTGCAAAGATGAAGTTTGATACCGGGTTTGATATTGATATGGATTCATTCACCGGGAGCGATCAAATATTCAAAGATATTCTAGAACTCTTCATGGAACAACAACTAGAGAATATTATGTCAACAAGAATTAAGATTGCGGTTGACGAAATAAAGGAATGGGTTTTTACTACAAACAATGAGGGTGAGAATACTATAGTCAGCACGATCAACGGGACTCAGGTACTATTGTCCCCTATTCTTCTGACTGAGGTATTATACTTAAGTTCTGGAGATGTTTCCCCTGATATGTCTGGTGAAGAATTTGATTCCATGTTAGATTGAATGGGTCACTCTGCTGAAAACCCTAATAAGCTGTTGAAAAAGAATCTATCTCTTGAATATATATTTTTGGCTGATGTTGTGGGCAAAGTGCTGCTGGCCAAGCATTCAACACATGATACCATCTCAAGGTATCAGTTTTGTCTGATGGGAGCAATAGTTGACAAGAAACATCTGAATTGGAGAACTATCTTCTTTGATTTGATCAAGAAGAAAATTAACAAAAGTTTTGTCAATTTTGGGAGGATTCTAGGGGTTTTCCTGCATTCCAGGTGCCCTGAATTACTAGTTTCAATGGGATGCACATCAATGCATCTAAGAGATTCACCTGTGCCCTATTTGGGAAATGGGACAGGCAGATTACAAAACTTGCCAGGACTGCCATAGCTTCAGGCACAAGGACTCCTGTAGTCACTTCCTCTCTAGCTCTAGAAGAACTGCCTGCCTCCTCTCCTCCTTTTCCTCCACTTGTTTCTACTGTAGGATCTTGTGGCGCCCTTAGAGGGGGGGGGTGAATAAGGGCTCTTTAAAATTTTAACAAGCTTTTTCTAAAATGCTAAATTAGAAGTAAAGTTTGAGACACACCAATGAAATGAAAATCAAGATTTTATTTCACCAAAATATATATATGTAAAATGATTCCAATAAAGCTTGAAATCAAGGATTACAATGATAATAGTTTTTAGCTTTTTCACCGGTCCTTCTCCCAAGGACCGGTAGGCTATAGTCAATATCTCCCTAGATATGGCTACTAGCCTCCCCCTAAATCAAACCTATTATCTAGACGCTGCACACAAGGCGGCGATTTACTCCTAAGCCTCACAAGAACCTAGACACCACTCACAAGGCGGTGATTTGCCCCTAAGCCACACACGGGCTTAGACACCACACACAAGGTGGTGATTTTCCCTTCCCAATTACAAAGATAAAAAGTGAATATGAAGTACAATAGTAAAACTTAAAAACTCCCTCAAAATCACGAGCTCTGAAGATGATGATGGACCGATGAGAAGATCTCCAATCTTTAACGCACGGTCGTATCTCCTTCGCTCTTGAGAGTTCAACGGACCAAGGAAGTTCTTCTGGAAACGGAGATGAAGGCTCTGAAAATTCTCTGGGAAAACTAAAGCTCTGCACGATCAATCAATTCCCTGAAATTTTTGGCCGTATATATCCCTTTATGCTATCGCCGGCGATAGAGTTAACGCCCCGCGATAGTGATAACTATCCGTTGCTTGACACGTGGCACACGTCGCGCGGACTTTCAGATCTGAGTGGAGAACGTGACGATCGTGGGATATCGCTCGGCGATATCGGTATCGCGCCGCGATATAGCTCAACCGTGACTTCGTTTGCGGCATCATGTGGATCAAGGCTGACATCAGAAGTAACTGTCCATGTTATCGCCCGCGGTAGCGTTATCTCCAGCGATAGTGTGATTTTCCATTTCTTCAATGCTATGCTCAGACATTCCTTAGTACTTAAAAAACCTGTTATCCCTTCACATTTAAAACACATACCAAGATCAAATACATCCGGGATTTGTTATTCTCAAACTAATAAGTGCGGAACGCAAGCTCCAACAATCTCCCCCTTTTGATAATAACAAATCCACTAAGAAAGAAATTGCATGAGATCAGGAGAATGTGAAACAATTTAGATAATCAATATGAACCAAAGTGCATAAATAGTTATAATTAACTCCCCCTATAATAAAGACTATTTTCTCCCCCTATTTAAAAGAAATAATTACTCCCCCTAAATGTACTAATCAATTTATTTCGTACTTAATCTCCCCCTTTTGTTATTAGCAAAAGAATGTGGGATATAAATAAAATGAGTGGCAAATGCGGAAGTTGAAAGAAGTGAGAGAGTAATAAATTAGTCATAGAATTTGGAAATATGAGGAGTAGAATAACGACATAAATAACCATGGAATAGTATTACGATAAAATTTGGAATTTTATCAGAAAAAAAATGTTTGTTGTGGAGGAAATTAATTGAAGAGTTGAATTTAAACATTGAAAATTTGTCAGGCCAAGATATCAAAAACATTAGAAACGATGAAATAGAAAAAAAAACTATTTCCGGTCCAATTCTCATGAGAAGAGATTTTATAAATGATAATGACGTGTACATGTGAAGAGTGATATAGTTACAGATTCCTTAAGAAATATGTTACATGAAGGTTTACAATATTATAATACAAGAAACTAACATATAACTTCATGGCATAATGATTTTGAAAAAAAAATGGCCAAGTTTGTTTGCACAAGACACTTTACAATCCTTTTCATGGTGCTCAACCTCACAATGCTCATTAAGACTTATCAGGAGGGTGAGTAGAGCTTGATTGGAAGATCCTAGCCATTTTTATTTGTTTTTTTTTTCATTATTTTTTTTTCTTAGAAACTGTGACTTAGGATTCCGAATTCACTTGTATTGCAAACTTGATAATAAATATTGTGTTTTTAAAATGGCCATCAGTTTTGAAAATCAATTTGAAAGAAGTATACATGAAAGGTTCAGTGATGTATACAAGAAAGCAATATCATGTAATAAGAAGCTTAAGTAAGTGTAACTATCAGCTCGTGTCAGTGGAAGCACACTATCAATCATAAAATGTTACTCATACTTAGAGGCATGCAGAAACAATTCTATTCAAGTTCTAGTCATCAAAGGTATAGAAAGATATCGAGAGCAAGAGAAATTAAAAAAATGTTTAAAGAACTTATAAATTAATTATCACACATGTAATAAGTATTGTATCCTGATAATCATGCAAAAATTTATAGTAACACTAGAAGCAAGGTTGGTGAAAAGATGTCAGAATATTAGGGAAATGTGGCTTAAAAAATGCACTATCGCCAGCGGTAGTGATACCGCGGGGCGATAGAGATTTTTATATAAAAGGCGAAAACAATGAGTAGGCTGACACATATCCTCCTTTTACCGACCCTGGACTGTTTGTCATCGTCTTCTCCAGCGGAAACCCTCAAGAACTCCAAAAAGTAAGGTTAGATCCCTCTTGAATGTTGTGCTTTTCTTTAAAAAATTTTAGATCTGGTCTCTAGATGATGAATGAAGATAGATCTAGAAAAAAAATTTGATTTTTGGCATACATTTTGTTATGAAATAATTTTGAAGAAAATATTTCATTTGTTGCAAAATCCTTACCAAAGATGAGGTATATGTGGTAGATCTGTGAGATTGATTTATTTTTAGTAACTTTACTGATTTTCCTTGAGGAGATCTACACGGAATTTTAAAAAAAAGTTTTTGCGATATCGCCCGGCGATAGTACTATCGCCGGCGATAGGGAAGAATTCTCGTAAAATTAATTTTTGTGTTAACATGATGTTGTCATAATTCTTTCAGGAGATGGATTCATCATCCCGTGCACGAAAAAGCACCAGCCGCAACCCACATGCATCATATCAAACATACCCGGGCTTTATTTCTAACAATTCTAGAGTCACTATCCAATTTATTTTTAAAAATCCACTTTACTCCAACTACAGGATGATTTTTGGGTCGTTCTACAAGATTCCAAACCTTATTACGTTCAAATTGATTAAGTTCTTCATTCATAGCTAAAAACCAAAATTCATCATTTAAAGCGGTGGAAACATCATTTGGTTCTACTTCAGATACAAAGCATAAGTTTGAAAACAAAACATGTAAAGAAGAACGTGTACTGACCCCTTTTTGTGGATCTCCAATAATAAGCTCCTTCGGATGATCCTTTGAAAATATCAATTCACTTGGAGGCACATATTCTTCTCTTTCTTCTCCTTTTTCTTCTTCTTTTTCTTCTTCTTCATGCCCTCCATGTTCTTCATCATCATTTTCCATTAAAGGAAGGGGTTTATCTTCTTTTCCTGTAGTTTTCTTATCTACACATGGAACAAACTCATCAAATCTAACATGAATAGATTCTTCAACTATTTTTGTTCGTTTATTAAAACTCTATAAGCTTTACTGGTTGAAGAATACCCAATAAAAATTCCATCATCACACTTTTCATCAAATTTTCCTAAGGAATCTTTAGAATTTAAAATAAAACATTTACAACCGAAAACTTTAAAATAAGAAACATTTGGTTTTTGATTAAAAATTAATTCATACGGAGTTAATTTTAAAATAGGGCGAAGCATTATTCTATTAATTACATAACATGCAGTACTCACCGCTTCAGCCCAAAAAGATTTTGGTAGTGTAAATTCAGATAACATTGTACGGGCTAGCTCTTGAAGAGTCCTATTTTTCCTCTCCACTACACCATTTTGCTGTGGTGTGCGTGGAGTGGAAAATTCATGTTTAATTCCTAACTCCGTACAAAAAGAAATAAATTTTTCATTTTCAAATTCCCCTCCATGATCCGAACGTATGCGTGTAATTTTTAACTCAAATTCATTTTGAATACGCAAACATAATTTAGAAAATTCGGAATACGCATCAGATTTAGAGGTTAGAAATAAAGTCCAACAAAAACGTGAATAATCATCAACCAATACAAATGTATATTTTCTACCACCTAAGCTAGAAACATTAATTGGCCCAAATAGATCCATATGAATTAATTGGAGTGGCCTAGTTGTAGAAATAATATTTTTACCCTTGAAAGATGTTCTTGAAAATTTTCCTTTTTGACAAGGCTCACATAAAGAAGATAAATTTCCATTTAGGAATGGTAAACCTTTGATTAATTTATCTTTTGAAAGTTTTTTAATTAACTTGGCACTAGTATGTCCAAGTTGCCTATGCCATAATTCTAACTCATCATTTTTTGACAAAAAACATTTTAAGGTATAATTTGAAAAATCATGAAATTTAATCATATATACATTATGACATCTGGGTGCGGTAAAAATAATTTCATTTGTTTTGGAATCAATAATTTTGCATAAGTTTGTGGAAGATTCAAACAAAACATTTAAACCCTTATCACATAATTGGCTAATAGAAATCAAATTATGTTTTAAACCTTCTACGAATAAAACATTTGAAATTGAAAAACTTTTGTTACCCACAACACCGATGCTGATGATTTTTCCTTTTCCATTATCTCCAAATGTTACAACTCCTCCTTTCTTCATCTCCAGGCTAAGGAACTTCTCTTTATTGCCTGTCATGTGCTTTGAACAACCCGAGTCCAAGTACCACACGTCTTCTTTGTCCTTCGCCTGCCAACACACCTAGAAAGAGGATGTGAGTAAAGATCTGGCTACCCAAGTGGTTCCACCCATAGTGTAGGTAGAAGCCTTAGGCATCCAGATTTGCTTAATTTTACTTTTTCCTTTCTTCCAGCACGAGTCCGTGGTGTGACCAAATCTATTGCATTGTGCACATGTAATGTAACGAGAAGAATATAACTTCTCTGGACTTTTTCTGTAAGAATACGTAGCATCATTTAATTTATTATTATCAGAAATTTTAAAATTCTCTTTTCTGGACTTTTCGCTATCGCCGGCGATAGTGGTTATCGCCGAGCGAAAGTTTCTAGTCGTGTATCCGAGTCCAAATCTTCCAGATCCGTGACATTGGTAACCTAAGATCATATCCAGTGATCTTTGGCCCAATCCAAACTTTTTCATGGCTAGTGTTAAGTCATGAATCTGGTTGCTCATTTTAGTATTCTCGGATACTAGATTTACACATCTGCGTTCAAAAGCTTTCTTTCCTTCATGGACTTTGGAAATAGAAGATTTCAGATCTCTCTCTAAAATCTCATTCTTTTTAGTGAGAATTTTTATTTTAGAATGAGCTTTTGAGAGAGACTCTTCAAGTTCTTTTATTCTTCCCAACAAGTGATCACACTCTTGGCAAAACACTTTTTCTTTTCCAAAAGTCTTAATTTCATTTAACAACTTTTTATTTTCAGTTTTAAGAAACTCATTATCTTTTAAACTTTTTTCAAAATATTTGCAAGTCTTTAAAAATTCAGAAAATAATTCATCATAAGTTGGAGGAGTTACCTCAGTGTCGCTTTGGACACTGCACTCATCATCAGATATGACGCTTTTTCCCATTAGGCACATATTTGCCTCCTCCTCCTCGCTTGAGCTTGAACTACTTGCATCCTCAGAAGTAGTATCATCCCATTTTTCAGCTTTCAGGACCTTCTTCTTCCATTTGTGCTTCTTTTCTTTAAGTTCTTTCAAGTACTTTGGACACTTGCTTCGAATGTGTCCTAACTTTCTGCAGTGATAGCACTCCGGTGGGTGTCTCTCTTCCTCCTCATCGTCATCCTTTTGTTTTTTCTTTCTAAACGTCTCCTTCTTAAAATATTTTTTAAAAGTATTTCTTCTTTCCGGATTTCTCATAAACTTTTAAATTTTTTAACAAAAAGACTTTCCTCATCTTCTTCTTCATCCTCAGAATTACTATCTTCCTCTTTCTTAGATCTTAGAGCCAACCCCTTCTTCTTTGGCTCCATATACTCTTGTTGTTGAATTTTTAATTCAACTTCATGAGTTTTTAAGTTCCCAATCAGGCTTTCAATATTAAGAGACTTAAGATCATGAGATTCAGAAATAGCCGTCACTTTGGGATTAAATTTAGGGGGAAGAGATCTAAGATGTTTTCTCACCAAATCACCATTCGAGAAATTTTTACCAAGCACTTTTGAGTCATTTACTATCTTGGTGAATCTGGTGTACATTGAATCTATGTCCTCATCCACTTCCATCCTAAACTTTTCAAATTCCGACTCCAGTTGAAACAGCTTCGAGTCCTTCACCTGCGAGGTACCTTCATGAGTAACTTCCAGTAAATTCCAAATTTCATAAGCATAATTGCAAGCACAAGTTCTATTAAATTCAGTCTTATCTAATGCACAAAATAATGCATTCATGGCTTTAGCATTATTTTTGCACCTTAGCTTATCCTGATCATCCCATTTATCTTTTGGTTTTTCCATTTCTACATCTCCTATTGTATAAGTGGGATGAGCATAATTAGTCTCTACCATATTCCAAACTTCAATGTCAAGAGAAATAAGAAAACATTTCATCCTAGTTTTCCAGTAATTATAATCAGATCCAGTGAATAACGGAGGTCTACTAATTCCTTGCCCCTCAGAGAAAGCATGGTCATGCTGCGCCATAATTCTTGGTGGTGAAACCGTATTAGGAATAACCTGCCTCTGATACCACTTGTAGGATCTTGTGGCGCCCTTAGAGGGGGGGGAGGGGGGGGTGAATAAGGGCACTTTAAAATTTTAACAAGCTTTTTCTAAAATGCTAAATAAGAAGTAAAGTTTGAGACACACCAATGAAATGAAAATCAAGATTTTATTTCTCCAATATATATATATATGTAAAATGATTCCAATAAAGCATGAAATCAAGGCTTACAATGATAATAGTTTTTAGCTTTTTCACCGGTCCTTCTCCCAAGGACCGGTAGGCTATAGTCAATATCTCCCTAGATATGGCTACTAGCCTCCCCCTAAATCAAACCTATGATCTAGACGCTGCACACAAGGCGGCAATTTACTCCTAAGCCTCACAAGGACCTAGACACCACTCATAAGGCGGTGATTTGCCCCTAAGCCACACACGGGCTTAGACACCACACACAAGGTGGTGATTTTCCCTTCCCAATTACAAAGATAAAAAGTGAATATGAAGTACAATAGTAAAACTTAAAAACTCCCTCAAAATCACTAGCTCTGAAGATGATGATGGACCGATGAGAAGATCTCCAATCTTGAACGCACGGTCGTATCTCCTTCGCTCTTGAGAGTTCAACGGACCAAGGGAGTTCTTCTGGAAACGGAGATGAAGGCTCTGAAAATTCTCTGGGAAAACTAAAGCTCTGCACGATCAATCAATTCCTTGAAATTTTTGGCCGTATATATCCCTTTATGCTATCGCCGTCGATAGAGTTAACGCCCCGCGATAGTGATAACTCTCCGTTGCTTGACACGTCGCACACGTCGCGCGGACTTTTAGATCTGAGTGGAGAACATGACGATCGTGGGATATCGCTCGGCGATATCGGTATCGCGCCGTAATATCGCTCAACCGTGACATCGTGTGCGGCATCATGTGGATCAAGGCTAACATCAGAAGTAACTGTCCATGTTATCGCCCGCGGTAGCGTTATCGCCAGCGATAGTGTGATTTTCCATTTCTTCAATGCTATGCTCAGCCATTCCTTAGTACTTAAAAAACCTGTTATCCCTGCACATTTAAAACACATACCAAGATCAAATACATCCGGGATTTGTTATTCTCAAACTAAGAAGTGCGGAACGCATGCTCGAACATCTACCTCCATCTCAACATCAACCTCAACAATCACCTCAACCATAACTATCTCTTCCCACATTACCATCTCATCACCTCTTTCTCCTCCAGCCACTTCAGAAACATTCCACCCACTGCACTATTATCCACATCTCACCATTCCATCATTCAACATCATGGAAGACTCCTTCATGGATGATTCCCCTTCCTCTCCTCTTGAGCTTGCTTCTACCTCCTCCTACCAACAACTACTTCAAGATATACTCTCCAAACCTTCCTTCACTCCATCCATCTCCACTCCTATACCATCCATCCCCACCATCCCTATCTCTCAACCATCCATTCTACCATCCACCACAGCATCAACTGCAGACCATCCACCATCAGCTCCAGCCACCTCTTCCTCCACCTCTACTCAAGTATCCCTTGAGCAAGTGGATCTTTCAGCTCCGGTAGATAGGCTTTATGGGATACTGGCCCCCAAGCTAGTAGCCCTGCTAGAGACCTCCTTGGCTCCACTCCTCAAATCTATATATAAGTTATCTGACAGGCTGTCTGCTATCTCCTCTCCTCAGGCAATTCCTTCAATAGAGTGCCTTGATCTAGTCCTGACTGAATCAAGGCAGGGGGAGATGCCTCATGAAGCTGAAGAAGTGCCTACTGCTCCAGTACCTGTGTTTATAGATGACCTCAGGTCACTATTGTGTGCTTTTGATATTCTTCACAGAAGATATTTACCAACTCAGGGAGTTGAAGTCCTCACTAAGGCCATTGTGCCTATTTCAGAATGTGATCCCAGCCTGATTATATCATATATCAATTCTCTTAAGGCTGAGGATGCTGCTGCTGCTGCTGTTATATCTGTTAAATCTACTGACATTGAAATGTTGTCTGCTGATACTGCTGCTGCTGAAGAATTGGCTAGTTTTTTGGAAGAAAAAGTCTCTGAGATTCCTGCTATTTCATCTACTCCTGCTGAAGTTCCTGCTGCTGTCCCAACACTTCCTGCTCCTGTTGCTCCTAAGAAATCAAAAATCCAAGAGGAATACATCAATAGAATAGATAATCTGTATGACAGACCACAGAGTTCTGATAGTGACAAGTTCAGTACTGAATCTGATGACTCTGCTGGCACCATTGCCAAAAAGAGGAAAGCTAGAAGTATAGCTATGATGAGAGTTCCTCCTGCCAAGGCCATAGATGCAAATGACATACCATATTATATTCTGCATGACTGTCAGATTACAGAGCCCTAGATGCAATTTTCTAAGAATCAGTTAAAGGCTATGAGAAAGAAAAGGAAACTGGATAAGTATGAGAAAGGGTCCTCCCAGGATCAGCCTCCTCCTCCTCCTCCTCCAGACTCAGGATTAGGTGGAGGCTCAGCCTTTAAAACCTCTTCTTCAAAGCAAATCTCCTCCCAATCTTCCCAGAGATATCATCCCAGAGGACAATATCAGAAAAGTTATCAGTCTAGAAGAGGTTAACACAGAGGAAGTCAGAGAGAATATAGAACTTATTCCAAACAGCAAAGGGAAGGACAAAGACATATGGACTCAACTTAAGGTCCTTTCCCTTACAAACTTAGAGATACTGTTGTTACAAGGACATCTATTGCTTCAGAAACCATAAATAGATATGAACCTTCAATTCCTTTTGAGGATCCAGAAAACAATCCTCTATCTTGGACTGCCAGGATGAAAGAACTTGCTGCTCTAGATCAATTGAAAAAGGCCAGAGAGCAAGGTAAAGATACTTCCAACATCTCTACTTTTTCAGAGCAAAGAAAGGCAGAGCTGGAGAAATATGCTTCAAGGAAGTTCTTTGACCCAGAGGATTACATGAAACTGCATCCTGAGGCTGTAGTTTCCAGGCTAAGATCTCAAACCTCCTTAGGTGCAGATGATGACAAAAGGTCAAAGAAAGAGGCTCTCAATCCCAACAGAGAGATTGTATTTAAGAAAGGCAGTGAAAAGAAATGAATTCTGTAAGCAGACAGTACATTAATCTTTAAACATTTGCTGATATTCTATCTGAATGCTACTATGTCATTGGTTCTGCTCTGTTGTTTTAAATTTTTCTTTTCTGTATATGCTTTTGTATTTCTTACTGAGTCCTGTAAATAGTAATCCTAACCCAAATAGGGGGAGATTGTTGGAACACCCTATTACTAATTTGGGCAAGGATCACTATGTTTTTAGGAAAATTGGTTTGACCTAGATGTATAGTTAAAAAGGTCAAATTAGAATGTGTCTTGGGCTTAGAACTTAGGTTTGAAGCTGCCCCCAGGACCATTCAAAGAATAAGACTTAGAGCTGAGAAGAAGACAATTTTTGTCGAACTCAGTTCGACGCTCTCTGAGCTCAACCCTGCTAAGTCGTCGAACTCCGGTCGACGATCTTCGAGCTCAGATCGACGATCTTCCTTCAGCTAGTTTCCTACTCGCTGAGCTCAACTCAACGATCTTCGAGATCAGATCGACGATCTGTGTTCAGTTAATTTCCCAGTCGCTGAGCTCAGTTCGACGATCGTAGAGCTCAGTTCGACGTTTTCTGTCTGCTGTGTTAATCCAATCTTTGAGCTCGGTTCAACGATCGTAGAGCTAAGATCGACGATTTCTGTAAGAGATCGATGCCTTCAGAATTAAAATTCAAGGACAGGTATGGATTATAATCAGAATTAATTCCTGCATTGATTGCAAAGGATTTTCTAGCCGTTTCAATCAATCTAATGCAAGTTTCAAGGAAAGACTAAATGGAATATTCCTTAGGAGTTTCCCCAGATACAGTTGTCTATTATGGAAGTCATTTATGACTGATTAAATAGCCGTCTAAGAGAATATCTGATATAATCCTTCAGTTTTCATTCTGATAATACAGATACACAAGATACAGTGATCAACAAAGACAATACAAAGAGATACAGAAGAATTAGATTACATTACAGAAGATTGAACAACATAATTTCTCTGATCAAGATTTCAACTTCTGTGATTTACAAATCTACTGAATCTTCAAGTGTTCAAAGGCTTCAACATCAAGGACTCCAGACACCAAATATTTCAGCATCTGCTGGAATCATCTTCAGCTGGAGATCTGAAGCTTCTGAAGGCCTATCGCCCTAGCAAAGCTCTCACTCCTGAATAATTATACATCTCAGGGGGAGCTTTGACAACATCAACAATCCACAAGTCTTCTCTCAGTGATTTGAGACAGAGAAGACATCATCATATCCTTCGTTTTCTTTTCCTGCTGTAAAAAGGGTTATCAAAACTCCCTTCAAAAGTTCTGAATCTGGTTCTGAGAGCCTTGTCAAAACTAAGCGGTTGCAAGACACCTTATCAAAAAATCTAGATCTGGTTTTTGAGCACCTTATCAAAAGCTCATTGGTGTCTAGGACACCTGATCAACTCATCCTGTAGTGGATTCCTACCAAGGGTGGTAGAAGAGTAGATGTACCCAGGCTTTTTGGGGAACAACTATAGGTCCTTGTATCTTTTGGTTGCTGTGTGTTTGTTATTGTTGTGTGCTGTGTGATTCTTATTTCTTGCTTTAACTTTATTTTTATACAAGCACCTTACACATATAATTAAATTAAATCTTCCACTGCCTTATAATTTTAATTGTAAATATTATTTTAAAGTACTCTATTCACCCCCCCCCCCCCCCACCTCTAGAGTCAAGGTAGATCTTTCTCTCACTTTCACATTCCGCAGATCATTATCATATAAATTAGTATGAGCTATTTTATATGATACGTTATATTCCTAAATCTCAACTTTTAAGTTTTTATTGGAATTCATATAAGTTAAGGTACTCCTGTTATGTTAGTGTAGCGGTAGATAGTTTACTATGTGCTCTTTCTTTACTTTACTTACTGCACTTCTTTTTAGTACTGCACACTTATTTTACATGTGCTATATAGAACTGCTGGTATATTGATATAACGGTTTGAAATATATCCATGATAGCATAGACCCACCATCACCTGCTTCTATTTATACTGCTTTGTTGTCCTCCGCTTTCGTCCTCTAACATCGTACCTAGGAGTCACAGGGGTGAGGCGAGGACAAAATGTCTTAGTCTTTATTACTAATGGTTGGTTATGACCATATCATTTTAGCAGCTCGAGGAGTTGGAGCGCCATCACGACTAGCAGGACGAGGAGGCAGGACTTGAGAAGCTGTTACCGTGCACTACTACTACTACAGTTCAGCTTCAGGTGATGACGAGTGTTTTAGTTACAGCTTCCGCTTAGTGTTTGTATGAGAGAGAGAGACTTTATTTTATTTGGCATGTACCAGGCATAAGACCTTCTTTCATTTTTGTACTCATTGTGGACTATTGAACTTTTCATCTATATATGTGATGACATTGATGTGACTTTGATGACTAGTTTTAGTCATCGGTTTTTGGGGTAGTTTAGTATTCAAAATTCCTATGTTTATTTATATTTTTATGTATTTTATGCTTGTTATGTTTTTATTTCATGTTTTAATGTTTTTTTTATAATATATTAATTCCTAGTTTAATTATTTGTTTTATGTTTTTTATGTTTAATTTTATGTTCTATGTCTAGTTGTCTTTTGTTATGAAATATAACTATTATTATGTTATGATGTTTAGTTTTATTTTTAATTACTACCATGTTATGTTATAAAATATAACTAACATTTTTAATATTTGTAGGTTCAAGGCCTTTGATGTAGTCGAAGTGCAGCCCACTATGCAAGCTACCTGTGCCCCCTCTTCAAGTTCAATCCCGAGCCATATTTATGATGCAACATGCAGCCCGAGCCATGATAAAGAGAAGCCCGAACCCCTACATGGTGCAGCCCACATGCTACCCGAGCCCTCCATGAAGACAAACCCGAGCCCATGCAACCTTTGCATGACACTTCCTCCATATTCCAGCCCATTTGTTGTAACGCCCCGTTTTTTCAGCGATTATTTTTATTCTCGTCTGGCGTTACGATGACGCGTTTCCGTGGCTTGTGCCATGTGTGGAGTACGGTTTAGCTCCTTAGAACTGAGTGCCTTGTTTGGTAGCCTGTTGGCAAGATCTCCCTAGCAAACCGAGTCGTTTTGGTGACCCGGTGTGGCCTCTCGGGGGGATGTTTGTGTTTGGCTTTGTTAGGGTGTAACTCGAGTTCTGTTCGTCGAAAGTTAATTTCGACTTCGCCGTTGCGTTCGTAGCGTGGGTATTTAGCTACGGTGCGAATTTCGTCGAATTCCGAGATAGTTCGGTTTTCGCGTCGATTTGGTGCTTTATGTAATTTTGTAATTAATAATATAATTATATAATTATATATATATATATATATTGTATTAGAAAAGCCATCATCTTCTTCCCCGATAGAAAACCGCCGGCCCCTTGTGCGAGAGAAACGGAGTAACCGCCTACCTTCCCTTCGGACGCCGATTCCCGGAGCGTTTGTGAACGGAATTCGATTCCGAGAGTGGATTCGGATTGCTCTCGTCGAGACCTTCATTCCTGCGGTAAGAAATTCGATTTTCGTGGAGTTTTGGAAGGATTGGAATTTTCGGTTTTGGAAGTTTTCCGCCATTAATGGCCGAGTCTTTGTTCTAGGTGTTGCGGCCGTTTTGATCCGTGCGAAGAGGAGGAAAGCAGTCCAAAGCTTCGCTGTGAATTGAGGCAAGTGGTATTCTTGCCCTTGCCAAGTGTTCTCTTTGATTTTATTTGCTGAAATTGAAATCCCGGTTAGCCCAGGTTAGAGGCCTTGTTGTTCTCATTTTCTTGCTAACTATAGGGCTTAGTTCTTCCTACTGAAACCCCCCCTATGTTGTGATGTTTGGAATCCAAATTGTCGGCGTGGAGCCGTTGTTTTCCTTTATTTTTTGATTGTTGCTCTGGTTCGGGTGTAGCCGAGAGGGAGAGTTAGGAGGGGGGTGTGGTTGTCAATTTCCTTCGTTAAGATATTATTCGAATGGTTAGGCATAGTTTGAATGGTAGTAGTGTGCGACGTGATAGTTGTCTACTGCTACTGCAGTGGCGTGAGTCGTGTACGCGTTCCGGTGTCGTTCGGGAAATTCCAAATGGTGCAGGTTGACCGCGCACGGTCATCAACCTTTACGGCGCACGACCACTGGTCGTGTGCCTCTGTTCGTGCGCGTATAAATTTCAGTTTCCAAAGTTCTGTCTCGGGCAATCGCACGAGCGCTGGCAACAGTGCGCACGACCACTGATCGTGCGACACTGATCGTGCGCAGATGCTAGGTTTTCTGTCAGGTTTTCCAGGTTCGTTTCGCACGATCATCAGCCGATGAGTGCGCACGACCACTGATCGTGCGTCACTGATCGTGCGCTTTGTATATTTTCTTTTGATAGGCGAATTTAGATGGTTTCGAGGGCGGGAGTTTAGATACTCAAGTGGCAGGCAACTACTCGAGTTCTGGATCTTCTGCCTTGGTCATTCGACTGTCGTCGAGCTCCGTATTCTTTAGTGGGTTTGTGGGTAGTACCATTATTTTGGCGGCGAGTGAGGCTAGCTCACTCAACGCCAAAGTTTAGGTAGGCACTGAGTGCGTTTCACTCAACGCCTAGTCGTGTTGATTTATTTCAACACTCTTCCTTTACCTTGTATTTCATTTCCGAGTGGATTTCCAGTTGTATTTCTGGGTTTTCCATGTCGGTCGTTTTCTTTATTTTCCTAAAGGCCGAATCGTGGGTCGTGGATAGTAGTGGTGGTTGTAGCTCTTTATGGGGGTGGAGTTGTGTGATATAGCCAAGGCCACCCATGGATTTGTTGCTCCAGGTACGGGCTGGGCATGTCGGGTGGAAGGTCCCTTGTGTTTTTACGTGTTGACCCTCGAGCTTTTGACTTGGACATGGTGGATTGGGGGACTGCGTTTGCCTTCGATCCGGTTCCTCGTTGTTGTTTTTGCTACGATCACTTCCCGCAGTTTAGGGTGTTAGAAGTTTCTTCTTTGGTAGTTTGTAGCATTCTGGCTCTTGGTAGCCTAGTAGGCCCTGCAGGATGTGGTTCCTGGGCTGGGTCGTTGCTGTTTCTTTGCACGTTGTGCTTTTCTTGTGGTCCTGTTGTGGACAGTTGTGACTCTTTCTACTGCATGTTTCCTGTTATTTTGTCCTTTTGGTTGACTCTTTCATGCAGTTTTACCTTGATTTTTGCTTGCTGAGGTATTCTGTTTTCTTTTGGAATGCCTCAGGTTCTGAGCTGTAGCCAGTCTGGTGGCTAGTTGGAGGTGGTGTTGTTGGTGGACTTCCGGACCTTGGAGTTCTGTTTACCTTGTTAGTGAGGTTGTTTTCAGTACTTTCTTACAGACATATATGTGTGCTGGTGGGTTCGTGTCAGGTTGTTGGCGCCCACTAGTAGTTTTTACCTTGTACTAGATATATACTATTGCTGCTACCATTTATTTTTCTGGAGATAGTCTACTTGCTTTGAGAAGGTTTTATGCTAGGTTGCTAGTTATTTTTAAACTATAATTATTATTATAAATGAAGCTCATGATCAGCATGTTTTGTAAACTTAATCACTATTTTCCAAATCACGTACGAAAACCGTTTTCTTATATATACTATATAAACTAAGTGTAGTGTCTTGCATGGCATGAGTGGTTCTCTTGGGACCCTTATGCGCTCTTTAGGGTGTAAAACCTAATTAAAGTATTTTTTCCGCAGCGTTTAAATATAGTTTTCTTTTGTGGACTAGATGATCCACTGAGCCGAGGGATACGGACTCTAAGCATAACTGATTTTCTATTCATTAAGCACATGATTTTCTTGTATAAAGATTGTAGTTGGATTTGCCTGAGCGTCAGCAGTTATCCCCTGCTTGACGTGGCATCATGACGCGTGTTTTCTCTTACTCTGATAATTCTTAATTCGGAGAAAATGCGGGTTGTGATAGTTGGTATCAGAGGGAAGTTGCTTGACAAGTTAGCTGGGCAACCTTCCTTGGATGCTTTTAGTAGTTCAGCATCATGTCATTCACACACCGATATGTCATCAGCACGTCTTGGCAAAAGCACAAACACTACACTCATAGCATAACATGAAGTATACGGGGCATATTATGTAGTATGGGATGCATAATATGTGTTCGTATATGGATCCACCATAGGGGCTACATGTGAGGGTTATGTAGTATGGGATGCATAACCTCACCACATGACTGCGACTAGCACGTTTCTTTTTCGTTGCATGGAAATGTTATGTAGTATGGGATGCATAACATTTTCATGTGTACGCCGCTCATATCATGCATTAGGGCCTTTTTTTTTAGAATGCATAGCACAATCATGCATATCATAACATTGCATAAGCACAACGCGCTGAGCTAAAGATTTGCAGGATGACATATGTACACACATAAGTTTTCAAACTAACATAAGTTCATGCATCCGATCTAGGCACAAGAGTTAGTGAGGTGGTGGTTAACCATCCTAGGTTAGGGCATATCATCTAGTTATTGTGAAGAAGATAAACTCTCAGAGCATGTTTAGCAGCTTTGAGTCTATATCTACATATGTATTGTCTGTACTGGTAGTCGGTTCTAGTCGTGGGATTTGGATCTGATTTGCATTGTATTGATTTTTAGGATGGCTAGGCGTCCTGCGACTCGATCGACTCCCCTGTCTGAGGGTGAATCTTCTGGAGCTCAGAACGATGCGGTGATCGAGGGTCTGCGTCAGAGTAGCGAAGCTATGGGTAGGCAGTTGGAGGAGGTGCAAGCCCAGATTCAGTCTTTGGTGGCAGTTGTGGCAGGGCAGGCTCAGGGTGCGCAAGTTCCTGCAGGGGGGTTAGCTGTTCCTCCTCCTCCTGCACCCTTGAGGCCTCCAGTGGTGGTGCCAGCAGAGATGGCCTTCATCTCGCAGTTTCAGAGGCTGAGCCCTCCCACTTATGATGGGAAGGCAGATTTCATGGTGATAGACGACTGGTTGATCTCCATGGAGGAGATGTTCTCGTACTCAGGGATTTCAGATGATCAGAGGGTGATGATAGCCGCCTATCAGCTTAAAGGTTTGGCTAAGAGTTGGTGGCTGAGAGAGAAGGAGAGCCTGGTAGCCGGATGCTCTTGGGAAGTGTTCAAGGAGATGCTGTTGAGGAAGTTCTTACCCTCGGTCGAGCGTGACCGCCTCATGAATGATTTCCTCTATCTGAAGCAAAGGCAGCTCACGGTGGGTGAGTATGAGATAGAGTTTTGTAAGTTGAGCCGTTTTGCCCTGGTTTGGTCAGCGTTGAGGCTGATCGAGTTAAGCGATTCCTCGGTGGTTTGAGGAGTGAGGTGCAGCAGTTGGCCAGTGCTTATGGGTCAGTGACTTATGCTGGAGTTGTAGAGGCTGCTCTTAAGGTTGAGGCCATTGAGACGGCGAAGAGCAGAGGCCAGCAGTTGAGGAAGGATAAGAGGAAGTTGGTAGAGGAGAAGAAACCCCTGGTACCCGATGCTGTTCCGGGAAAGAGGAGCAGGGTGGTGTGCAGTTTTTGTGGCCGGTCAGGCCATCCTGTTGAGAGGTGTTTCAAGAAGGCGGCAACTCAGAAGAAGGAGCAGGTTCATGCTATTCAGGGTGCTCCTAGGAGAGATGTCTCTTGTTCAGTTTGCAAGCGATCCGGGCATGATGCAGCCCAGTATTGGTCCAGGGATAGAGTCTGCTATCAGTGTGGGCAGAAGGGTCACGTTAAGTCGAGGTGTCCTCAGGTCCAGTCAGCTCTTCCTGCAGTTCCATTGCAGGCATTACCTCCACCTCAGCGTGTGGACAAGGGAAAAGGGAAGCTGAACGTGATTTCTTCCGAGGAGGCTCAGACTTCGACCCAGGTGATCTCAGGTTAGTAGTTTGTTGTTTTCTTTCTAGCCTGGTAGTTTAGTTGCTAGATTTTTTGCGGTACTGTTGTGCTAGTTCCTTAGCTTTGTGCGTGCCTATAGGGAAATTTAAGGTGAAGAACCGCTGGGTGCGTGTTCTGTTTGACTCCGGCGCTACCCACTCGTTCGTGGCTAGAGCCTTTGTGGAGCGTCATCGGTTGTCTCTAGATCGTGTTCGGGATTCCTTCCGTGTCAAGTTTCCCTCTGGTGAATCTGTGTTGTCAGATTTGGGTATTTTGGATTGCCCAGTTTTGTTGGGGGATTTTCTTGCGAAGGCAGATCTGAAGATGATTGATCTAGAGGACTTCGATGTCATTTTGGGCATGGACTGGCTCTCTCGGTATGATGCGGTCATTCAGTGCAAGGGAAAGCGCTTGGACTTCATCAGGGACGACGGTCAGCCCGGCAGTGTGTATGCTGATCCGTGTCAGGATTCTCCTGTTCTCTCTGCGGTATGTGTTCAGAGATTATTTCTTTCTGATTGTTGTGTTTGTTTAGTCTCGGCGGTTGGAACCGTTGATAGCGTGCCACGCTTGGAGGAGATTCCTATTGTTCGTGGTTTCACCGATGTTTTTCCTGATGATCTTCCTGGTATCCCTCCTGAGCGGGATGTGGAGTTTGTTATTGATTTGGAGCCGGGTACGCGTCCTATTGCTAAGGCGCCGTACCGGATGGCCCCTCGTGAGTTAGAGGAGTTGCGAATTCAGTTAGATGAGTTGTTGGCTAAAGGTTTTATCAGGCAGAGTTCGTCGCCTTGGGGTGCTCCTGTTTTGTTCGTAAAGAAGAAAGATGGGTCGATGCGGCTTTGCATCGACTATAGAGAGTTGAACAAGGTCACTATCAAGAACAGGTACCCTCTGCCGAGGATCGATGATTTATTTGACCAGTTGCGTGGTAGCACGGTGTTCTCCAAGATCGATCTTCGTTCGGGCTATCATCAGCTCAGGATCCGTGAGGCAGATATTCCACGGACTGCGTTTAGGTCGAGGCATGGGCACTTTGAGTTTTTGGTGATGCCGTTTGGTCTGACCAATGCACCATCAGCCTTCATGGATATGATGAACAGGGTGTTCAAGGATTTCCTAGACAAGTTCGTTGTGGTCTTCATTGATGACGTGTTGGTTTATTCTCGCAGTGCTGAGGAGCACGAGCAGCATTTGCGTTTGGTCCTATCAGAGTTGAGGAACCACAAGTTATTCGCCAAGTTGAGCAAGTGCGAATTTTGGTTGCCTCAGGTTTCTTTTCTAGGCCACGTGGTGAACAAGGATGGGATCTCGGTTGACCCAGAAAAGATTGCAGCAGTGACGGATTGGAGTAGGCCGAATACTCCTAAGGAGATCAGAAGTTTCTTAGGGTTGGCTGGCTATTACAGGAGATTCGTGGAGGGTTTCTCTTCTCTAGCCGCACCGTTGACCAATCTGACTCAGAAGAATGTGGCTTTTGTTTGGAGCGAGAAGTGCAAAGAAGCTTTTCAGGAGTTAAAGAGGAGATTGTGTACTGCTCCCGTTTTGACCCTTCCTACTGAGGGCATGGATTATGATGTATATGTGGATGCTTCGCATATAGGACTGGGATGCGTATTAATGCAGGATGGAAAAGTAATCGCTTATGGGTCAAGGCAGCTGAAGACTCATGAGAAGAATTATCCAACGCATGACCTTGAGTTTGCAGCGGTTATCTATGCGTTGAAGTTGTGGAGGCACTTACTTTATGGGGCTCAGTGCAAGATTTTTACTGACCATAAGAGCCTGAAGTACGTGTTCACGCAGAAGGAGTTGAATCTGCGTCAGCGGCGGTGGCTTGAGTATGTGGCGGATTATGACGTAGAAATCCAGTATCATCCGGGCAAGGCCAATGTGGTGGCCGACGCCCTGAGCCGAAAGACGGGAAAGATCTTTAACCTCTCCGCCGATCGATTAGTTGAGGAGTTCCTCCTTATGGATATTTCAGTGGGATGCTGTAGTTTGCAGAGTAGCTTATCTGTGGCAGAGCCGTCCTGGATTTCTTTGACTAGACTGCATCAGAAGGACGATCCGGATCTGTTGCACCTTTTTACCAGGACAGAGAAGGGAGAGTTGCCAGATTTTTCTATTGATGATGCAGGTACTTTGAAGTACCGCGGCAGGTTTTGCGTTCCCGCTGTTGGGGACATTAGGAGTATGATTTGCAGTGAGGCTCATGGTTCCAGCGTTGCCTACCATCCAGGATCTACGAAGATGTACCGTGACTTAAGGCAAATTGCTTGGTGGTATGGTATGAAAGGAGATATAGCCCGATATGTTGTTGAGTGTCACACTTGCAAGCGTGTGAAGGCCGATCATGGAAGGCCTGGTGGTAAGTTGACTCCGCTAGAGATCCCGACTTGGAAGTGGGAGAGTATATCTATGGACTTCATTACGGGTTTGCCAAAATCCCCGAGAGGATTTGATTCTGTTTGGGTTATAGTGGATAGATTGACGAAGTGTGCTCACTTCGTGCCTTATAAGATTGATTACCCGATGAAGAAGATAGCGGAGTTGTACTTGAATGAAGTCATCCGACTCCACGGTGTGCCGGTTAGCATCATTTCTGATCGAGACTCCCGGTTTACTTCTCGTTTTTGGCAGAGTCTGCAGGAGGGTTTGGGTACGGATCTGAGGTATTCTACTGCGTACCACCCTCAGACCAATGGGCAGACGGAGCGGGTCAATCAGATTGTTGAGGATATGATCCGGTGCTATATTTTAGACCACGGTGGAGCGTGGGATGAGCGTCTGCGACTCATGGAATTTGCTTACAATAACAGTTATCAGGAAAGCTTGCAGATGGCTCCGTTCGAAGCTTTGTATGGGAGGCGCTGTAGGACTCCGTTGTTTTGGGCTGAGGCTGGTGAGAAGCCTTTGTTGGGTCCTGATGCTCTGGAAGAGATGGAAGTCGCCGTGAAGCTTATTCGGGAGAAGCTTCGGTTAGCTCAGGAGAGGTATGAAAAGAACGCCAATCGGCGTAGGTCTGCCTTGGAGTTTTTAGTAGGGGATCATGTATACCTCAAGGTTTCTCCAATGGTTGGTGTAAAGAGATTTGGTAAAAATCGGAAATTGGACCCAAGGTATGTGGGCCCTTTCGAGGTCTTGGAGCAGATTGGTGTGTCTGCATATAGATTGGATTTGCCAGCGAACTTCCCTGGTGTTCATAATGTTTTTCATGTTAGCCAATTGCGGAAGTGTGTGCGCAGCAGTGGGCAACTCTTGGATGTTGTGCCCCAGTTAGAGCCCAACCTCTCTTTCGTTGAGGTGCCAGTTCGTATTTTGGATACTCAGGAGCGTGTGCTGCGAAAGAAGTCCATACCGATGGTGAAAATTCTATGGAAAAATCAGGATTTGGAGAGCGCGACTTGGGAGCTAGAGTCGGCCATGAGGAGGGCGTACCCTCACCTGTTTCTCTGATTTGATCGGTATGTTTCCCTTTGTAACTTCTGTTTGTTACTTTTCCTTCTTTTGTAGGAGGGTTGTGCGTAAAGTTTCGGGACGAAACTTTCTTTTATGGGGAGTGACTGTAACGCCCCGTTTTTTCAGCGATTATTTTTATTCTCGTCTGGCGTTACGATGACGCGTTTCCGTGGCTTGTGCCATGTGTGGAGTACGGTTTAGCTCCTTAGAACTGAGTGCCCTGTTTAGTAGCCTGTTGGCAAGATCTCCCTAGCAAACCGAGTCGTTTTGGTGACCCGGTGTGGCCTCTCGGGGGATGTTTGTGTTTGGCTTTGTTTGGGTGTAACTCGAGTTCTGTTCGTCGAAAGTTAATTTCGACTTCGCCGTTGCGTTCGTAGCGTGGGTATTTAGCTACGGTGCGAATTTCGTCGAATTCCGAGATAGTTCGGTTTTCGCGTCGATTTGGTGCTTTATGTAATTTTGTAATTAATAATATAATTATATAATTATATATATATATATTGTATTAGAAAAGCCATCATCTTCTTCCCCGATAGAAAACCGCCGGCCCCTTGTGCGAGAGAAACGGAGTAACCGCCTACCTTCCCTTCGGACGCCGATTCCTGGAGCGTTTGTGGACGGAATTCGATTCCGAGAGTGGATTCGGATTGCTCTCGTCGAGACCTTCATTCCTGCGGTAAGAAATTCGATTTTCGTGGAGTTTTGGAAGGATTGGAATTTTCGGTTTTGGAAGTTTTCCGCCATTAATGGCCGAGTCTTTGTTCTAGGTGTTGCGGCCGTTTTTGATCCGTGCGAAGAGGAGGAAAGCAGTCCAAAGCTTCGCTGTGAATTGAGGCAAGTGGTATTTTTGCCCTTGCCAAGTGTTCTCTTTGATTTTATTTGCTGAAATTGAAATCCCGGTTAGCCCAGGTTAGAGGCCTTGTTGTTCTCATTTTCTTGCTAACTATAGGGCTTAGTTCTTCCTACTGAAACCCCCCCTATGTTGTGATGTTTAGAATCCAAATTGTCGGCGTGGAGCCGTTGTTTTCCTTTATTTTTTGATTGTTGCTACTGCAGTGGCGTGAGTCGTGTGCGCGTTCCGGTGTCGTTCGGGAAATTCCAAATGGTGCAGGTTGACCGCGCACGGTCATCAACCTTGAGGGCGCACGACCACTGGTCGTGTGCCTCTGTTCGTGCGCGTATAAATTTCAGTTTCCAAAGTTCTGTCTCGGGCAATCGCACGAACGCTGGCAACAGTGCGCACGACCACTGATCGTGCGACACTGATCGTGCGCAGATGCTAGGTTTTCTGTCAGGTTTTCCAGGTTCGTTTCGCACGATCATCAGCCGATGAGTGCGCACGACCACTGATCGTGCGTCACTGATCGTGCGCTTTGTATATTTTCTTTTGATAGGCGAATTTAGATGGTTTCGAGTGCGGGAGTTTAGATACTCAAGTGGTAGGCAACTACTCGAGTTCTGGATCTTCTGCCTTGGTCGTTCGACTGTCGTCGAGCTCCGTATTCTTTAGTGGGTTTGTGGGTAGTACCATTATTTTGGCGGCGAGTGAGGCTAGCTCACTCAACGCCAAAGTTTAGGTAGGCACTGAGTGCGTTTCACTCAACGCCTAGTCGTGTTGATTTATTTCAACACTCTTCCTTTACCTTGTATTTCATTTCAGAGTGGATTTCCAGTTGTATTTCTGGGTTTTCCTTGTCGGCCGTTTTCTTTATTTTCCTAAAGGCCGAATCGTGGGTCGTGGATAGTAGTGGTGGTTGTAGCTCTTTATGGGGGTGGAGTTGTGTGATATAGCCAAGGCCACCCATGGATTTCTTGCTCCAGGTATGGGCTGGGCATGTCGGGTGGAAGGTCCCTTGTGTTTTCACGTGTTGACCCTCGAGCTTTTGAATTGGACATGGTGGATTGGGGGACTGCGTTTGCCTTCGATCCGGTTCCTCGTTGTTGTTTTTGCTACTATCACTTCCCGCAGTTTAGGGTGTTAGAAGTTTCTTCTTTGGTAGTTTGCAGCATTCTGGCTCTTGGTAGCCTAGTAGGCCCTGCAGGATGTGGTTCCTGGGCTGGGTCGTTGCTGTTTCTTTGCACGTTGTGCTTTTCTTGTGGTCCTGTTGTGGACAGTTGTGACTCTTTCTACTGCATGTTTCCTGTTATTTTGTCCTTTTGGTTGACTCTTTCATGAAGTTTTACCTTGATTTTTGCTTGCTGAGGTATTCTGTTTTCTTTTGGAATGCCTCAGGTTCTGAGCTGTAGCCAGTCTGGTGGCTAGTTGGAGGTGGTGTTGTTGGTGGACTTCCGGACCTTGGAGTTCTGTTTACCTTGTTAGTGAGGTTGTTTTCAGTACTTTCTTACAGACATATATGTGTGCTGGTGGGTTCGTGTCAGGTTGTTGCCGCCCACTAGTAGTTTTTACCTTGTACTAGATATATACTATTGCTGCTACCATTTATTTTTCTGGAGATAGTCTACTTGCTTTGAGAAGGTTTTATGCTAGGTTGCTAGTTATTTTTAAACTATAATTATTATTATAAATGAAGCTCATGATCAGCATGTTTTGTAAACTTAATCACTATTTTCCAAAAAACGTACGAAAACCGTTTTCTTATATATACTATATAAACTAAGTGTAGTGTCTTGCATGGCATGAGTGGTTCTCTTGGGACCCTTATACGCTCTTTAGGGTGTAAAACCTAATTAAAGTATTTTTTCCGCAGCGTTTAAATATAGTTTTCTTTTGTGGACTAGATGATCCACTGAGCCGAGGGATACGGACTCTAAACATAACTGATTTTCTATTCATTAAGCACATGATTTTCTTGCATAAAGATTATAGTTGGATTTGCCTGAGCGTCAGCAGTTATCCCCTGCTTGACGTGGCATCATGACGCGTGTTTTCTCTTACTCTGATAATTCTTAATTCGGAGAAAATGCGGGTTGTGACATTTGTGGCCCATGCTTGGCCGGCCCTCTCTCTCTCTCTCCTCCTCATTAACTTCCACATGCATGCACCTCCACATTCATGCATGGACGGACCCCCTCTTTTATCTCTCTCTCCCCTCTTTATTCCTCATTCATTCCCCCTTCTATTTTCTATTTTTCTTTTTCTATTTCCTTAAATAAAATACAATGAATCCCCCCTATTTTCTCTCCCCATTAAATGCCATACATGCATCTCCAAAGTATATGGCCGGCCACCCCCCTTATGCCCTTCATTTACACAATTTTATAGAACCTTCCCCCTCATCTATAAAAGGAATACATGTCTCATGCATTTGAGAGGTTGGATTGGAGAGAGAGCAAGTGAGATAGCTAGTTCTAGTAAAAGCACTTTTCTTCATTGTTGTGATAGTTCTTTTCTTTGTTGTAATTTCCTTTCGTTTATTAGAATAACATTGTATTTTTTTTTATTATTGTGTACCTCTTTTATTAATCAATGAAAATGAATCTCTTTTCTCTTATTTTGGTTTCCTTTTCAATTATGTGTAGCTAATTTCCCTTAGCATTCAATCGTGAGGATCCTTGAAATGAGATGAGGATTTCCTTAATTTCTTAGTTTTATTTTTGCCTAAATTATTATTGATCCTTCTTTGATTTTTCTCGTGTCGACTCCGTATTTTTGGTATACGGTAGTAGGCATTAGATCTCATTTCATAGAAGTCGAGAGACTCGTTGATTTGAAAGATCACTCAAAGAAGGAAGGAGTTGAATGCAACCCTAGAGATAGGATGACGTAAATCCTCTGGATTTGAGTCAAATCCATTAGTGTGGGTCACTTCAGTAATACAACTTTAGGCCATTTTGACTTATAAAGAGATTTCGGTCAAAACGCCTACAAGTTAGGGGATTTAATGCTCTAGCGAGATTACTTCCTAATATCAGATCCTTCACGGTCAAGTTTAATTTTCAATTATAAAATTATAATTTTATCTTTCTCATCTCATTTCATGGTGAATCATTGATCGAATGCTAGCTTTTTATCATAAGTTTTCGTTTCAAAAATTATGTTTAGTTTTAATTTAAAAATTTTAAAAACCCAATCAATCTTTCAGTAGGATAATAGTAGAAGCGTGAGTAGAAGTACTTTATAGCCCTGAGTTTAGATACGACCTTGGGACTACAATTCGATAGGTACACTTGCCTTTTTGGGTTGATAGTCTTTCAACACACTAGACTTGTGGACTTGCTAGTTTTTATAACTACTAGATGTACTTATATTCTCACTTGGCCTACAGGTAAATGATCGTAAAAGGCGGCAGGATCGGCTACTTGCGGTATCGACTAGCCTTGTGTGCTAAGTGTCACCGAAAGGCGGCAGTTCTAGGCATAAGACTGGGTAAGCTCTTAGTAAGGGGAAGTGGGTCTTTAAAAATAGTATCACTAAAAAACGATCATTGAGAAAGAATTCCACAACACTGGAACACCCCGGTCGAGCATTAGTTTGCGGAAAAACTATGCAGCAGAAGCGATGGTGTGCCCATGTGTAAAAAGTCACAGAAAATTGTCAATTTAAAAAATAATAAGTTAGACCAATCCTAATTTAAATCTTACTTTTGTATAGCCCCCACAAGTCGCTGTACTACAGGTCGCAACACCTCCCCCTCCGGCTGACACACCTTTCTAGCAGGCGGAGATACGGAAGACTCTAACGGCCATCCTCGATGCCTTTCGGGGCCAGCAAACCCAGTCCCGCAACAAAATCCAGGATTGAGGTTGTTAAATGCATTCAAGAGTTTGTCTCCACCAATGTAACACGGGATAGTGAATTAAGTGAAGACAGAGGAGTGGCTAGACACCATTCAGGAGATACTGGTAGGAATCAACTGCCCAGTCAGCAAGGCGGTTTCCATAGCAAAATTCACATTAGACGATCATGTAAAGAGGTGGTGGAAGCCCCTACTAGAATCCACGTATGATTATCGGGAGTTGTTAGACATCACTTGAGAGGAGTTCAGTGAGGTCATCCTAGAGCACTTTGTGTTTGTTACGGACAGAGATGAGTTAGAGGAGAGGTTCTTGAACCTCATGCAGGGGAGCAAATCGGTGATCGAGTACCAGAGGGATTTCTCCCATCTGGTCAGGTTCGCGGGGTTTCATGATTTGGATGATAGGAGGTACCCAAAGAGATTTTACCGGGTACTTAGAGTCTCTACGAGGTAGCCTCTACTATTCTTCTTACAAGGAACTTCGGCTCAGATCATCGAGATGGCAAAGAAGCTAGAGGCATACCAGTTGATGTTATAGAGCAGGGAAAAGTGACCACTGGATGGGTCATCCTTTGGGGAATGTAGCCGGGGCTCACAGAGAGGCAGAGTGATGAGCCACAATAAGGGTGGGGGATGTTATCATCCTAATTTCAGGCAGTAGAAGAGGCTATTAGGCTAAGACTCCTCATTAACAATAGGGGTGGGGGACGAGGTAGCCTCTACTATTGATGATGCAACATGCAGCCCGAGCCATGAAAAAGAGCAGCCCGGCCCCCTACAAGGTGGAGTCCACATGCTACCCGAGCCCTCCATGAAGACAAACTCGAGCCCATGCAACCTTTGCATGACTCTTCCTCCATATTCCAGCCCTTTTGTGGCCCATGCTTGGTCGGCCCTCTCTCTCTATCCTCCTCATTAACTTCTACATGCATGCACCTCCAAATTCATGCATGGCTGGCCCCCCTCTTTTATTTCAATATCCCTTCTTACCTATTGCTAGTTCGACGGATTACAAGATGAAGATCCGAACTTACATATTACTAGTTTTCTCGAGATCTGTGATACCTTCAAAATAAATTGTTTCTCAGATGATGCTATTAGGCTAAGACTCTTCCCCTTCTCCTTAAGAACCAAATCCAAATAGTGGTTGAGTTCTCTTCCAAGAGGATCAATCACTACTTGGAACATTTTAGTTGATAAATTTCTTGCTAGATATTTCTCTCCCGCTAAAACTGCTAAATTAAGAGATGATATAACTTCTTATTCTCAAATTTCTTCTGATACCCTCTATGATACTTGGGAGAGGTTTAAAGAACTTTTGAGATGATTCCCTCATCATGCTCTGCCTGTATGGTTACAGGTTCAGACATTTTATTATTGGCTAAATAAAGAGATTAAACAAATGATAGATGTCGCTTCCGCTTGTTATTTGTACCGCAAAACTCCGGAAGCCGCTCTTGAGCTTATAGAGGACATGGCGATGAACACCTATTAGTGGAACTCGCCTAGGACTCGTCCAAATAAACCTACAGGTCTCTATGAAGTGGACTCTGTATCCCAACTAGCACTGCAAGTGGAGATACTGAACAAGAAGATTTCAGAGATGACTGCTGCCTCCTCCCATCAGGTACATGAAATTGCTAATACTGCTGCTGATGAGCAGGTAGATTATCTGGGGAACATACCCAGGCCTGCTCAAAACAATTCTTCAATTTTTTCTAATTTTTCTGCTCCTCCTGGTTTTAATGCTGTTACGAATTCTTATCACCCTGGATGGCGTAACCATCCTAATTTTTCTTGGAGTAAACCTGCTAATGTCATACATCCACCACACGATTTTAGACCACCACCACCTCAAAACCAAATTTTTCAAAAACCTCCATCTCTGGAGGAAATACTTTCTAGATATATAAGATCGACCGATGCTACCATTAGAAATCTAATAGGGTCGATGAAAAATCTAGAAAATATGGTCAGCCAACTCGCGAAGGTTATCTTCTAGAGGCCACCTGGATCTCTAACTTCGTAAAGTATCTAGTGTCAACCTAATCCACCTATGGGGGGGAAAAGATGTCGTGCAGTCTTTTGCGGAATTGAAATAACCTGCAAAAGTAAGCAAACAAGACAAAAAAACACACAAAGAATTATCGTGGTTCCCCAATTTGGGTACGTCCACTTTCCCCTTTCGACCTATCTCCCACCAAGGGATGACTAGGTCACTTCCTCAAACGGATTGAAATCCAATCCTCACACTAGGAGCAATGCTCCCCTAACTATAGAAGGAACCCTTCTAACAATGGAGTCACAACTCCACCACAATGGGTTGCACCCAACCCTTACAACTAGTAATGAAAATTCCTTTACAACAAAATTAAATATAAATAAAAATACAAACAATGCTTTGGAGATTCTGATGTCCTTCTTCGTTCGTTGAAGCTTGCACGAAAAGTACGAAGAGTCCACTACCAGATTTCTCACTTGGAATGGTTCTTGTCAAGATCGGAGGCAATAAGTAAGTGCGGCGGCGATGCTTTGTAGATCCAAACTTCTTGACGAAGAAGGCTAGGTCTTCGAACGATCTTAGTCGGATCAAACATATCAACCGATTCGGAAGGGAGAACAAGTCTCGTTCAATGAATTGGAAGACAAGAAATCTCGAGAGAGATACGTGAGATCGGATGCTTGCCTCGGTTCTGTCGTCAAACGATCAGAGATGAACTGAGATCAGTGGCGGCGATGACTTCCGATCGGCAACGTGCGTACAGGCGATGATCGCGATTCTCTAGGTAACGGCCGACTTCTTCTTTTTTTGTATTCCGATGGATTACTGTTGAGTTTCAAAAATACGTATGTATTTATAGCAGGAGCCAACCCAAGAGCCATTGTGGGGCCGACAAGGAGAAGCCCTAGCCCCGGCCAAAACAGCGCATGGAGGCTTGGTTCGGTCCAGCGAACGGTGAGAATTTTCCTAAGGCAAAATAGGCGGGAGTCGTTGGTGATTCCCGTCGATGTCGGCGGGAATCACTCTCGACTCCCGTCGATTCTACCTTGGCAGAATTTCGGTTTGAAATCTGCCAGCCGGAAGAAGTCGGCAGGACTCGTTATTGATTCCCGTCGAAGTCGGCGGGAATCACTAACGACTCCCGTCGAAGTCGGCGGGAATCACTATCGATTCCCGTCGATTTTGACTTGGAAGAATTTTTCTTCTTCTTTCTTTTGAAAACTTGGTCTTTGACCCATCCTTGCTCCTTCTTCTGCTCTTAATCTACCTTGACCCAGTACTTGAAAATAAGTACACTCGAATAGAAAGAGCACACGTGAATCAATACACTAATCTACACAACGAGGGATTACGTTGCGCAGATCCGTATATATTAACCCACTTCACCCTGACATTGGTGTGTACTTAGCATGGAATAGCTGAAGGCACCACTTGATAGAATTATCAAATACATTGTCAATTCAACTTAGCTTGTTCAAAGGCTTCTTCAAATCAGGTCTATTGTGGATGCAATACCTAACAATCTCCCCCTATTTGAAGAAGCCTAAACCCTACAAGCTAAGTGAATAGAACAGATGGGAATAAAAATCATAAAATGAAAATTCAATTGAGAGTGGAATTCATTACCATTTTCCTGAGTGCAACATAGCCTTTGTGGCCTACTTAGCATTGGCAGCCACCTTAGTCTTGGCCGAGAGGGTAATCTCCCCCTTTTCGGCTTCTGCAAATCTGGCACTTCACTTGGAGCAAAATGCTCCCCCTCAGTTCTTGCATCCGTGCCCGATCTTGAGTGCCTAGCAGATGCTTCCCCTTGATTCAAGAGCCTTGAGCCTTTTAGTCTTCAATCTTCAAAGTTCAGCATGTCGAGTTCAGTTTTGAACAAATTGAAATTGGCCTCGTTTAGTGGTTTCGTGAAGATATCTGCAATCTGCTTATCCGTGGGGACATAGCAGAGAGATATATCTTTGTTTTCCACATGCTCCCGAATGAAGTGGTAGCGCACTTCAATATGCTTTGTTATGCTGTGCGACACTAGATTATTCGCAATTGCAATTGCGCTCGAGGAGTTACAATACATAGGAACTTCTCTGAACTGCAAGTCATAATCTTCGAGTTGATTTCTAATCCATAGAAGTTGTGCGCAACAGCTGCCTGTTGAGATGTACTCAGATTCAACCGTAGAGGTTGCTACACAGTTCTACTTTTTACTGCTCCACGATATTAGCCTTCGTCCTTGGAATTGGCACGTCCCGGAAGTGCTTTTCCTATCATCCCTACTTCCTGCAAAGTCAGCATCTGAAAAGCCTATCAACTTGACATCATTATTTCTTGGGTACCACAAGCCAAGATTTGGTGTACCTTTAAGGTAACTAAGAATCCGCTTTGCAGCGACATAATGAGATTCCTTAGTGTTCACCTATTATCTGGCACAAACGCATGTGGAAAACATAATATCCGGTCTACTAGCAGTAAGGTAGAGCAGGGATCCAATTATGCTTCTGAATTTTGTTTCATCAAAAGGTTTCCCTTTCTCATTCTTGTCTAGAGACACAGTGGATCCCATTGGAGTCCTCATAGAGGTTGCACACTCCATTCCGAATTTCTTGAGGAGTTCATTTGTGAACTTCATTTGAGAAATGAAAATTCCATCCTCAGACTGTTCACTTGAAGTCCCCAGAAATACTTTAGTTCTCCCATGCTGCTCATTTCAAACTTCCCTTGCATATGTTTAGAGAACTTCTTGCACAGGTTGTTGTTCGTTGAACCAAATATTATGTCTTCGACATAGATTTGCACCAGCAAAATCTTGCCTTTGACTTCCCTAAAAAACAATGTCTTATCTATTTTTCCTCTCGAGAACTTGTTCTCAAGAAGAAAACTAGACAGAGTCTCATACCAAGCTCGAGGAGCTTGTTTTAAGCCATATAATGCTTTATTAAGAAAGTAAACATGATGAGGGAGTGTTGAATTAACAAAACCTGGGGGTTGCGCAACATATACTTCCTCTTTTAAATTTCCATTCAGGAAAGCAGACTTCACGTACATCTGATAGATAGTGAATCCTTTGTGAGAGTCATACGGCAGGAACAACCTGATTTCCTCGAGTCTTGCAACTGGTGCAATGGTTTGGTCGAAGTCAATCCCCTCCTCCTGTCTGTAACCTTAAGCCACCAGTCTGACCTTGTTCTTGATGATGACACCGTGTTCATCCAGTTTGTTTCTGAAGATCCACTTAGTGTCGATCACATTCTGTTTCTTTGGTCTGGGAACTAGCGTCCAAACATTGCATCGTTTGAATTGATGCAGTTCATCTTGCATTGCCAATATCCACGACGCATCTTTGTTCGCTTCGTCAAACTTCTTTGGCTCAACCTGTGATAGAAAACTAAGGTGCAGAATCTCGTTAATTGTACCTCTGCAATTTCTGACACCATCCCGAGGATCTCCTATGATCTGATCTCTTGGGTGATCACTCACATGTCTGAGCTCTAAGAGTCTGACATCTGGAGCTCAAATAGCTTCTCGGGCTTATCCCACTTCTGGGGGAATTTCTCCATCCTCACCGTCATCTTCTCCAGTTGGCGTTGAGGTGGAGACCTTGACATACTTGGGAGTTTCATCTTTAATAGTCTTATCTAGACTTAGATGTTCAAGCCTTGCACCTGCATCTTCAAGAATGCCACTTGAAGAATTGATGTGAAGCCGGCTTCCTTCATCAAATACAACATTAATGGACTCCTCTACCACTAGGGTTTTCTTATTGAAAACCCTATATGCCCGACTATGGCTACTATAGCCCATTAAGATACCTTCGAAGCATTTTTCTCCGAATTTAGTACGTGGGTACTTCCCAATGTTGAGTACATAGCATCTACAGCCAAAAATCCTTAGATAAGACATGGTCGGTTTCCTGCCTTTCAATAGCTCATAAGGCGTCTTACGATGGTTCTTGTTGATCAAGGCTCGGTTTTGCACATGGCAAGCTGTATTGACCGCCTCTGCCCAGAAGTAATCTGGAAGAGAAGCGTCATTCAACATTGTCGTACATGCTTCAATGAGCGTTCTATTCCTCCTCTCCGCAACTCCATTTTGCTGAGGAGTACGCGGGGAGGAAAACTCATGAATGATACCGTGTTCTTCACAGAATTCTGTCATAGCCCTAGAGTCGAATTCTGTTAAATGGTCACTTCTGATTTTGACCACGGAGCAGTTAGTTCATTCTGAATCTGCTTGACAAAATTAGTGAAGATGTCAAACGTATCTGACTTTCGTTTAAAGAAGAACACCCACGTAAATCGAGAGTGATCATCAGCAATCACTAGCGTATACGATTTCCCTCCTAAGCTATGAATTTGCACGGGACCGAACAAGTCCATATGCAGAAGATAAAGATATCTGGAAGAGTCTTTGTCAGCAATGCCCTTAAAGGTAGCCCGAGTCTATTTGCCCTTCTGGTATGCAGGACAAGTGCTATCTTTGATGCACTTAATAGTAGGGGCATACCTTACTAAGTTCTTGGAAAACAACATATTAATAGTTTTGAAATTAATATGTGCTAATCTCTTATGTCATTGTTCATAGAGAGATGCACTGTCTTTTGCTACTAGAAAAAGAAGGGTAGAAGAGTCTAAGCTAAGAAAATCTAAGCAAAAAATATTTCTGCTCCTAATGCAAGTTAATACCATCTCCGAAGAGGCACACGATATTATCAAGCACTTTTCCTTGCAGAACTTAACGTCGTATCCTTTATCACACAACTGGCTTACACTGATTAGGTTATGGTTTATCCCTTCAATATAGGGCATGTCGGGTGGAAGGTCCCTTGTGTTTTCACGTGTTGACCCTCGAGCTTTTGACTTGGACATGGTGGATTGGGGGACTGCGTTTGCCTTCGATCCGGTTCCTCGTTGTTGTTTTTGCTACTATCACTTCCCGCAGTTTAGGGTGTTAGAAGTTTCTTCTTTGGTAGTTTGCAGCATTCTGGCTCTTGGTAGCCTAGTAGGCCCTGCAGGATGTGGTTCCTGGGCTGGGTCATTGCTGTTTCTTTGCACGTTGTGCTTTTCTTGTGGTCCTGTTGTTGTGGACAGTTGTGACTCTTTCTACTGCATGTTTCCTGTTATTTTGTCCTTTTGGTTGACTCTTTCATGCAGTTTTACCTTGATTTTTGCTTGCTGAGGTATTCTGTTTTCTTTTGGAATGCCTCAGGTTCTGAGCTGTAGCCAGTCTGGTGGCTAGTTGGAGGTGGTGTTGTTGGTGGACTTCCGGACCTTGGAGTTCTGTTTACCTTGTTAGTGAGGTTGTTTTCAGTACTTTCTTACAGACATATATGTGTGCTGGTGGGTTCGTGTCAGGTTGTTGGCGCCCACTAGTAGTTTTTACCTTGTACTAGATATATACTATTGCTGCTACCATTTATTTTTCTGGAGATAGTCTACTTGCTTTGAGAAGGTTTTATGCTAGGTTGCTAGTTATTTTTAAACTATAATTATTATTATAAATGAAGCTCATGATCAGCATGTTTTGTAAACTTAATCACTATTTTCCAAATCACGTACGAAAACCGTTTTCTTATATATACTATATAAACTAAGTGTAGTGTCTTGCATGGCATGAGTGGTTCTCTTGGGACCCTTATGCGCTCTTTAGGGTGTAAAACCTAATTAAAGTATTTTTTCCGCAGCGTTTAAATATAGTTTTCTTTTGTGGACTAGATGATCCACTGAGCCGAGGGATACGGACTCTAAGCATAACTGATTTTCTATTCATTAAGCACATGATTTTCTTGCATAAAGATTGTAGTTGGATTTGCCTGAGCGTCAGCAGTTATCCCCTGCTTGACGTGGCATCATGACGCGTGTTTTCTCTTACTCTGATAATTCTTAATTCGGAGAAAATGCGGGTTGTGACATTTGTGGCCCATGCTTGGCCGGCCCTCTCTCTCCTCCTCATTAACTTCCACATGCATGCACCTCCACATTCATGCATGGACGGCCCCCCTCTTTTATCTCTCTCTCCCCTCTTTATTCCTCATTCATTCCCCCTTCTATTTTCTATTTTTCTTTTTCTATTTCCTTAAATAAAATACAATGAATCCCCCCTATTTTCTCTCCCCATTAAATGCCATACATGCATCTCCAAAGTATATGGCCGGCCACCCCCCTTATGCCCTTCATTTACACAATTTTATAGAACCTTCCCCCTCATCTATAAAAGGAATACATGTCTCATGCATTTGAGAGGTTGGATTGGAGAGAGAGCAAGTGAGATAGCTAGTTCTAGTAAAAGCACTTTTCTTCATTGTTGTGACAGTTCTTTTCTTTGTTGTAATTTCCTTTCGTTTATTAGAATAACATTGTATTTTTTTTTATTATTGTGTACCTCTTTTATTAATCAATGAAAATGAATCTCTTTTCTCTTATTTTGGTTTCCTTTTCAATTATGTGTAGCTAATTTCCCTTAGCATTCAATCGTGAGGATCCTTGAAATGAGATGAGGATTTCCTTAATTTCTTAGTTTTATTTTTGCCTAAATTATTATTGATCCTTCTTTGATTTTTCTCGTGTCGACTCCGTATTTTTGGTATACGGTAGTAGGCATTAGATCTCATTTCATAGAAGTCGAGAGACTCGTTGATTTGAAAGATCACTCAAAGAAGGAAGGAGTTGAATGCAACCCTAGAGATAGGATGACGTAAATCCTCTGGATTTGAGTCAAGTCCAATAGTGTGGGTCACTTCAGTAATACAACTTTAGGCCATTTTGACTTATAAAGAGATTTCGGTCAAAACGTCTACAAGTTAGGGGATTTAATGCTCTAGCGAGATTACTTCCTAATATCAGATCCTTCACGGTCAAGTTTAATTTTCAATTATAAAATTATAATTTTATCTTTCTCATCTCATTTCATGGTGAATCATTGATCGAATGCTAGCTTTTTATCATAAGTTTTCGTTTCAAAAATTATGTTTAGTTTTAATTTAAAAATTTTAAAAACCCAATCAATCTTTCGGTAGGATAATAGTAGAAGCGTGAGTAGAAGTACTTTATAGCCCTGAGTTTAGATACGACCTTGGGACTACAATTCGATAGGTACACTTGCCTTTTTGAGTTGATAGTCTTTCAACACACTAGACTTGTGGACTTGCTAGTTTTTATAACTACTAGATGTACTTATATTCTCACTTGGCCTACAGGTAAATGATCGTAAAAGGCGGCAGGATCGGCTACTTGCGGTATCGACTAGCCTTGTGTGCTAAGTGTCACCGAAAGGCGGCAGTTCTGGGCATAAGACTGGGTAAGCTCTTAGTAAGGGGGAGTGGGTCTTTAAAAATAGTATCACTAAAAAACGATCATTGAGAAAGAATTCCACAACACTGGAACACCCCGGTCGAGCATTAGTTTGCGGAAAAACTATGCAGCAGAAGCGATGGTGTGCCCATGTGTAAAAAGTCACAGAAAATTGTCAATTTAAAAAATAATAAGTTAGACCAATCCTAATTTAAATCTTACTTTTGTATAGCCCCCACAAGTCGCTGTACTACAGGTCGCAACACCTCCCCCTCCGGCTGCCACACCTTTCTAGCAGGCGGAGATACGGAAGACTCTAACGGCCATCCTCGATGCCTTTCGGGGCCAGCAAACCCAGTCCCGCAATAAAATCCAGGATTGAGGTTGTTAAATGCATTCAAGAGTTTGTCTCCGCCAATGTAACACGGGATAGTGAATTAAGTGAAGACAGAGGAGTGGCTAGACACCATTCAGGAGATACTGGTAGGAATCAACTGCCCAGTCAGCAAGGCGGTTTCCATAGCAAAATTCACATTAGACGATCATGTAAAGAGGTGGTGGAAGCCCCTACTAGACTCCACGTATGATTATCGGGAGTTGTTAGACATCACTTGAGAGGAGTTCAGTGAGGTCTTCCTAGAGCACTTTGTGTTTGTTACGGACAGAGATGAGTTAGAGGAGAGGTTCTTGAACCTCATGCAGGGGAGCAAATCGGTGATTGAGTACCAGAGGGATTTCTCCCATCTGGTCAGGTTCGCGGGGTTTCATGATTTGGATGATAGGAGGTACCCAAAGAGATTTTACCGGGTACTTAGAGTCTCTACGAGGTAGCCTCTACTATTCTTCTTACAAGGAACTTCGGCTCAGATCATCGAGATGGCAAAGAAGCTAGAGGCATACCAGTTGATGTTATAGAGCAGGGAAAAGTGACCACTGGATGGGTCATCCTTTGGGGAATGTAGCCGGGGCTCACAGAGAGGCAGAGTGATGAGCCACAATAAGGGTGGGGGATGTTATCATCCTAATTTCAGGAAGTAGAAGAGGCTATTAGGCTAAGACTCCTCATTAACAATAGGGGTGGGGGACGAGGTAGCCTCTATTATTGATGATGCAACATGCAGCCCGAGCCATGAAAAAGAGCAGCCCGGCCCCCTATATGGTGGAGTCCACATGCTACCCGAGCCCTCCATGAAGACAAACTCGAGCCCATGCAACCTTTGCATGACTCTTCCTCCATATTCCAGCCCTTTTGTGGCCCATGCTTGGTCGGCCCTCTCTCTCTATCCTCCTCATTAACTTCTACATGCATGCACCTCCAAATTCATGCATGGCTGGCCCCCTCTTTTATTTCAATATCCCTTCTTACCTATTGCTAGTTCGACGGATTACAAGATGAAGATCCGAACTTACATATTACTAGTTTTCTCGAGATCTGTGATACCTTCAAAATAAATTGTTTCTCAGATGATGCTATTAGGCTAAGACTCTTCCCCTTCTCCTTAAGAACCAAATCCAAATAGTGGTTGAGTTCTCTTCCAAGAGGATCAATCACTACTTGGAACATTTTAGTTGATAAATTTCTTGCTAGATATTTCTCTCCCGCTAAAACTGCTAAATTAAGAGATGATATAACTTCTTATTCTCAAATTTCTTCTGATACCCTCTATGATACTTGGGAGAGGTTTAAAGAACTTTTGAGATGATTCCCTCATCATGCTCTGCCTGTATGGTTACAGGTTCAGACATTTTATTATTGGCTAAATAAAGAGATTAAGCAAATGATAGATGTCGCTTCCGCTTGTTATTTGTACCGCAAAACTCCGGAAGCTGCTCTTGAGCTTATAGAGGACATGGCGATGAACACCTATTAGTGGAACTCGCCTAGGACTCGTCCAAATAAACCTACAGGTCTCTATGAAGTGACACTGTATCCCAACTAGCACTGCAAGTGGAGATACTGAACAAGAAGATTTCAGAGATGACTGCTGCCTCCTCCCATCAGGTACATGAAATTGCTAATACTGCTGCTGATGAGCAGGTAGATTATCTGGGGAACATACCCAGGCCTGCTCAAAACAATTCTTCAATTTTTTCTAATTTTTCTGCTCCTCCTGGTTTTAATGCTGTTACGAATTCTTATCACCCTGGATGGCGTAACCATCCTAATTTTTCTTGGAGTAAACCTGCTAATGTCATACATCCACCACACGATTTTAGACCACCACCACCTCAAAACCAAATTTTTCAAAAACCTCCATCTATGGAGGAAATACTTTCTAGATATATAAGATCGACCGATGCTACCATTAGAAATCTAATAGGGTCGATGAAAAATCTAGAAAATATGGTCAACCAACTCGCGAAGGTTATCTTCTAGAGGCCACCTGGATCTCTAACTTCGTAAAGTATCTAGTGTCAACCTAATCCACCTATGGGGGGGGGGAAAGATGTCGTGCAGTCTTTTGCGGAATTAAAATAACCTGCAAAAGTAAGCAAACAAGACAAAAAAACACACAAAGAATTATTGTGGTTCCCCAATTTGGGTACGTCCACTTTCCCCTTTCGACCTATCTCCCACCAAGGGATGACTAGGTCACTTCCTCAAACGGATTGAAATCCAATCCTCACACTAGGAGCAATGCTCCCCTAACTATAGAAGGAACCCTTCTAACAATGGAGTCACAACTCCACCACAATGGGTTGCACCCAACCCTTACAACTAGTAATGAAAATTCCATTACAACAAAATTAAATATAAATAAAAATACAAACAATGCTTTGGAGATTCTGATGTCCTTCTTCGTTCGTTGAAGCTTGCACGAAAAGTACAAAGAGTCCACTACCAGATTTCTCACTTGGAATGGTTCTTGTCAAGATCGGAGGCAATAAGTAAGTGCGGCGGCGATGCTTTGTAGATCCAAACTTCTTGACGAAGAAGGCTAGGTCTTCGAACGATCTTAGTCGGATCAAACATATCAACCGATTCGGAAGGGAGAACAAGTCTCGTTCAATGAATTGGAAGACAAGAAATCTCGAGAGAGATACGTGAGATCGGATGCTTGCCTCGGTTCTGTCGTCAAACGATCAGAGATGAACTGAGATCAGTGGCGGCGATGACTTCCGATCGGCAACGTGCGTACAGGCGATGATCGCGATTCTCTAGGTAACGGCCGACTTCTTCTTTTTTTGTATTCCGATGGATTACTATTGAGTTTCAAAAATACGTATGTATTTATAGCAGGAGCCAACCCAAGAGCCATTGTGGGTCCGACAAGGAGAAGCCCTAGCCCCGGCCGAAACAGCGCATGGAGGCTTGGTTCGGTCCAGCGAACGGTGAGAATTTTCCTAAGGCAAAATAGGCGGGAGTCGTTGGTGATTCCCGTCGATGTCGGCGGGAATCACTCTCGACTCCCGTCGATTCTACCTTGGCAGAATTTCGGTTTGAAATTTGCCAGCCGGAAGAAGTCGGCAGGACTCGTTATTGATTCCCGTCGAAGTCGGCGGGAATCACTAACGACTCCCGTCGAAGTCGGCGGGAATCACTATCGATTCCCGTCGATTTTGACTTGGAAGAATTTTTCTTCTTCTTTCTTTTGAAAACTTGGTCTTTGACCCATCCTTGCTCCTTCTTCTGCTCTTAATCTACCTTGACCCAGTACTTGAAAATAAGTATACTCGAATAGAAAGAGCACACGTGAATCAATACACTAATCTACACAACGAGGGATTACGTTGCGCAGATCCGTATATATTAACCCACTTCACCCTGACATTGGTGTGTACTTAGCATGGAATAGCTGAAGGCACCACTTGATAGAATTATCAAATACATTGTCAATTCAACTTAGCTTGTTCAAAGGCTTCTTCAAATCAGGTCTATTGTGGATGCAATACCTAACAATCTCCCCCTATTTGAAGAAGCCTAAACCCTACAAGCTAAGTGAATAGAACAGATGGGAATAAAAATCATAAAATGAAAATTCAATTGAGAGTGGAATTCATTACCATTTTCCTGAGGGCAACATAGCCTTTGTGGCCTACTTAGCATTGGCAGCCACCTTAGTCTTGGCCGAGAGGGTAATCTCCCCCTTTTCGGCTTCTGCAAATCTGGCACTTCACTTGGAGCAAAATGCTCCCCCTCAGTTCTTGCATCCGTGCCCGATCTTGAGTGCCTAGCAGATGCTTCCCCTTGATTCAAGAGCCTTGAGCCTTTTAGTCTTCAATCTTCAAAGTTCAGCATGTCGAGTTCAGTTTTGAACAAATTGAAATTGGCCTCGTTTAGTGGTTTCGTGAAGATATCTGCAATCTGCTTATCCGTGGGGACATAGCAGAGAGATATATCTTTGTTTTCCACATGCTCCCGAATGAAGTGGTAGCGCACTTCAATATGCTTTGTTATGCTGTGCGACACTAGATTATTCGCAATTGCAATTGCGCTCGAGGAGTTACAATACATAGGAACTTCTCTGAACTGCAAGTCATAATCTTCGAGTTGATTTCTAATCCATAGAAGTTGTGCGCAACAGCTGCCTGTTGAGATGTACTCAGATTCAACCGTAGAGGTTGCTACACAGTTCTACTTTTTACTGCTCCACGATATTAGCCTTCGTCCTTGGAATTGGCACGTCCCGGAAGTGCTTTTCCTATCATCCCTGCTTCCTGCAAAGTCAGCATCTGAAAAGCCTATCAACTTGACATCATTATTTCTTGGGTACCACAAGCCAAGATTTGGTGTACCTTTAAGGTAACTAAGAATCCGCTTTGCAGCGACATAATGAGATTCCTTAGTGTTCACCTATTATCTGGCACAAACGCATGTGGAAAACATAATATCCGGTCTACTAGCAGTAAGGTAGAGCAGGGATCCAATTATGCTTCTGAATTTTGTTTCATCAAAAGGTTTCCCTTTCTCATTCTTGTCTAGAGACACAGTGGATCCCATTGGAGTCCTCATAGAGGTTGCACACTCCATTCCGAATTTCTTGAGGAGTTCATTTGTGAACTTCATTTGAGAAATGAAAATTCCATCCTCAGACTGTTCACTTGAAGTCCCCAGAAATACTTTAGTTCTCCCATGCTGCTCATTTCAAACTTCCCTTGCATATGTTTAGAGAACTTCTTGCACAGGTTGTTGTTCGTTGAACCAAATATTATGTCTTCGACATAGATTTGCACCAGCAAAATCTTGCCTTTGACTTCCCTAAAAAACAATGTCTTATCTATTTTTCCTCTCGAGAACTTGTTCTCAAGAAGAAAACTAGACAGAGTCTCATACCAAGCTCGAGGAGCTTGTTTTAAGCCATATAATGCTTTATTAAGAAAGTAAACATGATGAGGGAGTGTTGAATTAACAAAACCTGTGGGTTGCGCAACATATACTTCCTCTTTTAAATTTCCATTCAGGAAAGCAGACTTCACGTACATCTGATAGATAGTGAATCCTTTGTGAGAGTCATACGGCAGGAACAACCTGATTTCCTCGAGTCTTGCAACTGGTGCAATGGTTTGGTCGAAGTCAATCCCCTCCTCCTGTCTGTAACCTTAAGCCACCAGTCTGGCCTTGTTCTTGATGATGACACCGTGTTCATCCAGTTTGTTTCTGAAGATCCACTTAGTGTCGATCACATTCTGTTTCTTTGGTCTGGGAACTAGCGTCCAAACGTTGCATCGTTTGAATTGATGCAGTTCATCTTGCATTGCCAATATCCACGACGCATCTTTGTTCGCTTCGTCAAACTTCTTTGGCTCAACCTGTGATAGAAAACTAAGGTGCAGAATCTCGTTAATTGTACCTCTGCAATTTCTGACACCATCCCGAGGATCTCCTATGATCTGATCTCTTGGGTGATCACTCACGTGTCTGAGCTCTAAGAGTCTGACATTTGGAGCTCAAATAGCTTCTCGGGCTTATCCCACTTCTGGGGGAATTTCTCCATCCTCACCGTCATCTTCTCCAGTTGGCGTTGAGGTGGAGACCTTGACATACTTGGGAGTTTCATCTTTAATAGTCTTATCTAGACTTAGATGTTCAAGCCTTGCACCTGCATCTTCAAGAATGCCACTTGAAGAATTGATGTGAAGCCGGCTTCCTTCATCAAATACAACATTAATGGACTCCTCTACCACTAGGGTTTTCTTATTGAAAACCCTATATGCCCGACTATGGCTACTATAGCCCATTAAGATACCTTCGAAGCATTTTTCTCCGAATTTAGTACGTGGGTACTTCCCAATGTTGAGTACATAGCATCTACAGCCAAAAATCCTTAGATAAGACATGGTCGGTTTCCTGCCTTTCAATAGCTCATAAGGCGTCTTACGATGGTTCTTGTTGATCAAGGCTCGGTTTTGCACATGGCAAGCTGTATTGACCGCCTCTGCCCAGAAGTAATCTGGAAGAGAAGCGTCATTCAACATTGTCGTACATGCTTCAATGAGCGTTCTATTCCTCCTCTCCGCAACTCCATTTTGCTGAGGAGTACGCGGGGAGGAAAACTCATGAATGATACCGTGTTCTTCACAGAATTCTGTCATAGCCCTAGAGTCGAATTCTGTTAAATGGTCACTTCTGATTTTGACCACGGAGCAGTTAGTTCATTCTGAATCTGCTTGACAAAATTAGTGAAGATGTCAAACGTATCTGACTTTCGTTTAAAGAAGAACACCCACGTAAATCGAGAGTGATCATCAGCAATCACTAGCGTATACGATTTCCCTCCTAAGCTATGAATTTGCACGGGACCGAACAAGTCCATATGCAGAAGATAAAGACATCTGGAAGAGTCTTTGTCAGCAATGCCCTTAAAGGTAGCCCGATTCTATTTGCCCTTCTGGTATGCAGGACAAGTGCTATCTTTGATGCACTTAATAGTAGGGGCATACCTTACTAAGTTCTTGGAAAACAACATATTAATAGTTTTGAAATTAATATGTGCTAATCTCTTATGTCATTGTTCATAGAGAGATGCACTGTCTTTTGCTACTAGAAAAAGAAGGGTAGAAGAGTCTAAGCTAAGAAAATCTAAGCAAAAAATATTTCTGCTCCTAATGCAAGTTAATACCATCTCCGAAGAGGCACACGATATTATCAAGCACTTTTCCTTGCAGAACTTAACGTCGTATCCTTTATCACACAACTGGCTTACACTGATTAGGTTATGGTTTATCCCTTCAATATAGGGCATGTCGGGTGGAAGGTCCCTTGTGTTTTCACGTGTTGACCCTCGAGCTTTTGACTTGGACATGGTGGATTGGGGGACTGCGTTTGCCTTCGATCCGGTTCCTCGTTGTTGTTTTTGCTACTATCACTTCCCGCAGTTTAGGGTGTTAGAAGTTTCTTCTTTGGTAGTTTGCAGCATTCTGGCTCTTGGTAGCCTAGTAGGCCCTGCAGGATGTGGTTCCTGGGCTGGGTCATTGCTGTTTCTTTGCACGTTGTTCTTTTCTTGTGGTCCTGTTGTGGACAGTTGTGACTCTTTCTACTGCATGTTTCCTGTTATTTTGTCCTTTTGGTTGACTCTTTCATGCAGTTTTACCTTGATTTTTGCTTGCTGAGGTATTCTGTTTTCTTTTGGAATGCCTCAGGTTCTGAGCTGTAGCCAGTCTGGTGGCTAGTTGGAGGTGGTGTTGTTGGTGGACTTCCGGACCTTGGAGTTCTGTTTACCTTGTTAGTGAGGTTGTTTTCAGTACTTTCTTACAGACATATATGTGTGCTGGTGGGTTCGTGTCAGGTTGTTGGCGCCCACTAGTAGTTTTTACCTTGTACTAGATATATACTATTGCTTCTACCATTTATTTTTCTGGAGATAGTCTACTTGCTTTGAGAAGGTTTTATGCTAGGTTGCTAGTTATTTTTAAACTATAATTATTATTATAAATGAAGCTCATGATCAGCATGTTTTGTAAACTTAATCACTATTTTCCAAATCACGTACGAAAACCGTTTTCTTATATATACTATATAAACTAAGTGTAGTGTCTTGCATGGTATGAGTGGTTCTCTTGGGACCCTTATGCGCTCTTTAGGGTGTAAAACCTAATTAAAGTATTTTTTCCGCAGCGTTTAAATATAGTTTTCTTTTGTGGACTAGATGATCCACTGAGCCGAGGGATACGGACTCTAAGCATAACTGATTTTCTATTCATTAAGCACATGATTTTCTTGCATAAAGATTGTAGTTGGATTTGCCTGAGCGTCAGCAGTTATCCCCTGCTTGACGTGGCATCATGACGCGTGTTTTCTCTTACTCTGATAATTCTTAATTCGGAGAAAATGCGGGTTTTGACAGTTGGTATCAGAGGGAAGTTGCTTGACAAGTTAGTTGGGCAACCTTCCTTGGATGCTTTTAGTAGTTCAGCATCATGTCATTCACACACCGATATGTCATCAGCACGTCTTGGCAAAAGCACGAACACTACACTCATAGCATAACATGAAGTATACGGGGCATATTATGTAGTATGGGATGCATAATATGTGTTCGTATATGGATCCACCATAGGGGCTACATGTGAGGGTTATGTAGTATGGGATGCATAACCTCACCACATGACTGCGACTAGCACGTTTCTTTTTCGTTGCATGGAAATGTTATGTAGTATGGGATGCATAACATTTTCATGTGTACGCCGCTCATATCATGCATTAGGGCCTTTTTTTTAGAATGCATAGCACAATCATGTATATCATAACATTGCATAAGCACAACGCGCTGAGCTAAAGATTTGCAGGATGACATATGTACACACATAAGTTTTCAAACTAACATAAGTTCATGCATCCGATCTAGGCACAAGAGTTAGTGAGGTGGTGGTTAACCATCCTAGGTTAGGGCATATCATCTAATTATTGTGAAGAAGATAAACTCTCAGAGCAAGTTTAGCAGCTTTGAGTCTATATCTACATATGTATTGTCTGTACTGGTAGTCGGTTCTAGTCGTGGGATTTGGATCTGATTTGCGTTGTATTGATTTTTAGGATGGCTAGGCGTCCTGCGACTCGATCGACTCCCCTGTCTGAGGGTGAATCTTCTGGAGCTCAGAACGATGCGGTGATCGAGGGTCTGCGTCAGAGTAGCGAAGCTATGGGTAGGCAGTTGGAGGAGGTGCAAGCCCAGATTCAGTCTTTGGTGGCAGTTGTGGCAGTGCAGGCTCAGGGTGCGCAAGTTCCTGCAGGGGGGTTAGCTGTTCCTCCTCCTCCTGCACCCTTGAGGCCTCCAGTGGTGGTGCCAGCAGAGATGGCCTTCATCTCGCAGTTTCAGAGGCTGAGCCCTCCCACTTATGATGGGAAGGCAGATTTCATGGTGATAGACGACTGGATGATCTCCATGGAGGAGATGTTCTCGTACTCAGGGATTTCAGATGATCAGAGGGTGATGATAGCCGCCTATCAGCTTAAAGGTTTGGCTAAGAGTTGGTGGCTGAGAGAGAAGGAGAGCCTGGTAGCCGGATGCTCTTGGGAAGTGTTCAAGGAGGTGCTGTTGAGGAAGTTCTTACCCTCGGTCGAGCGTGACCGCCTCATGAATGATTTCCTCTATCTGAAGCAAAGGCAACTCACGGTGGGTGAGTATGAGATAGAGTTTTGTAAGTTGAGCCGTTTTGCCCCTGGTTTGGTCAGCGTTGAGGCTGATCGAGTTAAGCGATTCCTCGGTGGTTTGAGGAGTGAGGTGCAGCAGTTGGCCAGTGCTTATGGGTCAGTGACTTATGTTGGAGTTGTAGAGGCTGCTCTTAAGGTTGAGGCCATTGAGACGGCGAAGAGCAGAGGCCAGCAGTTGAGGAAGGATAAGAGGAAGTTGGTAGAGGAGAAGAAACCCCTGGTACCCGATGCTGTTCCGGGAAAGAGGAGCAGGGTGGTGTGCAGTTTTTGTGGCAGGTCAGGCCATCCTGTTGAGAGGTGTTTCAAGAAGGCGGCAGCTCAGAAGAAGGAGCAGGTTCATGCTATTCAGGGTGCTCCTAGGAGAGATGTCTCTTGTTCAGTTTGCAAGCAATCCGGGCATGATGCAGCCCAGTGTTGGTCCAGGGATAGAGTCTGCTATCAGTGTGGGCAGAAGGGTCACGTTAAGTCGAGGTGTCCTCAGGTCCAGTCAGCTCTTCCTGCAGTTCCATTGCAGGCATTACCTCCACCTCAGCGTGTGGACAAGGGAAAAGGGAAGCTGAACGTGATTTCTTCCGAGGAGGCTCAGACTTCGACCCAGGTGATCTCAGGTTAGTAGTTTGTTGTTTTCTTTCTAGCCTGGTAGTTTAGTTGCTAGATTTTTTGTGGTACTGTTGTGCTAGTTCCTTAGCTTTGTGCGTGCCTATAGGGAAATTTAAGGTGAAGAACCGCTGGGCGCGTGTTCTGTTTGACTCCGGCGCTACCCACTCGTTCGTGGCTAGAGCCTTTGTGGAGCGTCATCGGTTGTCTCTAGATCGTGTTCGGGATTCCTTCCGTGTCAAGTTTCCCTCTGGTGAATCTGTGTTGTCAGATTTGGGTATTTTGGATTGCCCAGTTTTGTTGGGGGATTTTCTTGCGAAGGCAGATCTGAAGATGATTGATCTAGAGGACTTCGATGTCATTTTGGGCATGGACTGGCTCTCTCGGTATGATGCGGTCATTCAGTGCAAGGGAAAGCGCTTGGACTTCATCAGGGACGACGGTCAGCCCGGCAGTGTGTATGCTGATCCGTGTCAGGATTCTCCTATTCTCTCTGCGGTATGTGTTCAGAGATTATTTCTTTCTGATTGTTGTGTTTGTTTAGTCTCGGCGGTTGGAACCGTTGATAGCGTGCCACGCTTGGAGGAGATTCCTATTGTTCGTGGTTTCGCCGATGTTTTTCCTGATGATCTTCCTGGTATCCCTCCTGAGCGGGATGTGGAGTTTGTTATTGATTTGGAGCCGGGTACGCGTCCTATTGCTAAGGCGCCGTACCGGATGGCCCCTCGTGAGTTAGAGGAGTTGCGAATTCAGTTAGATGAGTTGTTGGCTAAAGGTTTTATCAGGCAGAGTTCGTCGCCTTGGGGTGCTCCTGTTTTGTTCGTAAAGAAGAAAGATGGGTCGATGCGGCTTTGCATCGACTATAGAGAGTTGAACAAGGTCACTATCAAGAACAGGTACCCTCTGCCGAGGATCGATGATTTATTTGACTAGTTGCGTGGTAGCACGGTGTTCTCCAAGATCGATCTTCGTTCGAACTATCATCAGCTCAGGATCCGTGAGGCAGATATTCCACGGACTGCGTTTACGTCGAGGCATGGGCACTTTGAGTTTTTGGTGATGCCGTTTGGTCTGACCAATGCACCATCAGCCTTCATGGATATGATGAACAGGGTGTTCAAGGATTTCCTAGACAAGTTCGTTGTGGTCTTCATTGATGACGTGTTGGTTTATTCTCGCAGTGCTGAGGAGCACGAGCAGCATTTGCGTTTGGTCCTATCAGAGTTGAGGAACCACAAGTTATTCGCCAAGTTGAGCAAGTGCGAATTTTGGTTGCCTCAGGTTTCTTTTCTAGGCCACGTGGTGAACAAGGATGGGATCTCGGTTGACCCAGAAAAGATTGCAGCAGTGACAGATTGGAGTAGGCCGAATACTCCTAAGGAGATCAGAAGTTTCTTAGGGTTGGCTGGCTATTACAGGAGATTCGTGGAGGGTTTCTCTTCTCTAGCCGCACCGTTGACCAATCTGACTCAGAAGAATATGGCTTTTGTTTGGAGCGAGAAGTGCGAAGAAGCTTTTCAGGAGTTAAAGAGGAGATTGTGTACTACTCCCGTTTTGACCCTTCCTACTGAGGGCATGGATTATGATGTATATGTGGATGCTTCGCATATAGGACTGGGATGCGTATTAATGCAGGATGGAAAAGTAATCGCTTATGGGTCAAGGCAGCTGAAGACTCATGAGAAGAATTATCCAACGCATGACCTTGAGTTTGCAGCGGTTATCTATGCGTTGAAGTTGTGGAGGCACTTACTTTATGGGGCTCAGTGCAAGATTTTTACTGACCATAAGAGCCTGAAGTACGTGTTCACGCAGAAGGAGTTGAATCTGTGTCAGCGGCGGTGGCTTGAGTATGTGGCGGATTATGACATAGAAATCCAGTATCATCCGGGCAAGGCCAATGTGGTGGCCGACGCCCTGAGCCGAAAGACGGGAAAGATCTTTAACCTCTCCGCCGATTGATTAGTTGAGGAGTTCCTCCTTATGGATATTTCAGTGGGATGCTGTAGTTTGCAGAGTAGCTTATCTGTGGCAGAGCCGTCCTGGATTTCTTTGACTAGACTGCATCAGAAGGACGATCCGGATCTGTTGCACCTTTTTACCAGGACAGAGAAGGGAGAGTTGCCAGATTTTTCTATTGATGATGCAGGTACTTTGAAGTACCGCGGCAGGTTTTGCGTTCCCGCTGTTGGGGACATTAGGAGTATGATTTGCAGTGAGGCTCATGGTTCCAGCGTTGCCTACCATCCAGGATCTACGAAGATGTACCGTGACTTAAGGCAAATTGCTTGGTGGTATGGTATGAAAGGAGATATAGCCCGATATGTTGCTGAGTGTCACACTTGCAAGCGTGTGAAGGCCGATCATGGAAGGCCTGGTGGTAAGTTGACTCCGCTAGAGATCCCGACTTGGAAGTGGGAGAGTATATCTATGGACTTCATTACGGGTTTGCCAAAATCCCCGAGAGGATTTGATTCTGTTTGGGTTATAGTGGATAGATTGACGAAGTGTGCTCACTTCGTGCCTTATAAGATTGATTACCCGATGAAGAAGATAGCGGAGTTGTACTTGAATGAAGTCATCCGACTCCACGGTGTGCCGGTTAGCATCATTTCTGATTGAGACTCCCGGTTTACTTCTCGTTTTTGGCAGAGTCTGCAGGAGGGTTTGGGTACGGATCTGAGGTATTCTACTGCGTACCACCCTCAGACCAATGGGCAGACGGAGCGGGTCAATCAGATTGTTGAGGATATGATCCGGTGCTATATTTTAGACCACGGTGGAGCGTGGGATGAGCGTCTGCAACTCATGGAATTTGCTTACAATAACAGTTATCAGGAAAGCTTGCAGATGGCTCCGTTCGAAGCTTTGTATGGGAGGCGCTGTAGGACTCCGTTGTTTTGGGCTGAGGCTGGTGAGAAGCCTTTGTTGGGTCCTGATGCTCTGGAAGAGATGGAAGTCGCCGTGAAGCTTATTCGGGAGAAGCTTCGGTTAGCTCAGGAGAGGTATGAAAAGAACGCCAATCGGCGTAGGTCTGCCTTGGAGTTTTTAGTAGGGGATCATGTATACCTCAAGGTTTCTCCAATGGTTGGTGTAAAGAGATTTGGTAAAAATCGGAAATTGGACCCAAGGTATGTGGGCCCGTTCGAGGTCTTGGAGCGGATTGGTGTGTCTGCATATAGATTGGATTTGCCAGCGAACTTCCCTGGTGTTCATAATGTTTTTCATGTTAGCCAATTGCGGAAGTGTGTGCGCAGCAATGGGCAACTCTTGGATGTTGTGCCCCAGTTAGAGCCCAACCTCTCTTTCGTTGAGGTGCCAGTTCGTATTTTGGATACTCAGGAGCGTGTGCTGTGAAAGAAGTCCATACCGATGGTGAAAATTCTATGGAAAAATCAGGATTTGGAGAGCGCGACTTGGGAGCTAGAGTCGGCCATGAGGAGGGCGTACCATCACCTGTTTCTCTGATTTGATCGGTATGTTTCCCTTTGTAACTTCTGTTTGTTACTTTTCCTTCTTTTGTAGGAGGGTTGTGCGTAAAGTTTCGGGACGAAACTTTCTTTTAGGGGGAGTGACTGTAACGCCCCGTTTTTTCAGCGATTATTTTTATTCTCGTCTGGCGTTACGATGATGCGTTTCCGTGGCTTGTGCCATGTGTGGAGTACGGTTTAGCTCCTTAGAACTGAGTGCCCTATTTGGTAGCCTGTTGGCAAGATCTCCCTAGCAAACCGAGTCGTTTTGGTGACCCGGTGTGGCCTCTCGGGGGGATGTTTGTGTTTGGCTTTGTTTGGGTGTAACTCGAGTTCTGTTCGTCGAAAGTTAATTTCGACTTCGCCGTTGCGTTCGTAGCGTGGGTATTTAGCTACGGTGCGAATTTCGTCGAATTCCGAGATAGTTCGGTTTTCGCGTCGATTTGGTGCTTTATGTAATTTTGTAATTAATAATATAATTATATAATTATATATATATATATATATTGTATTAGAAAAGCCATCATCTTCTTCCCCGATAGAAAACCGCCGGCCCCTTGTGCGAGAGAAACGGAGTAACCGCCTACCTTCCCTTCGGACGCCGATTCCCGGAGCGTTTGTGGACGGAATTTGATTCCGAGAGTGGATTCGGATTGCTCTCGTCGAGACCTTCATTCCTGCGGTAAGAAATTCGATTTTCGTGGAGTTTTGGAAGGATTGGAATTTTCGGTTTTGGAAGTTTTCCGCCATTAATGGCCGAGTCTTTGTTCTAGGTGTTGCGGCCGTTTTGATCCGTGCGAAGAGGAGGAAAGCAGTCCAAAACTTCGCTGTGAATTGAGGCAAGTGGTATTCTTGCCCTTGCCAAGTGTTCTCTTTGATTTTATTTGCTGAAATTGAAATCCCGGTTAGCCCAGGTTAGAGGCCTTGTTGTTCTCATTTTCTTGCTAACTATAGGGCTTAGTTCTTCCTACTGAAACCCCCCCTATGTTGTGATGTTTGGAATCCAAATTGTCGGCGTGGAGCCGTTGTTTTCCTTTATTTTTTGATTGTTGCTCTGGTTCGGGTGTAGCCGAGAGGGAGAGTTAGGAGGGGGGGTGGTTGCCAATTTCCTTCGTTAAGATATTATTCGAATGGTTAGGCATAGTTTGAATGGTAGTAGCGTGCGACGTGATAGTTGTCTACTGCTACTGCAGTGGCGTGAGTCGTGTGCGCGTTCCGGTGTCGTTCGGGAAATTCCAAACGGTGCAGGTTGACCGCGCACGGTCATCAACCTTGAGGGCGCACGACCACTGGTCGTGTGCCTCTGTTCGTGCGCGTATAAATTTCAGTTTCCAAAGTTCTGTCTCGGGCAATCGCACGAGCGCTGGCAACAGTGCGCACGACCACTGATCGTGCGACACTGATCGTGCGCAGATGCTAGGTTTTCTGTCAGGTTTTCCAGGTTCGTTTCGCACGATCATCAGCCGATGAGTGCGCACGACCACTGATCGTGCATCACTGATCGTGCGCTTTGTATATTTTCTTTTGATAGGCGAATTTAGATGGTTTCGAGTGCGGGAGTTTAGATACTCAAGTGGTAGGCAACTACTCGAGTTCTGGATCTTCTGCCTTGGTCGTTCGACTGTCGTCGAGCTCCGTATTCTTTAGTGGGTTTGTGGGTAGTACCATTATTTTGGCGGCGAGTGAGGCTAGCTCACTCAACGCCAAAGTTTAGGTAGGCACTGAGTGCGTTTCACTCAACGCCTAGTCGTGTTGATTTATTTCAACACTCTTCCTTTACCTTGTATTTCATTTCCGAGTGGATTTCCAGTTGTATTTCTGGGTTTTCCTTGTCAGCCGTTTTCTTTATTTTCCTAAAGGCCGAATCGTGGGTCGTGGATAGTAGTGGTGGTTGTAGCTCTTTATGGGGGTGGAGTTGTGTGATATAGCCAAGGCCGCCCATGGATTTCTTGCTCCAGGTATGGGCTGGGCATGTCGGGTGGAAGGTCCCTTGTGTTTTCACGTGTTGACCCTCGAGCTTTTGAATTGGACATGGTGGATTGGGGGACTGCGTTTGCCTTCGATCCGGTTCCTCGTTGTTGTTTTTGCTACTATCACTTCCCGCAGTTTAGGGTGTTAGAAGTTTCTTCTTTGGTAGTTTGCAGCATTCTGGCTCTTGGTAGCCTAGTAGGCCCTGCAGGATGTGGTTCCTGGGCTGGGTCGTTGCTGTTTCTTTGCACGTTGTGCTTTTCTTGTGGTCCTGTTGTGGACAGTTGTGACTCTTTCTACTGCATGTTTCCTGTTATTTTGTCCTTTTGGTTGACTCTTTCATGAAGTTTTACCTTGATTTTTGCTTGCTGAGGTATTCTGTTTTCTTTTGGAATGCCTCAGGTTCTGAGCTGTAGCCAGTCTGGTGGCTAGTTGGAGGTGGTGTTGTTGGTGGACTTCCGGACCTTGGAGTTCTGTTTACCTTGTTAGTGAGGTTGTTTTCAGTACTTTCTTACAGACATATATGTGTGCTGGTGGGTTCGTGTCAGGTTGTTGGCGCCCACTAGTAGTTTTTACCTTGTACTAGATATATACTATTGCTGCTACCATTTATTTTTCTGGAGATAGTCTACTTGCTTTGAGAAGGTTTTATGCTAGGTTGCTAATTATTTTTAAACTATAATTATTATTATAAATGAAGCTCATGATCAGCATGTTTTGTAAACTTAATCACTATTTTCCAAATCACGTACGAAAACCGTTTTCTTATATATACTATATAAACTAAGTGTAGTGTCTTGCATGGCATGAGTGGTTCTCTTGGGACCCTTATGCGCTCTTTAGGGTGTAAAACCTAATTAAAGTATTTTTCCGCAGCGTTTAAATATAGTTTTCTTTTGTGGACTAGATGATCCACTGAGCCGAGGGATACGGACTCTAAACATAACTGATTTTCTATTCATTAAGCACATGATTTTCTTGCATAAAGATTATAGTTGGATTTGCCTGAGCGTCAGCAGTTATCCCCTGCTTGACGTGGCATCATGACGCGTGTTTTCTCTTACTCTGATAATTCTTAATTCGGAGAAAATGCGGGTTGTGACATTTGTGGCCCATGCTTGGCCGGCCCTCTCTCTCTCTCTCCTCCTCATTAACTTCCACATGCATGCACCTCCACATTCATGCATGGACGGCCCCCCTCTTTTATCTCTCTCTCCCCTCTTTATTCCTCATTCATTCCCCCTTCTATTTTCTATTTTTCTTTTTCTATTTCCTTAAATAAAATACAATGAATCCCCCCTATTTTCTCTCCCCATTAAATGCCATACATGCATCTCCAAAGTATATGGCCGGCCACCCCCCTTATGCCCTTCATTTACACAATTTTATAGAACCTTCCCCCTCATCTATAAAAGGAATACATGTCTCATGCATTTGAGAGGTTGGATTGGAGAGAGAGCAAGTGAGATAGCTAGTTCTAGTAAAAGCACTTTTCTTCATTGTTGTGATAGTTCTTTTCTTTGTTGTAATTTCCTTTCGTTTATTAGAATAACATTGTATTTTTTTTATTATTGTGTACCTCTTTTATTAATCAATGAAAATGAATCTCTTTTCTCTTATTTTGGTTTCCTTTTCAATTATGTGTAACTAATTTCCCTTAGCATTCAATCGTGAGGATCCTTGAAATGAGATGAGGATTTCCTTAATTTCTTAGTTTTATTTTTGCCTAAATTATTATTGATCCTTCTTTGATTTTTCTCGTGTCGACTCCGTATTTTTGGTATACGGTAGTAGGCATTAGATCTCATTTCATAGAAGTCGAGAGACTAGTTGATTTGAAAGATCACTCAAAGAAGGAAGGAGTTGAATGCAACCCTAGAGATAGGATGACGTAAATCCTCTGGATTTGAGTCAAATCCAATAGTGTGGGTCACTTCAGTAATACAACTTTAGGCCATTTTGACTTATAAAGAGATTTCGGTCAAAACGTCTACAAGTTAGGGGATTTAATGCTCTAGCGAGATTACTTCCTAATATCAGATCCTTCACGGTCAAGTTTAATTTTCAATTATAAAATTATAATTTTATCTTTCTCATCTCATTTCATGGTGAATCATTGATCGAATGCTAGCTTTTTATCATAAGTTTTCGTTTCAAAAATTATGTTTAGTTTTAATTTAAAAATTTTAAAAACCCAATCAATCTTTCGGTAGGATAATAGTAGAAGCGTGAGTAGAAGTACTTTATAGCCCTGAGTTTAGATACGATCTTGGGACTACAATTCGATAGGTACACTTGCCTTTTTGAGTTGATAGTCTTTCAACACACTAGACTTGTGGACTTGCTAGTTTTTATAACTACTAGATGTACTTATATTCTCACTTGGCCTACAGGTAAATGATCGTAAAAGGCGGCAGGATCGGCTACTTGCGGTATCGACTAGCCTTGTGTGCTAAGTGTCACCGAAAGGCGGCAGTTCTGGGCATAAGACTGGGTAAGCTCTTAGTAAGGAGGAGTGGGTCTTTAAAAATAGTATCACTAAAAAACGATCATTGAGAAAGAATTCCACAACACTGGAACACCCCGGTCGAGCATTAGTTTGCGGAAAAACTATGCAGCAGAAGCGATGGTGTGCCCATGTGTAAAAAGTCACAGAAAATTGTCAATTTAAAAAATAATAAGTTAGACCAATCCTAATTTAAATCTTACTTTTGTATAGCCCCCACAAGTCGCTGTACTACAGGTCGCAACACCTCCCCCTCCGGCTGCCACACCTTTCTAGCAGGCGGAGATACGGAAGACTCTAACGGCCATCCTCGATGCCTTTCGGGGCCAGCAAACCCAGTCCCGCAACAAAATCCAGGATTGAGGTTGTTAAATGCATTCAAGAGTTTGTCTCCGCCAATGTAACACGGGATAGTGAATTAAGGGAAGACAGAGGAGTGGCTAGACACCATTCAGGAGATACTGGTAGGAATCAACTGCCCAGTCAGCAAGGCGGTTTCCATAGCAAAATTCACATTAGACGATCATGTAAAGAGGTGGTGGAAGCCCCTACTAGACTCCACGTATGATTATCGGGAGTTGTTAGACATCACTTGAGAGGAGTTCAGTGAGGTCTTCCTAGAGCACTTTGTGTTTGTTACGGACAGAGATGAGTTAGAGGAGAGGTTCTTGAACCTCATGCAGGGGAGCAAATCGGTGATCGAGTACCAGAGGGATTTCTCCCATCTGGTCAGGTTCGCGGGGTTTCATGATTTGGATGATAGGAGGTACCCAAAGAGATTTTACCGGGTACTTAGAGTCTCTACGAGGTAGCCTCTACTATTCTTCTTACAAGGAACTTCGGCTCAGATCATCGAGATGGCAAAGAAGCTAGAGGCATACCAGTTGATGTTATAGAGCAGGGAAAAGTGACCACTGGATGGGTCATCCTTTGGGGAATGTAGCCGGGGCTCACAGAGAGGCAGAGTGATGAGCCACAATAAGGGTGGGGGATGTTATCATCCTAATTTCAGGAAGTAGAAGAGGCTATTAGGCTAAGACTCCTCATTAACAATAGGGGTGGGGGACGAGGTAGCCTCTACTATTGATGATGCAACATGCAGCCCGAGCCATGAAAAAGAGCAGCCCGGCCCCCTATATGGTGGAGTCCACATGCTACCCGAGCCCTCCATGAAGACAAACTCGAGCCCATGCAACCTTTGCATGACTCTTCCTCCATATTCCAGCCCTTTTGTGGCCCATGCTTGGTCGGCCCTCTCTCTCTATCCTCCTCATTAACTTCTACATGCATGCACCTCCAAATTCATGCATGGCTGGCCCCCCTCTTTTATTTCAATATCCCTTCTTACCTATTGCTAGTTCGACGGATTACAAGATGAAGATCCGAACTTACATATTACTAGTTTTCTCGAGATCTGTGATACCTTCAAAATAAATTGTTTCTCAGATGATGCTATTAGGCTAAGACTCTTCCCCTTCTCCTTAAGAACCAAATCCAAATAGTGGTTGAGTTCTCTTCCAAGAGGATCAATCACTACTTGGAACATTTTAGTTGATAAATTTCTTGCTAGATATTTCTCTCCCGCTAAAACTGCTAAATTAAGAGATGATATAACTTCTTATTCTCAAATTTCTTCTGATACCCTCTATGATACTTGGGAGAGGTTTAAAGAACTTTTGAGATGATTCCCTCATCATGCTCTGCCTGTATGGTTACAGGTTCGGACATTTTATTATTGGCTAAATAAAGAGATTAAACAAATGATAGATGTCGCTTCCGCTTGTTATTTGTACCGCAAAACTCCGGAAGCCGCTCTTGAGCTTATAGAGGACATGGAGATGAACACCTATTAGTGGAACTCGCCTAGGACTCGTCCAAATAAACCTACAGGTCTCTATGAAGTGGACTCTGTATCCCAACTAGCACTGCAAGTGGAGATACTGAACAAGTAGATTTCAGAGATGACTGCTGCCTCCTCCCATCAGGTACATGAAATTGCTAATACTGCTGCTGATGAGCAGGTAGATTATCTGGGGAACATACCCAGGCCTGCTCAAAACAATTCTTCAATTTTTTCTAATTTTTCTGCTCCTCCTGGTTTTAATGCTGTTACGAATTCTTATCACCCTGGATGGCGTAACCATCCTAATTTTTCTTGGAGTAAACCTGCTAATGTCATACATCTACCACACGATTTTAGACCACCACCACCTCAAAACCAAATTTTTCAAAAACCTCCATCTCTGGAGGAAATACTTTCTAGATATATAAGATCGACCGATGCTACCATTAGAAATCTAATAGGGTCGATGAAAAATCTAGAAAATATGGTCAGCCAACTCGCGAAGGTTATCTTCTAGAGGCCACCTGGATCTCTAACTTCGTAAAGTATCTAGTGTCAACCTAATCCACCTATGGGGGGGGGGGGGAAAGATGTCGTGCAGTCTTTTGCGGAATTAAAATAACCTGCAAAAGTAAGCAAACAAGACAAAAAAACACACAAAGAATTATTGTGGTTCCCCAATTTGGGTACGTCCACTTTCCCCTTTCGACCTATCTCCCACCAAGGGATGACTAGGTCACTTCCTCAAACGGATTGAAATCCAATCCTCACACTAGGAGCAATGCTCCCCTAACTATAGAAGGAACCCTTCTAACAATGGAGTCACAACTCCACCACAATGGGTTGCACCCAACCCTTACAACTAGTAATGAAAATTCCTTTACAACAAAATTAAATATAAATAAAAATACAAACAATGCTTTGGAGATTCTGATGTCCTTCTTCGTTCGTTGAAGCTTGCACGAAAAGTACGAAGAGTCCACTACCAGATTTCTCACTTGGAATGGTTCTTGTCAAGATCGGAGGCAATAAGTAAGTGCGGCGGCGATGCTTTGTAGATCCAAACTTCTTGACAAAGAAGGCTAGGTCTTCGAACGATCTTAGTCGGATCAAACATATCAACCGATTCGGAAGGGAGAACAAGTCTCGTTCAATGAATTGGAAGACAAGAAATCTCGAGAGAGATACGTGAGATCGGATGCTTGCCTCGGTTCTGTCGTCAAACGATCAGAGATGAACTGAGATTAGTGGCGGCGATGACTTCCGATCGGCAACGTGCGTACAGGCGATGATCGCGATTCTCTAGGTAACGGCCGACTTCTTCTTTTTTTGTATTCCGATGGATTACTGTTGAGTTTCAAAAATACGTATGTATTTATAGCAGGAGCCAACCCAAGAGCCATTGTGGGGCCGACAAGGAGAAGCCCTAGCCCCGGCCGAAACAGCGCATGGAGGCTTGGTTCGGTCCAGCGAACGGTGAGAATTTTCCTAAGGCAAAATAGGCGGGAGTCGTTGGTGATTCCCGTCGATGTCGGCGGGAATCACTCTCGACTCCCGTCGATTCTACCTTGGCAGAATTTCGGTTTGAAATCTGCCAGCCGGAAGAAGTCGGCAGGACTCGTTATTGATTCCCGTCGAAGTCGGCGGGAATCACTAACGACTCCCGTCGAAGTCGGCGGGAATCACTATCGATTCCCGTCGATTTTGACTTGGAAGAATTTTTCTTCTTCTTTCTTTTGAAAACTTGGTCTTTGACCCATCCTTGCTCCTTCTTCTGCTCTTAATCTACCTTGACCCAGTACTTGAAAATAAGTACACTCGAATAGAAAGAGCACACGTGAATCAATACACTAATCTACACAACGAGGGATTACGTTGCGCAGATCCGTATATATTAACCCACTTCACCCTGACATTGGTGTGTACTTAGCATGGAATAGCTGAAGGCACCACTTGATAGAATTATCAAATACATTGTCAATTCAACTTAGCTTGTTCAAAGGCTTCATCAAATCAGGTCTATTGTGGATGCAATACCTAACAATCTCCCCCTATTTGAAGAAGCCTAAACCCTACAAGCTAAGTGAATAGAACAGATGGGAATAAAAATCATAAAATGAAAATTCAATTGAGAGTGGAATTCATTACCATTTTCCTGAGGGCAACATAGCCTTTGTGGCCTACTTAGCATTGGCAGCCACCTTAGTCTTGGCCGAGAGGGTAATCTCCCCCTTTTCGGCTTCTGCAAATCTGGCACTTCACTTGGAGCAAAATGCTCCCCCTCAGTTCTTGCATCCGTGCCCGATCTTGAGTGCCTAGCAGATGCTTCCCCTTGATTCAAGAGCCTTGAGCCTTTTAGTCTTCAATCTTCAAAGTTCAGCATGTCGAGTTCAGTTTTGAACAAATTGAAATTGGCCTCGTTTAGTGGTTTCGTGAAGATATCTGCAATCTGCTTATCCGTGGGGACATAGCAGAGAGATATATCTTTGTTTTCCACATGCTCCCGAATGAAGTGGTAGCGCACTTCAATATGCTTTGTTTTGCTGTGCGACACTAGATTATTCGCAATTGCAATTGCGCTCGAGGAGTTACAATACATAGGAACTTCTCTGAACTGCAAGTCATAATCTTCGAGTTGATTTCTAATCCATAGAAGTTGTGCGCAACAGCTGCCTGTTGAGATGTACTCAGATTCAACCGTAGAGGTTGCTACACAGTTCTACTTTTTACTGCTCCACGATATTAGCCTTCGTCCTTGGAATTGGCACGTCCCGGAAGTGCTTTTCCTATCATCCCTGCTTCCAACAAAGTCAGCATCTGAAAAGCCTATCAACTTGACATCATTATTTCTTGGGTACCACAAGCCAAGATTTGGTGTACCTTTAAGGTAACTAAGAATCCGCTTTGCAGCGACATAATGAGATTCCTAAGTGTTCACCTATTATCTGGCACAAACGCATGTGGAAAACATAATATCCGGTCTACTAGCAGTAAGGTAGAGCAGGGATCTAATTATGCTTCTGAATTTTGTTTCATCAAAAGGTTTCCCTTTCTCATTCTTGTCTAGAGACACAGTGGATCCCATTGGAGTCCTCATAGAGGTTGCACACTCCATTCCGAATTTCTTGAGGAGTTCATTTGTGAACTTCATTTGAGAAATGAAAATTCCATCCTCAGACTGTTCACTTGAAGTCCCCAGAAATACTTCAGTTCTCCCATGCTGCTCATTTCAAACTTCCCTTGCATATGTTTAGAGAACTTCTTGCACAGGTTGTTGTTCGTTGAACCAAATATTATGTCTTCGACATAGATTTGCACCAGCAAAATCTTGCCTTTGACTTCCCTAAAAAACAATGTCTTATCTATTTTTCCTCTCGAGAACTTGTTCTCAAGAAGAAAACTAGACAGAGTCTCATACCAAGCTCGAGGAGCTTGTTTTAAGCCATATAATGCTTTATTAAGAAAGTAAACATGATGAGGGAGTGTTGAATTAACAAAACCTGGGGGTTGCGCAACATATACTTCCTCTTTTAAATTTCCATTCAGGAAAGCAGACTTCACGTACATCTGATAGATAGTGAATCCTTTGTGAGAGTCATACGGCAGGAATAACCTGATTTCCTCGAGTCTTGCAACTGGTGCAATGGTTTGGTCGAATTCAATCCCCTCCTCCTGTCTGTAACCTTAAGCCACCAGTCTGGCCTTGTTCTTGATGATGACACCGTGTTCATCCAGTTTGTTTCTGAAGATCCACTTAGTGTCGATCACATTCTGTTTCTTTGGTCTGGGAACTAGCGTCCAAACGTTGCATCGTTTGAATTGATGCAGTTCATCTTGCATTGCCAATATCCACGACGCATCTTTGTTCGCTTCGTAAAACTTCTTTGGCTCAACCTGTGATAGAAAACTAAGGTGCAGAATCTCGTTAATTGTACCTCTGCAATTTCTGACACCATCCCGAGGATCTCCTATGATCTGATCTCTTGGGTGATCACTCACGTGTCTGAGCTCTAAGAGTCTGACATCTGGAGCTCAAATAGCTTCTCGGGCTTATCCCACTTCTGGGGGAATTTCTCCATCCTCACCGTCATCTTCTCCAGTTGGCGTTGAGGTGGAGACCTTGACATACTTGGGAGTTTCATCTTTAATAGTCTTATCTAGACTTAGATGTTCAAGCCTTGCACCTGCATCTTCAAGAATGCCACTTGAAGAATTGATGTGAAGCCGGCTTCCTTCATCAAATACAACATTAATGGACTCCTCTACCACTAGGGTTTTCTTATTGAAAACCCTATATGCCCGACTATGGCTACTATAGCCCATTAAGATACCTTCGAAGCATTTTTCTCCGAATTTAGTACGTGGGTACTTCCCAATGTTGAGTACATAGCATCTACAGCCAAAAATCCTTAGATAAGACATGGTCGGTTTCCTGCCTTTCAATAGCTCATAAGGCATCTTACGATGGTTCTTGTTGATCAAGGCTCGGTTTTGCACATGGCAAGCTGTATTGACCGCCTCTGCCCAGAAGTAATCTGGAAGAGAAGCGTCATTCAACATTGTCGTACATGCTTCAATGAGCGTTCTATTCCTCCTCTCCGCAACTCCATTTTGCTGAGGAGTACGCAGGAAGGAAAACTCATGAATGATACCGTGTTCTTCACAGAATTCTGTCATAGCCCTAGAGTCGAATTCTGTTAAATGGTCACTTCTGATTTTGACCACGGAGCAGTTAGTTCATTCTGAATCTGCTTGACAAAATTAGTGAAGATGTCAAACGTATCTGACTTTCGTTTAAAGAAGAACACCCACGTAAATCGAGAGTGATCATCAGCAATCACTAGCGTATACGATTTCCCTCCTAAGCTATGAATTTGCACGGGACCGAACAAGTCCATATGCAGAAGATAAAGACATCTGGAAGAGTCTTTGTCAGCAATGCCCTTAAAGGTAGCCCGAGTCTATTTGCCCTTCTGGTATGCAGGACAAGTGCTATCTTTGATGCACTTAATAGTAGGGGCATACCTTACTAAGTTCTTGGAAAACAACATATTAATAGTTTTGAAATTAATATGTGCTAATCTCTTATGTCATTGTTCATAGAGAGATGCACTGTCTTTTGCTACTAGAAAAAGAAGGGTAGAAGAGTCTAAGCTAAGAAAATCTAAGCAAAAAATATTTCTGCTCCTAATGCAAGTTAATACCATCTCCGAAGAGGCACACGATATTATCAAGCACTTTTCCTTGCAGAACTTAACGTCGTATCCTTTATCACACAACTGACTTACACTGATTAGGTTATGGTTTATCCCTTCAATATAGGCCACGTCGGTGATAGAGAACAGACCATTGGATATCATACCATAACCCTTAGTGACTCCTTGATCTAACCCCCCAAAGATGACTTTGGGTCCATTTTCGACTGGGGAGTAATCACGCAATAGGCTTCTTATCCCGGTCATATACCGGGAACATCCACTGTCCAAGTACCAGATTACCGTTTTGGTGGCCTTTGGACATACCTGCAAAATAGAATTTGTTTCCCTTAGGAACCCTATTGAACTTGGGTCCTAGATTCCTTGTTAGCACACTCCCCCTCGGGTGGTTAACCCTTCAAGTGGTCGGCCTCACATTGCTAACATCAGGAGTTTCATTATTTCTTGGATTTAATAAGCAATCCACGGCGAAGTGACAAACTTTGCCACAGAACCAACAGTCAAACCTATTGTACCGATTCCTAGGCTCCTGCTTCACCCTTGGAACGGTAGGTCCAGCCGGGGCCTTGGATCTTGAGGTGGAGAAATCATGATGACAACAGTCACACAATTTCTTCACTTCTTGTTCCTTCTGTATAACAGGCTTGGCCTTTGGTGCCTGCTTCCTATTATGGCCGCTAGTGAAGTGGCCATAATTCTCCACTTGGATTTCCTCATAAGATTCCTTGAAGAAAATCTCACCGTAGTTGCGGGGGAAGGTACATCCATCTTACCAGCTCTTGGTCTTGTCAATCGAGGTCCGGAAGAGGTGGTCATAAGTTGACTCAAAGTCATGCTCATTGCATGGAAAGCAAGGCTTTTAGAATGAAATATGACCGAGTGGGGCCTTTCCCTTTTCTACAGCAGAGGCCTTCTTAGTAGCCTTATTTTTCCTCTGATTTCTTTTTCTCATGGATGATTTCTGTTGGTACCCTAGTTTGAATTTGAGTTCAGTCCTCTCTTTTAGTCTCTTGACCCAAGATTTATCTATGGTCAAAGGTTAGTTAGTTAGTTAGTTTGCTTTAGTTTTAGAGTTGTCACTTTTCCAGATGTAAATTTGGTTATGTTGTTTTTTGTTCGACTATGGTCGAACGCCGCTCGACTATCGTCTATCGACCGTTCGACAATCGTCTATCAGTTGCTCGACGTTTGTCTGTCAGCAGATCGTCTATCTCTGAGTTAGTTCAACTCTTGGTAGCTCGACGTTCTGTGGAATATGCCTCGCCGATCGTCGAACCCCGCTCGACTTCTTTTGACCAGACAGATTTCTTGATAGTTCGACTATCTGCATGGATAGTTAAACTGTCTGATAGTTCGACTATTTGTTTGATAGGTAGACTATCTGTTTCGTTTGATAGTTCGACTATCTGCTTGGATAGTTCAACTATCTGATAGTTCGACTATCTGTTTGATTGGTCGACTATCCGTTTTCTTTGATAGTTTGACTATCTGTTTGATAGGTCGACTATCTGTTTTCAATGATAGTTCGACTATCTGTTTGATAGGTCGACTATCTGTTTTCCTTGATAGTTCGACTATCTGTTTGATAGGTCGACTATCTATTTTCTTTGATAGTTTGACTATCTGTTTGATAGGTCGACTATCTGTTTTCCTTGATAGTTCGACTATCTGTTTGATAGGTTGACTATCTGTTTTCTTTGATAGTTCGACTATCTGTGTGATAGGTCGACTATCTGTGTTGCTTGATAGTTTGACTATCTATTTGGATAGTTCAACTATCTGATAGTTCGACTATCTGTTTGATAGGTCGACTATCCGCTTTCTTTGATAGTTCGACTATCTGTTTGATAGGTCGACTATCTGCTTTCTTTGGTAGTTTGACTATCTGTCTTGATAGATCGACTATCTGATAGCTCGACTATCTGTTCTGATAGCTCGACTATCTGCTGTGGTAGTTCGACTATCTGCTTGGGTAGTTCGACTATCTGTATCGTTCGACTATTTGTCTGATAGGTCGACGATCTCTGTGCTTAGTTCGATGATCTCCGAGGGTCGTTCGACGTTTTGCTGTATGTCTTTAATAATTTTTTCCTCTTCTATTTTATGATTTATTTCATATTTATTTGGGATATTATTTCTGTAAATTTGTGATATTATTTCCTTGCAATCTCTGCTCCATTCCTTATGCATGAGCTACTCTTATCTGGCAAAGTGTTTTGTCTTATTAGTTGAAATGTAATTTCTGCTTTATCTGCCAGGCTGTCCTTTATAGCCGTTAGACGCAGAAAGTCTTTTCTGGCTGTAAAGAGTTCTTTCTGATGTGACCTTTTTCTTGCACCTTTCTTATCTGATTGGTTGTGCAGCTTCTTAGAAAGCTTTATCTTCTTATAGTATGTCTGCCTGCAGGTTTTGTTTTTTTGCTTTATGCTTTTTGCAGCCCAGATTGCTGATGCCAGAAGAAGACAAAGATTCAAACTCAAATTAAAGTCGTTGCAAAGGCTCATATAAAAAGAGTTTCTTTTGAAAGAAGAAATATACATACAGATACATACTCAGACAATAGAACTGATACAAAGAACACTCAGTAGCATAGAAAAAGAGAAAAAACAAGAAAGTTCTACAGCTCTCAGCATTTCATATTCAACTGAGAAGATCAAAGCTCTTCTACATTCTTCTTCATCCTGAGTTCATACTGCTTACAGGAAGATTTTCACTCAGAGGCCTTTAGAAGAAGAAGAAGAAGAAGAAAGGAAGCTGTTTGAAGAAGAACACCTGTTCCATATCAAGAATCTTCTCCAGCTTCTCCTTCAGAACTTCAAGACAATTCTTTGTCTTAGTTCAGAAGTGTTCCTGCACCCTGAAGCAAGACTCTTTCCTGGATATTCTCTAAGCCAGGGGGAGCCTTGATTCTTTAGAGCTACCTAGCTTTATGCAATCCACTAGCTTCTCTAATTTGTTTAACAATAGAGAAGAAGCCTTAACTCTCTCAACCTCCTGTACAAAGGGTTATTACTCCCTTCAAAAGTGAACTATTGGTGGCAGGGCACCTGATCAAAAATCTGTGTTGGATATTGAGCTCCTGATCAAAAGCTCAAAGGGTCTACTTGATCTACCTGAAGTAGATACGTTGGTGGCAGGGCACCTGAACAAAAACCGGTAGTGGATTTCAACCAGGGTGGTAGAAGAGTGGACGTACCTATTGAGAGGGAACCACTATAAAATTCCTTGTGTCGTCTGTGCTGTTTATTTAATTCATTGTACTGTGGCTGTGAGTAGAATTAACTAGGATTGCTAGTTGTTGTGATAGGATTCCAAGCTTAACTGTAATTACAGTTAGCTCTCTCTTGTGCACTATACCTTGTGTTATGCTATAGGGTTATCAATATATATAAACTAATTCCGCAAATTAACTCTAAGGGAGTTGAGTTGGGTGTTCTAATTTTTGAATACTCTATTCACCCCCCCCCCCTCTATAGTTGTATCTATCATCACTTTCAATTTACCAGGCTCAGACACATGCCCTAAGCCAGCCCCCTTAGCCTGAGTAGAGAATTCATCAACCAGAGGAAGAACGGTCTTGGGCATAGAGAAGCTTTTCACAATCTTCCTCTCGGCCGCAAGCTGTTCTTCCAGCTTGTTAATTTCTGCCTGCTTTTGGTCAAGGAGTCTTAGAGAATATGAGTGCACAGAAGTCAGGTCCAGGTGTTCCTGTCGAAGAGATATCAAGCCAGTGATCTCTTCTCTTAGGGACACACCCTCAGCCTTAAGGAATTTGACTTCCTTTTTTTGAGCACTCAACCTCTTTCGGCACTCTTCGAAAGTATTAAGCATAAGCTCATACTTTTCGAGGAGTTCAGCTTCACGGGCAGATGGACTATCCTCGTGATCATTTTCAGGAGACTCAGAGTCAGAGTCAGAGTCAGATGGGGGGTGCAATCTTTACCTTCCCAGTAAATGGGGGACAGTCTCCATTTGAGTCGGAGCGACCCATTAGCCCAAAGTAGGCTTCCTCATCATCACTGCAGTCTGAAGAATCAGATTCACTCAGTGTCTTTGGCTTTTTAGCAATGTAGCTCCTCTCCTTCTTCTTATCTTTCGAGGACTTGTGCTCCTCTCCTTTCCACTTATCTGCCTTGCTTTGGTGGCAGTCAGCAATAACGTGGTTTGGCTTATTGCATCCAAAGCATATAATGTCAGCAGAACGATGTTTGTTTTGTTTAGACTCATACCTGTCAGAAGAGTAATTCTTCTTCTGATGTCTGGAGGAGGAGCCATCCTTTTTTCTCTAATTCCTCATCTTGAGGAACTTCTTGAACTCTCGAGTGATGAAGGAGAATTATTCCTCAAATAGCTCTGAGCCGGATGAGCATGGCTCAGAGTCTTCTTCCTCAGCATTTCTTCAAGAGCGGGACAAGGCTGCACCCTTGCCTTTCCTTGAGTGATTAGCTTTCAGGGCCACAGTGTTTTCTTTAGCTGCGGCCTTATCGGCTTCTTCATCAGCTTTTCTGGTGTTTAGCTGAAATTCGTAGGACATTAGCTTCCCAAACAGAATCTGGGGTTCAGTTTCTGCCAGCTTGACAAACTCTATGATGGCGCAGATCTTGGTGTCCCATTCCTTAGTAAGAGATCTAAGGAATTTGTCATTTTGTTCACCATCGATGAACACTCTGCCATAACCCTTAAGGGAATTGACGATCTTCAGGAAGTTCTCGAATGTCACTCCGATTTCTTCCTTGGGACCTTGCCTGATGGCCTCATATTTCTGGTTCAGAAGGGATCTTCGATCATCTCTTACTTCTATCTGTGCCTTCCATCAGAATGATCAGGCAGTGCAAGATGTCCTTGGCAGTCCTGCAGTTGCTGAAATTCTGCATCATTGAATCATCGACGACGCATACTAAAATGTTTTGATCTTTCCTGTCTAGTCTGACAAGAACCATCTCATCCTTATCCATTTCGGAGAGCTTCTTGGGCACCATCTTGGTCGAATCAATGGTGGAGGCCTTAGCGGGGATATAAGGGCCCTCCTCCACTATCATGAAGAGTCGGGGATCGACTGCTTCAATGTAGAACCTGATCCTTTCCTTCCAGATGGGAAAATTCAGCTTGGTGCATACTTGAATCTTTCCTGAATACTTGAGTCCGTCCATTCCTGAGATCTTCTTTCTTCTTGACACTAGTCACAGGATCTTACTCAAGGTGTAAACCTTATTGATGAGTAATCTCCCTCTGATACCACTTGAAAGTATCTAGTGTCAACCTAATCCACGTATGGGGGGGGGGAATAAGTATCGTGCAGTTTTTTGCGGAATTAAACTAACCTACACAAGTAAGCAAACAGAACACAGAAAACATACAAAGAATTATAGTGGTTCCCCGATTTGGGTACGTCCACTTTCCCCCTTCGACCTATCTCCAACCAAGGGATGACTCGGTCACTTCTTCAAACGAATTGAAATCCAATCCTCACACTAAGAGCAACGCTCCCCTAACTACGGAAGGAACACTTCCAACAACGGAGTCACAACTCCACCACAATGGGTTGCACCCAACCCTTACAACTAGGAATGAAAATTCCTTTACAATAAAATTGAATGTAAATAAATATACAAACAATGCTTTGGAGATTCCGATGTCCTTCTTCGTTCGTTGAAGCTTGCATGAAAAGTATAAAGAGTCCACTACCGGATTTCTCACTTGGAATGGATCTTGTCAAGATCGGCAGCGGCAAGTAAGTGCGGTGGCGATGCTTTGTAGATCTAACCTTCTTGACGAAGCAAGCTAGGACTTGAAACGATCTTAGTCGGATCAAACGTCTCAACCGATTCGAAAGGGAGAACAAGTCTCGTTCAACGAATCGGAAGACAAGAGATCTCAAGAGAGATACGTGGGACCGGCTGCTTGCCTCGGTTCTGTTGTTAAACGATCAGAGATGAACTGAGATCAGCGGCGGAGACAACTTCTGATCGGCGACGTGCGTACAGGCGAAGATCTCGATTCGCTAGGTCACGACCGACTTCTTCTTTTTTTGTATTCCGGTGGATTACTGTTGAGTTTCAAAAATATGCATGTATTTATACCAAGAGCCAACCCTAAGAGCCGTTGTGGGGCCCATAAGGAGAAGCCCTAGCCATGGCCGAAACAACACACGACGGCTTGGTTCGGTCCAGTGAACGGTGAGAATTTTCTTACGGAAAAATCGGTGGGAGCCGTTGGTGATTCCCGTCGATGTCGGCGGGAATCACTCTCGACTCCCGTCGATTCTGCCTTGTCTAAATTTCGGTTTGAAATCTGCCAGCCGGAAGAAGTCGGCGGGAGTCGTTATTGATTCCCATCAAAGTAGGCAGGAATCACTAACGACTCCCGTCGAAGTCGGCGAGAATCACTAGCGATTCCCGTCGATTTTGACTTGGAAGAATTTTCCTTCTTCCTTCTTTTGAAAACTTGGTCTTTGACCCAACCTTGCTCCTTCTTCTGATCTTAATCTACCTTGACCCTATACTTGAAAATAAGTACACTCCAATAGAGAGAGCACACGTGAATCAACACACTGATCTACACAACGAGGGATTACGTTGCGCAGACCCGTGTATATTGACCTACTGCACCATGATATTGGTGTATACTTAGCCTGGAATAGCTGCAAGCACAACTTGATAGAATTGTCAAATACATTGTCAATTCAACTTACCTTATTCAGGGGCTTCTTCAAATCAGGTCTATTGTGGATGCAATACCCAACACCTTTAAATACTGAACCCAACCCAAGGGAGCACGTGAATGCGATCTCCCTTCGGAGCAGTAAAGTTATTCACGAGCCCACCACAAGGGAAGAGCCAGAGGTGATTGCCTCTCATACTGCGGAAAAAATTATTATTACAGAAACAAATGATGAAAAATCTGTTTTAGAAAAAGAAAAATTGCTTTTTGACAAAGATAAATATGCTTTTGAAAAAGGCAATGATAATTTTCAAAATGATGCCGCAACCATTATAAAAAAATTTCCACCACCACCTTATCCCGCTAGGCTTAGGAAGGAAAAATTAGAAGATCAATAGCAGCGCTTTCTTGAAATGTTTAAACAAATTCATATAAATTTGCCATTTCACAAAGCCATTAGCCAAATGCCAAAATATGCAAAATATCTCAAGGATTTGTTAACGAACAAAAAGAAATTGGAAAACTGTTGGGTACATTGGAAAATATGTACTAGATTTGGAGAGGCCACAACTTAGTCAATGATATGCATCAATGTGTATTTGATAGAAGTTTGAGTTTCATTGTGCAGGTTTAAAAATTTGAAGGAAAATTTTCCAAGTACAAGTGTCGACACTTGTGAAGAAACTGTATCGACACTCAGGAAACTTGTGTCGATACTCAGGAAAGCTGTGTCGACACTCAGGCAAATTGTGACGACACTCAGGGAAGCTGTGTCGACACTCAGGAAACTTGTGTCGAAACTCAGGCAAGTTGTGTCGACACACAGGCAAATTATGTAACACTCAGGGAAGTTTTATCGACACCCAGAATTTGTGTCGACACTTATAAAGAAGCTGTGTCGACACTCAAAGCTATGTCGACACCAAAAGAAGCAATTGTGTCGACATCCAGAATTATGTCGACAACTTAAAACAGAATTGTGTAGACACTTAAATTAGAAGATGAGTCGACACTCAAGAGCTATGTCGATACCTGAAGCAATTGTGTCGACACACAGGACTTGTGTCGACACACCAACTCTCAAAAGGCCATGTTGAGTTCAGAAGTCATTGTGTTGACACACAAGACTTGTGTCGACACACACTCAACAACATTTGACAAACACTCAACGCCATCTGTCTATAACAGAAATGTCAAGACAAGAAGCTGCTGTGTCGACACCCAGGACTTGTGTCGACACATACAACAAAAAGCATTGTCGAGAAGCAGAAGTATGATTGTGTCGACACCATGAAGACTTGTGTTGACACTTGGAGTATTTGTGTCGACACCTTGAAGACTTGTGTCGACACTTAGCCTATATGTGTCAACACATGTGGAACAGTCTGCTGAGTATTGTGTGCTCAATTGGAAAGACACAAAAGTACTTAGTGACGTGACTGGTGACTTGACAACTGTCATAACTAGCTGGTCTGACACCACTTTCAGAACTATCAGAAGTCAGTTATGAACCAGATCAGCCGGTAACCATGATGCAAGCTCTATATAAGAGACAGATCGGAAACGACAAAAATAACTTAACACACAGAAACACATCAATGTGAAAAAGATCTCTGGATCATACAGAAGAGTTCTGACAGATCAAGGTCTGTCTACAAGAAAGATTTAGAGTTCAATCTGAATCTAAGGAAGAAGCTGACTGAAGATCAACTTCAACTTGAAGAGTAGATCCACCTTATTTGTCCTAATCAAGAAGCTTTGAAAAGCTAAGTTTGGTTGGATCAGAAGAATCAGTTTATACAAGAACTGATCAAGAAGACAACATCAACAGAGGAATCTAGCTAGTGAAGTTTTCTAAAACTTATTACTCACAAACTCCTGTAGGATCTATTGTTAGATCTGAGATTTTAAGCCTACAATTATAAAGGCTGAGGTAGGGCAGTGTGCCTGAGGTAGGACTTGAGGAAAGTCTGAGTTGTAAGCCTAATTATAAAGGCTGAGGTAGGGCTGAGGCCTGATGTAGGATTCAGGGAAGAATCTGAGGTAGGACTTGTATTAAGTTTGAGGTGTAGGAACCATCAGTGGTTTTGGGATTGTAAGATCTGTGGATCTGAGCCAGTGGAAGTAAGTTAGGCTGAATCTAGTTATCTGCTGGATAGGCGATGGGGGAAAGTGGATGTACCCATATCTTGGGGAACCACTATAGATCTGGTGTTTGTTGTGTTGCATGTTATTTCTATAGATAGAATTATTCTGTGTTAAAGGAAGTTACAAATATCGGTTTGCCTTAAAATCAAAAAGGCTCAAAAAGATTAGAACCTATTCAACCCCCCCCCCTAAGTGTTTAGGCTCTTGAAACAAAGTCTTTCAAGTGGTATCAGAGGGAGGTTCCTCAAAATTTGACCTAACAGTCAGAGGATTTCTCCAAGGCAAACAATAGATAACAAAATGGGTTCAAGTTAAAATTAAAAGGAATTTGGATCTATGAAATTACCAATATGCAGGAAAGAATCTTTTAGTGTTTGGAAAGAAAGGGTAAGGCTGTTTATGGAAGCATCTGATCCAAGAATTTATATCACAGTATAGGAAGGCCCCTTCATCCCAATGCAGGTTTCAGTTCTTTATGCAAACATTCAAACTCCAAAGAGTTATTCAGAGTTGACTAAGGATGACATCACCTTGGCTACATTAGATAAAAGAGCTCAGAATATAATTGTTAGTGCCATAGATGATGCAACATTCCAGAATCTTGTGTACTGTATAACTTCCAAAAAATTGGGATACATTGATTGTCTATATGGAAGGCACAGAAGAAGTCAAAGAGGACAAAAAGTCTATGCTAAATCAGGAATATGAGAGCTTTAGGCAGAATAAAACTGACAGCATAGCTGAATGCTATAAAATTTTTTTCAGAATAGTGAATGAACTGATGACATATGGAAGAGTCTTAGGTACTTATGAATTGAATGATAAGTTTCTTAGGTCCCTAACAAAGGATTGGGACACTAAGATATGTGTCATCAGGGAAGTGGCAAAACTGGCTGACAAACCTCCACCTACACTTTTTGGAAAACTGCTTTCATATGAAATGAAGCTTACTGCTAGGAAAGAGGAAGAGAAGGGCAGCATATCTGAACATAAAGAAAGGTCAGTAGCCTTCAAGGCTGAGGGCTCAAGGAAGGGTAGGAGAAAATCTCCTTCTCCACCTATAAGGAGTACTGAAGCAGAAGGAGGTGTTACTGAAGCATGTACATAAGATAATCATACATCTGATGAAGACTTTGCTGCCTTCACAAGACAATTCCAAAGGTTCATGAAGAAAAAGAATTGGAGAACCAGGCCTTCATCTACATCCTTTTCTATGGATGAATACTACAGGAAGAAGAAAAATCCTAAGGAGGACATGTGTGCTTCTAAACCTGGTAAACAATCTAATTCTAAGATTGTGTGTTATTGCTGCAATAGGTCTGGGCATGTCATAGCTGAATGTCCTAACAAAAGAAAGGAGTCAAAGGACAAGAAGAAACAGCTGGTCAAAGGCATGAAGGATAAGTCTCTAGTGACTCAGAAGGATAAGAGTTGGACAGACTCTTCATCTTCAGAATCTGAAGAAGAAGAAGAGGTAAAAGCATATGTTGGACTCTTCCCAATAGAAGAGGAATCAAGGGAATTAGAATTCCTACAGATGCTGGACTCCATAAATGGAGTGGAAGAACATTACTGTAAAGGGCTGATGGCCCAATCTGAAGAAGATAAGTTCCAGGATCAGCTTGGACCAAGTAAGGTAAACAATTCACCCCTAGTCTCATATCACTTTACAGGATCAGAATCAGAAGCATCTTTTTCAAAAGAAGTTGATGGATATGAGTCTGAGGGGGATGTTCACCAACTCATTAATGAGTATGGTGGGTTGTTGAGTGCTCTAAAAAAGAGCAAGTTTTTTGTTAAAGAGCAAGCCAAAGAGATTGAGTCTCTTAAGCTGGCTGCAGCAGATTCAGCAAAACTATTGGATCAAAAACTGAATGAGATTACCAAATTGAAAAACATTACAATTATTCAGATGGAAACAATCTCATTCAAAGAGAATCGTATCAAGAAACTGGAGGGAAGAACTAGGGCTACCAATTCTCATAGAAAAGGTAAATCCCCAGTTCAGCCTCAAGCTGTTAATCCCCCTATTTTCTTTAAGAAGGTAGTGAATCCTACTAACATGTATGATCATGACATTACACATGGTCACTGTGAGCATGAAAATTTCATGAGCAAGGGTGCTAATGCCAATAGACCAATCTATAGGCATGCCCATCATATTCAAGAGCAGTTCTTGAAGAATATTGTTCAAACACGAACACTTAATCAGTCTACTAACAACAAAGTAAGAAGGCTTGTACCTAAGAATAGGTATAATAGGTTTGAGTGTTGGTGTTGTGGCAAGGTGGGCCACTTTTCCATGGATTGTTGGTTTAAATTAAGTGTTAAAACCAATAGTAGGATTCCGGTTAGATCATTCAAAGGATTTCAAACTAATAAGGACCTAGGACCCACTAGCAAGTTGGGTTCTAAGGGTAAGTGATTCATTATTTGTTGTAGGTAAATCCAAGTGACCATACCCCTATATGGTACTTAGATAGTGGCTGTTCCAAACATATGACTGGAATAAGGAGAATGTTGAGGGACTATGTTCCCATAAAGATGGACCAAAAGTTATCTTTGGTGGATCAAAAAAGGGAATCATCAAAGGATTTGGTAACATATTTTGTGATTCAATTACAATCACTAAAGTGGCTTATATAAAGGGTCTAAAACATAACCTGATTAGCATAAGTCAACTTAGTGATCTAGGTTATGATATTTCTTTCCTCAAAGGGCAGTGCCTAGTAAAAAGGTAAAGTGATCAAAAGATCATTTTGACTGGCACTAGGAAAGGAAATGTGTATTGCCTTAACCTAGAGTGTGAGTCTTACAAATCACCTATTTGTCTGGTTGCCGAAGAGAAAGCTTCTTTATGTGTAAAATGGCACAAGAGGCTAGCTCATCAGAACTATAAGTCAATTGGACTACTATTCAACATGGGATTAGTGAGGAATGGTCCTCAAGTTCAGTGCATAAAAGAGGGTGTGTGCTCAACTTGCCAAAAAGGCAAGCAGACTAAGTCCTCTTTTCAGTCACTTAACATCAAAGATTCAAAGAGATGTTTGTATCTCATGCATATGGATTTGTTTGGTCCTATGCCAATCCATAGTCTTGGTAGGAAAGCATACACACTTATTGTTGTGGATGACTATTCTAGATTTACATGGGTTTTCTTCTTGAGGCAGAAATCTGGAACCCCAACTATTTTCCAGACTTTTGTCAAACAAATACAGAATGCATACAACAGCTCAGTGGTCAAAATCAAAAGTGACCATGGAACTGAATTTCAGTCTGAATGTATGACAAAATTCTGCGAAGAATTTGGGATTCATCGGGAAATCTCTTCACCTAGAACTCCTCAGCAAAATGGTGTTGCTGAAAGGAAGAATAAGACTCTAATTGAAGACAGTAGAACTCTACTAAATGACATTACTCTCCCTGAATACTTCTGGGTTGAGGCAGTAAATACTGTATGTCATGTGCTCAATAGGGCCTCCATCAACAAGAAACACAAGATGACTCCCAACCAGATTTTAAAAGGTAGAAAACTAAACATATCTTACTTTAGAATCTTTGGTAGTAAGTGTTTTGTACTAGTCAATGGTAAACACTACCAAACTAAGTTTGCTGCAAAATCCCTAGAAGGGATATTTGTTGGGTACAGTAACCATAGTAGAGCATACATGATCTACAACTTGACTACTCAAGTTGTAGTAGAATCTGTGCATGTTGTATTTGATGAGTCAATGTTTATTAACAGTGAACTGTCTAGTTTTTCAGTTAGTTCTACAGGTCTAACAGATAAGCTGGACAAGCTGACCATCAATGAAGATGTTACTGCTAATCTGGATGAAGACAAAGATGCAAGCTATCCAGGGCGAGATCAAGTCCCTATGGGTGAAGAAGAAAATATGGAGCATCAAGATGGGGAAACTGGAGATAACCATAATGCTGAAAGAATTCCTCTAGCAAGGAGACACCTGAAGGATCATCCAGCTCACCAGATCATTGGTGATGCAAGTTAGGGTATTCTAACAAGGAGCAGGAGCATGAACACAGTTTTATGTTCTAGCTTCCTGTCTCAGATAAAACCCAGGAAGATTAAAGAGGCAATGCAAGACACCAACTGGATTGATGCAATGCAAGAAGAGCTCAGTAAGTTCAAAAGGTGTAAGGTCTAGGAACTTGTGCCAAAACCTATGGATCACAACATAATAAGAACTAAGTGGATTTACAGGAACAGGCTTGATGAGAATGGAACTATAGTTAAGAACAAGGCTAGACTGGTAGTAAAAGGCTACAGGAAAGAGGAAGGTATTGATTTTGATCAAACCTTTGCTCCAGTGGCAAGGCTGGAGGCAATAAGGCTATTCTTAGCCTATGCTGCCTATCAAGGGTTCAAATTATATCAAATGGATGTGAAATCAGTATTTCTGAATGGTGATTTAAAAGAAGAAGTCAATGTAGAACAACCCTCAGGTTTTGTAGACTCTCACTTTCCTGATTATGTATATAGGCTTAGGAAAGCTCTATATGATTTGAAATAAGCTCCAAGGGCTTGGTATGAAACCTTGTCTGCCTTCCTCATTGATAATAAATTCTCTAGAGGAAAGATAGACAAAACTCTATTCTATAGGGAATCAAAAGGCAAGATAATACTAATCCAGATATATGTGGATGACATTATCTTTCGTTCTACTGAAAATAACCTTTGTAGGAAGTTTCCCAAACTTATGCAAGGGAAGTTTGAGATGAGCGGTGTGGGTAAGCTGAAGTTCTTCTTGGGACTTCAAGTTAGAAAGACTGAGAGTTGGTTGTCCATATCCCAGTCTAAGTTCACCAAGGAGTTGATTAAGAAGTATGGTTTGGACTCAGCTTTTACAATGAAAACTCCAATGGGAACAAGTATGCCTATATGCAAAGATGAAGCAGGGAAACCTGTTTATGAGTGTTTGTATAGAGGGATAATTGGCTCCCTACTATACTTGACTGCTAGTAGACCTGACAATATGTATGCAACATGTGTCGGTGCTAGGTATCAAGCAAGCCCTAAGGAATCACATTATACTGCAGTTAAAATAATTTTGAGATATCTTAAGGGCACACCAAATCTAGGCCTTTGGAACCCTAAGAATAGAGATTTTCTATTAACAGGTTTCTCAGATGCAGATTTTGCTGGATGCAAAGAAGACAAAAAAAGTACCACAGGAACCTGTCAATTCCTTGGTGGGAGGCTGGTGTCATTGAGCAGCAAGAAGCAAACCAGTGTAGCTATATCAACTGCTGAATAGGAGTATATAGCTGCTGGTAACTGATGTGCACAATTAATGTGGATAAGCATCAACTAGAAGATTATGACATTCAGGTAAGTAGAATTCAAATATTTTGTGATTCTACAAGTGCTACTTCTATTGCTAAGAATCCTGTATCACACAGTAGGACCAAGCATATAGATATTAAGTTTCATTTTATCAAAGAACATGATGAGAAAGAAAAAATAATCTAGAGTTTGAAAAACTGATAATCAAATAGCTGATATTTTTACAAAACCACTGGATGAAACTAAATTCAATAATTTCACAATTGAATTAGGTATGTTGAACTTAGACCAGGTTAACACAAGTTTCCATGAGTAGCATATGTTAGCACCAAATTTTTGTTGAAATTTGGCAAAGTTCAAAGTTTGTGTCGACACAAGCAAGTTGTGTCGACACAAGCAAGTTGTGTCGACACACTCAGTATGGTGTGTCGTCACAGGAAAAGGATGTGTTGATATAAAAATAGTATCTGTGTCGACAAGAGAATAGGTGTCGACACAACCTTGTCGAGACTATATATCGAGAGGATATTTGTGTTGACACAAAAAGTTGGTGTCGACACAACTCTGTCGAGACTTAAGTTATCTGTGTCGACACTGACGCAAGTATGTCGACACATAAATGTGTCGACTTAAAATACGTTTTGTCGACTTAGAAATTAGTATGTCGACACATAGTTGTGTCGACTCAGCTTAAGTTCTGTCAAGACCTAGGTCATTTTTGTTGACACAAAAACTGATTTGTCGACTTAAGCCCGACTTTTGGTCTGCCCTTGACTCAAGTACTATATAAGGTAAATCAAAAATCTGGTCGACTACGTTATCAGAATTTTTTGACTCTACACCTTCTGTCGACATAGACCTTCTCTTCTCTTCTCCTCTAGTACTTATGACAATAGCGCCAAACCAAGAAGACAAGGTTAAAGAAGGTTATGAACTGGTTCGCGAGGGTTTCACAACTGCCTCTAATGAAATTCAGAGAGTAATTGCCCTAATTTCTTAAAATGGACTCGAATTTTTGGTCTCGGAACCGACCAAAATTTGGAAGAAGGAAGTCATAGAGTTCTATTCAACCGCTACTATGGATTAAGAAGGCAAGAAAATCAAGGCAACTGTTCAAGATACTCGAGTGAAACTCACATTGAAAACTATCAGGAAATCACTACATCTTCCATTGATCAAGGATACAGAAGAAATAACCCCTTCCCAGATTACAGAAGCCTTAAGTTGGTGTGGGCTGAGTCCCAATATCAAGATTGGATCCTCTATCACCAGAAAAGGGATGAATTCCCAAGGAAAATTTCTATCTGAAGTAGCAGGCAAAGTGATAATCTTGTAGACTGGAGGACATGATCGGATTTCTGCCCACATGTTCAATCTAATGGTGAGAATCATATTCAAGATAAACACTGACTGGGCAGCAGTAGTGTTTGATAAACTACAAGAAGGAATGAAGAAACCTAACATGGGAAGGATCCTCAGCCTTTACCTAATATTAGTAATTCTAGATGTACTGAAACAAGCAAATGGCTCTAAAATAAATCACATGAGAAAAATGGATGTAAGGATACTGTCTAGATGGGACAGAGTTTTGACCAAGGAAGCCCCTGCTCCCGAGGAGCAAACTAAAAAGGACAAGAAGAAAAAGAAAGTTATTGTGCAAGCTGATTCCTCTAGTGATTCTGAAGAGGAAGTGGTCTGTAGTTCTGATGAAGACCAGCACCAACAGGAAGCACAAGTTCAAGTAAAGGACAGTGAGCCCCAGGAGAAACAAGTTTACTCCAATCAAGGGGGAGAAAACCCTGAAAAAGAAAGTGAGTTGCCTTCCCAAAGGGGAGGTATTGATAATGTTGTCCTGGATAGTGACTTAGCTGCAGTCACAATAATGGATGTTGTATCTGAAATCAACTCTGCAGCTGAAGTAACTGATAAGAATGATGCTCAAAATGAGCCAGTAAGTTTCTTCTCCACAGACAAGTGATGAATTATAGTATTCTCCTCAAAAAGTGTTCAAAGGGACACTGTTGTTTACACAACAAAAGTTGTCTTTCAAGTGGTATTAGTCTTTTCATTAGTTCTTTTTAAAAAAAACTAATCTTATTCCTTCTGAACAGATACAGCAGGAATTTATAATGGAAGAATTGTTTCTTGATCCTCTTACTAATATGACTGAGGGGGAGGAAATTGAAAAAGAAAAAGAAATTCCAAGGACTGAGGGGGAGTTATCCAAGGATACCCCAGCTGAAAAGGAAACTGTTGATATTCAAAGTACATCTAAATATTATACAGATGAAGAAGACACAACGGCTAAGAAAAGAAAACTGTCTATGTTAAAGAAGAAAAGTTCTGGATACATAAAGGCCTTGCAAGTGGGAACAACACCATCAACATCAACTGTGGACTTCAGTTCTTTACTGGTCTAGAAGCAACTAAAACTGTACTCAAAGACAATCTATAGAACAATATGTGGATGAAACTCATAAGGATTAACAGTTTCAATTGGCCCAGGATATCAAATCCATTAGATTTGAAGTAAATCAACATAAGAAGGAGATGACAGATTGCTTCCATAAAGGAGGTAATGTTGTGGTGTTTCTGGCTGAGCAACAGAAAAATATCCAAGCTAAAGTGGATGAGAATGAAGTGAAGTAGGGATATATACTGGAGAATCAGATAAGGATGAATGAAAATCTCAAGGATTCACATCATGAAATATTGAAGAAGCTCACTGATTCTAGCACTACTCTGAAGGATGAAATCTCAAAGCAAATCCAGGAAGATATATCTGCTATCAAGACCACCTTTCAAGAATCTCAGGAGAAAATTAAAACTTTCCTGACAAAGTTCAGAGCTTATTTTAAAGAGGGCACAAAATACATAGTTGATCAAGTAAGATTCCAAAAAGAAGATCTAAGGGATCATGTTGCAAGAGAATTCATAAAGGGGGAGAGAGTACTAGTCAAAGCCTGCTCTGACCATGCTAATTGGACTACCAATAGTATTAGAGCTACTCTTGGATATCCTCCTCTTTATGATGATGCTAATGTAGCTGAGTCTGGGACACAACCTAAATAATTTGAAGGTGATCAGCCTTAAGTTGCTCAAGTGATCTACCCCCAGCTGATTTTGAGATGGTTCAAGAAGAAGTGCAGAAAAGGTATAGTCCTCCATCAGGGGCACAAAATGTAATTCTGGAAAAGGTTGAAATGTTAGAAGCTGCATTGGAAGCTCAGAAAGAAGCTCAACTTTCCAAGAAGAGATTCAGAGAGCAGGCTGAGCTATAGCCAGATTTTGAGCAATGGAGCCCATCTTCTTGAAATATCATACTTACTGCCTGGAAAGCTGTTAAGGATAAAACCCATGGCAGGGGTAAGTGGTATTCTGAGCAAGAATGGAATAAATATTAAGCTGGTCAAGAGGCAATTCTACAGCATAGAAGAAGTGCTAAGGCTGGGAAGCTACCTGCTAATGCCCAAGAGCCAAGCAAGTGCATCCATAAACCTTTTCACTATTTTGAAAGATAAAAGATCAAGGCTGAAGAATTGAAGAAGAAAGATCTCAAAGGGAAAAAAGCCAGCTGAAGATGTTGAACCTTCTGTGCAGGCTAAAATCAAGCCTGACAATGGAATAGTTATTAAGGAGCATAGTCTGTAATAGGATTGCTAGGTTCTTGTAATAGAACAATGTACTATTGTTTCTTTTGTTCTATAAGAAGTTCTTGTAAACCATAATTTTACTGATTAATGAAATCTGTTAAGTGTGTTTTGTTTACAATGATTATGCAATTACCTGCTCTGAAATGTTGTTACTTCTATTACAATTTTATTTTATCTTAAGAGATGTATATATTTGACTAGGGGTTATGACTTCTCCAAATAGGGGGAGATTATTGGGTACATTGGAAAATGTGAACAAGATTTGGAGAAGCATCAACTTAGTCAATGATATGTATCAATGTGTATTTGATAGAAGTTTGAGTTTCATTGTGCAGGTTTAAAAATTTGAAGGAAAATTTTCTAAGTACAAGTGTCGACACTTGTGAAGAAACTTTGTTGACACTCAGGAAACTTGTGTCGACACTCAGGCAAGCTGTGTCGACACTCAGGCTAATTGTGTCGACACTCAGGGAAGCTGTGTAGACACTCAGGAAACTTGTGTCGACACTCAGGTAAGATGTGTCGACACACAGGCAAATTGTGTCGACACTCAGGGAAGTTGTGTCGATACCCAGAATTTGTGTCGACACTTATAAAGAAGCTGTGTCGACACTTAAAGCTAAGTCGACACCTAAAGAAGCAATTATGTCGACATCCAGAATTGAGTCGACAACTTAAAACGGAATTGTGTTGACACTTAAATCAGAAGATGAGTCGACACTTAGGAGCTATGTCTACACCTGAAGCAATTGTGTTAACACACAGGACTTGTGTCGACACATCAACTCTCAAAAGGCTGTGTCGAGTTCAGAAGTCATTGTGTCGACACACAGGACTTGTGTCGACACACACTCAATGACATTTGACAAACACTCAACACCATCTGTCTGCAACAGAAATGTCGAGACAAGAAGCTGTTGTGTTGACACACAGGACTTATGTCGACACATATAAAAAAAGCATTGTCGAGAAGCAAAAGTATGATTGTGTCGACACCATAAAGACTTGTGTCGACACTTGGAGTATTTGTGTCGACACCTTTAAGAATTGTGTCGACACTTAGCCTATATGTGTCGACACATGTGGAGTAGTCTGCTGAGTGTTGTGTGCTGAGTTGGAAAGACACAGAAGTACCTGGTGACGTGACTGGTGACTTGACAGCTGTCATAACTAGCCGATCTTACACAACTGTAAGAACTATCAGAAGTCTGTTATGAACCGGATCAGCCTGTAACCATGATGCAAGCTCTATATAAGATACAGATCGGAAACGACAGAAATAACGTAACACACAGAAACACATCAACGTGAAAAAGATATCTGGATCATAAAGAAGAATTCTGACAGATCAAGGCCAGTTTGCAAGAAAGATTAAGAGTTCAATCTGAATCTAAGGAAGAAGCTGACTGAAGATCAACTTCAACTTGAAGAGTAGATCCACCTTATTTGTCCTAATCAAGAAGATTTGAAAAGCTAAGTTAGGTTGGATCAGAAGAATCAGTTTATACAAGAACTGATCAAGAAGACAACATCAACAGAGGAATCTAGCCGGTGAAGTTTTCTAAAATTTATTACTCACAAACTCTTTTAGGATCTATTGTTAGATCTGAGATTGTAAGCTACAATTATAAAGGCTGAGGTAGGGCAGTGTGCCTGAGGTAGGACTTGAGGAAAGTCTGAGTTGTAAACCTAATTATAAAGGCCGAGGTAGGGCTGAGGCCTAAGGTAGGATTCAGGGAAGAATATGAGGTGAGACTTGTGTTAAGTCTTAGGTGTAGGAAACATTAGTGGTTTTGAGATTGTAAGATCTGTGGATTTGAGCCAGTGGAAGGAAGTTAGGCTAAATCCAGTTATCTGCTGGATAGGCGAAGGGGAAAGTGGATGTACCCATATCTTGGGGAACCACTATAAATCTGGTGTTTGTTGTGTTTCATGTTATTTCTGTAGATAGAATTATTTTGTGCTAAAGGAAGTTACAAATATCTGTTTGCCTTAAAATAAAAAAGGCTCAAAAAGATTAGAACCTATTCACCCCCCCCTCTAGGTGTTTAGGCTCTTGAAATAAAGTCTTTCAAAAACCTTTCTCACGTAACGTTAAATGAAGAGTGCTCGGCGGTCATTAAAAACTCTAATCTTCCTAAAAAAATAAACGATCCGAGTAGCTTTTCTATTCCTTGCGTTTTTTGTGATCTTTTTGTAAAGCATGTGTTAGCGGATTTAGGTGCGAGCATCAACTTAATGCTTTTTTCTTTATTCAAGAAGCTAGGATTGGGTACTCTCAGCCCTACACGAATGAGTATTAAGTTAGCCGATAGGTCAATTAAATATCCATTAGGTATCATAGAGGATGTGCTAGTGAAGGTCGACAAATTCATCTTCCCGGTGGATTTTTTAATTCTTGATATTGAAGAGGATGTCGAGGCCCCTCTTATACTTGATCGTCCCTTCCTAGCCACCTCTCGAACAATCATTGATGTAAGTAACGAAAAACTTTTTCTGCGTGTGGGAGATGATGAGGTCACGTTTTCTATCAATCAATTAATGAAAAACTCTTTAAAAAGTGATGATTCTTGTTTTTTTTTCTGGATGTGTTAAGTGAAGATTCCTCTCTTTCTCTTTCAAACGTTTCTTCAATTTTTTTTTTCTTCTTCTTTTTCCGAAAATTCCTCAAATGTTTTTGAAAACACGGTTATGTCCTTGCAAGCAAATTTTGAAAATGAATCTGTTTTTAATAGAAAAAATTATGAAAATCTTATTTTTGAAAAAGAAAAAATCTTAAAAATTCTTACGATTAAGCACCCCACCTTGAATTAAAGCCACTGCCTGGACATCTAAAATATGCCTTTCTTGAATTTTTTTTAAATTGCCCGTTATAATCTCGGCCTATCTTTCATAATGCGAAAACGATGAATTGATCGAAGTACTACAAAAGCATCGCCGAGCTATAGCGTGGCAAATTTCTGATATTTCTGGCATAAACCCTTCTTTTTGTACACATAAATTTTTTTTTGAAAATAATTCTAAGGGTGTAGTCCAACCTCAACATCATCTTAATCCGAATATGAAGGAGGTTGTGAAGGGAGAGGTGCTAAATTTATTAGATGTAGGGATAATTTATCCTATTTCCGATAGTAAGTGGGTAAGTTCGGTCCAGGCTGTACCTAAGAAGGGTGGGATCACGGTAGTGACGAACAGAAACAACGATTTAATTCCAACAAGGACGGTAATGGGATGGAGGATGTGCATCGATTAACGTAAGCGAAACGATGCAACTCGTAAAGATCACCTCCCCCTTCCCTTTATCGATCAAATTTTCAAACGCTTATCCGGGCATAGTTTTTATTGCTTTCTCAACGGTCTCTCGGGGTATTTCCAAATCTTTATCGCACCCGAGGACCAAGAGAAGACAACATTCACTCGCCCCTTCGGAACTTTTGTCTATCGTAGGATGCCTTTCGGGTTATGTAAAGCACATGATACCTTTCAACGGTGTATGCTTGCTATTTCGATAAATACGTAGAAAATATTATGGAAGTATTTATGGACGATTTTTCTGTTTTTGGCGACTCTTTTGATCTATTTTTAAAAGATTTGGAAAAAGTTTTACAACGCTGCGAAGAAACAAATTTTGTTTTAAATTGGGAAAAGTGTCATTTTAGGGTGCGTGAAGGCTTAGACCTTTGCCATAAGATTTCCGGTAAGGGAATTGAAGTGGACAAGACAAAAATTTAAGTAATTGAAAAGCTACCACCGCCTATGTATATCAAAGCGATTAGAAGTTTTCTAGGGCACGCGGGTTTTTACCGAAGATTTATTAAAGACTTTTCAAAAATTACTAAGACTCTCAGCGACCTTCTCGAAAAAGAAACTTCTTTTGTTTTTGATGATTCTTGTCTTGCTGCGTTTGAATTAATCAAATCTATACTTATAAATGCTCCAATTATGATTTCCCCAGTTTGGGATTTACACTTTGAAATAATGTATGATCCAAGTAATTTTGCGATAGGTGCGGTTCTAGGACAACGAATTGCTGAGAACTTTCATCTGATCTCCTATGCAAGTAAAACTCTAACATCGGTTAAAGAAAACTACACCACAAGTGAAAATGAATATTTAGCTGTTATTTTAACGTTCGATAAATTCCGACCGTATATTACTCTCTCTAAGGTTATCATTTTCAAAGATCATTCCTCTTTGAAGTACCTTCTTTCTAAACCGGATGCCAAGCCGCGCCTTATTCGCTAGATCCTATTAATTCAAGAATTTGACTTGGAGATTCGGGATAAGAAAGGAGCGGAAAGCATAGCAGCTGATCATCTTTCTCGCCTCAAAAATCCGGAACTCGATATTTTAAATAAAAATTTTATTAATGACTCTCTTCCGGATGAATGAATTTTAAACGTTTCTTCTTCTACCCCCTGGTTTGCCGATCTAGCCAATTATCTCGTGGACCGGGTCCTTCCAAAAGAGTACTCTCCTCAATAAAAGAAGAAATTCTTTTCTGAGTTGAAGTATTATTTTTGGGAGGACCCCTTTCTATTTTGCATTTGTGCGGACCAGGTGGTTAGAAGATGTGTTTCCCGGGAAGAAGATCAACAGATTTTAAAGCATGTTCATGAAGGTCCGACTGGGGGGCATTTTCAAGATAATCGCACTGCCCACAAAGTGCTTAGTGCTGTCTTTCATTGGCCAAGCATATTTAAAGATGCACAAATCATTGTCAGCGGGTGTGATCGGGGCCAGCAGACCGGAAACATATCTAATAAAAATGAAATGGAACATAATTATTTTCTTGAATACCATGTTTTTAATTTGTGGGGCATCGACTTTGTAGGCCCGTTTCCCTCAAGCTTAGGAAATAAATATATTCTAGTCGTCGTAGATTATGTCTCTTGATGGGCGGAGGCCCAAGCTTTACCAAGTAATGATGCTCGCGTCGTGATTTATTTTCTTAAGAAATTATTTTCTCATTTTGGTTTACCTCGAGCAATCGTTAGTGATAGGGGAAGTCATTTTTTCAACGCTTAACTTGATAAAGCTTTAATGAAATATGGCGTTACACATAAACTATCAACCGCTTATCACCCCCAAACTAACGGTCAGGTCGAAGTACTCAATTAAGAACTTAAAAGAATTTTGGAAAAAACCATTTCTGCTTCTCGTAAAGATTGGTCTTTAAAGTTAGACGATGCTCTTTGGGCATATCAAACAACGTACAAGACCACTATTGGTTGTACTCCTTTCCGATTTGACTGCGGAAAATCGTGTCATCTCCCGGTAGAAGTAGAGCACCATGCGTATTGGGCGCTAAAGTTTTTTAATTTCGATCCGCACTCGGTCTGCGAGCATAGAAAAAACCAACTAAATGAACTTGACGAATGGCGTGCGTACCCTTATAAAAATAATTAAATCTATAAAGAACGCACGAAACTTTATCACAATTAGAACTTGTGCCATCCTAAAACATTTAAACCTGGCGATCAAGTTCTTCTTTTCAATTCTCACTTACGTCTTTTTCCTGGCAAGCTTAAATCTAGATGGTTTGGACCGTTTACGGTCAAGCAAGTCTTTTCTTACGGAACTGTGTTACTCTCGCACCCGGATAAGGGTTACTTTAAAGTAAATGGACATCGACTGAAAATTTATCTTTTTAATGATAGTGTATACAAAGGAGGATCTTGTTTTTGAATCTTGAATATTTATCTTCATGTGGAATTTTATTTTATTTTTAACTTCTTAATTATTATGAAACTTTTATTATTATTCAGACTCTCTTTTATATTGTTAAATAAAGAACACTCTTGGGAGCCTGGCCAAGTATTTTTTGCTTTTGTTTTTATTTTGCTCTTCCTCCCGGTGGCCCAAAAATGAAAGTTCGTGATCACCGCTCCAACATTGTTGATTTCAAGATGGAGCAAATCAAACCTGTTGATGATCAAGTGCGTTAAAAAGCAAGCAAGGGGGAGCGATATTCGCCTTCATCTCACAAACCCGGGGAAGTCCTGTTCCTTTTATTTAATTTACTTTACTGCATTTTTCTCTCCTTCTCCGTCCCCTTCTCTTTCTCATTTTTTTCTCTTTCTCTATCATTAAGGACAATGAAGAATCTAAGCATGGGGGAGGGTTTAGTTATTTTCTTTCTTCTTTCCTTTCAAAATTTTTTTTTACAGTTTCTATAAAAAAAATTATTATAGTTTTATTAAGCTTCTTTAGTACAACTTTTTCTTTAAAATACAAAACCTAAAAAAAAATCAGAAAAATCAAAACCCAAAAAATTATAAAATTAAAATAAAAAAAAATCTCTAAAAGCTATTTGAAAATCAAAATCAAAAATTATTTTCTATCTTTAGTTTTATGTTTCTTCTAGTGATGTGTAGGCCCGTGCGGTTTTGTAGTTCTATTTAGATTTCCGTGAATTGGTTTTCTAAATTTATCATTTTTACATAGCTTAGTTTTTACTATTTTCTTGTTCTTAAATATAGGCATCTGTTTTTTACGTTGTAAGTTAGCAAACTATAGTGTTCTTTTTATTCGGTTAGTTTTGTATTAATGGTTGCTAGGTAACATTATTACTTTTTCATTTGTGGGGTAATACTTTCTTGGTGACTAGAACTTGTCCTTAGCTACTCTTGAAACATTTGCATCGTTGTTACGTACTTTAGAAATGATTTAGGCCACTCTTTGACTCGTTTGAACCATTCTTGCCCACCAAAAATGTCATCGTTGCAAAACAATTTTTGGGCTTTTTTCTATATTTCTTTGTTTTTAGCTCCACCTTTCATTTCATTATTTCTACAAAGACAAAATGTCTTTCCAATTTCACAGTAAACTTTGAGCTTAAATATTATGTTTGTGAAGGGTTATTATTTTTGAAAATGAAAAGGAAAATTATTAGTTTGCATTTGGAGCTCTCTTTTATGAAAAAAAAGTTATTTTCAAAATGTTATCAAATCAAAAAAAGAAAACAAAAAAAAGAGAGAAAAAGATTATTTGTGGCCAAATTTAGAAAAAAAATTTTGTGGCCTTGTTTTGTAGTTTGAACTGGAGAAATGACTTGCTTTTCATTTCTCATATTTATCATTTTTTATTTTATTTTGAGCTCACCCTTGGTTTAGTGTGATTTACCCGCTGTTTTTATCCTTGAGTTTCTATTCCTAATCAATTACCTCAGCCAAGTCTTTACGCCTAATAAAGTCCTTTTGATCTTTAGACGTGAATTTGCGTAGTGGAGAGAGTATGAACAGACAAGCCTGTGACCACCATCATTGATGGATTTCTTTGGAGGTTATTATGAGGTGATTTTGGGTTAATCATTATTCTAGCAACCTAGTAGTTCGTCAATGCTCCATTTATTTAGAATTTCTACTCTTGTCTTTCTTATTTTCATTTATTTTGGATGTCTTGTTTTAGGGATTTAGAAATATGTAATTCTTCCTTATGTTCTAATGAAATTTTTAGGTTTCCATTTTCAAGTTTTCTATTGTGCACTTCTCACCCCACTAGTTGTTAACATAGAAATTAGGATAGTTTAATTTTTCAAGTTTTGGTTTTCTTAATCTATGAAACCTAAATTTTCTTTGTTTACTTTTAATTCCTCTTCCTTAGTTTTCAATTCCATTTGCTTGAGGGCAAGCAAATACTCTAGCATGGGGGATTTTGATGACTAGTTTTAGTCATCGGTTTTTTGGGTAGTTTAGTATTCAAAATTCCTATGTTTATTTATATTTTTATGTATTTTATGCTTGTTATGTTTTTATTTCATGTTTTAATGTCTTTTTTTATAATATAATAATTCCTAGTTTAATTATGTGTTTTATGTTTTTTTATGTTTAATTTTATGTTCTATGTCTAGTGGTGTTTTGTTATGAAATATAACTATTATTATGTTATGATGTTTAGTTTTATTTTTAATAACTACTATCATGTTATGTTATAAAATATATCTAACATTTTGTTTATTTGTAGGCTCAAGGCCTTTGATGTAGTCCAAGTGCAGCCCACTATGCAAGCTACCCGAGCCGCCTCTTCATGTTCAAACCCGAGCCATATTGATGATGCAACATGCAGCCCGAGCCATGATAAAGAGCAGCTCGGCCCCCTACATGGTGCAGCCCACGTGCTACCCGAGCCCTCCATGAAGACAAACCCGAGCCCATGCAACCTTTGCAAGACTCTTCCTCCATATTCCAACCCATTTGTGGCCCATGCTTGGCCGTCCCTCTCTCTCTCTCTCTCCTCCTCATTAACTTCCACATGCATACACCTCCACATTCTTGCATGGCCGGTCCCCCTCTTTTATTTCTCTTTCCCCTATTTTTTCCTCATTCATTCCCCCTTCTATTTTATATTTTTCTTTTTCTATTTCCTTAAATAAAATACAATGAATCCCCCCCTATTTTCTATCCCCATTAAAGGCCATACATGCATCTCCTAAGTACATGGCCGGTCACCCCCCTTATGCCCTTCATTTCCACCATTTTATAGAACCTTCCCCCTCATCTATAAAAGGAACCCAAGTCTCATGCATTTGAGAGGTTGGATTGGAGAGAGAGAAAGTGAGATAGCTAGTTCTAGTAAAAGTACTTTTCTTCATTATTGTGATAGTTCTTTTCTTTGTTGTAATTTTCTTTCGTTTAGTAGAATAACATTGTCTTTATTATTATTATTATTATTGTGTACCTCTTTTATTAATCAATGAAAATGTATCTCTTTTTTCTTATTTTGGTTTCCTTTTAAATTATTTGTAGCTAATTTCCCTTAGCATTCGATCGTGAGGATCCATGAAATAAGATGAGGATTTCCTTTATTTCTTAGTTTTATTTTTGTCTAAATTATTATTGATCCTTCTTTGATTTTTATCGTGTCGACTCCATATTTCTTGTATACGGTAGTAAGCATTAGATCTCATTTCATAGAAGTCGAGAGACTCGTTGATTTGAAAGATCACTCAAAGAAGGAAGAACTTGAATGCAACCCTAGAGATAGGATGACGTAAATCCTCCGGATTTGAGTCAATCCAATAGTGTGGGTCACTTCAGCAATACGAATTTAGGCCATTTTGACTTGTAAAGTGATTTCGGTCAAAACGTCTACAAGTTAGGGGATTTAATGCTCTAGCGAGATTACTTCCTAATATCTGATCCATCACGGTCAAGTTTAATTTGTAATTATAAAATTCTAATTTTATCTTTCTCGTCTCATTTCATGGTGAATCATTAATCGAATGCTACTTTTTATCATAAGTTTTCGTTTCAAAAATTATGTTTAGTTTTAATTTAAAAATTCTAAAAACCCAATCAATCTTTTGGTAGGATAATAGTAGAAGCATGAGTAGCAGTACTTGATAGCCCTGAGTTTAGATACGACCTTGGTACTACAATTCGATAGGTACACTTGCCTTTTCGGGTTGATAGTCATTGAACACACCAGACTTGTGGACTTGCTAGTTTTTATAACTACTCGATGTACTTATATTCTCACTTGGCCTATAGGTAAATGATTGTAAAAGCCGGTAGGATCGGCGACTTGTGGTGTCGACTAGCATTGTGTGCTAAGTGTAGTCACCGTAAGGCGGCAGTTCTGGGCATAAGACTGGGTAACTTCTTAGTAAGGGGGAGTGGGTTTTACAAAATAGTATCACTAAAAACGATCATTGAGAAAGAATTCCACAACACTGGAAAAACCCGATCGAGCATTAGTTTGCGGAAAAACAATGCAGCGGAAGCGATGGTGTGCCCATGTGTAAAATGTCACAGAAAATAGTAAATTTAAAAAATAATGAGTTAGGCCAATCCTAATTTAAATCTTACTTTTGTATAGCCCCCATAAGTCGTCGTACCACAGGACGCCGCACCTCCCCCTCCGGCTGCCACATCTTTCTAGCAGGCGGAGATACAGAAGACTCTAACGGCCATCCTCAATGCCTTTCGGGGCCAGCAAGCCCAGTCCCGCAACCAAATCCAGAATTGAGTTGGTTAAATTCATTCAAGAGTTTATCTCTGCCAATATAACACGGGATAGCGAATTAAGTGCAGACAGAGGAGTGGCTAGACACAATTCAGGAGATACTGGTAGGCATCAACTGCCCAGTCAGCAAGGCGGTTACCTTTGCAAAATTCACATTAGACGTTCATGTAAAGAGGTGGTGGAAGCCCTTACTGGACTCCACGTATGCTGATCGGGAGCTGTTAGACATAACTTGAAAGGAGTTCAGTAAGGTTTTCCTAGAGCACTCTATGTTTGTTACAGACAGAGATGAGTTAGAGGAGAGGTTCTTGAACCTCATACAGCGGAGCAAATCAGTGATCGAGTACCAGAGGGATTTCTCCCATCTGGTCAGGTTCGCGAGGTTTCATGATATGGATTATAGGAGGTACGCAAAGAGATTTTATCGGGTACTTAGAGTCTCTACGAGGTAGTCTCTAATATTCATCTTTGAAGGCACTTCGGCTCAGATCATCGAGATGGCAAAGAAGCTAGAGGCATACTAGCTGATGGTATAGAGCAAGGGAAAGAGACCAATGGATGGGTCATCCTTTGGGGAAAGTAGCCGGGGCTCACAGAGAGGCAGAGTGATGAGCCACAATAGGGGTGGGGGACGTT